>CM053593.1:92386872-92427276 GCA_028646575.1 Pseudocheirus occidentalis
CTCTATCCCTCAAAAGTCTCTTTTGCTCCTGACTACTGCCTCCCTTAATCTACCCTTTTATTGTCCCCTGCCCCAATCCACATCTGTTATCCTTTCCCCCTCCTATTTCTCTATTAGTAAGACAGGTTTCTATATCCAACTGTGTGTATGAATACACATATGTGTATATATTTTCCTCTTTGAATCAATTCAAAAGAGAGTAAGGTTCAGGCATTTCCTACCCCATCCTCATTTCTCTTTCTGCTGCAAAAGTTCTTCCACACATGCCTCTTTTATGTGAAAAAAAATTCCTCATTCTTTTATACCTTATTATATACCTTATCATTTTATATTCTCTGTTTAAAGCATCTCCTAAAGTGCCCTTTCTCCTTTTCATTTTGCTTTTGGAGATCATGCCAGCATAATTGACTCACACTCATGGCCTTTATCTATGTTACTTGTTTTCCTTCATGCTAGAAGACAAAAATGTTATCACTATGTTGGAATCCAGGTGCAGTGTGTCTGACTGTGGCTGATTAGACCCATATGAGCTCAGAAGGCTCTACTGCAGGTCAGGCATAAATCTGGAGTAGAGATGTCTCTAAATTTGCACATTTCATTTTTCTTTTGAACTACTACAATTCTTCTTTGCCCATAGAGCACAGCACTTTTTTGATGAGAGCACGCCATGCTGGGTGGTCCTATGCCAGTGGCTCCCATGTCTCATAACTGATTCCAAAGTTCTTCAGAGAGACCTTGAAAGTGACATTGTATCTCTTCTTCTTTTGTTAATCTTTTTTTGTCTTTTTGGAGGGGGGGAGGCAGGAAAATTGGAGTTAAGTGACTTGCCCAAAGTCACATAGATAGTAAGTGTTAAGTTTCTGAGGCCAGATTTGAACTCAGGTCCTCCTGACTCCAGGGTCCATGCTCTATTCACTGTGACACTTAGCTGCCCCTGTATCTCTTCTTCTGGCCTACATGTGAGTGATTGCCCTGCATGAGTTCTCTATAAAATAGTCTTTTAGGCAAACACAAATTCATTTGAATAACCTGGCCAGCCCTTCAAAATCATACTCTCTGCAGTAAAGTTTGAATGCTTGACAGCTCAAGAAAGGACCTTGATGTCTGGTATCTTATCTTGAAAGATGATCTTCAAAATATTCCTGAGACAATTAAAATGGAAGCAATTCAATTTCCTGTCACATCACTGGTGTATTGTCCAGATTTCACAGGCATATGCAATGAGGTCAACAATGAGATCAGAACAATGGCTCTGTAGACCTTCAGTCTGGTAGGCAGCCTGATCCCCTTTCTCTCCCACACTTTTCTTCAGAGTCTCCCAAATATTAAGGTACGTCTGGCATTGTATATCTCAATCTCATCATCTATGTGTACATCCCTGAAAAGAATACCGTCAAGTTAAATGAACTTATCCATAGCATGCAAAATTTCTCCATTTGCTGTAACCAATGGTTCCACATATGGATGATACAGTGCTGTTGATGGAGAACCTCTGTTTTCTTGGTGTTAATTGTCAGGAAAAATTAGCATAAGCAGCAGAGAATCAATCAATCTTTTGCATTTCAGTCTGAGAAGCTATATTGAGTGCACAATCATCTGTGAACAAAAAGTCATACACCAACTCTTACTCCACTTTAGTCTTGACTTATAGCCTTTTAAAGTTAAATAATATACCATCAGTGTGATGACTGACCTTGATGCCATTTTTGTCCTTGTTGAAAGCATCTGACAACATAATGGAAAATGTCATGCTAAAAAGTATGGGAGCAAGTATGCAGCCCTACTTCATTCCACTGGTGACTGGGAAAACATGAGAAAATCATCTTTTAGGCAGAACCTATGTAAGTATGCCACTGTGGAATTGATATACAATGCTGATGTATTTCTCTGGGCAGCCAAATCTTGCTATAATCTTTCACAAGCCCTCATGACTGACAGTATCAAAGGTCTTGGTTAGATTGACAAACATTGTATAGACTTCTATTCTGCTCCTGGCATTTCTCCTGGAGTTAGCAAGCAGCAAACACTGTGTTGACTGTTCCTTGGCCCTTTATGAATCCACAATGACTCTCAGGTAGATGACCATATTCCAGGTGAAGGATAAGTCTATTAAGAAGTACTCTGACGAGAATTTTGCCAGCAATTACTAAGACAGGGGACTGCACTCTTCCCTCCTCTTCCAACATCCCCTTCCTCCATGATTGTCACTAGACAACCTATTTTCTTTTCCTTTATAGAGATCAACAATGGAGACATGCTTGAATTCCTGGAGTATAACTTCCTCTTTCCATATAACCTGGAAGATTTAAGTCAGTTTTTGTATGAGCAGTGGACACCCCTTCCCCCACCCCCAACACACACACACACACACACACACACTCCTTGTAATAGAACAGCATCAGCACCAGGCACTTTGTCATACATCAGAAACCTAATGGCAGTTAAACTTCTTCAGTTGAGAGATAATCTAGAGAGAAATTGGCATAAACCTGAGGTATATGGTCAATGGCTTTAGCATTTGTTGATGGTGACCTTTGAGAACACTATGGAAGTGTTCAGTCCATCTCTCCAGGCTCATGTACAATGATCAATGTGGTTCCATCAGAACTTAGTAGCTAAAGTACACCATGGGTCTTTGGCCCATAAATAGCCATCAAGACATCATAAAAGGACTTTGGATTGCTACTATCAACATAAAACATATTCATCTGTCTTCTTACTGAGCCAAGAATCCTGCATCTCTCTAAGCTTTGCTTGTACTTTACTTTTGATAGAATTAAACACTATAAACCCTCTGGAGTTATCATTTTTTTATTTAGCAGCTTTTGAATTTCCCCATCATTCTCTTCAAACCAGTCTTGATATTTGCAAGTTTCTTGGTTCAAATAAGTAAATGAGATGCTATACACCAAATCTCTGAATGCTGCCCACTACTTTTCTATTCCACTGCTGCCAATCACATGTTGGCTCAACTTTCCCTCAAAGTTAGCAGAAAACTGTTTGTTCATAAAGAAGCACTTTCATCGGTTGACATTAAATCTTCTCGTAGTCATCTTGCCTTGGGGCATTGGTTGAATGCAAATGTTTAGTTTGGAAAGAATAAGGCTATGATTTGTCCAGCATTCTGCAGCACATGTTGTCTTCATTACTCTCACATCCTGTCTATCTCTTCTCCTTACAATGACATAGTATATTAAATGCCAGTGCTTGTTGTTAGGGTACATCCATGAAGTTTTATTGCATTTAGGTAAATGGAAGGCAGTGGTGGTGATGAAAAAGTTTAGAGCTGTTCAAGTCTTCAGTAGTAAGTGACCATTGCTGTTGCTGTTTCCAACTCAAAGACCCCCTGCTATATCTGATAGTCTTTGCCTACTCTGGTGTTAAAGTCACCCAGAATTACAAACATGTCCTCTTTCAGCACATTGATAATGAGGGTTTCCAGGTCTTCATAAAAGTTTTTCTTTGACCTCATCAGGATTCACCAGGGTGTTAACATACACATTGATGATGGTGGAATCATGCATTCCCTGTAAGTGGCAATCACATTGTCATGAGCCACTTCTTTCCTTTTGGGGAGACATACAGGCTTGTTGACTAGATTAGTTTTGATTACAAAACCAACACCAGCTTCATGGCACTTGCCATCACTGTGGCCACTCCAGAAAACCATGTTTACAGCTCTGACTTTGGTAAGTAGACTTCATTTGCCAGCCTTGTTTCACTCAGGGATGCTATTTGGATGTGATTTCCTCTGAGTTCTCTCACAAAAGCAGTTCATCTTTCAGGTCTATTAATGTTGTGTTGTCTATAAATGTGTGTACATTTCATGTATAACTCATGAGTGGAATTATCTTTGCAAAAGTTTTTGTACCTTTCTTTTGTTTGTTTTGAGTGCAGGGTAGGATCCTTGCCAACTGGAATAAATAGGCCAAAATTAGACTAGGTGAAGCAGACAATTTTAAGGCCATCTTTTCTAGCCACTTCCTTACACCAGAAGGTGAGTAGTGTAGTCCTTTAAAAAGACTGCTCAGACAACCAGAGGACTACTGAATCCCATTGCTGCTTTAGTCCAGACAGAAGATGACCGTATGACCTGGGTCACCTATGTACAAGGTTATGACTATAGCTCCTAATGTGTTTGCACCTGCTGCTTAGTTACTTTCCCATTGCAACAGGATTTTCAAGTGGGTAAAAATGGTAAAATGGGTGACATCTTTGACTTATGCATAAATTGGATTTAAGTGAAGCAGAGTTGTATAAAGTCATCACCCTCACTCTATCTTCCAGAGTCATCAAAATTCAGTGGCAAAATAAAAGTCAAGATGACTAGTAATGGTTTTGGATACAGTGAATGACCTTGGCATCTTTTATGCCTAACAAATCTCTAAATGCTCCACAGCTCCTCCTATAGCCACCCACATAGTCATTGGAACAAATTGTGCCCATTCCACCAGAAGAAGCCTTCACATGCTTGGAGTAGACATTTCCCTAACTCATCCACAGGTTTGAGGCCCCTTGGTTATTTTCAGCTTGGTTTAGCCCACCTGCCAAAATGGTTTGCCAGGGTGTGGTCGCTGGATATGTGTAGGTCCTTATAGACATAGGTGACAGTTGGGTGACAAGTGGACACTGAAAATAGAAATCAGCCCTGAAAGGGGCTCAGCAGCCCTAACACCAAAGGTACTAGTCTTTACTGAATACCTGTAAATCCCATATACCACATATACTGTCTATGTAGATTCCTTCTTGCTGCCCTAATAATGATAACATTCTCATAGGTTACATGTTTCATCCTTCCATACAAGAGGAATATAAACAATTTAAACATAATAAGTCATTCTCTTTCATGTTAACCTTTTAATGCTTCTCTTGAGTCTTGTGTTTAAATGTCAGATTTCTGGCCTTTTCATTAGCAATGCTTGAAAGTCCTTGATTTCATTAAATACCCATTTTTCCCCTGAAGGATTATACTTAGACTTGCTGGATAAGTTATTCTTTTTATAATTCTAACTCTTTTGCCATCTAGAATATCATTCCAAATCCACCACTCCTTTAATATGGAAGCTGCTAACTCTTGTGTGATCCTGCCTCTGGCTCCATGATATTTGAATTATTTCTCTCTGGTTGCTTGCAGTATTTTTCCTTGACCCTGTGAGTTCTGCAATATTCTGGCTGTAATATTCCTGGGAGTTTTGATTTGGTTATCTTTTTCAGGAGATGATTGGTTTATTTTTCCAATTTCTATTTTAACTTCTGGATCTAAGACGTTGGGGCAGTTTCCCCTTATAATTTATTGAAATATGACATGTACCCTCTTTTTTGTTCATGTATTTCAGGCAGTCCAATGAACTTTCCTTAATCTATTTTTAAGGTCAATTATTTTTCTGATGAGATGTATCAGTTTTTCTTCAACTTTTCATGCTCTTGACTTTCTGAATTTTTTCTTGATGTCTTATGAAGTCATTAGCTTCAACTTGCTCAATTCTTATTTTTAAGGAATTATTTTCTTCATTGTGCTTTTGTACCTCTTTCTCAATTTGGCCAATTCTGCTTTTTAGGATTTTTTTTTCTTTAGTGAATTTTTTTCCCCTCCTTTTCCATTTGGCTTAATTTTTGTATAAAATTTGTGCCCATTCCATTTCTTTTCTTCAATGAATTTCTGTGCCTCTTGCCATTAAAAAAATTCTGTGTGTGTGTGTGTGTGTGTGTTTTAGAAGGGAAGGCAAGAAAATTGGGGTTAACTGACTTGCCCAAGGTCACACAGCTAGGAAGTGCCAAGTGTCAGAGACCAGATTTGAACTCAGATCCTACTGACTATAGGACTGGTACTCTACTTACTATACCACCTAGCTGCCCCAAATTCTGCTTTTTAAGGAGTTATTTTCTTCAGTGCTGTTTTGTGTCTCTTTTGCCTATACGTTAATTTTCATTATTTTCTTACATCACTCACATTTCTTTTCCCAATTTTTCCTCTGTCACTCATTTCTTTCTTTAACTTTGAAGAATTCTTGTTGGCTTGGGTCCAATTACTAATTTTTGAGGCTTTGACCATAACTGTTTTCATGTTTTTGTCTTCTTCTGAGTGTATATCTTGGTCTTCCCTGCCACAGTGGTAGCTTTTTATGTTCAAGTTCTTTTTTTCCCTGTTTACTCATTTTTCCAGCTTATTTTTAACTTTGAACTTTATATTGAAGTTGGGCACTGATCACCTAGGGGTGAGGAAGCACTGTTCCAAGCTTCAGGCTTTTCTGTGCTTCTGTTTTCTGAGCAAGTTCTGCGGGTCGGCAAGTTTTGAGTACATCCAAAATGGTATGACATGTGGAAAGATGTGGTCACTGCTCTCCTGGTCTGCACTCTGACCTTTACTCAGAAAGACAAAAGCAATAGCACTCCTCTTGGCTACCTATGAGTACCTATGAGTAGGTTCTCTATTCTCCTGCAGCCACAAATGTTACTCTTCCTTTCTGCCTTAAAACTGTGACCAGGTCCCCTGCTACAATGGGACTGAGCATAAGGACTCCTCTCTGCTCAGGAACTGTGACCCAGAGCTGCTTATGGACAATAGAATTTCTAATCACTGCCAGTTCTACCTGTACTCTACCAGTACCAACAAAGGGTCACTGAAAATCTCTTTCTGACCAGTTGTCTGACCCCCTTACGCTGTCTGAGCTAAGAGCTTCTGAAGCTCCTGCTGCTCCTTCCTCCAAGATCTGTGGCTGGTGCTGTCTTTGTATGGGTGTTTAACAAGTCTCCACCCTAGTGTCATACAACTCTCCTGCCATACAACTCCTAAGTTATCTCTTTGGGGAAAATGTCTCACTCTGAAGCTTTGTTGGCTCTGCCCCTCAAAAAATTTAATTTAAGACATTATTTTAAAGATATTTGGAGAAGAATGTTGAGAGTTCAGCTGGGTTGCTGCTTATACATTTCCATTTTGGAATTTCTGTTTCCATTCCTGTTTTTGATTTTCATACTCATCTTTTCATTTTATCCACAGTAATCACATGAGAAAGTTGCCATATTATTTGCTGAATATTCTTTGGAAATGTATACTCTGTTCCCTTGGTCTACTAGCCCAATTAATTTATGACAGACAGACAGACAGACAGACAAACAGATTGAAAAAGAGAGAGAGAGAGAGAAGCTAATCTGAAATCATCTCTTTATGAAAACATATTGGTTCTTAAAGGCTGCTTCTCTTTCTAAATGTCCATACATCATCTCATTAATAATATATTCTAGAATTTTTCCTGAAATCAAAGAGAAATTCAACAGTTTATAATTTGCTAATTCCACCCCCTTTCCTATTTTGAACATTATGGCACTTGTCTTCTTCCATTACTCATACCTCTCTTATTTTCTAAGATCTCTTCAAATTGTCTCAGAAATCTCATCTACCAGTTCTGTTACAGTCTTAGGAACTGTTAACCAACACACAAGCATTTAATAAGTACCTGATGATCATTGTACTAAGATACATCTTGGTCTGCTCATTTTGAACTCATTTGGGTATTGTCTTACCTTATCATCTATTTGGGAGTTTTATTTCCTGTTAACCATTTTTGTCTAAATTTCTTAGAAGATCTTTCTCTTTGGAACAGAAAACTGGAACATAATTTAAGTTGAATGGTTCTTCTTACTCACTATAGTCCATAATCAATGCCGCTGCCACCCCCATCTACATTAATTAATGGTCCTATCTCTTCTGTCTGATCCCCCTGCTTCCAACATAGTTTAACACTCCACCCTTTTTTGTTCTTAGCTTTTCTCACTAGACTTAGCTATTTTCTAGCTTTATCACTATTACTATTTTGAGGGAGCATGCCATGCTTCTGTATTCATCCTTAGTTACCTGCCCTTCCATCTTCTATGCTTATCTTTAAAACATTGGCGTTGATCAATAAATTCCCAGTGGAACCACATCAGTCTCTGCAGACAGTTCCTTCTTTTCTAACTTATCAGAATCACTTCTGCCCATGTTGATTCATGTGAACACAACTAATTCTGGACTTTCAGAATTTTATTCATGAGAGCATTCCATTACTCTTGAACTGGATCCTCCTATAGAATTTTAGGCATATTGTCCTACCTATCTTATCCCTGAATCTTTTTAAACTGACTCCCTATGCCCAGTCCCAAACTAGGGTATGCATCCAACTATGCTTAGATTTCCTTTACTCCATTTCAAATTCTACAATGGATAATAAAACAATGCTCGTCAAATTTCATGCTCACTGGTGGTAACTAAATCAACCCCACTGTTTCTATATTTTTATGGCTTATTTCATGGTTATCATATGGAGAAGGGGTCAGAGCAAGTAATAGTGACACTGGTTGTACTAGAATATGATTCTCTTTCACTCTTTAATTTGAGTGTTGAGTGTACAGAATAGGAAGAAAATCCAAATTCTGTAGACCTCAAGAAAAAAGAAGAGCTGTGAAGAACTTTCACCTAGAATTCAGGAAAATCATAGGATTTTAGAGGTGAGAAGAACAGTAAAGAACATCTAATCCAACCCCTTCATTTTATAGATTAAGAAACTGGAGTGCAGAGAGGTTCAGAGACTTGCCCAAAGACACCTAGCCAGTAAGTAATAGAACCATGATTTAAACTCAAATCTTTAGGTATCCCTCCCCCTCTTCAGAACTCTTTATGAAACACCGTATTGTTCCAAATGACACATCTAGTTATTTCCATGGAATTAAAGAAGGAAGGAAAGAAGAACTCAGCCCAGATCATAGAAAATCATTTAGGAAAGGAATCATGTGGTTGTCTCATATCTGAGAGCATCAAGAAGTTTCTTTAAATCAGTCATGGGGACCACCTGACATTTCCCTTACTACATTTCCCAGATCTATCAGTCTAACAACCCTATTAATAATAAACAAACACATAAATGGATGGATGGATAAACTAATGTATAAATAGTTAAATAGATATACATAAATAAATGGATGAAAGAACAAACAAATAAATGGCTGATAATATGTGCATAGAAAAACACCAAAGTAGTCTGGAAATGCTAGGACAAAAAAAGGATATTGTCACTGACCATTATTCCTTTAATACATATAGAAATGAAAAATGTCATGGTGTCAGGAAAAATCATTCAATCTGGTATTCAGGAGATCATTCTCGATTCTACCACTGAAGACATCACACTATAGTGAAAAGAGCATTACACTGGGAATATGGAGGTTGAAGTTTTCATATTTCTACCACATACTTTTTCTGTGACCTTGAAAAAGTCTCTTAACTTGATGAATCTTGAGAGTCAGAGAATGAGTGTGGCATGGGGGTGGAGAGCGGTTCATGGACCTAAAATAAGGGTAGAAGTATTGTAGTACTGGAGAAACTCTTTATTTTTATTTTTTGCACTTAATGGTATTTTATTGTTTTTTAATTACATGTAAAGATACTTTTCAAATTCACTTTTATAAGATTTTGAGTTCTAATTTTTTCTCTCTACCTATCCCCTCCTCTTCTTTCCTCCCCAAGACATCAAGTAAGCTGATATAAGCTATTCATGTACAGTCTTATTAGACATATTTCCACATTGGTCATGCTGTAAAAGAAGACTCAAAACAAAAAGGGAAAACCATGAGAAAAAAATTGAAAATAGTATGCTTCAGTCTGCATTCAGACTCCATAGTTCTTTCTCTACATGTGTATAACATTCTGCATCGTGAATCTTTTGAAATTTTCTTAGATTATTACATTGCTGAGAAGAGTTAATTCTATCAAAATTTATTATCAGACAATGTTATTGTTACTGTGTACAATGTTCTCCTGATTCTGCCTACTTTACTTAGCATCAGTTTATGTAAGCCTTTCTAGGATTTTCTAAAATCCACCTGCTCATCATTTCCTATAACACAATAGTATTCCATTACATTCACATACTACAATGTGTTCAAACCTTCTATGATTTAATGGGCCTCCCTTCAATTTCTAATTCTTGGCCACCACCAAAAGAGCTGCTATAACTATTTTTGTACATGTGTGTCCTTTTCCATTTTTTATGATCTCTTTGGGATACAGACATAGTAATGATATTGGTAGATTAAAGAGTATGCACAGTTTGATTGCCCTTCAGGCATAGTTCCCAATTGCTTTCCAGAATGGTTGGATCAGTTCACAACTCCACCAACAATGCATTAGCATTCAAATTTTCCCACATCTTCTCCAACATTTTATCATTTTTCTTTTCTACCATATTAGCTAATATAATAGGTGTGATGTGGCACCACAGAATCATTTTAATTTGCATTTGTCTAATCAATAGCAATTGAGCATATTTTTCATGTGATAACTTTAATTTCTTCATCTTAAAACTGACTGTTCATATCTTTCAACCATTTATCAATTGGGATTTACTTGTGTTTTTATAAATTTGACTCAATGGAGAAAACTCTTAAAGAGAAATAGAAAGAACTTGCAAAATGGGAAGAAACCCTGAGTGGAAAAGGCAAAAAGAAAGAATTCACTAAATAATTCCATAAACTTTTTTTAAAGCCTGTACTATGTGAAAGAAACTTCACCCACTGCCAGGGGCAGGAAGAGAAAAATAAAATAACCTCTTCCCTTTCCCTCAAGGAGATTTCTTTCTACTGGCTAAATAAAAAGTGTGTGTGTGTATGTGTGTGTGTGTATGTGTGTGTGTGTGTGTGTGTGTGTGTGTGTGTGTGTAAGTTCAGAGTATATATGAAGTCAAGTGAATAATTTCGTGAAATATTAATAATGAGTCAGGGCGATTATAAAACGTCTTATTTGACATTTCATGGCTGACCTGTTCTGTGAAGAAATTGACACTTTGGCACAGGGGTAGAATCCCAGGACTGGAGTCAAGGAAGACTCATTTTTCTGAGTTGGAATCTGGCCTCAGATACTCACTAGCTATGTGATCTTGAACAAGTCATTTAACCAATTTGCCCTATTTTCCTAATCTATAAAATGACCTAGATAAGGAAATGGCAAGCCATTACAGTATCTTTACCAAAAAAAACCCTAATGGAGTCACAAAGAGTTGGACATGACCAAAATCACTGAACAAAAATAGAGATTTGACAGTGCATCTCAGAAGCAGGTATCAAGCACAGATAGGAGATATGGAATTCTGTGCAAAGATCAGCTAACAGGCTAATTTGTCTAGAGTGCAAAGGGCAGAAATATAAAAAATACCAGAAAAATATGTGGGAGGTAACATACATAAAGCTTTAAATATCAGGTAAATATATTTGATTTTTTATTCTTAGCAGCTGCCTAGAGTGATTGGAGATTTTTCAGTGAGTGGGGCAAGGGTAATACATTCATACCTATTTGGGGAATGTCATTTTGGCAGCTGAGTAAAAGATGGATGAAAGAGTAGAGGTGAGATACAAATGAACCAATGGGGAGACTATGGTAATAGCCCAGACAAGAAATATTGAGGACTTGAATTAAGGTAGTGTTTGTTAAAATGGAATAAAGGGAGCAGAAGCAAAATATGATGTGGAGGCAGAATCAATATTTGCAACTTACTATATTTGGAGAAGTGAGGAAGAAGGAAGAGTCAGGATTGATTCCATGACTGTGAACCTAGATAACTGGAAAGATGGTGATACTATCCATAGAAATAAGGAGGTGTGGAGGATGGGTGACTTAAGAGGGGAAAGATTATCAATCTAATTTGGTTATGTGGAATTTTAAATTTCTATAGGAAATGCGGGTACAGACTTCAGCAATCATTTGACAATATGGGACTGAAGTTCAGGAGAGAAATTGCAGCCCAGTATTTATATTTGAAGATGATTTGCACAAAGATCATACTTAAACCCATGGGAGCTGATAAAATCATTCAGGGAGAGTTATACAAAAAAGAAAATAGGACCCAGGACAGAACTTTTTGGTGGAATCCTGCTTAGTGGATACAACAGAGATATAGCAAAGGAGATTGAGAAGGATTGGTCAAAGAGATAAAAGAAGAACCAGAAGAAATCAGTGTGGGAAAAGAAAGCACCCCTATGAGAAAATCACCGGAGATGTTTATGGCCTCAGCAGAACAGAATCTTCAGAGAAGGTCTTTCTGTGAAAGACACTGGCAGAGACCACTGAATTAAAAAAGATATTAGAGAAAGTACTGAAGAGGAAGACTGGTAGCTTGAGACCCAACATCAAGATATATGCCAGGTTGAAAGAAAAAGAGCAAGAAATATAGGTAGAATACCACAGAGAACTAAATTTTAGGTCCAAATTCTGACTCTCCAGTTTCTCCATCTATAAAATTAAGATAATGATAAATGTTCACTTCCTGCATTTGACTGGTGTGTTCCTCTGGAGAATCTTCATTTAAGGAAGTACCCAAACCATCTATTCTCCACTTCAAACCTGGTTAAGCCCATGATTCCTGAAACTTCTCCATGTTGCCCCAGAATGGGTCCTTCCCCCTCTCTATTAGCATGCTTTTATGCTTTCTTCTCTTATTAGAATATATATAATATAACATATAATATAATATAACATAAGTCTTTCTTTTTTATTATTTGTATTCCCAGCACTTAGCACAATGTTTAGCTTATATTAAGCACTTAATGAATTCTCTATCTCTACCTCACAGGGTTGTTGTAAGAAAAGTGTTATGTGAGATTTAAAGGGATAAACATAAATTGCTTACTATTGTTGTTATAATCATCATTATTATTATGTTGCTTATTGTTTGGCCCATTGGCTTCTATGGACCATCAAAGTATTATGGTGGTGAGATCAACATCCTCCTAACAATAAATAACACTTCCTAGTAGGATGCTGAGTAAGACAAATTGTCCTAGAGATCATTCCTGCTCCTGATCCTCTTTTCCCTTGACCATACTTTAACCAGACTTGGCTCATACTGGCTTACCCACTTCTGAAAAAAACAAAAACAAAAATTAAAAACTCCTCTGCATTAGACTCCAATATCTGTCTGTTGACTCTTTATTTGGTTATATCTTGTCCTATCGTGCCACCTGTTAATTAATGAGTGATTCCTATATTCCAGAGACGTGATGTTGCCATAGAGATAGATTTGTACCTCTCCCTTGGAATTACATATGCTTATGTTTAAAACAACTACTGAATAGCTCCTCCTTTTATCCCTCCTTTGAGGAAGAAACTCTGAAAATTCGCATTACATGTCACAGATGCCCTGAAGAAAGAGGTAAGATGGGAAGTTAAATGGAGTGAGACTATAAACTCTATTTTTCCCCTAGAACACCAAAAAATCCAGGAGAAGTGGTAATTGACTAGAATGGATATCTTCCACCTTTTGGAAGAAGGGATCCAATTTACATTGTCAGTCAAGTATTAGAAATGGAGACTTCGTTGAATAGGTTGAGAAAATTTCTCATAGATATTTAGACATGGCCTTTGTGTGTATGATAGGACTTTTGGGCATAGGTATAAAAGAATGTAAACTTTCAAATAGTATAGGATTAAAAAGCTATAAAGCTGTAAAGCTATAAAACTGAGGAACTTATGCCGTTGGTTCCGTGTTTGACATAGTTAAGTCATAGATGTAATAAGCACAAACTTCCAGAAACTTAACACAGGGATCACTGAAAGAAGGACCTACAAAGCCTTCTGGGAAACAAGAATACTGCCACAACTGAAGACAGTATTTCCGAAGTTATTGAGAATGGTGACATCTTACAGAAATGAAATTTCAGCAGTGATAAATGGGGAAGAGAAAAATCTGACCTTCACCCATCATTAAACCCCATCTAGGACATCACTAGTAGTCACAGGGACTACAAAATCTCTGAAGCAAACAGCAGAGAAATCCAGCAGAAAGGAAGGAAAAGTTTTCTTGATTCTTGATGGGTTCAACAATGAAACATTTACTGTGAAAATAAAATATGTTCGGTATATGATGCCTTGAAGTCCCAGGTGTATATAAAGGGCAAAAGTGCTACCATTAGGTGAATGTCAGATCTAAGAGTGCCCAAGTTTCAGCTAAATGGGAGAGGGGCAGATGCACCAATGAAATAAGTGTATATATGTCCATCATGTGTACCTAGATCCATCATGTCAGAAGGTAGCTATTGATATGAAGGTTTTGTCTACTTGTCCCCCCTTTTATTGTGTTAAGACAAACTTCCAGATTAAAATCTAAATGAACTCTATAGATTTTGGACTTTGGGCTTTTGCCCTCCAACCCATTTACTTTTTATGCATGTTCTGGAAGAATCCATGAAATTGTGCACATATATAACACTGTGGTGCAAAAGGAATGAAGAATGTGATGCTCTCATATGATCCTTAAAACCTCTTGATATGGAAAACACGAGATTTATCATTCTCATTTTAGAGATGAATAGATGGAGAGAGAGAGGTTATATGAAATCCACAAGACCAGTAATACTATAGCAAGTTGATATTTAAGCCTGGGTCTTCTGCCTAAGTCAAAAGTGAAAGGAATCCCAATAGGAAGCAATTTTAAGGTCACAATCCAACACGCACTTAAGCAAGACTTTCTTCTTCAAATGTTCATTCCAGTCTTTCCTTTAAGATGTCTAGTGAATGGAAAAATGACACCTCTTAAAGCAGCTTGTTGCAAAAGAAGATAATTAATTATAAGGACACTTTTCTATACATTGAATCCAAATTTGACTCATTGCAATTTCCATTCAATACTCTCAGTTCTGCCCTCTTGAGCTAAGCAAGACATTTAATCTTTCTTCCATGTAAAAATCTTTCAAATACCTAAATGACCATAGCATCATGGATATTGGGCTGAAAGGACTGCAGAAGTCACCTAGTCTAAGCTCCTTTTTTTATAAATGAAGAAACCAAGACTCAAAGAGATTAAGTGGCTTTCTCAAGATCATACAGGTAGTAAGTGTCAGAAGTGGGATGTAAACCCAGGTCAGGCAATCATTCCTCTATATCACAATGAGGTGCCCATTATATGCCAGATATGTGATGTTCTGGTAATACAAAAAATACCACCGTCACCCAAAAAAAGACCAGTCTCTGCTCTCAAGGAGTCCACCTAATGGGGGATACAACTTGTAAACAAATATGTAGTAACAAAATAAATACAGGACAAATTGGAAATAATCAACAGAGGGAAGGCCCAAATAATAAAGGGGATCAGGAAAAGATTCTTATAGTAGGTGGGAATTTAGATGGGATTTAAAAGAAGACAGGAAGACCAAGAGGTTTTAAAAATAAGGAGAGGGGGCGGCTAGGTGGCGCAGTGAATAGAGCACCGGCCCTGGAGTCAGGAGGACCTGAGTTCAAATCTGACCTCAGACACTTAACACAAACACACACAAAAAAAAAACCTAGCCATGTGACCTTGGGCAAGTCACTTAACTCCAACTGCCCTCCAAAAAGCAAAAAAAAATGAGGAGAAAATTCTGAGCATGGGGGGCAGTCAGTAAAAATGCTCAGAGTACCACACCACCAAGGGCAGGTAGCCTATTCCCCAATTGTTTTCTCCAGGCCCCAAATACCCAGTTTCTTAAACTGATAATCATATGACATCCAGTTCTCTCACTATCCTTGATGTTCTCCTCTATATCAATTCAAATGTGTGAAATGCTCTTCTTAATACAACATTCTAAATGTGATTTAGACATTATTCTTCAATTAATGCACTCATATCAGGTTTGCTTTGGGGACTGCAATGTCACACTGCTAATTCATGTCAAGCTTAAAATCGACTAAAACCCTCATCTCTTCTTCCATGTGAACTGTTGTCTAGACAAGTTTCCCCCATCTTGTACAATTGAGTTTTTGTTCCCAAGATTGAACTTTAGATTTATCTTTATTAAATTTCATTTTATTAGATAGGCTCATTGTTCTAGCCTGTCAAGATCATTTTGGATCCTCATTCTGTAGCCCATCATGTTAGCAACTTCTCCCAGCTTCGCAACCTAGCCACCCTCTCCATATTGTCTGCAGGCACTACTTGCAGGGATGTAAGACACCACATTGGCATACAACTAGAATCTGGGATACCCGTTCTGGGATAATAACCAGACTAATGTACCCTTTCCTTATAAATACCTATCTGCTTATAAATCTCCTTTCCTATTCAAGAATTTGGAGAATGACAGGAGTGGGAACCAGGTTGGCTATTAAATTGGATATTAACTTTGACCTAGAAGGATGGATTCAGGGTTAAAGTGATTTGAAGGATAAAGAGAGTTTCATTTAAACAGTCGGACTTATAGATTGCAAATCACCTTATATACACTGTAACATCTGCTTCAAGAACCCTTCTTAGGGAGATTATTATAGATACTGGTACTTTAAAGAATGACTGAAATGCTGGGGAATTATAGTTTAACAGTCATTTTGGAGAGAATTCACTGGTGTGGTGAAACACCAGGAGGAACAATGGGAGTGGACTAAGAGAACTTCCTTCCTGGTGAACTAAGTTAATGATTGTATATATTCTGCAGATAAAGAAACTGAGGCTAAATCAGAAGTGATTTGCCTGTGGTCACATGGCTATTAAGTGTCGGAGGTGGAATTTAAACCTTGCCTTCCTAACATCAAGTTTAACACTCTTCCTAGTATAACATCCCAGCTCCCCTGTGACAAAGTTGTACTTGTCCTGCTATCCTAACATTTTGACAGTTTCTTAGGATTTTTGGAAAAAGAGGAAAAGGATAAACGCACAATACTACTATAATACACACATACATATGTATGTGTACATATATATGTATACATATAATGTGTGTATGAATAGTATAAATATGTGTACTTTATACTATACAGTATAATATATTATTTTTACATATATAACATATAATATAATATGCTATAATAATATCATAAAGGTACTATTTGAAAATAGAACTAGTAGGGTCAGGCTCAAAGTAAAGAGGCAGCAGTTCGTTCTGGACCCAGGAAGGGTCCTTTGGAAGAAAACCAATTGAGGATTATATAGTCATTTGTAGTTTGAATAATATCTACTAAGGGTCTTTCCAATTGGGCTGGACAAGTTTTCCTAAAGCCCTGCCATGTAGGTTAGTTTCCCCCACCCAGTCCTCTACTATTAAAAAAACAAACACCAAGGCAGAGAGGCTGTCCCTAAGACTTGATTAGTCCAGAGAACAAGGGCTTTTAACATTAAAGCAGTTTTATAGATACATAAGGATAAAAAAAGTTCTGGGTGTCCTACTATTGTCCTGGTTATCTTACCCATTTGAACTAATATATCCTGCTAACCAGAGGTATTTCCATATGAAGGTAGGGAGTGAGGGTGGTGCCACTTCACAGGAACCTATGCTGTAACTTTGCTGAGTATCATTTCCATCTTATTGTTAAGTACATCTTTTGGTAAGTGTTAAATGCTCTATCTACGAGTGGGCCATTACTTTCCAGTTCTAAGCCTGAATCAATCTTGGTCTTCAACATCACTCACTGGTTATGGTAATGATGGTTACAATAGTGATAAAGAAGGGCTGCAATGATCATGAATCATTTGTAGGCACTTTCCTATTTGAAGATGTCCGTAGTTACTTATAAGATGGCTAGGATTTGGTAATCTAAGGATTTGGGAATTCATTTCTTGCCCTGAAACATTAGAAACAGTTTCTCACATTTAAAGTCTTCAGATGGTTTCCTTAGGCCATTGTCAACCACAGGAAAAGAAAAGAAGAACTGTTTAGTAGTCTCCAGGCTGAACCCTTCCTACTGACTGGTAGAAGTATAAATTAGCATTGACTTGCTAGTGTTGGTTTTATTTGGTTGCTATATCATGCCAGGTGTCTTGTTGCTATTTGACATACCTAGAGATGTGACTGAAAGAGTAATCTCAGAAGGAGCTAAGGATTTTAGTAAACTGAAAAGTCTTTATGAGCCCCATGGGAGCCAAAAAGCCAATGTGGTCCCAGGCCGCATTAGTATAATGAGGCATCTGTCTCTCCCACCCACCCTCCCACCACCAAAAAAAGTTCCAGAGTATTTGGTCGTAGGCCACAACTGTATTCTTGTGTTCAGTTCTAGTCAATTTAACTTAGGACAAGCTGGGGCAGGTAATAAAAAGGTAAACAGGAAGGCGGAAGGATTGAAAACCATACCCTACTGGTTGAAGGAACTGATTGTGTTTATTTCAGAGAAGAGAAGACTTAAGTGCAACATGATAGCAGGCTGTAAATATTGAAGGACTGTTATAGAGAAGATGTCTGGCCCAGAAGAAGGAGCAGAAACTGTGTGTAAATTGTAGAAGATAAGATTTCAACTCAACACACAAGAACAAAAAGCCACTTCAAAGTAGAATGAGTTGCCTTTTGAGACTGGAGGTCTTCAAGTAGAGGTGATGGTCCCACAATATTGAGGGTTAAAAAGGAATACTAGTCAAGTACATATTGGACCAGATGGTTACTTAAAACACAATGTTGAGGGGGTAGAGAGGAATCCTATTCAAATACAGTCTGGACCAGATGATTTCTGAGATTTCTAAGATGTTGAAAGTTTTAGTATCAGTTAATGAATCTGATGTAACTTCACTGACAGGAATTAATGATGATGATGGTGATGGTGATGATACTGATGCTTGATGAGCTGGAAAAGGGAAATAGACAAGTATTTAACGAATAAGATTGAATGATGCCAATCAGTAAGATCAGCCATGTTTCCACCATTGGCAATATCTACATGAGAGCTCTTCTCTTTCATTTGATTTGGGTTGCACTGTTTTCAGAGTAGATAGCCCTGACTTTTTAGAATGCTTGAAACGGTTTGCACTTTCCCATACTGAATGGAAAAAAGCCAACACCATAGATGTTGGTCATTTAATTTAAGTATGTGAACATTCTCTGGGCAGAGAGGCCCTCTGAGAAGAGGGGAGCTATAAAAATATTATTTGTGACTGTTATATGGACAAAGAAAAGTCTCAGTGCATGAACCAGAAAAATAGGCATGTAGTTTTGTCCTGTGAAAAGCATTTGGACACAGCCATTTACCTTTTGTGGCTGGAACAAAAGCTGGGATGGCCTTTTGGAGGTGAAGGGCAAGAAACCCAGCTTCTCCACAATATTAATGCAGCTTTCTAATTGCCATCAAGGGGAACAATCAGCAGCCATAGTCAAGAGGCCAAAGACCTCATATAGACCACAGAGATTTCATCTCTTGCCTCCCCCTCTGAAAGGCAGTAATCTCTAGGTTAGGGGTAAAGTGAGTGAATAAGATGGACCCTCCCCCTTCCCCAAAGCAGCCTTTAAATTGTGAAGATAAATGCTGTCTCTGCATCAGCATCAATGGCTGCTTAACTATGCCTCCCAGAAATTTTTAAGCTGAAGCCTCTGCTTATCCTAATACTTTGGAATCTTTGAGTAGAGTGCTGGCCTCTATGACAGCAAGTTTCTACTCCATTCAACTTTGTCAGTGTCCCAGTGGTATTCCAGTTATCTCAAGGAATTGTTCAGAAAGAAAAATCAAGAACAAATTTATTTTAAACCAGTTAAGTTTATTTTAATGCCGTTAGTATATTTTCATGCCTAAAAATTTGGGTGGTGAGAATAGAATGCTGGGCCTGAAGTTAGGAAGACTGGAACTCAAATTCAGCCTTGGACACTTACTGGCTGTGTAAAACTGTGAAGAGGTTTGGGGATGCTGGGACCCAGAGAATGCCAAGACAGAGTTACCTGGAATGAATTCACAATTCAAGCTTTCTCTTATTCAAGTGGCAATAAGCCTATTGTAACACCTTAATGAAAGCAAGGAAGGGTCTTTAGGGAACCTTTGAGATAGTGAGGATGCTACTGGAGCTTATATGGAAAAAGGACAGGGGAAAGGATGCCAAGAATTCTAATTAAGTAATCTAGGGATCCAATTGCCTTTTGGGAGCTATGGATGGGAAAATGTACAGAGTTTTGCAGAGAAAACTTTGTTGATATCAGATATTGAGGAGTTGTCAGAGACATGGACCTTGGAGATCTGGATGAGGGAGAGTCCTTGGACTAGCCAAGGGCAAAAATCCTAGAGCCAGGCAACCTTGTGTCTGTTCTGATAAGAGAACATGTTCTACAGTAAGAAAAGATTTTCTCACAGGGCAGGATCTAATGAGAAATTGGGAGGCTTCCAGAGACATTATCTTAGGGTGGGGGCCCAAGAACTTCATACCTGGAAAAATCAGTTAATCTTTGCTTACCTCAGTTTTCTTGTCTGTAAGATGGGATAATAGTAGCACCTAACTCCTAGTGTTGTTGTGATGATCAAATGAGATAAAAATTATAAAGTACTTAGCACAGTATCTGCTATACAGTAATCTGTATATAAGTGTTTATTTTTTATAAATCTTTATTATTGCTACTATTATTATTATTATTATTATTATTATTATTTTAAGAGGGAGCTTTAAAAATCTCAAATGAAATATCACCCTGTCCAAAAAGATTGGGAATAGCTGTCCTATGAAGTAATTCCTATCATAGTAATTCTAGAGCAAAAAGAGAACCAGGTAAGACTGAAGGGATCTTGTAAGTATTGTAAGGAACAAGAGCATCCCAAAGAGGGAAAGGATAAGTCGCTTTGACTACTCCCAGTTAACTATTAAAATTATCCTAACTTCTCCTAAGTCCCTTCTTTAACATCAGAAAACTCACTGATAATTTCAGTCTTATTTGTTCCCCTTTGGACTCTTACTATCTCCATTTCTTTTGCATGATAATGTGTAATCTCGATAATACTATAATTTCCCATCTCACCAGAAATGTACCCCCAAAATAGACCAGTGTGATTACTAAGTAGATCTGGGCATTTTGTGCTTCATCCTTCTTGCTGTAACTAGAGAATTCTTTTTCATCCTTATAATAACTGAAACATTTGAACAATCATTGTCCTACAGTGAAGCTACTCTTGGAGCAATTGTGCTTTGTACCACTCCATCCCCTCTGGGAATGGGATCATTTTTAAAATAATGACTTCTCCAGCAGTTTATTACCAGCCTGGAGTCATTTTCACACCTCAGAAGTGAGGGCTTAATGAGCAGAGAAATTAAAGAGTAAAACTCGGCTTGTGTCTTCTTAAATGGCGAGGGCATTTTGGCAGCTAGGTAGAGAATGTGCTTCCAAGAAAGAGTTTGCATCACATTCATCGTGTTCTCCAAATAACCTTTATGTAATGAATCTCAAAGGTTTCCTTTTTCTCCCTGCTTCCCCCTCTTTTTTTCAGATTGTGTGAAATGTCTGTTAGGAAGGCCAGGTGCTGAATAATGGAGTTGTATGGCAGGAGCTATATACAGTGCTGAGCACTCTAGTTGGCACTCTGAAAATATTTGTTGGTTGATTGACTGATGTCTTTTGGAATGGTTCAGGTGATTTGATGTATTTTGTTACAGTGAAGAGAGAAAAGAACTTGGGTCTATAAGTCTTGACTAAGCAATATATAGTCGAGACCACAAGGTAAGTGAAAGAATTAGTTATATAGTACATGTGAACATATGTAGCAACGTGTAGTATGTTGGGTTAAGGAGAGTGGATACTTGGATCTAGAGACAAATATTCAGGGCCATTATTGACAGAATATTTCCTGTCTCAAGGTATTAGGACATTTGTAAACTGGCAAATCCATTAGCTAAAAAAGACCCAGAGTTTATGTCTTAAAGAAAATCCACTTCAAACCACTTGAATCTTTTGGGGATCCATTCAAAGCCAAGAAAGTTCAATTAGAAGTGAGGATGCTGTCAAATTACATTAGGTACCCAGCTCCTTATGATGGTGCAGTAAAATCAGCCTGCATTAGCAGCTGTTGAGGCAGCAGTTGCCTTGTCTGCTGTTGTGTTTTGCTTGGTTGGAATAGAAACTCCTATTTGACACTTTGAATGATTGTTTTCTTACTGATAATTCATCTAAGAAGAGAGCTGAACTTAGGTTTTAAAAAAGAAGAATCGAAAAAAAAAGAAAAAGAAAAAAGGGGCAGCTAGGCAGCACAATGAGTAGACAACCAGCTCTGAAGTTAGGAGGATCTGAGTTCAAATACGGCCTCAGACACTTGACATGCTACCTAGCTGTGTGACTTTGGGCAAGTCACTTAACCCCAATTGCCCTCCAAAAAGAAAGAAAAAGAAAAAGAAAAGTTGTACGGGAAGTATATGAACAAATGAAATGGCTTAGTTTTGTACAAAGTGGTGGTGGGGCAGAGTGTTGTTATGTAAACAGAGATAATGCATTAGTGCAGCAATTGGATAACTATGAGACCTATAGCTGGTTGAGATATCTTCATCGTCATTAGAGTCTACTATTGATGCTAATAATAGCAATCCAGGCCAGTAATGTGTCCAAACTCAGCACTGTGTGTAATGTGGAGCCTGATTTATTGCCATTAAAGGCTGAGAAATGCACTGCTCCCCCTTTCTCCTCCCTACTCCCAATACACAAAGTGTATCATAGAAATGAGTCTATTTGCCTTGGAAAAGCAAATGGAATTAAACCAGTGTTTACTGCTTCATAAAGGAGGTGTGGACAAATTACTCAACTAGACCATATTGGTTAGAATTCTTAGTTAAAAGTGACAACCTGGTCTGTAATTTACACAGCACTTTGGAAATTTAAGCTATGAGCCTCTGAGCTCTAAATCCTACATTGTAAAGCCTCCTTTGTATTTCTGACTTTTTTTTGGTACTGGGAATCATTTAGCCATTGACTTTAACTGCTAATACAGTTCCATCAAATACCAAGTATAAATCAAAATTACTGGATCATTCAGAATCTGTCATAGAAGTTGTTTATATATTTTTCTGCCATTATTTCTATATAGTTGCAAGGGAAACTGGTAAATTATGATATATCGTGCATGTCTTGTTACCATCTTTCCAGAGCCTCTTGCAAATAAGATGTAATCCATGACAAATTATTTTCCTAGTTATACAAAATATAAATAATGATAATAAAGAAGGAATCAAACTGATGAGAGATGTTGAAGGAAACAGAGAGAAGCTTCATATTTAGCTGCTTCAAACAGATTTATAAGACCCAGAAGGTTTTTAAAGGAACCTCCCAACAGTGATCTGTGAAATCTTCAGATCTAACTTGACCCCTTTCATCCTATACTTAGGTACAATGAGATTGTTACTTTGCACTACAGGCATTTTGTTGGTGATTAGGTTGGCAAGCATAATTTCCCACAGAGAGAAATGATGTACATTTTGCAGAGCATTGATATATAACACATGTGAAATTAACCCACACCAAATAATACCCATGCAACTGAAGGATTGGGTAGGTCCAGACCACTAGAGTTCATGAAGATTGCTATTTATCAACTGGTATTTCCATTGCATGTCAGATTTAAAGACAGAAGGGCTCACTTAACCCATAGCCTTCATTTAATATATGAGAAAAGTAGGATCCAGGGAAGTTAAATGATATGGCCAAACAACACAACTGTAAGCACAGAAGAAGGTAGAGCCAATGTGGCACGGTGGATGGAGTGACAGATTTCAAGTCAGGCAAAACTGGGTTTGAGCTAGATGGCCGATATATGCTTATGTATACGGGCAATCGTTTAACTTCTTTGAACCTCATCTCTAAAATACAGGTATTGTTTGTGCTAGCTGCTAGATATGGTTGTTGTTGGGCTCAAGCAAGATAATGTATGTAAACCTTTTATATGCTATAAAATTGTTAGCTAGTATTATTAAAGTGCAGCTAGGTGACACAGTGTATAGAGATTTGGGCCTTGAGTCAGGAAGACTCATCTTCTTGAGTTCAAATCTGGCCTCGGATACTAACTAGCTGTGTGACCCTAGGTAAGTCACTCAACCTTGTTTGTCTCAGTTAATCTGTCAAATGAGCTGGAGAAAGAAATGGCAAACCACTTCTATATCTTTGCCAAGAAAATCTAAATGACGTCACAAGGAAGCAGACACAAATGAAAACAGCTGAACAACAACAAAATTATTATTAGTAAGAAAAAACTTAATTTCAGATACATAGATAAGTAGATATGCAAATAAGCGGCATCATTGTCATAGTGAAAACAGTTAAGCTACAATATTTATCACTAAACCTTTGGTCATCTATGGTACCCTGACATACTTTCCTACCTTCACCTTTGCCTGCTAGGTCTCTTTAGAACTGTTACTAAGAACAGTCTTTCTCAAACTAGGCTCTATAGAATGTTACAAAGCAGTCCACAGGGTTCTGATAAGCAAAAAAAAGTCGTCATGGTAGACAGGTACCCATAGCAAAGTGCTCTGGTCTCCTGTGTGCCAATCAAACAGAGTATGGGCAAAAATTAGTCTTGGGACTGAAACCTCGGCTTCTTTAGTGTTCAGAATCAGTAGTGTTTGACGCATGGTTAATTGATTGTTGATCTCTCTCAGCAGAATGGGTGACATTACCAGTGTCTTCTATTGGGTCTTCCTATCAGGTACATGTACATATATACATGCATATGCATATGTGTGTATATATACAAACATACACATATATATTGTATTTGTGTGTGTGTAGATATATATATATGTACACATATGGGTGGGTGGGTGTGGGTGTGGGTGTGGGTGCATACCGAAGTCCATGTTGAAAGACTGGCAACATTAATAATCTTAAAGAGATAAAAACAAAAGTATAAATAATTAAAACTGATTATGAATATCCATGAAGCTAATTTGAGCATAAAAGCAGAAATATGTGAAAAAGGTAAATATAATGACTGTCATCTCCAGTGGAGGTCATTTCTTATACTGATATGTAGAATGCATTATTTCACTAAAATTAATTTTAAAAATTATAGAATCACAAAATCTTAGAGCTGAAAGGGACTACAATGGCATCTAGTCTAATCTATAATTGTCCACAAATCCTCTTTACAACATACCCAGGCAGGTTGTCATCTAGTCCTTGTCTGAATATATACATTGAAAGGAAATGTACCGTCTCTCAAGGCAACTGCATTCCACTTTTGAATAATTCAAATTGTTAGAAAGTTTTTCATGACCTAAAGCCTAAATTTGTCTTGCTGAAAAATTCTTCTCTAGGTACTATGCTTTGGGGGGAAATAGGAAAAGTCTAATGCCCTTCCATCGAACAACCTTTCCAGTGTTTGAGTATGTTTATATTTCCTTCCTGGGCAGCTAGGTGACACAGGAGATAGACTGCTAGACCTGGAGTCAGGAAGACCCATCTTAATGGATCCAAATATGGTCTCAGGCATTTACTAGCTGTGTGACCCTGGGTGAGTCACTTAATGCTGTTTGCTTCCTTTTCCTCGTCTGTAAAATGAGCTGGAAAAGAAATTGCTCTAGTATGTTTGCCCAAAAAAATCCCAAACAGGTTTACAAAAAGTCAGGCATGATTGACCACAAAAATGAATATCACCTTCCTAAAGTTATCTAGAGGGGTTAGTGGATAATACACTGGGCCTTGAGTCAGGAACAACTGAGTTCAAATCTGGTCTGAGACACTTACTAGCTATTTGAACCTAGGCAAGTCACTTAATCTCTGTTTTAATCCACTAGAGAAGGAAATGGCAAACCATTCTAGTATCTGTGCCAGGAAAATCCTACAGACAGATGATCCACAGGGTCATAGAAAGTTGGACATGACTGAATTTCTGAAAAACAGCAAACATCTCCCTCTAAGTCTTCCCTTGGCTAAAATCCCTGTTTCTCTCAACCACTTCTTATGTAATACGAACTTAAAGGATTTTATCATTCTTATCCTTTTTACCTGTGTGCACTCCAGCTTATGAATACTCTTCCTAAACTATGGTAACCAGAAATGAACACAATAACCAAGAGATGCCTGACCAGGGCTCATAGTGCAACATAACCAGAAAACTCTCTCCCATTCACCTAAAAGAGGGCATGATGGTTTTTATTCAGTTTATGTTCACATTAGTTTTTTTGTCTGCATTGTATATTTTTTCATGTATGTTAAGTATATAGCAGGGTTGCCCTACAGTCAGCTCCAACTGGCTGGCAAGAACCTAACCTTAAATTTTCAGTGTAATTTACACTTCAGAATTTGGCAGCTACAAATTACGACTTGATTCATTATTTTGTTGATTGTCTAAGAAAACTATGTATAAAATGTTAATAATGCAGATTAAACGTATATGTACACCTCTTTTATTTTTATTTTCTGAGATCTTGGTTATTAAACATTTACCATTGCTCTATGAAATTTTTTTAACCTAAGAAGGTATTCAGTAGAAGGCTTAGGGAATGAAACCATCAGCAGATTGGAGACCAGATGACTACAGGAAAAGAAAGGAGGAAAGGAAGGATGGAAGAAGAAAAGAAAGGAGGAAAGGAGGGAAGAAAGAGAGGGAGGGAGGAAGGAAAGAAGGAAGGAAGGAAGGAAGGAAAAAAGGAAGGAAGCAAGGAAGCAAGGAAGGAAGGAAGGAAGGAAGGGAGGGAGGGAGGGAGGGAGGGAGGGAGGAAGGAAGGAAGGAAGGAAAGATTTCATATAGCACTTGAAGTTCTTTAAAGTACTTTACATCCATTACCTCATTTGAACTGGCCTGCAGGCTCCTAAAATCCCCATGTCTTTTTCAGATAAGTATACTACCTAGCCATAACTCCCCCCACGACCATTGTGATTATAAAATTGATTGAGCAATTCTTAAACAGTTTTGTGGTTCCTTAAAAAAATTACAAAGACATTTACAATAAAGCAAAGAAAATTTAAAAAACAACATTCTAGTGAAAAGATTAGGTGAAACAACCTCAAAAACACCCATTTATGTTCCTAAAGGGGAAGCTAAAAATGTGAATTGTTTCATAAGGTGAGATATCATAGCCAATATTGTTCACGAAAATAAAACACTTTAATAGCAATTAATTGTACCTTTCACACTTAAGAGACTTGTTTGCAAAATTGTTAAAATGGTAGTTAAATTGAAAATATAAAATTATTTTAAAATTAGTAATGTGTATCTACTCACATGCATATGTATACGCATAAGTCTATGTATATATCTGTGTATATATACTTTACTATAAATGGTCCCCTAAGTTTTTTTGAAATTGAAAGTTTTCATTGTTTGGGAAAAAAAAACCTTTTACAACCAGTGGGCTACAGAATAATTAAATAGAGTATAAAACGAGATGATTTACAAAGAGCTTTAGGTTTGTTGCCTCCTAAATTCCCATAACAACCTTAGTGAGG
Organism: Pseudocheirus occidentalis; assembly: GCA_028646575.1. NCBI lineage: Eukaryota > Metazoa > Chordata > Mammalia > Diprotodontia > Pseudocheiridae > Pseudocheirus > Pseudocheirus occidentalis. The sequence continues at coordinate 92,413,966 of CM053593.1, forward strand.
TGATGATAATAATAGCATTTATATATAACTTTAAAATTTACAAAACGCTTTACAAATATTTCATTTTATCCTCACAACAACCCTAAGAGGCAGATGTTATTACTATCTCCATTTTACAGATGAGGAAACTGAGGCAGGCTAAAGTGATTGGCCCCACATAGCTAGTGATTTAGGCTACATTTGAATGCATCTTGCTGTTTCTAGGTCCAGCCCCCCGTCCACTGCACCACTTAACTTCGTTATGATTGGTTTCAGCTCACACTTTTATAATACTTTACAGTTTACAAAGAGTTTTCCTCATGACTATATGAAGGGAGGTAGTGGAAATACAATTTTCCCATTTCATAGACAAAGAAATAGAGGTTGAGAGAAGTTAAATGCCTTGTCCATGATCATACAGATAGTAAATGATGGATCTAAGTATATGTAATGTGATTATAGGATGGTAAATTTAGAGACCATTTAATTCAACTTCTTCGTTTTATGGATGAGGAAATTTGGGTTCATTGAGCTTAAGTGACCACCAGCATTGCACACAAGTGAACATCATCAACACGCATTCATTAGACACATACCACATGCCAGATACTATGCTAAGTTCTAGACATACAAAAAAATGGGAAATCTATGGTCCTTTCCCTAAAGAAAGAAACATTCTATGGTAGACAACATATAAATTTCTATGCATATTTGAGTTATATACAGATTAGATGAAAAGTGCTCTCAAAGAGAAAAGACTGGGAGAGACCTAGAAAAGTTTCTTTTTTTATCATTAACTTATTTTTAGTTTTTGACATTCACTTCCATAAGATTTTGAGTTTTAAATTTTCTCCCTCCTCCTTCTCTCACCTCCCCAAGACAGGGTGCAATCTGATATAGGCTCTACATATACATTCATATTAAACATATTTTCATTTTAGTCATGATGTAAAAAAGGATTAGAGCCAATGGAAGCAATCATGAGAAAAAAAGAAACAAAATAACAAAAGAAAAAGTGAGCAAATAGTGTGCTTCATCTGTATTCAGACTATAAAGTTCTTCCTCTGGATGTGGATAGCATTTTCCATCATGAGTCTTTTGGAGTTGTTTTATATTGTTACGTTGCTGAGAAGAGCTAAATCTATCAAAGTCAGTCATCGCACAATGTGGCTGTCACTATATACAATGTTCTCCTGGTTCTGCTCCTTTTACTCAGCATTAGTTCATATAAGTCTTTCCAGGCTTTTCTGAAGACTACCTACTCATCATTTCTTATAGCACTGTAGTATTCCATTGCATTCATATACCACAACTTGTTCAATCATTCCCCAACTGATGAATATCCATTCAGTTTCCAATTTTTTGCCTCCACAAAAAAAACTGCTATAAATATTTTTATACATGGGTCCTTTTCTTGTTTTTCTGAATGGTAACTGTTTATTATCTCTTTAGGATATAGACCTAGAAATGGTATTGCTGGGTCAAATGGTATTCACAGTTTTATAGCTCTTTTGGGCATAGTTCAAAATTGCTCTCCAGAACCCTTGCATCAGTTCACAAATCCATCAACAATGCATTGGTGCTCCAGTTTTCTCATTTCTTCTCTAACATTTATCATGTTCTTGTTTTGTCATGTTAATCAATCCAACAGGTATGATGTGGTACCTCAAAGTTGTTTTGATTTGCATTTCTCTAATCAATAGTGATTTAGAGAATTCTAAAAAAAAACACTCTTGCAGAAGGTGGGATTTTAATAGAGTTTTGAAAAAAGCCACGGAAACCAGGAAGTAGAGCTGAGAAAAGAGATCATTACAGACAATAAAAAGGCATAAATTTGAGAGATGATGTATCCTCAACCGTAATAAGAAAGTTAAGGGAAAGAGAAGAGTGTTGGGGGCGGGGAATGGCAAGGAATTGTTTTAAACATGCTGACTTTGAGATGTCTACAGAACATTGAATTAGACATGCCTTATAGGTGATGCAAGACTGGAAGTTTGAAGAGATAATAGGTCTGGTTAGGTAAATCTGAGAGTTATGGCATAGAGACACTAACTGGAAACCAGAACTGATGAAATCACCAAATCATCAAATAATAAAAGAGAGGGAAAAAGAGAAGAGAATCTAGGACAGACTCCTAGTTGACATCTATGGTTGGTGGGCATGATCTGGATAAAGACTGAGTAAAGGAGACTGAGAAGAAATGGGCAGATAGAAGAACCAGGAGAATGCACTTCCATGAAGACCTAGAGAGAAGAAATTAGGAAGAGCAGCAGCAGCAAAGAAGTAAAGAATAGGAAGGACTGAGAAAAGACCAGCAGATTTGGTGAATTAAGAGAACTTGGGTCACTTTGGAGGGAGTGATTTCAATCTCTTGACGAGAAGCCAAGTAGATCTAGAATTCTAATCTAAGTACTCTAACTGTGAATCCAGACTTTTGTTTTTGGGATAATGTAAACATTTGCATAATATTTGTTTATTAAAGACATAAAACCATATCCTTTATTGATGCTGATCGTGACATGGAGGCAATTCTGAGCTCTCAAAAGCTTTTTCAGTGAAGTCTAAGCTCTTCTACATTGTACTATGTAGGAAAAACTTCTCATACAGTGTCTGTGATAGACTAAGTCAGAGGTGAGGAACCTATGGTCTTCAGGCCACATGTGGACCTCTAGGTCCTCAAACTTGATAGAACAAATCTGCTTAATATAAGGATTTGTTCTGTAAAACTTGGACTCAGACAAAAGACCAGTCCTGAGGACCTAGAAGGCCACATATAGCCTTCGAGGCTGTAGGTTCCCCATGCCTGGACTAAGTCTTCATTAAGAGAACCAGATTAACAAGATACAGAGAACATTGTCACTAACATCTTGTCTATTTGGCAAAGATTTCTTTGACCACAATATCATATGAAACACAAAAATACAAAGTGAATCTCAGTACTGGACAGTCCCTGGTACCCTTTATGAGAAAGTGGAGGAACTAAGAAAGTCTCAAGAAGCATATGGGTTTTTTGACCTTCTATAAACTGTACCTTAGCAATTGGTACTCTAAATATGAGATCCTTGTTCGGTGACCAATGAATGGACAAACTACCAGAGGAATCAAATCATATTGCCCATGAAATAGGAGTGCTATGCAGTTGCATGGAAGGATGGCTCCAAGGTTCTACCTGGAGAAACAGATAAAGGAATCTGCCCTGTGGCCCTGTTGTCCAGATTAGTGGTTGTTTCATGGGAGCCATTATATCTAAATAACTTTAGCCATGTTTTCAGAGATACTTCTAGGCACCTGTAAATTTTCAGTTCTTCCAAGGTTGCATGATCAAAGGAAAGGTGTTTACTCCTCTCCTGTCCTGCGCTCTTGTCTGTGAGTAACCACAAGCTCTCTTTTCTGCCTTGGAACTGTAAGGAGAGTTCCCCCTCTCCACTGCTACCACAAGCTCTGCCGCACCAGCACTCCTCCTTGCCCCAGGAGCACAACCCAGGACTACATCCCAGATCCAAGCATGGGCAAAGCAAGAGAATCCTGCCTCAGTGCCAGCAAAAAGATCCCTGAAGTCCCTCTTTGATCAGCTGCTCAATACCATCATCACCTACATGTCAAGAGCTCTGGAAGCAGCTGTTTCTGCAACCACCACCACCATCATCACCACTGCTCAGGGCTGAGGCCAGATCAAGCTCCTCTCCCCTCTTGGTCCAACTGACCTTCCTTATTGACCTTCTAAGTTGTCTTTGGTGTTTGTGGGTTGAGAAGTCTGGAAACTGCCACATCTGTCAATGATTCAGTACCCTGGGCTCTGCTCCCAGTTTGCTAGGGCCCAGTCTATGCCAACATGGCCCATACTGGATCTCACTCCTCTCCCAATCTGGTGCAACAGACATTAGTGCTGCACTAGATCTGTAGATCTATTCCCCTACCTTGTCATCATTCATCCCTGTGTGTTGCTTCCTCTACTAGAATGTAAGCTCTTTGAGGGAAAGGACTATCTCCACTTTTGTATTTATATCTCCAGGGAAATCCTAGCTTGGCATATAGTAAGCACCCAGTAAATGTTTTTTAATTCATTTATTCATCCATTCAGCTGATTTTATCATATATTCAGAGGCAACATGAAACATCCTTGCATGGAACATTTATCTTTCATACCGTATTACTTATTATAACCATTAGCAAAGATTTTACCATGAAAATAATTTCTGATTTACCAAGATTTAAAATAAGATCTGACTCCAAATCTAGTGGTGCTATTTTTTTTCATTTTTACCATAACAGACTTAAGATGTTTTGTTAATTTGCCCACCCTTATCCTAGTTTTTCCCCATTTTCTTCTGCTTTGGCTCCATAACCAAAATTTGGAAAATCTGTGTGATATTGGAAGAAGGCACGAAATGGAAGCAACAAAACAAAACATCCATCTTATGCCACAATGTTCATTAATCATAAACCAGCACACTGAAATAAAAGATTCATAAACGGGCATTCATCAAGTCATGCCTTTGTTTGTACAGATACATACAAACACACAGCTGATAAATGACACATGCTATGGAAAACTATAGCCATCAGTAAGGACAATTGAAATAATATAATAATAACAGGATATATTCTTACTAAATCTGAATATTTGGTCAGATGCTACTCTTCTGAGGAAAGCTTCTAAGACCTTTTGGGGTCTCATAAATATAGATTGTCATCAGGATATCCGCCTAAGTATTAATCAGCAGCAGCTATGGGTGGATGTTAGCTCTCCAAAGCCACAGATTAAATCAGGAAACCAGTTGGGAACTATAAACATTTAACACATATGCACATGCACGAATACACACACATACAATTCTTAGTAATTAGGAATACTTTGCTCATTTATAGCATCACGTTTTCCAGGAACATAGCTTAGTATAAGACATGTTTCATGAGCATTTCAACAGAACATAATGATCATGGACATTTCAGTGGAACAGATAGCAGAGCACTTTGTACTGGCAGATGGTTCACTCTGGGATCACTTATCTCCTTACTCTATATACAAGGGTAGCCAAAGACACAACAGTCGATTATTCAAAATATTTTAGAAATGGCAGTGGATTTCTTAGATACCAAAAGAAACAAAGTTTCCATCTTCCCTTACGTGTAAAACATGCAAAGCAAGTCCCTAGAAATTTAAGGCAGTTGGCTGGACTGGAATCTTTCTCCTTAAGGGAAAGAAAGTAGAATATATGTATAAAATTTGAATCACTGCTAAGTCCACAAGTGTAACCCCTTGCTTTAGAAGAATTCAACCAATAATTGTATCCATTCTCAATAGACGTACGCGTTATTATACTTAAAGATATAGGGGACTGCTTAAGCTTTATTGGTACATTTGTAAAATTTGGTTCAATCCAGAAAATAGTTATTAAGCTTTGTACTATTTTCCAAATGCTGTGACACAGTCCTTTGTCCATCTCAGTACAAAATTACATAGCTCTTAACACCTTGCGGCCACTCTGAATTAGTCTATACTCTTGTCTCTTTGATTTCTGTAGGTGCTGTTATATGCACAATTTTATTTCTAAGAATCAGACCAAGACTGTAACACAAAGATGGCAATGAAGTATGAGTACATGGATCCCTGAATCCTTTTGCGTGGGTATGAATATTTTTAGTGCCTTATAGGGTATTCATACTCCCTATAGTTATATTACCCCTCCTGGATCACTCACTGCCTTGTCTTAGTAGAGGGGTTTGCATAGCTACTTACATAGCCAATAGAATTCTGACAAAAAGATGATCCACTGAAGAAGGAAATGGTAAATCATCCCAATATCTTTTCAACTTCCATCATGGTCCATGGGGTCATACAAAATTGGGCATGACTGAAACACTAAACAACAGCATAGTCAAGTTGATCCAGAACTGAATTTATTCAGAGTGTGAGAAAGGGAGTGAGGGAAATTTCACAATTAGGTCAGCATTCAACACACATAGCCAATCTGTTGTCAGGTCTTGTTATTCTGACCCCTTCTCTCCACTTACCCCCATCACTTCACATTTGGACTATTGCAATAGTCTTGCTTGCTCTCCCTGCCTCAAGTCTCTTCCTGTCCTAGTCCATCCTCCACTCAGATGTGAAAGTGATTTTTTACTAAAGTGTGGTCTGATCATATCACTTTATTCTATAATCTCCAGTGGCTCATTATCCTCTATCAAATATAAGGTACTCTGTTTTGTATTTAAAACCCTTCACTGCCTGGTTCACTATGTCCTTTCCAGTCTTCTTATACTTTATTCTATTTCTCTCTGGGCTCCATTTCTGACCATTCAGTCTTCTGTCTCCACCATGACCCAGCAGCCTTCTCATTCTACATGAGCATACCATCCTTTGCTCTGATTAGTCAGTTCTGCCCAGATCCTCCTGTTTTAAGGAAAGTGCCCAGGTCAATCTGTGTTTACCCTTTTATTCCATTTTTGTATCTGCTGCTGGCTCAGCGGATTTCTTTCCCTACCATCTGTGTAGGCTACACAAATATCTTCTTCCCTAGCCCCCCCTCCATTACAGATCTCTTTTGTATATATTCTGACCCCACTAGAATGTAAATTCCTTAAGAGCAAGGCCTTTTTACTTATTCTGTAATTCCTGGTGCTTGGCACAGTTTCTGGCATGTATTAAGAGTTTAAGAAATGTTTATTGACTAGAATTGACTTGTCTTGATCTTATTCTCTTCCACTTGTACTCCACAGTCTAGCAACATTGGCTTTCTTTCCATTGATCAATCCATCAATCCACCTCTGTACCTCATATCTGAAATGCCCTCACTTCTCACCTCTGCCTCCTGTCTTCCCCAACTTCCTTCAACATTTGATTCTAATCCACCTTCTTTAAGAGGTCTTTCCAGCTTCTTTTATGCCTTCCCTCTGACATCATCTTTCATTTACACAGCATATACCTTGTATGTAGTTATTGGCACAGTCTCTTGGATTAAATCATGAACTCTTTGAGACCAGACACTGTTTTGGTTTTTCTTTGTTCCCTCAGCACTTAAAACATATTAAGTGCTTAATAAATGCCCATTGACTGACTGAACAAAAACCAATGTGATCTCACAATTTCCTTCTAGCTCTACATCCTCTGATCCTAAGCAATAAGGCACCATTTGAATGTGAATTATTATCATGCTATTCAGTGCTATACTGAACCAGAACAGGGCCAGGTTTGGGTCTTCCTTGCAGTTCTTGAATAAGATCAGGCCTTCATCTCTTTTAGCCCTAAATTTTACCTCATCATCCTCAACACATTCTCTCTTTTATAAAATTAAATTTGATTTTATTTTCATATGAAAATCAGCCTTATCTCCCTCCCACATCTCTTGTCATAGACTCCCTAACCTCCATACCACCCACTCCCAATCATTAAGAAAGCAAGAAATGTACCAGCCCAGCAAAATTGAGTATAATGTTTCAGAGGAAAATATAGTCATTCAATGAGGTGGAGGACTTTAAGCATTCCTGATGAAAAAACTAGAGCTGAATAAAAAGTTTGCCATTCAAATACAACAAGCATGAGAAGGTAAGTAGGGAAAAGAAATCATAAAGAACTTATAAAAGTTGAACTATTTATATGCCTACATGGAAAAATGATAATAGTAACTTATGAAACTTTTCTGAGTATGAGAATAGTTGAAGGGAATATAAATGTGTATGTGTATGTGTATGTACATGTGTGTGTATGTATGCATATGTATATATGTATACATATACATATGTCTATATAAGAATGTATATATGTGTATGAATACATATGTTAGTGTGTGTATATGTGTGTGCAGGTATACGTAGACAGAAGGCACAGGATCAATTGAATAGGAAGGGATGATATTTTGAAAGGTGAAATTTAGAGCTGGGAGAGGAATATAATGAAAGGAGACAGGGAAAGACAGAATGGGGTTATCTCATATAGAAGAGGCAAGGGATAACTGTTACAATGGAGGGGAATAAAACGAAGGCAAAGAGAATGGGTCAACCTTACTCTCATTTAATTTGGCTTAAGTAGGGAATGACATATACTCTAAATTGGGTATCTTGCCCTAAAGGAGAATAGGGGAGAAGGGGATAAAAGGAGCGGGTGATGGGAGGAGGGCAGGTTGGGGTGGAGGTTGTTAGAAGTATACACTTTTGTAAAGGGACAGGGACAAAGTAGAGAATAGAACAACTGTGGGGCAGGATAGGATGGAGGGAAATATAGTCAGTCTTTCATAATATGTCCATTGTGGAGATGCTTTGTGCAACTACACATATATGGCTTGTATCGAATTGCTTGTCTTTTCAGGTGGGGTGGGTGATGAGGGAGGAAGGGAAAGAATCTAGAATTTAAAGTTTTAAAATAAAATTTTTAAATATATTATTATTATTACTATTGTTGTTGTTGTTGTTGTTATTTACATGCAACTAGGAAATAAGATATACAGCCACCGGGATAGGGAGATCCATCTTGCCCAACTGGAAAGTCAGAGGTGTGATTTGGGGGGATATAGGAGAGAGCAAATTGAAGGACATGGCATACAGTGGGCTTGCTATGTTGGAGTGGTGGGTGGGGGAAAGACAGGGAGAAAATTTGTAACTCAAAATCTTGTGGAAATGAATGATATAAACTAAAAATAAACAAAAGTTAATTTTTTTAAAGCAAGAAAGGCAAAAGCCCTATAAACAGATGCATATAGTCAGGCAAAACAAAATTTCTCATTGACCATGTAGAAAAACAGCATGTCTCAATCTGTATAATGAGTCTATCTCCTCTTATATCAGAAGGTGGGCAGTAAGTTTCATCATGAGTCCCCCAAAGTTGTGGTTTGTCATTGTGTCGATAAGAGTTCCCCAGTTGCTTGCCTTCTCAATGAAAGTGGGTGGGAAAGGAGGGGAGAGAATGTGGAACTCAAAGTTTTAAAAATGAATGTTAAAAATTGTTTTTACATGCAACTGAAGATTAAGATATACAGTTAATAGAGTATAGAAATCTATCTTCCCCCATAGGAAAATTGAAAGAAAAGGGGATAAGAGAAGGGGGCTGAGAGAAGGGAGGGAAGATTGGGGGAAGATATAATCAGAATGCATGCCATCTTTGGGTGGGGGAGGCAAGAGATGGGGAGAAAATTCAGAATTCAAAATCTTGTGGAAATGAATGTTGAAAACTAAAAATTAATTAATTAATTAGTTTTAAAAAGGGAAAAGAAAGGATCTAGTTGTCCAGGAAGTCCTTCTCTAACTAAGAAGCTAAGATTCTGAAAGGATATTGTCCCTGACCTTTTGTATCAGGCTATCAGAGTTCTTAAAAGCTCCTTCATGATATTCTACCTCTGCTAAGTCTTAGATCAAGAAAGTCCACTCTCAAATCTCTGGTCTCTGACTTGTGCTTATAAAGAAAAAAAAGAAATGCAAAAGGTAGCCTGGAACTTAAGGTTCAGATACTCCCTAAAGACTTAAGGAAGTACATAGAGTTCATCACAAGCTTCAGCTAAAAGACTATACCATTAGCAACTCCTAGGAAGGGAGAGGAAGGAAGACATAAATCTACATCTGTTCCACTTGAGAATTTATCCAGAAGGATTGTAGAGAAGTAAAAGGATAACTACACACACACACACACACACACACACACACACACACACAACCTTGATGAAGGATAATTTGAAAATTATCTTTTCCTGAGGCCCCATCTCTGAAATCCATTCACCAGAAGGTACCAAAGGCATGCCTATACCCTCTAAATCAGTGATTCTTAGCTCTTGGTCCATAATTTTAATATATATTTTTATAACTGTATTTCAATATAATTTGTTTCTTTTATAATTTTATATATTTTATTTTATGCATTTAAAAACATTATCCTGAAAAAGATTCTCTAGGTTTCTCCAATATGACTATCTTTCTTCTATTCAACTGACTATCCTTCTTCTTTCAGTGGCTATTTTATACTTCCCTTTTTGCCCCTGCTCTCCTATGCTCTCCTATAAGGTATTTTGTTTTGGGCTTTGAATTTCCTTTTGAGTGAATTAAAAGGTATCCTGATAGAAGACCTATTTTTTTATGCTGCTGGCACTGCTATTAAATTAAATGCTATTACTGGGACAGATCTTAATGTAACTGTTGGGCTCAGATATTTGGTGTCTGCATTAGTATTTAGGAAAAACTTTGGTGACTCAATGGAGCAGATCCTGGGACCAGGGCTGATGAAGATGGTCAGTTAGCAAGCATTAGTTAAGTACCTGATATGTATGAGGCAATGTGATAAGTTCAGAGAATAACAAGAATGGCAAAAGTCAGTTCCTAGTTCCAAGAATTCACAGTTTAATGGGAAGAGACACATAACTTCACAGATTTAGATCCTTGTATGTTCTCTCTTTGGCAAATATGGAGGAAGATATAGAAGAATGGTGCCTGAAAGAGATGTGTGGCTTGGACTAAAAGTAGAAGCAAAGAGACCAATTTAAAAATGATTTGGAAGTTAGTTGTAAAGGTCTGAACATCATGTTAAGTGAAGTGAAGCTCAGTTCTATAAATAGACTGGACCTGTAAGCCCAGTCAAATTGTAAGAGCCCGATTTCAATTCACATAAATATTGAACACACCCAAAATTTCTTTGAGTGCCGGGAACATAGTAGGTGCTTAATAAATATATTATTTGGAAACAGCTGATAGAAGCGTACATTCTTAACCTATCATGACCTTAATGATAGAAATTGTATGTAAATATGTTCTTAGATTCCACTAAAGGGCACAGTTCTACTTAAGACATTGAGGGCTTTCATGAGGACAACAAATCAAGTGGAACTAACTTGATGTCATGTTGCTGTTCTTTCTATATGTGATTTGTAGCTGAGGTCACATGTCACTTTTTGATTCAGGGAATACATGATTACTTGTGACTGGTACCTGTTCTTGTTAGAAGTGGTCAGAGCAGAGCACCTATAGCAATTAAGAAGGTTTAGAGGGAGAGGTGCTAAACCTTGAGAGACTGCCATGTAGAAAGGAGCTCACATATATTCTTCATAGTGTTAGAAGGCCAAACTGAAACAGCTGAGCAGAACTTTCTCAGATGACAGGTTTCAGTTTAATAAGAATAATAAATTCCTAACAATTAAAACTTAGTTGGATAAGTGGCTGTGTGAAGTAGTGAGCTCCCTAGCACTAAAAGTATGCAATTAAAGGCTGGATGAACACCTGATAGGCTAGAGGATTATACCATGGAAGATCTACTTCCTTTAACTCTTGATTCTGTTACTGTTGCAGCTATGTTTCATTAGTGGAAAACCCTCATGCAACAGCTATTTCTAAGTTACTGTCTTTTGTTTGGGGCAATGGTTTCACTTAAACTACCTGGGTGGTTGAAGTTGAGGAGGATTGGCCACAGGGTCCATCCAGTTCTATTAATTTATGTTAGAGACGAAGCTAATCCATGGCAGGAGATTATCTGAAATACACAAGTCTGAGGCATGCGTTTATATTTACAATATGGATTTTCCTTTTGTGCATCAGCTGGGAAAATGGGTTTATTTTCACTTTCTGTTTAGATGGAAATGTATGACCTTAGACCTACAGCAAAAATTTTGAATGTGGTCTAGTGAATTGCCCTATTTTCTGCCTTAAAACTCCATTAGTTTGAGAAATTCTCTGGTTCCACTGCAAAATTGCTCAGATGGCTCTGGTACAGGATCACGTAATGTTGTGTTATTTAATGACTTCAAAGGCATCAGGCATTCAGTTTTCTTGCCAACTCACTAACCCTCTTCCTTGTAATGATATTGATAAAAGGTATAGCAGATGCACAACAGCTGGCTTGTGAACTTCACCATCTCAGCCATTTCTTGGCACCATCATCAAAGTCTTTCTCTGAATACCGATCTTAATTGATGAAAGTTCCACAGTCCTAGGGTTTTAAAGTGTTCAATACATTTCCCTACTTAGATCATTTCAACTTGCACAATTCTACATGAGTCATGGATGGTTAGATACTTATAGTTTAGCATTCCTTTATTTTTTATGAGTTTAACTTACAGGGTATTCTTTCCTAATTAGTTAGCTTACAAAGAGATATTTCTTCACAAGTTTTATCCTAGAGTATAATTTTTATGGTTGAGTTGTAAAACCTTTGAAAATAGGATTTTATAATAGAAAGTGACAAATCCTAGCTGCAGTTCAACCATCTGCCTTTAATAAATACATGTTCTTTTGCTCCCTTCAAACCCTGACATTTCTTTCAATGACCCAAGGTCGATTTAAAAAAATATATTGTATCAAAGAATACTGGAAAGCAGGTATTAATGAAGGGAATGTAACCCTGAGTAACAGTTCTATAAGTTACTCCTGACTACCAACAGGCTTCCTTAATAATAATACCAATTATCTTCATTAACAACTCTCCTAAGTCTGAGGCTTCAGTTGGTCATTCAGGATCATGAACAGCAACATACCCTGTTCTCCATCAAAAGGTTAATTTTTTTGACTACACCTGGCAAAACGGGATATTGAGAGTTTCGCATGACAATCACATACATTTATCTTAATTCTCGGGTGCCATCTGCTTTGTATGTGCCTTCAGGATTTCAAAACTCAATGAAGACTGATGATGACATTATCTAGGAGACATGAAGCCTTCAGGCAGCTAGGGAACAGTGGCATCTCTCAAATAGGTATAACCTAGCTTTAACAACCAATCATGTTATTGGTTTCATTGACAATGCCTTTCTCTGAGCACCAACTTCTATTCTTTCTTTGCATTATAAAATAATTATCCAGTTATTGGGGTGCCTGGGCAGAACAATATTAAGTGAGAGGTTTATTTTGCTGGGATACAGTAGGGAGATATAGTTATCAATGAGTAGAAGTTACAGGGAGAGTAATAGATTTCAGTTCAGAATAAGGGAGGATTTGATAACGTCTCTCTTTGTATAGATTGAGGCAGACAAATCTTTTGATCCTGAGAGTTCTAAGTAGTAGTACACAAAGCTAATCAGATATCTCCAATAGCTCAGCCATAATATAGTAAGCTTCTAGGAACAGGGGAACCACCAAATTACCTAACACGGGTGAATGAGTGAAGTCAGAAAATGGAGCAGGTGAAATATCCTGTGCCAATCATAGTGGGACCAGTTGTATGAAAAGCCTTTTCACTTCCAACCTAGGAAAGATATAGACATCCATACAAAGAGGGAGGGACAGAGAGAGAGAGAGAGAGAGAGAGAGAGAGAGAGAGAGAGAGAGAGAGAGAGAGACAGAGACAGAGACAGAGAGACAGAGAGAGAGAGAGAGAGAGAGAGAGAGACAGAGAGAGAGAGAGAGAGAGAGAGAGAGAGAGAGAGA
>CM053593.1:92427376-92446045 GCA_028646575.1 Pseudocheirus occidentalis
AAGAGTGTATGTTCATTTAACACTAGGTAGGTGGATATGTCAAAAATCAAAGGAAACTAGCATAAACTCAGGTTTAATGAAAACAGAATGAGAAGATGATTCAAATGATTGTGATGCCCAATTATGATTATGGAAGCAACAAAAAACCAAAACTACACTGTCCAGTCAATTCAGAAAAAAAATGGGGTTTGTTTTTGCTCAGTCCAATTATTTGTGATCCCATTTGGGGTTTTCTCGGCAAACATACTGGAACGGTCTGCCATTTCTTTCTCTGTCTCATTTACAGATGAGGAGACTGAGGTGAGGCAAACAATGTGACTTGCCTTGGGTCACACAGGTGTCTTAGGCCAAATTTGAACTCAGGTCTTCATGACTCCAGGATCAGAACTCTATCTACTATGTCACACAGCTACCTGAAAAATGAGATGTGTGATGTTAAAGAGCTGGAAGGTCTCCCACTGTGAAACTAATTTTATTATGTGGCTACTATAATTTTTCTTCTAAAAATGCTAAAGTTATTGTGAAGCTCAAATGGGCATCAAGCTCACAAATCCAAAAGCTCAATGGAGGAATAAAAAATAAATATTCTGCAGAATTGTGTTTGTAGTAAATAAAACTTCAAAATGTCACCAAAAAGAAAAAAGTAATCAATATAAGAAAACGCTAACTGTGTAAGAGATGAGAATGGGCCTCATTATAAATAACTCCTTTTGCCTTTATTTCTCCCAGTTAATCTAAGTGGTCCATGAAACAGGCAAGTAGAGTAGTTGAAGACATAATCAACGAATTTCAGGGGTAGAAAAGTCCTCCAACACACTCTAGTTCAACCCGAACCTCAATGTATAGTCCCTTTACAATGTCTATAACAAGCAGTCACCCAACTTCCACATGATGTAAATGGATGAGGAATTTACTTCCTCCACAGGTACTCCATTCCACATGTTAAACTGATCTAACTTGTTAGGAGATTGTTTTTTTAACACTGGATTGAAATCCCTTATAATTGACAGTGATTTCTCCTAGTTCTCTTCTCTGGTTCTTCCTTCCACATAATAGCCTGTCAACCACTGTTATGGCCCCATCTCAGTATTTTCTTGTCTAAGCTAAATGTGCAGTGTTTTCAACTGAACCTCCAGTGGCATGGTTTTCTAGTTTCTTCAGCATTCACATTGTTCTCTTCCGGATGCAATAAACTTCTCCCTAAAATATATTCTTCTGAACTAGATAGAATATTTCAAAGATGCTCTGACCAGGACACAGAATTTTAGGGTAATCATCTCCATTGCTCCCTCTACTATGCCTCTTAATAAAACTTAGAATAGTAGTTTTTTGTCAGTCAGTAGGTATTTATTGAGCACCTACTTCATGCCTTAGCATTGTGCTAAGTACACTAAAAATACAAACAAAGGCAAAAAGTCCTTCCTTTCTAGGAGCCTACAGTCTAATGGGGGAGACTACTAGTAAGCAACCATGTGTAAACAATCTACATAGAGGAGAAATCAGGGATAATCAACAGAAGGAAGGGAGGATAGGAAAATTTCTGTAGAAAGTGAGATATTAACTGGAACTAGAAGGAAGCCAGAGAAATCAGGAAATAGAAATGAGGAAGAAGAGCATCCCAGGAATAAGGGACATCCACTGAAAATTACCAGAGTTGAGAGATGGAGAGCCTTGTTCAAGGAACAAGAAGGAAATCAATATCATTAGATTATAAAGTAAAATGGAGTAGGATGTAAGGTTTAAGAAGACTGGAAATGTATGTTTGTGTGGAGCAATCATTAATTCATATGGAGTTTATAAAGCTCCCCAGATCATTTTGAAATTGATTGTTCTTCAGCTGTTTCCAAAATTTTCCACTTTTTGGCTAATTTTTTAAAACCCAAGAATAGGACTTTATATTAATCACTAACAAATAACTTCTTATTAGGCATAATCTGTTATTCTGATTTGCCAAGGTCTTTGGGGATCTTGACTATCATCCAGTGTGTCAATTATCCCTCCCAATTCCATGCCATCTGCAAATTTAATATCTGACATCTATTCCTCTATCCAAGACATTGATTAAAAATATTGAAGAGTGTAGGGCTAAGGAGAGAACCCTGAGGCAAGCTACTGTACACCCTCCCTCCCTAGATTTGTTAATCACTCCTCTCTGAATCCAGTCATTCAACTAATTCTGATACACCTCCCCGTGCTTTCATCTAGTGCCCACCTCTATATCTTGACCACAAGGATATTAGAAGAAACTTTGTCAAATACCTTGCTGAAATTCAGGAATCTATGTTGTCTTTCCTGATTTAACATTCTAGTAACCACATAGAGGACACCTCAAGCTCAGCATATCTAAGATGAAAGCTCCTGGAGAGTAGGAATTGTTTCGTTCTTTGCATTTCTATGAGAAGGTCTTAGCACAGTGTCTAGCACATAGTAGGTGTTTAATAAATATTTGTTATTGATTGTTGAACTCAATAATATCTGATTCTTCTACATCTATTAATAGAACCACTATTGCTCCAGTTATCCAAGCTTAAAACCACAAACATCATTCTTGGGGTAAGGGCAAATCAAGTAAAAGAAAACATTTATTAATCACCTACTATGTGCCAAGACTTATGCTATGCACTTGAGAAACAAGGAAAGGCAAAACACAGTCACTGATCTCAAGTAATTTACAATGTAATGGGAGGGGGGAGAAGGCAATACACAACAATTATGTATAAATAAGAAATAAAGAGGATATACTGGAAGTAATCTTGAAGTGAAGGCATGAGTATGGAGGGGGACTAAGAAAGGCTTCTTGTAGAAGGTAGGGCTTTAGCAGAGACACGAAGGAAGCCAGGGAAGTAGAGAGGCAGAGACTGAGAGGAAGAGCATTCTAGGCATGTTGGAGAGCCAATGAAATTTTCTGGAGTTGGGGGGGAAATAGCGTTTTGTTCAAGGAACAGCAAGAAAGACACTATCACTAGATTGTAGAATATGTAATGGGAGTAAAATATAAGAAGACTGGAAAGGTAGGAAGTGATCAGGTTATGAAGGGTTTTAAAATCCAAACAGAGAATTTCACATCTGATCCTAAAGGCAATTATTGAGCTAACAAAGTAGTTTATTGACTAGGAAAGTGACACAGTCAGATGGCCTTTAGGAAGATCCCTTTAGTAGCTGAGTGAATGATACTTGTTAATAGGTACAGAACCGGAAGAGACTTGATGCAAGAAGACAAACCAGAAAGTCTTTTGCAATTGTCCAGGGATGAGGTGATGGAGGATTTCAATAGGGTGATGGGAGTGTCAGAGAAGAGAATTGTCAGGATTTGATAACAGATTGGACATAGGGAATGAGAGAAAGTGAGTCAGGGATTCCACCTACATTCCAAGCCTCAAAATCACTGGCTTTCAAAGACCTGAATCCAAATTCTAACTCTAATATGCTTACTACCTATATGACCTTGGACAACTCACTTCTTGAAAATCACTTCTTGAGGCAAGATCTGAGTTTCCTTTTCAATAAAATGAAAGGTGTGGATTAGATGGCCTGGTAGGTAGCTCCATATCTAAGACCCTATGATTCAACTTCTCCTTCTCCCCATTATAAAGTAAGTGACAAAGTCCTACCTTTTTGCTCTTCACTGTGCCCCTTATTTCTGCCCCCAGCTTTCCATTTTCACTGGTACTACCCCAGTTCATACCCTCATTATTTCTCACCTGGGCTAGCTTAATGGCAACCTACTTGGTCTGACAAGCAGCATGGCACAATATATAAAGAACTGCCCTTGGAGTCAAAGAAGATCTGGGTTTAAATGCTACTTCTGCCACACACTGACTGTGTGATCCTGAATCAATCATTTGACCTATCAGTAATCCAGCAACCTCTAAGATTATAATTTGCAAGATAAGGACTCATATATTTGGAAGAGTTTTTTTCAATGAATTTCCTATACCCCTGAAATCACAGATGTATTCTCCATGAAATCCTGACTGATATTCCTGTCTCTTGGCCTTCCTCCACAACCAGGGGTGGGGAACCTGAAGCATTGAGGCCACAAAAGTATTCGTTCAGTAAAGCTTGAACTCAGCAAAAAGGCATGCACCCAAGGATCTAGAGGGCCACATGTAAACTCGAGGCCTTGAGTTCCCCATCCCTACTCCACTTCATAGCCAGAATAATCTTCCTAATGTACAGGTCTGATCCTATTACTCCCTCATTCCTAAATCTTCAATGGCTCCCTGTTATAAGGTCTAATTTTATTAGTCTAGTATATTTTTAATCCCTGGGTATTTTGCAGTATTATTTGGTCTTAATGACACTGGATATCAAAAGTTACATTCTAAATTTTGTCACAGCATTAGCAGAACAAATCCCCAAAGACTAAGAGAAATGAAAGAATGGGAAAAACAATAACGTAGATTTTAGAACACCAGGAATCTATAATACTTGGCCTTCATAATAATAACACCTTCAGGGTACTGTAAGTGACAGAAAGTCAAATTGTTATTTTCAATAAATTTTAACCAGTTCTGATAATTTTATTACCTAGTATAGTTTCCTAAATCAATATTATTTTAGGTACAACACTTAAAACACCCAGTATTGAAAAAATCCTGCCTTCCCTATCATTATACAAATAATAATGTTCCCCGCTCCCCCATCCTCTTGCACTTCCAAAGGAATTCACACATCTTTCTGGAATGGAGGGAAGGCCCAAGAAGATAACCTTAAACTGTCATCTAAAATGAGACCTTTATTTGCAAAGTTATGTTTGCTTGTAAGTACTGTAGACAGATTTGTATTCAATGTATTTGGAATCTTACATGCATTTTTTTACTCTTGCCTTTGATCCCTCTCCTCTTAAAATATATGCACTTATTCTCTGCTTACGTTAGGATTTCAATTCTGTCTTCCAGATACTGTCCTGATAGTCTGAATCATTGGCTCTGTTCTCAATAAAGTACAGAAGATGGATAGCTTTAGCACTTTGCTTCAGCTCTTATAAATCTAATAAATGGACCCATCCATATCGTCTCTCTTGGAATCCTTCACATTGCCCTGGTTGGTTTTTGTTGCAGATAAGAAAAGGGAATGTTTTCCAGGCTTGATATTGATGAGTCTGAAGCAGCTACACTAATAATTCTACATCTATACAACTTTATTCTTATTGTTCAACAAGCAATGAGTGGCATTCCCTAAGCGAACAACAATGTGGCTCAAGCAATAAAGAATCAGGTATTGTCAGGTCATTTGGTGTCTAAGTTATGCTGGGCATCACAACTCCCAAGTGCTGCTGAGCGCTGGAAATGTGTTCCTAACAAATGCCACAGAATGTTGGTAGCCACTACTCTCCTCTTGACAGGCTGATCTGGAGATTAGATAAACTTCCTGAACTTGTTCAATTTTGGTTTTGAAAAATGGGAAGTCTGCTTTATAAGAATGAGGCTCCTGTGAATAAGCAAGCTTCTAAAATTGGGAGACACAATATGCTTCACCAGAAGAAAGAAATCACAAGAATCAGATCCAGAGTAACATACTTATTTGGGGTAGGATAGAAAGTGTGTTTAGACCAAAATTTTACTTGTTATAATTTTTTAGCATATGTTTGGAAAACCATTTTCTATCCCTGTCTCCCTACCCAATCCCATCACCATCTTCATCACAGGTCTACTTGTATGACCTTAGGCAAGTCATTTATTGATTAGTCTAGATCTGGAGATTAGATGAGCTTCAAAGGTATGAAGATGCACAGAAAAAATTTAATGAACTATATTATTTTAGTCTGAGACATATAGAGGAGATAGAAGGGGACAGACAGAAGGAAGCAGGGAAGGAGAGAAAGTTTTTTGGTCTTCAAATATAATAGTAACATTTAAAATTTGAATCATGTTGAAAAATAATACCCAGAACAGATCATTAATTCATGAGTTCAATAGGAACCTTGTAGATATTGCTGGTGGATAGTCCATAGCTTATTGATGCTCATTTTTTATAACCTTCCTTAAAACTTCTAAAGCTTCCAATAAAGCCTTTTATTTTCCTTGGTTATATTTTGTTTAAAAAAGCAAAAACAAGTATTAAAACATGCCTCACCAAGATAAGCAAAATCTACCTAAGGTCAATCAATGAACAATCAATTGAACAATCAATTTATTATGTGCCAAACACTGTATTAGGCACTGGAAATACAAAGATACAAAAAGAAAATGATTCCCACTCTAAAGTAATAGATAATAGATTAGATTCTATCCCTGTTAGAATGTAAACTCTAAAGAAGTATACATTCTGTCAGGGGAAATATGTACATAATATTAATATGTAGAAAATAATTATGTACATAATAAATACAAAATAAACAAAGTAGTTAAATATAATCCCCTGGAGAAGGAAATGGCAAACCACTCCAATATCTTTGCCAAAAAATAAAAGCCTGAATAGTATCTGTGTGATATGGTCGACAGCAGTAGTTCTCAACCTTCCTAAGACCATAACCCTTTAATACTCGTATGTGGGCATATCTGCATGTAGGCGGACCCACTTCAAGACTGATAGAGGAGTGTGGTGTCTTGGTTCCTAAGACCACTGGAAATATGTGTTTTCTGATGGTCTTAGGCGACCCCTGTGAAAGGGTCTTTTGACCCCCCTTGGGGGTATTGACCCACAGGTTGAGAACCACTGGCCTACAGGATCAGGAAAAATCAGACATCACTGAATGACTGAACAATAACAAGAAGAAGTTAAATATAAAACTGTTAGGAAGGTAGGTCATTAGCAGCCTGGCATATCAAGATAGGCATTTTGAAGAAAGCAGCTTGGGTTTTTTGGGGTTTTTTGCACATGACCAGTTCTAAAGAGAAATGGGTCCAAATGGAGATGACTAAGTCTCTACTGGATCATGCCTCTGACTTTTCTAGGAATAAAATGACTTTATAAGCCAGTTCATTCCCAGACTGTCCTCCCAGGGCCTGAACCTTTATAATGAGATAGACTAGATAGGATGGATTGCATTTTGCTCAAAATGAATTATCATCATAATAGCCATGCAGGCCTCCCATCAAGAATATAACATTAGAATAGGAGTTAAAGGAAGAGTGCAAAAAGGGCAAGGGAGAGAAAAATGTACATATGTCTTAAAGGAAATGAGGGATATGTATGACTCAGAGTTGAAGAGAGAGTACATTCCAGGTATGAGAGGCAGCCAATGCAGGTGCAAGACACCGAAATGGAAGTTGGAGTCCCATGAGTGAGGAACAGAGAGAAGGCCACAAATGGAGTCCATATCATTAAGTTAAATCAAAATATCAAGTAATCTAAATTCAGTTAGGAGAACCCAGTCAGCATCTGTTTGCCTTCTTGGTTTATCACAGGCAACACTAGGGAAATCTCTGATTTTTGTGGAAATTGCTTACTATAGAATTATGGGAGTTGAAATTTGTTTTGAATACAGGTGTGAGAGATAGCAAAGGGTTAAGTTTCCACAGGCCCCAGAACAAGGTAATGAAACTTAAGGGAACAACACTAACCTTTTTCTCCTTGGTTGCCCCCCCACACACACACACACATTTAGTGTGTAGATATGCATAAGAAAGGGATTGAAGGATGTTTCCTTCTGATTGGGTAGAAGGGTCAAATGAATAATTATGATAATAAAGGATTGTCACCTGTAACTCTCTCCAAATTTGGTGCATAATGACAGATTGGAAAATACCATCCTTTGATAGGATATTAATTTGTGAATAATTATGGTAATGAAGGACTGAGATTGTTTTGTACCCTGCTAGCTTGAGATTGTGAGCCCACCTCACTGACCAATGGTGAGACTGGACAGTAGAGTGGGCTGCATTAGGGTTAGGATAACAAGCCTGGAGAGCTTCCCCAATTTGCACTCCCTGGCTGACACCCCTTGAATGAGGAGGGCTCGGCCCTTTCTCCTGAGAAAGAATAAAGTACTGTTTCTGCTTTTCTAACTCAGACTCTGAATTTAAACATCAGGTAGTGGTCTCTATTGCACACAACAGATGAGTTTCCCAGAAGGTCATGACAATCATGCTGGTGGGAGGAGCTGACCCTCTAAATATTCTGGGGGTTTGGGGTTTTTTTTTGCACAAGACCAGTTCTAAAGCAAAATGGGTCCAAATGGAGATAACTAAGTCTCTATTGGATCATGCCTCTGACTTTTCTAGGAATAAAATGACTTTATAAGCCAGTTCATTCCCAGACTGTCCTCCCAGGGCCTGAACCTTTATAATGAAATAGACTAGATAGGATGGATTGCATTTTGCTCAAAATGAATTATCATCATAATAGCCATGTAGGCCTCCCATCAAGAATCCAACACTAGAATAGGAGTTAAAGGAAGAGTGCAAAAGGGGGAGGGGAGAGAAAAATTTACATATAGAGATAAGCATGGACACTCATTAAGGAAACAGGCCTTCACTTCGAAAAGACATGAACTCAGCAGAGGTCTCATTCCTGTTAAATATGTAGTGTGTGCTTATTTGATGATGAAAATCAGAGGCTGGCTATTTGAATGGAAATGCATTTTAATAGATGTTTGAGGCAGAAGCAGGCCCTCCATTCTCATCTCTATCACACAGGCACCTTCTTGACCATCATTACCAGGCAGGAAAGAATATAGACCTCGCTAATCACCCTGTACGGAAGGCTGGAATGGCTCTTCTCCCTCCCCCTCAGTCTTTGTGGTTGTTCATTAACCTTGTGGACTTCTCAACCAGGAAAGTACAGCAGTCTGAGGGAAATTTCCATATCTGTTAAGAAAGACTGGCTATATATCTAACCAGCCAGGCTCCAGACTAGAATGAAAACTGGGAGAAAGCATGGGTAAGGTTAAAGGCTCTCATAGGGATGAAAGCTGCAAACTGCTAAAGATAAATAAATAAATAAAGGAAGAAAAAAAGAAATAGCAACTTTTTAAACTTAACTTCCAGCAACAAAAAAGAACAGCAATTTTTTTAAAAAAGCAACCCTCCCCCTGAAATTGGGCATTTATCTCTTTCTTTGAAGATATTTTTCTTTTTTCAGATCATTACATGTATTAAGCTAATGCATTTATTTTCTTAGATATGGATAACCGAAAAATCTGTCCTAATTGCTTAAGTACCCATCTAGTTAGAACAGTTAGAATGAGGTTAAAAGCTAAAATGTTAACTTTCTATACATGTTATTTCCTTGGGTCCCTTTGATAGTTGGTCTAGAACTTGAAAATTCATAAAATCCTAAGCATCCTTGAAAGGTTATTTAATTCACCCCCTGTTAATATAAAGGGGGGAACCCTCTGGCTGATGAACAACACTATTTGTAAGGAGTTCTAGAGAGGTTTGTGCTTCATAGATGTATCTCATCCAAGCACCCACAGGTAGCCAAGTGATTATAGCTATTCCAATCTTCACAGGATTTAGAATCGACAAGAACTTCGTAAGAATAATAACGGCAGCAATAATATTAAGAGCTAACATTTCATCACTTTAAAATTTATAAAATCATATAGATTGACAATAATTTAATTACCACAATTCTCTGGAGTAGGTGATATTCGCCTCCCCATTTTATAGATACAGAAACTGAGGCTGACAGATTAAGTAACTTGCCTGAGGTCATACAGGTAGTAAATGTGTGAGGTGGGATTTAAATTCCTGTCTTCCAAACCCTAAGTTCAGTGTTCTAGGCACTATATGACATTTTAAGGTTGCAAAGCACTTGTCAAACATTTTCCCATTTGATCCTCACAGCACCCCTGTGAGGGAGGTGCCGTTATTATAAGACATCTAGTCTGAGCCCTTTATTTCAAGGGTAAGGAATTAAGGTTTCTGACTTCAGACCCTGTCTTCTTTCCAAAAAAGCAAGCTGCTTTTCTTCACTAATTCGTGTTGTGCTATTTCTACCTTGCACAGAACCAAAGTTTGTGAGGATACTGACCCTGGGTTATATAAGCTCATCAACCCCGTCTCCACTGGCTCTATCATCCCATTAATACCTTTTGGCTCAATCCTAGTCAAGAATTTTTTTTTTCTTTTTGATCACTTTCATCTCTAATGGGTCATTAAAGTCAGTAAGACTCTTGTAGTTCATTTTATCCTAAGCCAGATAAATTATGCATTTTTAAGTTAGGAAGAAAGCAAACAGTTCCATCCGATCTTAATGGAGTAGCCAATATCTTTAATTTCCCACTATAAATCCTGCTCATCAGCAAGTGAAGCAGTCTTGCCAAACTCCACATACATATACTTATTGACATTCAGGTTCTTTGTATTCTAAGATGATGTTACTGGCATTGACAACTGCCTCTTCGCATGTGTGCAAGAGAAAAGGCAAGTCAAAAGGACAAACGACCCCTCTTTACTACTCAGGCAAAATTTCCCACTGTCTTTAAAATTTGTATCACAATCTCAAGAGAATGTGGGAATGAATAGCAACATTTATGGGTGTCAACCACATCCCTACTTCACATTTGGACCTTTGTCTTGTGAGCATTATGACTTCATCATTGAGATTTCACAATCTATTCTCAATGATTTTATAATACTTTTGCTCAGTCTCCAAGCACCATAAAGCCTCTTCCAGGAATATTGGTGCATTATACAAATTTATTTGTGCATCTAATCCCATCATAACAGTCAAGAAGGCTGCCCCTATGAACACCTTGGTAATGGGACCCTGGGGATGCCAGCCAAGGGGCAAAGCCATGTTGGGATAGCAGGATAGCCATCACCATTTGGAGGAAGGACACCCCCATGGATATCAACATCCTGCAATCAAGCCTCATTGACTCACCAAGGAAACATTCTGAAAATACTATTCAAAGGAAAGCAGGAGGCAAAATTTCAAGGACAACTTCTGTTACAAATGAAAATATTCCTCAAATGTGATGACCTCAACACATTTCTCTATCTCCCGCTCCCCATCAAACTACTTTCCCTCTTTGGGTAGTTCTCACAGGGAGACCTGGTTCTGAAGTCTCAGGCTATGTAGATTTGAATACCAAGGGTTGACTTTAAAAAGGCGTAAGACATTTCCTTCCCATTATCACCTAGTTAAGCTACTCAGACTCTGACAGGCTAACAAGGTGCTAATGGCCTTGGCGTTCTAGCCCAGTTCCCAGCAGGTTGTTTCCAATGGGTCGAGGAGATTGATTTGCATGCAAAAATCTACTCTCTCCCTCATTCTAGTTCTTTGTACTCAGCCCCTTGATTTCTGCTCCCCAGATACCCTCAGAGTCTGCCTGAGACTGGAACAAAATCACATTGGTTCAGAATTTGAATTACCCCCAGTCTGGTTTTTTAAATGCGCCCCATTATTTCATCAAGCATGTGCGTTAGGGACTGGGTGGGGGGAGGGAAGAGAAAATAGCAAAGAGACTTGAGAAAAGAAAGGGAGAGATGATGACAGATGGATGCAAATGTTCCTTTTAAGTGGAGAAGAGCAGCTGATGTTGGAGCATGAAATTAAATTAGTACATCTGTGGCTGGATGCGTGTCATTCAAATCTGATACTCTAAATGGGCATCTGGCTACTTACTGTTTAACCCACTCCCTTTCACAAGGCAACACTTTCCCAGTCACAAGATGGGTATCCACATGGTAAAGTGGTGTGTGACTTTTGTGAAATCTATTTATATAAGACTTGAACTTACATAGAAGCTGGGTAGCCCTGAGGGATGGTTAAGGCTCAATTGCCCAATTGTTCACGCTGTATAAGGGAGGAGGGGGAAGACAATAGAAACTTGGGAGTTTCTTTTTCTAGGAGAGGGATGCTTATGTAGCAGCCTACAGGCCTCTGTTACTAAAAACCCCTGCCCCAACATGGGACCTACAACCCTGAGTGCTTAGGGTTACAAAATGTTTACAACCATATCCATGCAGTAACAAAAACCAGTCTGTTTCTTCTGGACAAGGCTACACGATTGTGAACCAAAAAGAGTTACCCTGTGACTCCCTCTGCCCTCCTAAATTCTGAGCAGTTTTCTAGCTTCACATCTCCTTGCCAAGAATGGTTATGGTTCTATGGAATTTCTAGCTCTGTACTCCTCCTCTCTCTATCCCAACCCCTTCCATCTATTTCACTCTCAACTCATCTAAAAGGAACCATGACACTGTAAAATAAACATGCCTTTCTAGTCACCGGACCTGGATTCAAATCCTACCTCTGATGAGGAGTGCTTGTGTGACCTTGGGCAAATAACTTGAATTCCTTGGACCTCAGTTTCTTTTCGGGTAAAATGAGATTGGACTAGATGGCTTTAAATATCCCTTCAGAATCTCGATCTATTATCCTATGTAAGACTCAGATGCCAAGTATCCAGGATCTGGGTCCAAACCTTAGAGTACAGAAATAGGGTGGTGTAGTGAGTCAAAGAGACATGAGTTCAAATCATGCTTCAAAAACATGTTAGCTGCAGGGCATTGAGCAAGTCACTTAACCTCTCTGTCTCAGCTTCCTCAAATGAAGATAATAATAATAATAACCCTTAAATATGGGTTGTTGTGAGAACTGAAAGAGATAAATATGTAAAACACTTTGCAAAGCTTAAAGAGCTATATAAATGTTCGCTATTTTAGCTGCACTTTGATGAGGAGTAAAGGAGTAAAGGACCAAGGATGCTTAAGAACGCAGCTGCTCTAAGAGTCTTCAAAAATCATTCAGGAACAACAGTTAATTTGTCGCCAGACCTGAGCTGGTAATTATAAGGCAGAAGGGGAGGGAACTGTTCCTGAAGAGCAACACCGCCGCACTGGGATGGCAACTACAGGAGAACAGATTCCAAAGGGCAATAATGTTGGTGTGGGAAGTCCATTGCCCCTAGCCCCATAAGTAAGCTATACACTTCAGGATGGGTGCTATAAATCCAGACCCCCTAGTCACTTATGGGTCAAACTTAGAGGGTTCTTTTTAATAAGATACTGCCTGCCACCCATGAGACAACACAGTCAGGGAGTCTGAAGCACTGAAATGCAGTATCCTCTGAATTATCTAATAAAAAATGAGGGGCAGGGAACCAGGAAACTTAACTATGTGCCACAGAATAAAAGCAGCCATCAAGGGTGACACCACCTCTCCTGGGGCAGTTAAACTATAGTACATATTCATCCTGCAGGTTAAAACTAGTCAAATCTGGTTTCACCAGCTCACAGCAATGGACTGACAATCTCCATTGTCCCCTATTGCACCAAGGCTCTAAAGTAATTATGGTCTGTGAGTCTTCCAAATGGCGGGTGGGTAAGTCTCACAAACATGTTACAGCAAAAGGATATCCTCCACTGTAGATTTGAATTTGCATTAGAAAGTAATAAAAATAAAGATTTTACATGCATAACCATAATAGAAATGAGAAACAATGGTGTGTGTGGTGAGAGAGACAGAGACAGAGACAGAGACAGAGAGACAGAGAGAGAGACAGAGAGAGAGAGAGAGAGAAGAAAAAGAGAAGAGGAGAGAAGAAGGGAGGGAAGAAGAGAGGGAGGGAAGAAGAGAAAGAAAAAGAGAGAAAGAGAGAGAAAGAGCAAGAGAGAGAGAGAGAGGAGAGAGAATCTGTCCTTAGTATTAGGATGGGATTCCAGTGCTTGGTTGAGGTATCTCCTCTCTACTCTTATTGAGTACATCCTATATATTAGAATATTTCTCTCTTCCTGCCCTTCGCTGAGCTCGGCAAATGTATACAAGGTCCCTCCCAAATGCTACAAACTAACATGAGTCTCTTTTCTTATTTTGCTCAGAACCAAATAATGGTACTTTTCTATACATGACAGTAGGGCCCACGAGTATCTTCAGGCACCTTAAAGAAAGGACAGAAGGAAACAAGCATTTATTAAGTATCTGCTTTGTCCCCGACATTGCACTAAGTGCTATTTCCACATATCATCTCATTTGATCCTCACAAAGATGAAGTAGGTACTATTATCATCCCATTTCACAGTTAAGAAAACACTGAGGCAAACAGAGGTTGAGTGCCTTGCCCAGGGTCACTCAGGTAGTATCTGAGGCAAGAATTGAATTCTAGTCTCTTTGACTCTAGGCCCAATTGTGACAAAAGGAAAGGGAGGCTGCATAGAGGGTGGTTAAGTATGATGATGTTTATGGGATGATGGAGAGAACACTGGATTTGTAAGCAGAAGAGCTGGGTTCAAATTCCAGCTCTGTTTCTTACACACTAAGATGTATGACTATCCAAATGTATGACCCAGTACAGATCCTGGTGGCTGCTATCTACCGATCATCAAGCTATTCTCTTTCCTTTCTCAGTGAATATAAAGTCTGACTCATAGTCTCCCTCTCTAACTCAACTTCTGCCATGATACTGAGGGACTTTAACATGAGTTGATGTTCCCTCAGTACTCTAATCTCCCAGCTTTTCAGTCTACTCCCCTCCCAGGACCTACTTCTCCACTCCATTTAAGCTTCATAAAGATGGTCATAATCTTCATTTTGTCATCACCTGCAATTCTCCACTTCCATGATCAAAACCTCTGAAATCCCTTTATCCAATCACAACTTTCTATCATTCTATATCTTCCTATAGCTTATTCTTCCCAAATCTTTTCTTTATCCTCCCTGTGACTTGAAACTCCCTTACCCATCAGTATTCTGTCAGGCTATCATGTCTCTGACTGTAATCTTTTCCCTTTCTAATTTTGACATCTTTTGTGAATCAGCTCTGTACTATATTCAACTCTATATGATGCTTTCTATTCTCGAATCCATTCCATTGCTGTTATCTAATCACTGCTATTACCTTGCAAAACTTGAACCCTGAGTTTTCTCTGCTTCTCATCTGCTCCTTATGTTTTGCTGAATGATGCCAGAGGACGTAATGTAACTATGCTGATTGTATTCCCTTCAAATTTGTTATTTAATCTAACCTGGACCCTCACTTTAGCAGGGCAATTATTTGATTCCTTAATTGATTTTCTATTCCATTCACCACAGAGGCCAGTCCAAATTTTCTCTTCTCTCCTCATGCCTCCTATATTGCCTCTTCAGCTGAGGACTGTGCCCCATTCTTGCTGAAAAAATAATGAGGTCATTTGCCAAGATCTCTCTGCTCTCCCCTTCTGCTCTATTACTTTCCAAACCTTTCTTATCATCATTCTCCATTTCTTCCTTTATTCAAGTCTCTGATAAAGAAGTAGCTATTTTCCTCGCCAACTCCAAACAAGTGCTCATGTTCTCATCTTCTCCCATCTTCCCCAACAGATTGTCCCCATTATCATCCCTTATGTCTCTCTGATATTCAATCTCTTCTTATGTATTGACTCCTCCTCAGGTGCCTGCCAGTATGAATAAGTCTCCCCACTGTAAAAAAGAAAAAGAAAAAGATAAACAGCACCTTTACTAAATCCTACCATCTTTGGTAACTATCTTATAAGTCAATCTAATATTTGGCTAGATTTCTTTCAAAATTCCTTTTGTTTATCTAAATATTATTTTTCATTCTCTTTTTTATTACAAATAAATACACTAGAAAAAGACTTTCGTGGTCTGTACAGGGCATGTACAGGGAAAAGGACTGTGTGCTGGACACAGGGCAGTAGGCAGGGAGGTCACAGGTACTTTTTGGAGCCTGGGATGAAAATCATAGTAAAAAGAATAGCTGATACTTATGTAGCTTTTAAAGGCTTACAAAGAACTTTACACACATTATTTCATTTGACACTCATTTTAGAAATGAGGAAATTGAGGCTCAAAAATATTTAAGTGACTCAAGCAGAGTCAAATCTATGTTTGCGCATATTTCTTTGTTTATTATTTCCCCCCACTAGTTATGAGCTCCTTGAGGCCAGGAGTTATTTTTTTTTACCTTTCTTTGTACCCCCAGAACTTAGCACAGTGCCTGGAAAATAATAAACACTTGATAAATGCTTATTAACTAGCTGAAGAGTCACTCACATAGGAAGAAATCAGGACCAGGGTAGGACTGGAACTCAATTCTCTTGGACAGCTCTTCATTCAAGACAGAAGTTCAAGAATAAAGATAGCCAAAGTCTCTGAGTCAGTTTAGAAAAAACAAACCTGATTTTCAGGAAGTTGGTACTCAAGGAGTTTTTATTTGTGGCAGAATTCTTTGTATTTAATTGTTGTAAAATACCCCAAAGAGAGTTTCAGGGTGGTCAATGTTTGCTCTGTGAGGAGCTGTGATTCATGCTGGAAATGAATCCATTGTTGGAAAAACGTATAACTGCTCAAAAAAGAAGGAAGAAAAAAGGATAGAATTAAGTTTGAGATTCCAGTGCTCCTCCCAATAATCAGATAAATACCAAAGCATCTATTGGAGGGGGGAAATAGTAGTCAGCTCTTAAGATGATTCTAATGAGAGATTTCAGCTGGCTCAAAACTACATAGGATGACGGGCAGCAACTCATTGTTTGACTCCCATCCTTACCCTTCCCCCGTGCTTAATTCACTTCACTTTCCTCCCCAACCAATGAACATGGGAACACAAGTGAGTGCACACACACGTACACACACATGCACATGCACACACACACACACACACACACACACATTCTGTGGATAGTCAAAGAAATTTAGTCCCCATCATCTCCATTAAAGTCACTTGTTAAAAAGAGAGAGAGAGAAAGACACAGAGAAAAAAAACCTTTCCTGCTATTGTCTCATTAAAACGCCACTTTTGAGTCATTTAAAAAGGGTCAGGTTCGATGTTGGCTCTAAAACCTTTGACAGCTAGTATAATTGCCTGGAGGTCGAATACCGGTGATGGCTCTCACAAGTTTAATTTCATAGTTTCTGCCAACCTATTAACATATACACCAGGGCACAAAAATCACAGGAAATTAGAGATGGGGAGAAAACTGGCTCCATTTACCACTGGGAATCTCAGCCACTTCCCTGAGTCGGGATACATTTGTTCCCACAAGTAAGAGGCTATTTTCTCAAAAGGGGGATAGCTGCTCAATTTAAGTGAATATTTCAGTCAAGTACAAGAGAGTGGCATGGCCCAGTTTTGTGTCTTCTTTGTCTGCCACTACGTCACCCCAAATGGCAACTCTATCCATAATTGGATCAGAATTTGATTCAATATACAGAAGTGGGAAATGGACACATTTAGGTGAGAATACCTATTTGACTGATTTACCTTTAACAAACCCTTGACCTGTTTGGGTTTGATCCTTTTATAATACAGCCTTGAGGATTGCAACCTGCCACCTGCAACTGACTGTAGATGCAGCAGCAGGGTGTAGTCAATAGTATTCTAGTCAGAAAGAGCTGGGTTTGAATCCTGTCTAAGCTGTTTACTAGCTCTCTGAAAGTCATAACCAGAGGCTTAATATTTCTCATCTGTAAAATCACAGAATTTGACCAAATTGCCTCCAAACTGCTTCCTAGTTCTAATGCTTGTTTGTGACTATAACAACCATTGAGCCGGACGCTATCCCCTTCTTGTGGTCAGTTAAAGACTTTATGGATCACCACAGTGTAAGGAGAATGGGAATTTGAAGATCTTCCCTGCCCCTTAATAGACTTGGGAGGGGGGGGATTTTATAAAGCAAAAAAAGGAAATTCTGCCCACCTAATAGGCTGAATGTAATCACATGGAGCCTGTGATGGAGGGAATTTGCTGAAGGGTGCAGCGGAGCTCACAGAAAGCTTCCCTGCTGTGAAGATAAACTCTGCCCCCTGATAGGCTAAATATAGTCATATGGTGCCTGTGGTGGGAGGAGTTTGCTGAAGGGAAGCAGAGCCCACAGGAAGCTAGTTCAGAGATAGCCAGATAGCGGGGGACAGAGGAGATCAGGCAAGGAGACAGAGAGGTTGTGAGTAAATATTGATCTTGTATTGGTTTGTTGGAAGGATGGATGATGCTGTGGCTCTCAGAGTTATTATGGCTTCTTGTAATGCCAAGCAAAGGAAACTTCCAAGATTCGGATTACTAGCATAGCAAACCCCATTTATTCAACAAACTTTTACAGAACAAGAGAAAGTCAAAATGCAGTATAACTCATTCATTTAGCAAGTAGGTTCTTAATTCAGTCCAGGTACTACTCCACCCCTAGACAGTACGTTCATTTAGTCAGTCAAAATCTCTTCTCAAATGGAAATCAGTTTCCAATCATAAAAAGGTCCATTCATTTGGTCTCAATTCAATCCAGGTACTACTCCACCCCTGGACTCAAAGTAATTACAATCCCGTCCATTACCACCAAGCACTTTCTCAAAAGGCAGTAGGAGAGCACAAAAAGCCATCCACCCTTAAGCCATAACAAGATCAAGATAACATCTCAGCATTGAAAACCCAAGGAAAGGCCCTTCTTTCATCTTCACTGGAGATAAGCTCTCAGCAATCTCAGTTCCTGGGTAGACAAGGCTCAACAAAGCCATAGCCAATGTCCTTATCAAGTCACACTCTGCCTGTAGAACAGTCCCAAAACCCCTGAAAATATCAGCAAGGCCCCCTTCCAGGATTTCTGTGAACATACAACAAGAAAATCCTTCTTCAGGGCTTCTGCACCAACAGCCAGGTTCCAGGACCTCTACAATAGCAGCACTGTCCACCATCAGGTGAATCTGGAAAAACAACATCAAAATAGACAGACAAAATACCAGCATCACAGCCATGCCTCCTCAGTTCTTGGCAGCTCTGGGTGGCAGTCCTCAAAAGTCCTGGGCACCTCCAATGGGCTCTCAGCAGCTCAGGCTCCACGACACTGGACG
>CM053593.1:92446145-92475763 GCA_028646575.1 Pseudocheirus occidentalis
CAAAAATCCTTTTTCTGGCCTTCTCTGGGGTTGAGCCTTCCTTTCCATTCATGGCCCATCCTAGTTCAGCCCTCTCTCTTCACATCAGCAAGTCTATCCCACAAGTGGGATTCACAAGCTCTGCGTCTTAACACTCAGCCCAAAAGCCAAGTCAATTCAGGGGCACCTCCAAATTCCATTACCATTACACTTCTGAATTTCTTTGGCATTATGATAGAATCATCTTATTGGTTTTGAGATTTGGTTTTCTGGTGTCTAAATAAATGCTTCAGTTCTATCCTCTACATGGAGAGTTTGGTATATTTTGTGATCGCACACCATGCGATACTTATAGTCATGGTCTTTATCATGATCACGAGCAATATAAATATTGCATTGGTGCTACACATAGTCATAGCTAATGGACATCATTTTGCCAGCTAAGCCATAGAACCAAAAACTTATGGAATCCATGTAACATTTTTAACCAAACCTGAAATTCAAGCTTAATGTCCTCTCAAAAGTTAAAGTCTTCTGACCCCTCTTTAACCCTTCCTTCCCTATGATACTCAATCTCTTCCTAGCATCCCTCTGCCCTTCATCTAACTTACCCAAAGACTCCTTTTTACAGAGAAGAGGTAATTCCCATCTTTACATAGAAAGCTATGGAAGAACTAGGATTTGAACTCAGGTCCTCTGATTCCAAATCCAGCTCTTTCTACTGCATTACATTATCACAACAACTATTTTCTGACCACCTCTCCCTAAGCCTATACTTGATTCGGTGATTTCCTTGAAACCAAGCATAGGATTTTATAATTATTTCTATTAAATTTAATTGTAATTTATCTGGGCCATTGCTCTGATTTGTTGAGAACTTTGGGGATCTTACTTCTGTTATCCAACACGTTACCCATCCCTTTCAGTTTTTTTTTATTGGCATGACTTATATGTCTTTATGCAAGTCATTGATAAAACATTGAACAATAATAAGGACAAAGAACTGGGGCACTCCATCCTAGGCTTCCATCTAAATTGGCATGAATGAAATTAATCTACTACTCAATATTACTTGACTCTAGTTATTCAGCTAATTCTGAATGCAACAAACTGATGGAATTTCTAAGGACTTCTCAATGGGAGTTGATACTCAAGTGAAGAGTTTTATACAGGTAAGAGTAGAGAGTCTCTGAGTTCTCTTCCTTATCTGTCATTTTGTGAACATGTCTAGTTACCAATGTCCACTTAGATATGCAGACCTTATCTATTTGGATTATGTTGGGGGAGGGGAGGAATATGGATCCAGATTTTCTGTAACAAAGACATAGACTTCATCTGTGATTAATAATTTAGGCTTAGAATCAGCAGCATGGTTTTCTGTTTTCCTTCACAAAAAAAACAAAACAATAGCAAACTTTCACTATTTTCTTTGCAGTCCAGAATTTGCATCTTGTCTCTACTTAGATCCAAATGCCTGTTTGCTTTTTAATTTCTCTCCTCCTCACTCAAGACAACTTAGTAATAGCTAAGGGAATATTGTGTTTTTCTAAAAAAAAAAATCCATATGCTATAATTACAATCCCCACTCTGACCATAATCTACATATTCATCTAAAAAACCAAATGTGGGCATGCATAATGACCCTCCCTCCTGTCAATAAGCTACCCCAATGTAGAGCAGTACACCTTCTTGAGGCTGAAGTGCCTGTTCTCTTAGGGAAGCCTCTTTTGGAGGCAGAGGAATGGATTTTTATGACCTCTACCTTCCTATTACCAGGCCAAGCATCTTAGGATCAGGGAGCTAAGAAGGAATTTATAGGCCATCAAGTCCATCCCCTTCATTTTATAGTTGAGGATACTAAAGTCCAGAGAAATTAAATGATTTCCCAAGGGTCACATGGTCAGTAACTGTCTTAAGTCAGGTCTTTCTGTCTCAGGGTCCAGCGCTCCAGGCATTGCACTGTCCCATAATCCTTTGGGGTGAAAAGCCAATAGGGCCATCCTCTCTAAATCCCGTAGGCAGTGGAAGTTGGCATTTAGCCCTCATCTTTTTTAAACATTTCTCTCTTTAGTGGCTCATTTTAAACCAGCGAGCCAGCACTGTCACTTGACATTCAGATAGTGTGCAGTTCCCTTCATCCTGTCGACTACAATGATCCTAGATGTTCATTTGGGGTTTTGTATATGGGGGCTGGATTTTTTTCTTTCCTTTCCTCTTCCCTGTTGCCAGGAGGTGATTCTCCTCATCCTCCCTGCCCCCCTCCTGCCAACTTCATGATTTGATGCTTTATGGCTGTTTCATCAGGGCCATTGTTAGAAGAAGATGGGTCTTCTCACAATGTGCCCTGACAGATGGCTTCCTCCATCTACAGACAAATCAGCCCAAGGAAAGAGGCTTTATTATTGTGCCTGTACCATTATATTCTAAATGTACCTGCTTCAGGGCCAGGTCAATCAGCTTTAGTAGGGAAGGGAGGAGGAAGGTAAAGAAAAAAGGTACTGATTTTGCCCTACACACACACACACACACACACACACACAAACACACACGCACACATGCACACTTATGAATTTAAGCATATTCTCTTTTTCTGGAAATAGAATAGAGAAGATCTTAAGTTCAACAACTCATAACTCCTTCCATTACAAAAATTTTCCAAAGAATCAGAAGTTTATGGGGATCTCTGGATATTATTTAATATTGTCTGTGTCTTGCCTACATTGCAACATCACAAAATTATTCCTAGAGAGATAGGGACCTTCTTTCATTTTAAAGCATCCTCAGAAAATAAATTATAAAATTTGTTGTTGTTCAGTTCTTTAGTCATGTCTAACTCTTCATGACCTCACGGACCATATTTTTCTTGGAGTTTCCTTGGTAATGATATTGGAGTGGTTTGTCACTTCCTTCTCCACTGGATTAAGGCAAACAGAGATTAAGTGATTTGCCCAGGATCACACAGCTAGTAAGTGTCCGAGACAAGATTTGAACTCAGGTCTTCCTGACTCCAGGTCCAGTGCTCTATCCACTGAACCATCTAACAGCTCCAAATTATAGAATACTGAATGGGAAAAGGAACTCAATGGGACATAGTACTGGAAATGAAACTAATCTGGGGGTGGGGAGATCTGCTGATTCCAAACCTAAATAATTAATCACAGATGAAGTCTATGTCTCCGTTACAGAAAATCTGGATCCATATTCCTCTCCTCCCCCAACAGTCAGGAGATTGTCCATTTTGGTTTTTCTCTTCGTATACCTAGCACCTACTATGGTACCTGAAAAATAATAGCCTCTTTTAAAAGTAACTCTTTTAAACAAATAAATGCACCTCCGAAAAGTCCACTTTAGGCCATCACTTTCCAGATAAGGACACTGAGGACCAGAAACCTTATGTGACTTGCCCAATATCACACAAATTAGTGGCAGAGCTTGGGATTAAAACTAAAGTCTTTGGAGGCTCAGTACATGGTTTTCCCCCATTATACCAGCTTTTTCAGCAATACCCCCAACTTCATAGGATCATCCATATAGGACTGGAAGAAATCTAAGAAGTTATGCTGTCCAAACCTATTATTGGACAGGCAAGAAATCTAAAGTCCAAAGAGCTTAATGAATTTGCTCAAAGTTAAATAGGAAATAACTTGTGGAGGTAGGACTCAAACTTGGGCCTTTGGCCTCCAAATCCAGCCATCATTTCGCTGTCTCACTTGCTGTCTGGAACCTGGTATGAGGCACATAGGTGGCACAGTGGAAGGAGCCCCAAACCTAGTGTTAGGAAGGACTCCATTCAAATCTAGCCCCAGATACTTAACAGCTGTGCTATCCTGTGCAAGTCATTTTATACTCACCTCAATTTCCTTATCTATGAAATGGGGATAATAATAGTACCTTAAGGATAAAATAAGATCTTCTTTTTAAAGTGCTTTGCAAATCTTAAAGTGCTACATATGTGTTAGTTGTTACTATTATATCTAACGATATTTCTCTTTACTATATCCAAGTTTCTTAGAGTTGAGAAATTACTCTTCCCAATTTCATTTTTCTGCCAAGTTTCATTTTCCTTGGTCATCTCTGGAAATACATCATTTACACAAAAACATTTATTACAGTCTTTCCATTTCCAGGATATATATTAGTCCCCAAGGTGAAAACTCATCCTCCCCTCCACCCAGCTTTTCTTATTTTGAGTCATTCTCAGATAAGCCTTCTATGATATGAAAATCTATTTAAAATGTCTCCTTGAGAGCCCAGTGAGCATTTTGTTTGACATTAGCCCCATCAGATTTATTTAACGAGTTTCAGAGACTGTTTGTCTTATGACTATAATAACAGAAGCTTTGCCAGGGAGGCCATTAAACTTAGAGCTACTCAGTGACCCATGTCTCTCACTGGACTCTATCACCCACCTCCCAGACAAGACAAAATCCAAGGAGTAAAGTCTTTTTTCTTTACGTAGTTAATTGCTTTCTTTATACTGATCTGATATAGCAAATGGGAAAAAAGCTATGTTATCTTTCCATTCCTTTAAGTTATATTGGAAAGTGAATTTTCTTCATATTGGAAAGACATCCATTTCACAGGTAGGAAAAACTGAGGATATTGCTGTGTCACAGTTACTGTCTGGAGAAGTATATTGGGCTTGTATATAAGTTTTATTCTCAGACTTACCCCTTTTTTTCCCGGTGTAGTCTTCCCTAACATCAGCCTCTAAATTCAGACTATCCAACAATGACAACTTGATTGTTGAGGGAAGTGAAAGGCAGTGACTTTGGCAAACACCTGAGAAAACCTATCAAAAGTATTGGTTGATTGAACCCTGATGGTGGAGACCTCGTATCAAACAAACAATCAACAAGGATTTATTAAGTGCCTGGTACACTCTTAATAAATGTCATATCTCTTTTCTATGTTCCAGGCACAGTGCTATGCCCAGGGAATACAAATACAAACATAAATATGAAGAATGAAACAACTTTTACTGACAAAATACCTGTAGTCAAACATAAGCCCTTACAACAATGATCTATCCATCCTTCCTACAGCCTTGGGAAATGGACACTCAACTCTGTATTCTAATAACTCATACATATAATGCTTTAAGGTTCACAAGGCATTTACCTCAACATAACCTTGTGAGGAAGATAGTAGAAACATCCAATTTTACGAATGAAAGAATTAAAGATAAGTGACATGCCTATGGTCACTTAGCTAGTAAGTATCCAAGCTACACTTGAAACCAAGAACCTCTCGTCTAAGGCATGCTCGTTCTAGTTCTCTCTCTCTCTGTCTCTGTCTCTGTCTCTCTCTCTCTCTGTCTCTCTGTCTCTCTCTCTCTCTCTCTCTCTGTCTCTCTCTCTGTCTCTCTCTGTCTCTGTCTCTCTGTCTCTCTGTCTCTCTCTGTCTCTGTCTCTCTGTCTCTCTCTCTGTCTCTCTGTCTCTGTCTCTCTCTGTCTCTCTGTCTCTGTCTCTGTCTCTGTCTCTGTCTCTCTCTCTCTCTCTCTCTCTCTCTCCATTTCCCCTATAACTTTCCGAAAGAAAGGAAGTTAGGATGTAGAATATGTAGAGTGGCAGTAATTTTTTAAAAAAATTATTCATGTTTAGCATTGGAATGAATTATGGCGACACCTCACTTATCTGACACTTTAGAGGAATGAGGTGTTCTGCATAAATGAATTCCTGAATCTTACAGCTTTAAGCAACAATGTTTTATTGTTCACTTTAGCCCTTTTTATAGACTTTCTTTTTCTATAAGACATTAAAGGCTTCCTTCACTTCATAAGAGACTATGCTGAATAGAATTTAAGCTTTTTCAACTATTATATAGTTAATATAATTTATGTAACTGTATAGCAGCTTTTGTGTATATATGCATATATGTGTGTATGTATACACATGCATGCGCATACCAGCTGAGGCCTAAAGTTCTATTAAAGAAAAGAGCCTATCACCCTTTCCTTTGCTTGCTATCATAGTTTTCAAATAGGGAAAATGGACTCCCCAATTCTTGCATTTATTTGCTCTTCAGAAATACCCCAACTGCTCTAGAAAAAGTTGCTACATGTACAATTACAAATAATTTAAATGGTTTTGAGCTCAACATCTAAAGGTTCTTCTCAGCAAGGGGTAAAGTAAAAAAGGTAGCCAACATACAAACATTAATCAGATATGAAAAAGTAGTTTATTCCTACGCAGAAAAGGGAATGCCGAGGAATAAAGAATCATGGAAGGATTAGAACAAAATCTAGAATTATTGCTTTGGTCGGTTAGAAGAATGATATTCAAGCTAATGACAGTACATGAACAGTTTTTGCAAGGCTCCTAATTTAGCAGTTCACATCTCACCTTTACTGAACACAATCTGATACATCAACAACTAGGAACTTCCTTTTAGAGGCCTCCTTCTTCAATACCAATGTTTTCTTTATCACAAGCCTCATCCTGGTAACCTTAATGCAACTACGACTGGTCCAGGACAAGCTGTCCTTGTCCCTAGCACTCAAAGGTCTTCTAGGCCCTGCTGAAGTTCACAGGTTTAAAGCTAGACTAAAGGAAGCAAAAAAGAGATAAGGAAGCCTGGGGACCTTTGGTACAAGACAGACTAGTAGAATTTGTATTCCCTGTGTGAAGCAAAACCAAAAGAACTGTGGCCTTGCCACAGATACTTCTTTACTCCATGTCCCCACACCCCTAAATTGGAGTCATATCTCATCTTCTTAAATACTCATTCCAAGTTACAACTTTTCTGACTCAGGAACCAACTGGGGGAACTAAACCCATAGACAAATCATACACATACAGAAGTGGACAAAATATTTCTGTACCTCCTCAAGATACATACATGCATACACACACATATGCAAACGTGTATACCTCTGCATACATCTATATATATACATATAATATGCCTATACACACATATATCAATCACACATACATACATACACATGGTTCCCCAGAGGCAGGCAAAGAAGTAGATAGCTTGTTCTATGTATGTATAGATACATAACCTAATACATACATACACATGTGTAATTATGTCTTCAGGGACTACTGAAGTAGATTCAGGCTACTAGCCTTTTAAAATTCTTATGTCTATTTTTTAAAATTATATTCCTCCCTTCGAGATTGACTTGCCTAACACATATTAACCCTGGAAATTTGAGTCTACAGAGGGCTGGTTCTACTATTTTCAGGGTTCTAGGAGTGACTCTGTGGGTTACTATCCTCTCTAGCTCATAATTCCCCACCAGTGTGTTTATTTACTTCTTTAGTAAAGGTATTTAGGCAAATGAATATTAAGAACAAGATTTATAAAGCATTTCCCCCCAATACTGGACACACTTTCTCTTCTACAAATATACCCAGTCTAGAAAGAAGGAAGAATGGGCAAAAATTGAAGGGGGAAATGGCAGAAATGAACACACGGGGCCAACGCTGCTAATGACCCCAGAGCCATGGACCCTCAGGGTTGTTTCTCACTTCAAAGCGTTCTCAGACATTCATCACAGAGCATGGGGGAAGGGATGGATGAGCCAGTCAATCAAGGAGCATGTGCCAGGCAATTGTGCTGAACACTCTACTGTTTTGCTGGTCTCACTCTTTACAGGGCACAATAGAAATTGTGAGAAAACTAAGGGGATCAACTGGGTTTATTCTTCCTGTGGTGTGGTGTCTTGACTACAGAAGCCCATAAGCTGCTTAGCTAAGTCAAACAGGGTCTTTGTTGGTTGTGTTGGTTCCTCACCAGCCTTGGTTACTGCTGGACTGGGCCAGATGCTTGGCAGATAAGACCAGGTGGATGACACAACTTCTGGCTGACTGCTCCCAGCCTGAGCTGGGAAGTTGGCTTTGCCACTAGACCTTTCCCATGGTTCAGTATCTCTCTTGGACATTCCACTTCACTGACCTACTGGATTTGCTTACTTGTCAATGATCAGTCATAGGCTCTTCCTCTTTCAGCCACAGGTTGGGATGAGTGTGCTACAGAACCAGCATGAGAATTAGCTTAGCAAAAACTTTTTTTTCTTTGAAAGTGAGGTAGCATGGTGAATAGAAAACACTGGGTCTAT
Source organism: Pseudocheirus occidentalis (assembly GCA_028646575.1). NCBI lineage: Eukaryota > Metazoa > Chordata > Mammalia > Diprotodontia > Pseudocheiridae > Pseudocheirus > Pseudocheirus occidentalis. Next base: position 92,454,197 of record CM053593.1, read on the forward strand.
AGTGAAGAAGACCTGAGTTCAAACACTTAGCATCTGAATGATATCAGGACAGTCTGCTTAACCTCTTTTGCCTCTATTTCTTCAGTGGCAAAATGGGGGGGAACAGCCCTTATAGCATTATTGTGAGAATCAAATGAGATTGTATTTGTAGCACTTTGTCCAAGTCAACACATAGTAGGTGTGAATGATACATAGTAGGTGGTGTATAAATGTGCATTCACCCCATTAGCTCCTCACCTCAAAAGTTGTTTTTTCTCTTACTAGCCTGAGTTGTGAGAAGTCTTTTCCCTCCTTTATGACGAATCCTTCTGGGCTCAAAAGCACTTAGGTAAGATACTTCTTGTTTCTTCACTGGGTGATTACTTTCAATTCAGTCACTTACAACTTCTATAATCCTTAAGCAATATTATGTGAATGAGGGTCTAGGGACAAAGTTGTCAAAGCATGCGTTGCCCTGGAGGCAAGTTCCTAGTCTCTGAGGAGTTCTGTTCATAAGCACTTGAAGGCTCTCATCCCTTCCAGGAAAGTCTGTTTTGTATCTGAAGACTTTCCTTTAAATGTCTCTGTCTTTCAGCCCCAGTAAACACACCTTCAGCTTTTCCTTACACTCTCCCCACAGTGGGAAATTTGTGATCCCTGAAAATAAACTTGAGAGACATCAGAACATCTGTGGGCATGTCAGATTTTTGCATTTCACATAGTGCATATGGTTAACACAGGTTTAATAAGGAAGGACAATGTACTTTAATCATGACCCATATTGTATACAATCACATAACATTACATGAGAATGTTGCACATGATAGTCAAACACATAAGTCCCATCAACATGTAGCAATGGTACACTTAGGGAAGTATATATCAGACATTAGTTCCAAACATCACTGACCACCATAGATATCAAAACTGCACTCATGGTAAATATATGTGTGTCTATATGTGTGTCTACGCATATATTACATATGTGTGTACATATATACCCACATATATGTATGTATGTAGTACTACGAATACATATGTGTATTATACTCCTATAGCAATAATTCATGGCATAATACAATACATAACAAAATATGTTGCAGTGACCTATATTCCATATAATTCATGAATGGACTTCAACTAGTTTTATGAGTAACCGTCTCTCCTATTTCCCCTATTATATTTTAAGTAAGCCTGGTTCCCAGCCAAATAGACTTGGCACTTCTACACAGTCCTCTCGAGTCTGTGGGATGGTTCATGCTAGTGATCACAGTTTCCTATGAATATACTGTACAACTGGGTTATCATTTTGACTCTGGATAGTCTCTGGGTTGCATTCTCCCTCTTTAGTTGAAGAAGAGTTTTCTTTAGTTTAGACAGATATACCTGGTTGAATTATAACTCTCCAGTGGGCACATATTCCAAATTTCATTCTCATTAGAATGAGTTCTTACCTGCTCTTTTAGCAGCAGTAGCATCATCATCATCATCATCATCATCATTGCTAACATTATTATAGTACTTAATATGTGCCACGCATCATGCTAAGAGCTTCACAATTATTATCTCAACAGCTGGGTGGGCTCTTCTTAGTGTCAGCTTAGCTAGCTATCCATCATTACTGTCCACTGACTCATTGGGTTCTGACTGTCTACCCAGAAGTAAAAGCTCCTATGCATTGCCTTTGTAGGTTCATGTTCATTCTCTGGGGTTAATTTGCAAAGATTAACAAGTCACATTTGTAAATACAGGCACAGCTTTTTATATCATTGTTGGTAGATTTGGACACATGCACTAAAAATGCCCCATGTTGACTACATTGATGTCTCTGCTCTAAGTTCAAGTTCCCTAGAATTTTGAGCACTGTGTATTTGAAACGCTTCAGGCTGTGGGTCTCCTGGAAGGTGGTGAATGGTTCTAAAATTTTTTATTCTTGCCAAAGCTAACATTTCTACAAGCAGTTTTCTTTCCAAGTCTTTACCTTAATCAGAGTGAATTCTGACTGGGAAGTTATAAACTGTAAAGTCTATTTCCCATAATACCTCAAGAACTATAGTAACTTTCAGGTTCTTGGTTAGGTGTGAATATGCATACCAAGTGAAATGGCCACTCTCTAATAAAATATGGCTCATGTTCTTATTGTTTCCATCCAGAGCTCCAAAGACAATGCTTACAAGCTCCAATAATTATCTAATTAGTATTTTTTTTACTCTCCAAATATGCCACAGGAGTTAGTGACAATTTACAAAGAAAAATAGGAGAAGAGAGGATGAAGGAAGAAGAGATGGAGGGAGAAAACACCTTATTAAATACCTAATACAGGCTAGATCCTATGTGGAGTGTTTATTAGCTCATTTGATGCTTGTAGCAACCCAGTGAAGTAGGTGCTATTGTTATCCCCAATTTATAGTTGAGGAAATGGAGGAAGACACAACTTAAATGACTTGACCAGGGTCACACAGCTACTAAATAGCTGAGCTATTTCAGCTCAGACTTCCTGACTCCAGGTCCAGATCTGTATCAACTGTGCTACTTGGTTGTCTTCAAACACATTGAATAGTAACAGCACTCTTCTGCCCCAAAAATATATTTTTCATGTTATCTCATGACCCAACTAGTCATGCAATGTGCATTTGTATGTGTCTATGTGTATGTGTGCATATGTATGTGTATATGTATATGTATGTGCCTGTGTATATGTATATGTGAGATACAATCACAGAACTGGAAAGGGCTTCAGAGACTATCTAGTTCCATGAAGAACCCCATTTACAAGGTCCAGGAATTCCCATAGATAGAGGATCCCCACTAGGAGATTGGTTAAGTGCTCCATAATGGGTTTCCTGATTTGTGGTCACCTCTATGCCATATACCACAAGCACAGCAGGTCTGATCAAAGCCATTGAGTTGGGTGCAGATTTATATCTTTACATTTTATGGCTTATTGTGGAAGCGTCCAGTTCCCCACCTTCCTTCCATCTAACAAACCAGGACACCAAACAATAGACCCACCTACCATAAGGATGGAATGGGTGGTTAATTCAATGACAGGAAAGTTGACAAAAAGGAAGTCAGTCTTAGGGGGAAAAAAAAGAGGTTGGCTAATCAACTGCATCTAATTAGGAGGAGGTAAATCACTAATGAGATTACTCAAAGCTCTTTATGTACTTTGGAAAGGGAAAAGAAATAGTCACAGGGGAAGCTATCTCCACAGACTGACAAAGCAGGAAGAGTAAGAAAATAGTATTTATTTTTTGAATTTGAGGGCACTGCTCGACTGCAATTTTTTTCCAGTGTTTGAAACCTGAATTTTCCCTCATATGTACAGCCAACTCTCAATATGCCCTGCTAATATAAAAAAAGGGTGCAGTGGTGCATATAATCCCAAAGAATAGATAATCAAAAGGTCATATGTATTTAGCTTTAGGAGTCTCCATTCATTCATTCAACAAATCCCTTGCTTAATGGTACATAGGTGAAACTGCAGAAAAGCTGGCTCTATTGAAATATTTGGTTAAATGAATCACATTTCTTTACTAACTGCTATTATAAAATCCGAGTTGTGTTTCTCCAGAAGGGGAAAAAATAGTTATTCTCATTATGAGAGCAAACATAATGTATTAGATAAAGAGCAGGCCTCAAATCCAAGAAGACCTGGGCTTCAAATCCTGCCCTGGCCTCATTGGTTGTAGGACTCTGGGCAAGTCCATTTCCCCTTTCAGTGGTCAAGATTCTCAGATTATAAATCGTAAATGAGGTACTGACTTGCATCAATAGGGGAGTTCCCTATACCAATGAAATCCTTATTCTTATCCAGTCCTTATACTTACTTATTCATTCCTCATACTCATCCCTCCATCTTTTGCCCCATTTCTTACCTAGATTTGAATCACTGAATGGGTGTTGTCCCAGACAAACTGAGACCTATTAAAGACCTTAGCTTGAAAAGGCCAACATCTCCCACTGCTTCTGGGGTCATCTACAGTCATTCTGATCTATGCCTTGTCACTGGACTCAGATGCCCCTGGAGGAGAGAGTGAGGCTAGTGATTCTGCACAGCTCTGCCTCGCTTAAACCCAATTCATTTTCAAGTCAAGACTTCACCCTCCTGATGGCATCGGTCCTCTTCAAGAATGAAGGACAAACAACAACAACTTATCCTCTCCAATTTATCATACAAATCATACACTTAGTGTAACCTGACTCACAGAGTCAGTTGTATAAGACTCTCAGCTCTCTAGCAGAGATTGATTATTCAATGCCCCATGCCTGTGTGAGGGCCCAGACGCGTTGGTGAGAAGTGGAAAGAAGAGAGAGCCAGACTCTTTTGACTTGAGCTTCAAGAAAGAAGATGCACCACTCCAACCTCTCTCTGTGTTCCTGAAAAAAGAGAGATTTCTTTTCCCAGAGAAGGACTCTGGGAAGAAGCCAGCATGTAAAGGAGCTAGCAATCTCTACAACATCCCTATCCCCAGCTTAACTTCAGGGAATTTCCCTCTTGGGAGACACCTGAGATTCTCTCTTTGTTGAACTGAGATATTTCACTCCCAAAGAGAGCTCTTTCACTCTGAATTGTCTGGTATGTGTATACTTTCTCTGATTTTTGTTTTTCTATCAACTTGAATAAATGGATTTATTTACTATATATGTCCATTGTAGAACTGGAATTTTGTGGAACAGAAGTCAAAGCTTGTATATATAGTTGGGGATCCTGCTTTCCAATTAAGCAATAATGATCAGGAGTTAAGTTTGAACCTAAAAATTACTTCCTCTAGATAAATAATATTTGTGAGCAGGTAGCATGTCTCTATGAAAAGAGTGGAGTGACTGACCTGTGACTTCAGCCTCCTGCTGAAGCAGACTTCAGTATCCCTTAGAGCAAAGGAATGGAGGAGGTATTAGACATGTATCTCTATTCTTGCCTCCATGCAAGCCTCATCTAGACAGATCCATGTGGGTATATATAACCTACACGGACAAAAACAACACAATGATTTGTATGCACTACCCCTTACATTTAGAATACAGTGAACTTCATCTAGGCTGGCCTCTTTGTGATTATATATTTATGAAATATTAACATAATTATTATATATATATGACCTTGCGGGACAGAGAAAAGTACAAAATTGTCTTCAGTCATGAGCAGTCCCCTTCTGGCTCTAGTGCCAGGGGCAAAGGGGCAAAAAAGGAGACAGTACTAAGAATCATTTTCTATTCAGACTATAAAAAAAATGTTTAACTTAACTGTTGGTGTTCAACAGAAGAGTATAAAGGATATAACCAGAGTAACATAGAATTAAAATAAAAAAAAGATGGATTAGTTAGGGAGTAAGAGCAAAGGATAACCCCTGGACCACCCATGTGCTACATGTAATATCAAGAGACCTAGAGCAGAGTTCTTAACCTGGGGTCTATGAAGATCTATACATACACACATACATATATGCACTCACACAGATGTATGCATACATGCATGCACATACATGTACTGTGACCCTTATATTATGCACATACGTGTATGTACACATTACATGTATTGTGTATATGAGTTTGTGTATACAAATTATTACATGAATAGAATAATAACTAACCTTTATGTATCACTTACTATGAGCCAGGTTATATGTCAGTTACAATTATTAGTTCACTTGATCCTTTAAGCAACTTCACAAGATATGTATTGTCATTATGCTGATTAACAGAGGTTATGTGACTTGCCCAGGGTGAGAAAGAGGGATGCACTTGGAGAAAGGGGAAGGGAGAGGTAGAATGAGGAGATTTTCCTCACATAAAAGAGGCATACAAGGAGAGTTTTTATGATGGAAGGGAAAATAGGGGCAGGGGTGGCAGTAATGTTTGAACTCTCATCAGAATTGTTTCAAAGAGGGAAGAATACATACATCTATACACATACATTCTCTCTTACTCTCTCAGTTGGGTATAAAGAACTATCTTACCCAACAGTGAAATAGAAAAGACAGAGGATAAAAGATATGGGCTGGGGAAAGGAGGTTTAATGGAGGTAATGGTGAGAAGCAAAACACTTTTGAGAAAAGGGAGAGAGGAGAGGGGAAGAGAGAGAGAAAGAAAGAAGGATAAGCAGAAGAAAATAAGATGGAGGCAAATACAAAGTAATCATAACTATGAATGGACTGAACTCACTCATAAATGGAAGCAGATAGCAGAATGGATTAGAAACCAGAATCCAACAATATGTGTTTACAAAAAACACACTTAAAACAGAAAAATTCATAGTAAGTTAAAATAAAGAACTGGAGCAGAATCCAATTTTGCTTCAGGGGGTAGAAGTAACAATCATGATCTCAGACAAAGCAAAAGCAAAAAAAATAGACCTAATTAAAAGAGATTATCAGGGGAACTGCATTTTGCTAAAAAGTACCAGAGAGAATGAAGCAATATTTTTTTAAGTATGGTAAGTTTCTCTGATAAAGGCCTTATTTCTCAAATATATAGGGAACCGAGTCAAATCCATAAAAATGAGAGCCATTTCCCAATTAATAAATGGTCAATGGATATGAGCAGAAGAAGAAATCAGAGCTTTCTATAGTCATATGGGAAAAAAATGCTTTAAATCACTATTGATCAGAAAAATTCAAATTAAAACAACTCTGAGGTACCACTTCTCACCTGTCAGAAATGACAAATACTATAAGGGATGAGGGAAAATATACTAATCATTAACATGTATACTAATAAACTATTGGAGTTGCAAACTGGTCAAGCCTTCTAGAGAAAAATGTGGGACTATGCCCCAAAGGGATTATAAAACTGTGCATACCCTTTGACCCAGGAATACCAACATTTTTATACCACCACAGAGATCAAAGAAAAAGTAAAAAGATCTATGAGTAAAAAAAAATATTTTAGCAGCTCTTTTAGTGGTGGCAAAGTCTTGGAAATTGAGCAGATGCTCAAGGAAAAGAAAAGAAAAGAAAAACCACAGCAAGACCCATATGAACTGATACAAAGGGAATTGAGAAGAACCAGGAGATCATTATAAACAGTCATAGCAATGTTGTAGATGAGCAGCTGTGTAAAACTTAGCTACTCTGATCAGTATAATGATCCAAGACAATTCAAAAGGCTCATGATGAAAGAATGCTATTCACCTCCAGAGAGAGAACAGATAAACTCTAAATGCAAATTGAAATATAATTTTCTGTATTTTTTTTAACTTTTTTGAGATACAGCTAATTTGGAAATATGGTTTGCATTATTTCACATGAATAATTGATATCATTTTGCTTGCCTTCAAAGTCAGTTGGGGGAAGGATGGGAAGAGGAGAATTTGAAACTTAAAAAGAAAAGAATGTTTAAAATAAGTAACAAATTTGAAAAAATAGTAACAGCAATGATCAGAATATTAATCACCAATTGTACTTTTCTCAGAATAACAAAATATTGAATGCCCTGATAGTCATTGGATATTTTGCACCTGCCAAAGTTTTGTATGGAGAGTGCACAAGAGAGAGTCTCTTATTTTAGTGATTGTGGTAGCAGTAAGAAAACTATGCCAGTTACAAGATGGCATCATTTGATCCCCAAATCCTGAAAGTTTTAAGAGGGCTGTTACTAAGAATTAATTAATTGATTGATTGATTGGTTAATTAATTAATTAATGGTTTATCTGAGTTACTTATTTCAGAACTCTAAAGGAATTTCTGTTTCACAAGTGGCATACCTACATTTATTATTTTGATTATTTTCCAGCTGGCACCTGTATTCTATTTTACGGAAGAGAGTATTACATTGAGGTGGTCTTTCTTAAATCAGGAAGAGAGACAGTCTCAGGGAATGCAGTTGGGTAGCAGCAAGAAGACTGATATGAAACACTGGGAAAGGATAAAGTAATAGTCAACAAGATAGAGATTCTTGATCCTAAAGAACCCTTAGCACTTCAAAGCCAGAATCGAACCCCAGCTGCCTCCTAGGGAGTCAGGGAGGGGCAAATGAATTAAAAATTTAAAGCTAAAGTGTTAAGAGTCACTGCCAATTGAAGATCAATCAGAAAGGAGGAGGCAAAAGCATCTCTGAAATTCCGGTAACTGGAAGGCGACGATTCCATTTAGCTTTCTCCCTAGGCATGCTTCTCCTAGTTTCATTTATTTCTCTCAGTGGTACTGCCATCCACCTTATCTTCCATATTGGAAAGCTTGGGGTTATCTTTGAATGTTTCCTCTCCCAAGCTTCCCATCCATATCTAATAAGTTAGTAAGTCCTATCAATTCTGTCTTCTTATTATCTGTCAAATCTGGCCCCTTCTTTCTTTCCTCCTGCCATATCCTTAGTAAATGCACTCACCTGCACTATTGTAATAGACTCCTGAAAGTTGTTTATTTTCCTCCTTTACACTCTCCCATCTTCAAACCAACCATTATACTGCTGCCAGAATAATCTTCCCTGTGTAGAGATTTGGTTATGTCATTTCTTGTTCAGTGGCCTTCTGAGTAAAGTCCACACTCATCTGGTGATCTTCCCCAGTCCTCCACAATCTGCCACATTTCCAGCTTTAGCTCTCAGTAATTCCTTGTGTGTATTACACTCCAGCCAGAATTAGACTTTTTGTCTGCTCCACTCCCCAGACGTCCTGGGTCTTCCAAATTTGCGACCTTTACTCATGCCATTCTCTTGGCCTAAAATGTCCCCTTCCTCCTCTTTATCTTCTGAATTCTTGGTCCCACTAAAAGCAGCTAATGGTGTGGTGGATAGAACACTAGACCTGGAGTCAGGAAGATCTGAATTCAAATGTGACTTCAGACACTTAATAGCTCTATAACCCTGGGCAACTTGGATAATATCTGTTTGCCACATATTTCTTAAAGTTTCCTATAAAATCAGGGCAATAACAGTACTGACCTCAGAGTTGTTGCAAGACTGAAACAAGATATTACTTGTAAAGCTCACAGCACTATGCCTAACATATGGCAAGTGCTATATAAAAATACTTACCCCCTTTCCATGTGCCTCTACATTGGTATAGACTATTCTTCATGGCATAATCCTCCCAAAATACATTGTTTTGAATCTCTAATAAATTTCTCATGTAATATAGTTCATTGTAGCTGTCTTTCTTTATCTGTTGCTTGTCCCTCAGTAAAACTGTAAGCTCAAAGAGAGTGGGAATGGTGTCCTATTAAAATTTTATATCTCCTGCCACAAGTAATATACTGCTCTGCAAACAATAGGTACTTAATGTAATTAATGATTATATATAACATTAAGGAAATAAATAGAGCTAGTAGAAAAGACTAATAATACAAATATTCTTTTTTTCTACTTCACTATCCAAAATTGCTTTTCAAGGAAGACTTCATAGAATTAATCAATTAAATAATCACTAAGTCTTTATGAAACACCTATTAACTGCTAGGCACAATGGTAGGTACTGGAGATACAAACACATAACTGAAATGATCTCTGTTCTCTAAGAGCTTACAAAGCAACTTTTTACATCTGTATCAGCACAAGGCAAGTTATACTTCCTGCTGCCAGCCCAATCTCCCAACTGGGATGTGGAAAACCTCAGGTACAAAGAACAATAACCCTCCCTTGATTTCAGGCCTCACATCTCCTTCCGTACCAGTCTTTGGAAGGTAAAGAAGTGATGCCCTCTACTCAATAATGACATTCTCACACTTGGTTGTACGTTTCAAATCCCAGTGTTTCTGAACCACTGTAGAGCATCATCCAAACCCTGTTCCATACCCCTTTACCATCTGATTCCTCATTATTATCTTCTTCAATCCTCCTACCTTAAAGTTTCAAACTAACTCCACCCAGTCTTTCCCCTGCACCCTCTGGAATGTCTGGTCCATAGGCAACAACCTTCCCTTCATCTTAAAACATTTCCTCCCTTTGCTCTTTTCATTTATTAGCACTCTATTTCTTAGCATTCTCTCCTTCCTCCACCCTGACTGCTGACCTTCCTAGCTTCTTTTTAAGTCCCAGCTAAAATCCACCTTCTACAGGAAGCCTTTCCCAGCCTCTCTTAATTCCAATACCTTCCCTCTGTTAATTATTTACTATTTTCCCTCTGAGTATATAAATCATTTTTTCTATATGTGTTTGCATATTGCCCTCCATTTTGGATTGGAAGCTTCTTGAGAGCAAGGATTGTCTTTTGCCTTTTTTTTGTATCCCCAGTGTCTGGCATGTAGCAGATTTTTAATAAATATTTATTGATTATCTAAAATTGGAAAGTACTGTATCTGTAATATATTCCAAACACCTCCCCCCTTCCTTTACTGATAAAGAAACAGAAGTCTAGAGAGATCAGATGGTTTGCCCAAAGTACCAGCACTGGCCCTTGAACCCAAATCTTCTGACTATACATTCACTAGTTTGTTTGTTTGTTTTTTTCCTTTGAGTTACTGCTTCCTACTTTACATTATACTTGCCTGTGGACAAGTCTTTATCCTTCTAACTCCTGCCCCCCACCAAAGGACATAAACCCCTAGAGGTACCCTTACCCCCTTCCTTTGATTCCTGCCTTTTGCCTCAGGCCACCTAGAGCTCATTTGCAGAAAGAGGGCTATGATTGTTCACTCTATTTGGATGAGGTTGGAGTCACTAATTCTAAACTTTCCCTTAAGAACCATTACATTTTAAAGTCTGTCCTTCCCCTGAATCTTAGGGTCCTTATCAATTGCCCTATCTTTGGGCCTTAAAGACCCCTGTGCATTGATCTGCTTACATTTTCTAAAGACCCCTGGGTCTTTTCATCTGATCTCCCACCTACCTGTTGAACCGTTAGGATTTCTGGACCCTTCCGTCAGCCCTGCAATTGAACTCTCTTCTACATTCTGTCTCTGTCAATTAGAATGAGTTGTTTGAGAGCAGGGACGGTCTATATTTCTCTTTTTGTATTTCTAGTGTTTGCCATGGTGCTTGGCACAAAATAATCCCTTAATTACATTTTCATCCATTCATACATATTTTATCTTAGTGATCTCACTATCTTATGCATCACAGTCACTTTAGTAAATGTCTGTTGAATGAATGAGTCAATGTTCTTTCTTACCCGTATCTCATGGTTTCTCCATCTAGGGCAAATACCTCTCTTAGAATGAGGCAATTTCAGATAATAATTGATTTCAAGTGTGTGGGGACCATAGAAAACATCTAGTTCAACTGTTTTTTTTTAATTTTACAGATGAGGAAATTGAGGTGAACTTTCTTAAGGTCACACAGGTAGCAGGTGGCAAATCCAGGTCATCTAGTTCCAAATCAAGCATTTCATATCCATTATACCAAACCTTATTCTGTGATAAAAATAAAAAATAAAAAAGATTTTTATGAATTCAGTCCAAATGAGATTTCTGTGTCTGGGGGTTGAGGGTGTGGATCTATACACATTACAGAACATGAATTGCCAGCAGGTTTTCTGTTTACCTGCTGTTGCACAAGAAATCACCATCCTCTAGCAAGAAGAAATTTGCAAGCTGGTCACATTCATCACCAAGGAATGCACTAGATTTTGTGCTACAGTGGTGTTTGGTGGCTTGTTTTAATTAGGGAGTGGGAAATTGATCAGCCTTCATGGACTGAGCATGGTTTCTGACTCAGGCTTGGATTTCCTTCACCACCATTTTCAGGATTAATTTCTACAATTCTGTAGCTGCATCAGCACTTACCGACTATGTTCACATAATGCCAAAACAGCGGGTCGATCCAGTCAATTCAGTCAAACATCTAGTCTGTTCAGTTAAAAGAAAAATCAGTCAAACCCATCAGTCAGTGCTATCAAAGTAGTCAGTCCAGTTGAACCCCAGAGGTGGACCCTCCAACATTATACTTCAAGCAGCAAATGGTTTAGAAGCAAAAATCTGGGAGTATTTTACTCAGTCATCATTTTATAAAGGAAAATATTTCATTATCTCAACATCCCCAAAATGCTTCACTGACTTTTCTGTTGGCACTCTCCCTATTTACATAGTCATCTCATATTCCACCCCACCATTGCCCTATATCCAACCATGGATGGCATCATTTCATAAATATTTGACATTCCTTTTTATTCATGTTCATAAATATTTGACATAGATAAAATTTACTAGTTTTAGATGCAAAGATTTTAGCCTTCTTCCTTGACACAAACATTTCTCATTCAATCAAGTTTATGGTTTGAGAAACAAAGTCCTTAGCTGTTAAGATTCCAGCACTTATCATAATGCTTGGCTCTTAGTAGGCACTTGATAAATGCTCATTGAGTGAGTGAAGATGGCACCCCATCAAACAAAGGGTGGCATTTTGGAAAATGCCACCAAAGTTATTGTTTACCCTTAATGAGGAATGGCCATGAAAAGGGGAAAGCTGAATTAGTTGAAAAGAATGTGACCTGTCAATAGGACTATGAAATTACCGAGAAAGCATTTCCCCGCATATAAAACTATAAAATTGGGGCAGTTAGGTGGCGCAGTGAATAGAGCACCGACCCTGGAGTCAGGAGGACATGAGTTCAAATCCAGCCTCAGACACTTGACACAAAAACTAGCTGTGTGACTTTGGGCAAGTCACTTAACCCCAATTGCCCCTCCAAAAAGCAAAATAAAATAAAATAAAATAAAACTATAAAATTAGTGAGAATATATCTCCACCTCTAGTGAAATAAAGCCAAATTCCACATAATATAGCAGGCATAGCTTTGGAGTCAAAGAAAATCAGAGAACCAAGGTTCAAGTTCCTAATGTGGTATTTATTTACCTATGTAATTATGACCAAGTGATGTGGCCCTCAGTTCCTAGACTGTAAATAAAGGAGTTGGTCTAGGTCACCTCTAAGATCTCACGAAGTTTCAAATAAATGATCCCCTGAGTTTCCTCTGGCTGTGATGAGATATCGGTCATTGGATGATTAAGGTAGATATCATTGTTGAGTAGAATGATATCTGTAATAATATTACATATTTATATTTTGCTTTGAGACTTACAGAATTCTTTACACATATTATTTCATCTTCATTACCCAAGAATCCTGTAATGTAAGTACTTATAAGCATGGTTATTACCTAATGAGGTTACTAATACTTAGAGGGATTAAGTAACTTGCTTGGTGTCCCACAGCTATGAATTAATCAAAAGTATATATTAATTACTATTTGTCAAGTAATGAGTGAAACACTGGGGATTTAAGAAAGGAAAATCAAGATATAGATGTATATAGCTATATATACACATACGTATATGCACACATGTATATGTATATGTGTGTGTGTTCAACTATAGCTTAGGTAGAAAGGTCCAAAGTTTCTAAGAGGAAAATAAGAAGACTGAGGGGTCCTTCATTTGTCAGAATATTGGAGGATAATGCTAGAATTAGGATGGTGTGGAGTCAGGGTAGGTAGACAACCTAAAGGACCTTAGGAAGGACAAATAGTATGGCCTCGGTATCCTCCATTTCACCAGAAAGAATGTAGTTGATGGCTCTCATCTTATCCAAGCTTTCTGAGCAGTCAAGTAGCCAAGATGGGTAGCCCAGGATCCAAGAAAAGGGCAAAAGGTGAGGAAATAAAGGTTTGAGGTAAGATTAGAACCCAACACTTTATGACAAGCCTTTTCCACTATTCTATGCTGCCATACTGAAACTCCTTGGTTAGCTCAGGATTACTCAGCATGACTAAAGGTACTTTAATTTTTGTTCCTTGAATAACTCTTGTGCACATTCTAGGCATTCTGGGAAACAGAAAAGGGATAAGTTTCCTTCAAGGGATTAGTAGGAAAAGTCATGCTAGCTAAAGTACACATGTCTCATTTCTCATGTTTTGAATGCATACTCCACTTTACTCCACTTAACCACATCTCTACAGACCTTTTGAGGCCTTACTCGAGTGACTTTTCTTCTGTCATGCCTTTTCTGAAAACTCCACTCTTCTCTAAACACTTGCATCCTAAACCATATGCTGTGGCACTTCATTATATACCATATTATGTTTTCCTAGAGACTACTTAATTCCCCAACCCATAGCCCTACCTACCCACAAGTCTATTCTCAAGGGCAATAACTGCTATATTTATTTTACAGACCTCTATGACTTTCCACAGTAATGAGCACATAGTAGGTGCTCACCAAATACTAGTTGATTGAGTGATGTTTCCTTTGGCTTTTTTTTCCATCACAGTTCTTACTGTTAATTTCTGCTATCTCCTCTCTAGCTTCTTGTATTGATTTTCAGGAAATCCATGAAGTCCCTAGATAAGAGACACTACAGGAAGACAAACATCAGACACAAAATAGCTAAAGGACATTTGCTCTTGGAATAATCTTAGAGTAGCATCATCTGGTCAGATAAATGTTTTTACTTAAATGGGAAGCAGTAGACTCTAGCTAGCCATGGACATTAGCACACAAATCCTCAAATAATCAGAAATACTTTTCCAGCAAACCACAGGTCAGAGCTTGGAGACCATATCTTTTTTTCTTTCCTTCTCTCCTGAGAGTGTTGTGATCATAGTAATTCAGGTGCCTCACTCTGGAAGTGCCTGTCCTCACCCTGCCAGGGATATGGGGCTTCTTAGAATAGGAGACAATTTCACCCCTGTTCGCTCTATTCTAGTGGCCCATTTCCAGGGTTCAAAGGACACTGTTTACCAGCTGCATTTTGGTTTGTTGTACCTCTAGACCAAATCTTCCTCCCCCATGCTGCCTTTATTTTTCTTGACAACTCCAATGTGTATCTGAAAGGCAACACCAGTACAACAGGCATGTAGGATTAGTGAGCGAGTAACAGGTAATGTGATGGGCTGCCACAGCTGCTCATAACCATCAAAGTGCAAGCAAAATTAAAAATTAAAACATGAAAATCAGATCACTTGAAGATTTTGCTTAACTCGGGCCCAAATTGCACAGATATACTTAGGCAGCATGTGGGAGATGAGAAGGCACTCTCCACCAATTTCTTCCAGTTTTTATTTTTTTTTTCAGTTCTTAAAAGCTGATTTTAATGTTCAGTTCTCCCTGAAAAGAATAAGGTTGACAGCTTGGAAAACATGGCTCTTTTGCACAACCTTTTGCTTTCTTGACTCTTCAAAGCTCTTTCCTGCCTCCGTATGACTTAATCCTAGTTCATCTGCCCCTCCCTTTCCAATCATTCTCCCCCAGCATGGATCCCTTTGCTGGTCAGGATATCAATTATCAGGAGCAGGTTTCATATTTTCTTTGCAATTCCCTAAACTGCCTCCATTCTATGTGTGTGTGTTACTTTATATGTTTACTAAGTGGAATAGGCATGAGAAATTGAAAAGCAAGCTAGTCTTAAACAAAGATTGGAATAACCGATCATCAAGTATGGTGTGGGGAAGACCCTTTTCCAGAGATGGGTCAGACCAGAAGACCTCTGACATCTCATCCATCTCTGAAATTCTGTGATGTCAGTGCTAGGATCATAATTGCTTACTATTATCCACCATCATCATTTTCTTCACTGCTAAAGTCTTGGATTTAGAGAGGCCCGCATTTAAATCCTGAATCTGACATTTACTAGCTGTATAACCATGGGTGAGTGATTTCATTGCTTTGAGGCTCAGTTTCCTCTCCTGTAAAATGGGGTTAATATTTATATTGTACATATAGAGTTGCAGTGAACAACAGAGTTGTTGTGACATTCAAATGAGATAATATAGGTAATATGTGATCCCTGAGAAAGCTTTTTGCAAATTATTATAATCATCATCATCATCATTTCTGTTGTCCCCCTTACTTAGTGCCAAAAGACTCGCAGAGCTTGAAAGATTTACACTGAGGAGATGGTGCTAATGCCGTGGCTGAGATTGAGACTGTGGACTAAAGTGGACTAACGGCATAAGCAAAAATTATTATCCCCTATCCCTCTTCTTCCCACTGCCCATCTTCTCCCTCTCTCTCTCCCTCCACTTCTCTCTCTTCATCTCTCCCGTGTGTATGTCTCTGTTTCTCTTATGTTTTTCAATCCTTTTCCATCTCTCCTGTGTCTCTGTCCCATCTCTCTCCATTAGTGTCTCTCTGTGTCTCTTTCTCTCCTCTATCTCTGTCTGTGCCTCTCTCTCTCTCTCTCTCTCTCTCTCTCTCTCTCTCTCTCTCATTTTCTTTCTGTCTCATCCAGATACTTCTGACAAACAGCACCTTGTGCTGATTGAAATTCTCAGGGACCATATAGCATGACTTTCTATCTTATTTTTTATCTTCGCATCTCTCCTAGCACTCACGTGGCCTTGCCTACAGTAATATTGTTGGAGTAAATGAGGTTATTCCTCTTTCCCCACATCTGAGGGAATTGCAAAATTATTTTTCCACACTAGGTGGCATCCCAAATGATGTGCTTTCCCAAAATGAGATGTAAAATAAACATAAAAACTCCTCATATGTCCAAAAGCACTTCCAACTTATTGCTCAATATGCACTTAATAATTCCTGAGCTTATTTCTTATTTCTAAAATAACTCCCTCTGTCAAGGTTTGCTTGTATGACACTGTTTTCTCCGGGTCTTCAGACACTAATTGGTTTGCATATGAAAAAAATCACAGCAATAACGCAAATTAGAACTACAGATTATTAAAGCTGAAAGGAACCTTAGAGATTTAGCCAGCCCAACCTCCTCAATTTATAAAGAAGGAAACTTGTAAAAAGAGACCCAGAGAAAGAAGATGGTAACATTTCCAAGATCACATATGACAACCCAGGGCATGGAGTCTTCCCTAACTTAGTGGCAAAATTCAGGCCATAACATATTTCCTAACTCCTTGAATTCAGGGCTCTTTTCTACTATTCCCAATGCCTATATTCATATTAATGAACAAATAGATATGTATGCTTATTCAAGTAAGTAAAACAGAGGCATATCTGACAAGAAACAGACTACATTTCCCATGAGACCTTACACCCCAAGGCATGGGAGGGAGGGAGAGAAGGGAGGAAGGAAGGAAGGAAGGAAGGAAGGAAGGAAGGAAGGAAGGAAGGAAGGAAGGAAGGAAGGAAGGAAACAAGCATTTGTTAAGTTCCTACTATCTCATTTGATCCTTACAAGGATTACATAAGGGAGGTAGTATTTTTTATCCTCATTCTGCAGCTGAGGAAGCAGGGGCTAGCAGAAGTTAAGTCACTTGCCCAGACTCACACACTTAGTAAGTATCCGAGACCAGATTTGAATTTATGTTTTCTGTCTCTAGGGAAGTCTGAGTCTGATTATACAAAAGACCATAGGATCAAAAACTGGAAGAGATCTTGGAAGTTCTCATCCAACCCCTTCATCTATGATGAAACCAAGTATAAGTGAGTTTAAGTGAATTAATTGAGATTGAGCAGGTAATAAGCAGCACATTATGATGCACCACATTATGGTGTGGGGTACAAATGAGCAGTGGTGGACTGTGAACCAATAGCTGTCATGACTCCAACTCTAGGGCAATGTCTACTGTATCATGGGGTTATGTAGAAGAAGCCTGGGGAGGAAATGGAGCAATGGTAGCATGATCCATCACAAAGAAAGTCACCCTTATCAACTAGCCTACTCTTATCTAGCCAGAATTAAATCCCCAAATCAAACCTTGTTTCACATTACATCCAGTCTTCCACCTTTGTATTCTTGGCATCTGCCCTGCTGTTCCTCTCTCTCACCAGTTTCCTACCTTTTCCTCTGGGTTTAGTGAATGAATTAAAACTACCATATTGCCATTGTTCTTGGAAAGGGAGCATCAATTATCTGGCCCAGGGGTCAACTTGGCATCCTTGTGATTCCACAGTCACCTTCTTTCCTTGGTCATCACTCTACATATATGTTGTCATTTCTATTATAATGTATTTCCCTGAGGGCAGGGACTATTTAAATTTTGTATCTGTATCCTCAGTTTTTAGCACAGTGCCTGACATATGGCACTTTTCCCCCATTTTTTCATTCATTAAACTTTGTTGAAGCATTCGTTGATCAGAAGGCATACTAAAGAGGGCTAGTGAAGATAGGGACAGGGACAGGGAAAAGGAGAGAAATCCCACTGTGACTGAAACTGTGGAGACCAGTGGATTGGCCAAACAGGGATCTAAATACCATGTGGGTGAAGTTCCCAACCCTTGTTCTGCTCATCACAGGATCTTTGTCTTCCTTTTCTCATTTAGGTTCTTAGAGGGGCTTCTTTTACAGGATGCTCTGATGAGAAAAAGTGGAGAGGTCACTTATTCAAGGATGAGTGGCAGGATAGATTTCCTATTGATGTACTCCAAATATTCTGTCCAGGGACTTAGAGCTATCCAAAAATGTAATAGATTTTCCCAGGCTATACTGGATTCTCCTTAAGTGAAGACTGAGAGTGTTTAGCTTGAGATATGTGTATGTGTTTTTTTTTCAAATACTTGCATAACTCTGTTTCAATATCATCTGTTTTGTAATCCTATGTATTTGTATGCATTTAAAAAACATTATCCTGTGAAAGGGGCTATAGGCTTCAGACTGTCACCATAGGTATCTGTGACAGCAAAAAAATTAAGAACTCCTAGCATAGAAGGAATTCTTATGCAGCTATGGATTGAATTGGATGGCCTTCTGATTATGAGATTCTGAGATTAAATATTTTACTACTTCAATATCCATTATTTTCCTGATATGCAAAATGAAAACTAAATTTAGTTGACCTTAGAAGCTCTCAGGGTTTGTTTGTTTGTTTGTGTTTGTATTATTATTATTTGTTTGTTTTGAAAGTCAGGAGAGACACAGTAAGCTAAGGCAGATGATGAGTTATATTGTAAATTGAAAATATGCCTAAGGTCTGAATACCCTAATCCATGTATCTGTATGTGAGCTGTACATAGGCCACATAAGTTTAAATAAATCAATAGACAAAATTCATTTATTGCAGCAAGTCTTACCAATATCCTGCAACAACTGACTAATGCCCTAGGAAGTCAGCAAAAGGACAGACTCCATTAATAGCCCTGCTAAGTCTCTTCAGGACCTCTGTAAGTTAAAACAGTCACTCAAAGACCTCAGAGGCTTGAAGGACAAAGAGTCTGCTTCTGGTCACCAGTAGATTGATCCCCAGGCCTTCTCTGCTCTGGGCCACCGAGATGGGATCTGTTTCTTCTTCCCAGACAAGAACCTACTAGTATCTTTTTCCTAGAGAGAGAAGGTCCATCAAAGCATGTTCAAGGATGAACCAATTAAAGTAAAAGTTTGGGGTCAGATGGCAGTGGGAGATGAGAGGGAATAAGTCCAATACCAGACCAGAAAGAAAGTCTTTAATAAATTTGTTTGTTTATAGTATATTGTAAAAATGACCTGAAATGTTTGGGGGTATTTTCATACCAGTTGGAACCACTGGTCCAAGTTTGAGTTTCGGAGTCCTACTGATACTTTGTATGCAAGTGATGACGTACCACATTATGGTGTGGAGTATAAATGATTAGAATTTATACTTTACCAAATCATCATAAAAAGTCAATTGCAATAGTAACAGTTTGCAATGAATCAAATTAGTTTGACTTGGCCAACATGTTGATAGAAATAGCCAAAGTGACTAGTGAACCATAAGGTGCAGCCACAAGGCACCCAAGAAATTGTCCTGATCTGAGTATACATTATAGGGCTTACATCGATTCATAGGCATCTGGAGTTTTTCTTACTCTATTTGTACAATGTATAATGACTTTTTAAAATTAATTAATTTATTTACTCATTTATATAATTCATTTCCACAAAATTTTGAGTTACAAATTTTCTCCCCATCTTTCCCCCACCCACCACCCCAAAAATAGCCATCTCACTGTATAACCACTCTCCCAATCTGTTCTCTCCTATGTCCTCCTAAATCATGCCTCTGACTTTCTAGTAGGGCAAGATGTGTCTCCCTACCCCAGCTCCTGTATATCTTAATTCCCAGTTGCATGAAGTTAATAATAATAATTCATATATATATATATACATACATATATATGTATATGTATGTATATATATATATATATATATTAACATTCGATTATAGAACTTTAAATTTTAGATTCTTTCCCTTCTTCCCTCATCACCCACCCCCACTGGATAGACAAGCAATTCAGTACAGGCTGTGCATGTGTAGTTACGCAGAACATCTCTACAATGGACATATTGTGAGAGACTGATTATGTGTCCCTCCTTCCTATCCTGCCCCACCTTGTTCTATTCTCTACCCTGTCCCTGTCCCTTTACAGAAGTGTGTGCTTCCAGCAACCCTCTGCCCACCCCCGGCCCTGACCTCCAATTCCATCATACCTCCCTCTTATACCCATCCCCCCCTACTCTCCTGTGTGGCAAGATACCCACTATAGAGTTTATGTCATACCTTCCCTAAGCCAAATTCAATGAGAGTAAGGTTAACCCTTTCCCGTTTGCCTTACTGTTACTCCCCTCCATTGTAACAGTTGTCCCTTTCCTCTTCTACTTATGAGATGATTGACCCCATTCTGTTTCTCCCTGTCTCCTCTCATTCTAGTCCTCTCCCACCTCACAAATACACCTGTTAAAGTATCATCCCTTCCTATTCAATTAGTTCTGTGCCCTCTATGTACACACACACACCCCAACATATATATGTATGTATACATATATACACTCAGATATGTATTCATATGCATATATATCCTCCTATATAGACATATGTGTTTACATATGTACATATACATTTGTATTCCCTTCATCTATCCTCATACTGAAAAAAGTTTCATAAGTTACAATTATCATTTTTCCATGTTGGCATGTAAATAGTTCAACTTTGATAAGTTCCTTATGATTTCTTTCCCATGTTCACCTTCTCATGCTTCTTGTATTTGAGTGTCAAATTTTCTTTTCAGTTCTGTTTCTTTCAGCAAGAATGTTTGAAAGTCCTCCACCTTATTGAAGGACCATATTTTCTCCTGAAACATTATTCTCAGTTTTGCTGGGTAGGTGATTCTTGGTTTTAATTCTAGCTCCCTTGATCTATGGAATATCATATTCCAGGCCCTTCAATCCCCTAATGTAGAAGCTGCTAGATCCTGGGTTATCCTGATTGTGTTTCCACAGTATTCAAATTGTTTCTTCTTGGCAGCTTGTAATATTTTCTCCTTGATCTGGGGTCTCTGGAACCTGGCTATAACATTTCTAGGAGTTTTCCTTTGGGGATCTTTTTCAATAGGTGATTGGTTAATTCTTTCAAGTTCTATTTTGCCCTCTGGTTCTAAAATATCAGGGCAATATTCCTTGAGAATTTTTTGAAGGATGCTTTCTAGGTTTTTTTTTTATCCTTTTGATCATGGCTTTCAAGTAGTCCAATAATTTTTAAATTGTCTCTCCTGGATCTATTTCAGTGGTTTTTTCAAGGGGATATTTCACATTGCATTCTATTTTTTCATTTGTTTGGATCTATTTAATAGTATCTTGATTTCTCATAAAGTCATTTGCTTCCATTTGCTCCACTCTAATTTTGAAGGAATTATTCTCTTCAGAATGCTTTTGAGATTCTTTTTCCATCTGGCAAATTTGACTTTTTAAGGCATTCTTCTCCTCATTGGCTTTTGGGGCCTCTTTTGCCATTTGAGTTAATCTATTTTTTAAGATGTTATTTTCTTCAGTCAGGTTGTTGACTCTCTTTTCAT
>CM053593.1:92476263-92566696 GCA_028646575.1 Pseudocheirus occidentalis
AGATGTTATTTTCTTCAGTCAGGTTGTTGACTCTCTTTTCATGATTTTCTTGCATCATTCTAATTTCTCTTCCCAATTTTTCCTCTACTTCTCTTATTTAGTTTTCAAAATCTTTCTTAAGCTGCTCTATGGCTTGTAACCAGTCGACATTTTTCTTAGAAGCTTTTGGTGTGGGAATTCTGACTGTGTTGTCTTCTTCCCATTCTGTGATTTGATCCATTTTGTCCCCCAAAAAGGAATCTAAAGTTGGATTGCTGTTCTTACTTTGCTTCCTTTGCCTGCTCATGTTGCCAGTCAATTATTTGACTTTTTGGCTCTATGGAACTCTGCTTCCAGAGGGGAACACTTTGTCCCAAATCACTGGGGTTTTGCAGCTGCCGAAGCTATTAGGAAGCTGCTGCAGTCCCCAATAGCTTTGGTTCACTGAAAACGCGCTCCAGGACCACCACCCAAAACCACTATCTGGATCCAGGCCACTCAATGCAAGAGCACTTATCCTCTAAATGATCGCTTGCCCCCCCTTCCCCTGCAGTATGCAAGCTGGGAGCTCTGAAGCAGCCACATGGAAGTGGCTGCCAGGCCACCCCTTCTACTGCTTCCTTGCCCTGGAGGCAGTTTGGCTGCACCCTCTGCCCCAAATTTAGCCAAGTTCCACTAACCTTTTACTTAGTCCTTATTTCTTATGGCTTGATAATTCTGGAAATCACCACAGCTGCCATTAATCCACTCTCCTTTAGGCTTGTCCTGACAGCCCTGGTGGCAAGCCATGGTTTCAGGTCAGGATGGTTTTGGCTCCCAGTGTGCTGTGATGAGCTCTTCCTGCCCCTCTGCCAAGCTGCCTTCAGCGGGAGACGTGTATTTTTCTGTAATTTTGTGAGTTTTGAAGCCCTAAAATTTGTTTATAGTCATATTTTTATGGGTATTTGAGGTGATTATGTGGGAGCTGAAAAGTTTTCTTGCTTGTGTGCCACCATCTTGGCTCTGCCCCCCAATGACTTGTTTATTCACAGTGACTATGGCATATAAGACCAAACATACTCTCAGTGTATTATTAGTTTTGATAGTAAAAAGTTGCTATGAGATTGAGTTATCTTACCTAGATCTTCATCTCTTTGGATATAGAAAATAGGGCACTGGAAGATTTATATTAAAATCTTAACACCAGATATGAGACTCTGAGCAAGTCACAATTTCTTTGAGTCTCAGTCCATTCATCTGTAAAATGAGGGGCTTGGATTGATGGCCTCAGAGGATTAGGTCAGCTATAAATCTATGATCCTATGAATTGCTAGCCTAAACCTTCTTTGGCCACCAGTAAAACGTGTCCATTTTGGTGGCCACCTAGATATGGAGTTAGCAAAGGAGGATTAGTACTTCAATTAAATAGAAAAGGAAATTTCTATGAGTTTCATATTAGACATTTGAAAGCAATTATAGTATTTACGAACTGAATATATTTATGATCAAAATGAAGAAGAGATCATGAATAATTGTCTCTGATTTCGGATCAAACAGCAGAGAAAGCTAAGGGCAGGTTGCTGGTGGTACATTGGATAAAGTCCACCTGGAGTCAGATGAATCTGGGTTCAAATCCTGCCATAGACTCTTACTAGCTGTGTGACCATGGGCCAGTTACTTAAACTCTATTGGCCTCAGTTTCCTCAACTGCAAAGTAGACATAATAAAAGCACTGACATCCCAGGGTTGTTTTAAGGGTCAAATGAGGTAATAACTGTAAAGCACTTAGTACAGTTCCTGGGCCATAACAGGCTCTATATAAATGTTAGTTATTATTATTATTTTTTTTTTTTTGCTTTTTGGAGGGCAGTTGGGGTTAAGTGACTTGCCCAAGGTCACACGGCTAGTTTTTGTGTTTGTGTTAAGTGTCTGACGCCGGATTTGAACTCAGGTACTCCTGACTCCAGGGCCGGTGCTCTATTCACTGCGCCACCTAGCCACCCCAGTTATTATTATTTTTAACAGGACAAGTTTTCCTGATTGCTCTTTAATCAACAATACCTGACATTTATATATCACTTACACACACTATTATTTTATTTGATCCATACAAAAGCCCTGTGGAGTAGATACTAGGCATTATTATTCCCATATTATAGATGGGGAAACTGAGGGTTGGAGAGGACAGAATTCTTATTAGTTATGGCAGAGCTGGAATTGGAACCCAGGTCTCCTGTCCCTCTCCCTCCCCCCCAAGCCAGTGCTCACTCCGCTGCACTATAATTTTCTCTATTAAAGACCCTTTCCTTTCTACCACACTCAAAGGATTCATAAGATCACGGATGTGGGGTTAGGAAGAACCTTAGAGGTCATTTAGCCCCACATCTTCCTTTGAGGGATAAAGCTGAAACTCGTTAAATGAATTTCTGATGCTCATACAGGTAGTAAGAAGCAGAGCTGGGATTCAGATTTAAGTCTTCCATTTCTAATTGCAGCACCAACAAGGCCTGGTGTCCCAAGAACTCCGTCTCCAGCACTCACACATCTCCACTTTATCCAAAGACCTCAGCCTTATTCACTCTCATGTTTCCCCCTCCCCCTTGTTACTTCAGATTACAGGCTGCATGACAGGCCTAGCCTAGATTCTGAGAGAGAATTTACTGAATGGACAGGGAGAAATCTCACCAGATTCACTTTGTCTACGCCCTGAGCAGACTTTATAAAGTAATAAAGATTAGATGTCTGAGGACTTAAAAGAAATGTGCTTGGTTATCATGATCAATTTATGAAATTCCCATAAGGAAGCATGCATGATACAAAACATACAGATCACGTGGTTTTTGCCTCCAGAACTTTAAATGGCAAAGAACAAAATGTTGGGAAGCAGATAATTTATTTTTTCTTTCCCCCCTTCTCTCTCTCTTTTCCCTCCTTGCTTTTAAGTCTTTTTTCCCCCTCTTAGTCTTAAGCAGAAGAAGGAGGAGTACACTGCTAACTGAGTTTCCTGAAGAAGGTAAAATTAAAGGTGACTTTTTGTTTTTTCCTTAGGGAGAGGCTGAAGTCTGAAGCTCTTCTAAGTTCGTCTTCCCCTTCCCTTCCTCTCCATATACATGTGACCCATTGACACCAGCCTCCTCACTGTTCCTCTCACAAGACACTCCATCTCTCTCCAAGCTCCAGGCATTTTCTCTGGTTGTCTCCCAAGCCTAGAGAACCCTTCTCTGCCTCCTGATTTTCTTGGCTTCTTTCAAGTTCCAGATAAAATCCCAGTTTCTACAAAAAGCCTTTTCTGATTCCCCTTAATGCTAGTGCCTTCCCTCTGTTGATTATTTCCAATTTATCCTGCATACATCTTGTTTGCATATAGTTGTATTTGAGTTGCCTCCCCCGTTATTAAACTGTGAGCTTCTTAAGAACAGAGACTATCTTTTGCCTTTCTTTGCATCCTCAGTGCTTAGCATAGTGCCTGGCACATAGTGGGCATTTAATAAAGACCCATTGACTGATAGACTAAACATTAAGAACTGACAAATAGAAGTATGTATAGAATGCATTTACATATATGTGTATATAAACATACATACGTGTGTGTGATGTTACCCATCTCTATGGAGGGGGGAGGCAAAAAAAGGAAAAAAGGGAAAGTTACATGATAACTATTATATATTTAAAAGGAATCGCAAGTTATATTTACAATTATATGTGCAACCAGCTTTGTTTTATTCTATGTTTTGGAAATGCTTACTTTATACCATAAATTAGAAATAAAATAAATAAAATTGAACAATTTTTAAAAATAAGAATATGAGGAAGAGTCAGGAAAGAAATAGAAAGAAAATGATGGAAGAAGACCATGCTAGAAAGGGTGGAAAATGCATCTGAGATGCATACTTATCACCACTCTGATTGCACTACTCTTATTATCCCCCTAGAAACACTGAACTTTTAAGAATCAAAGAAAATGGGGGCGGCTAGGTGGCACAGTGAATAGAGCACTGGCCCTGGAGTCAGGAGTACCTGAGTTCAAACCCGGCCTCACACACTTAACACAAACACAAAAAAACTAGCTGTGTGACCTTGGGCAAGTCACTTAACCTCAACTGCCCTCCAAAAAAAAAAAACGAATCAAAGAAAATGGGAATGCAGCAAACCTCCAAGGGTCATTTCAGTCATTTTGCTGTTTCCACACAGGACAGCATATGGGAGTGTGTGGGAACCAGCTCATATTGGGTCATGAGAGTCAACTGTTAAACTTTCTGTATAACCATTTGCACCTTGGAAATCACCAATGCTAGAAATCAAGGCCTCATTTATTGTTTAATTGATTGCTTAGAATTAAGAAATTATAAATTATGCAGATTAAACTTTAGTGTGTTGTATATATATTATTTTCCAGAAAGCTGGTTGTTAAATGTTTACCAGTGTTCCACAGTGTATAACCCAGTTCTAAAAGATAGATGTCCATTCTGTTTGTTAAGCTCTGCGGGGCAGGAAATGGCATAATCTCTGATTCACCCATTCCACTGTTTACCAGTTCTCCACATCCTTAACTATAACATGAGATGGGGAAGGAAATGGCAAGCTATTCCAGTATCTTTGCCAAGAAAACCCCAAATGGAGACAGAGTCAGACATGACTAAAAATGACTGAACAACAACATGAGACAATGAGAAACAGTATGGTGGAGTGCATAGAACCCTAACCTTAGAGTGAGTAAGGCCTAGGTTCAAGTGCTACTCTGATGCATGCTGACCCCTCAACTAACTGGCCGCAAGCCACTCAAGAAGTCTATAAATTACAGAGGAATTGTTGATCAACATTGGTGAAGAAAGTTTTCCCAATAACATTTCCCCATGCTCTTAATGAACTTCCAGATCAGGAAAACACACATACACATACATACACACACACTCCTTCCTTTATAGGAGCTTACACTCTTGTTGGGAGCCTACAAACAAAGGTCATGGATCCAAAAGGATCAGCCAATTGAGTACTGAAAAGCTCATCTGGTCCTCTCCTTCGATGAATGAAGAGGCTGATGCCAAGAGAGAGGAAGTGACTTAAAACCCCACAGACAGTAATTTGTAGAGTCAAAATCTGAACCCTTATCCAGTGCTTTTTATATTACAATACACTGAGGTTTTATAAAAGATACTGCTATCAATTTACCGTACTAAGTACTTATCATTTCCTACATTAGGTGAGTAAGCAAAAGTCTCTTTCAAAGACCTATGTGAGTCAAAATTCAAAAGCCTGCCGTCACTGTTGACAGCCATAAGAGATTACTCTTTGAATCATGGGGTCTTGGACCCTTGGCAAGGAGATTAATTAGATCCCTAGGAATTCCCTCACCTACCAGAACTTGGACAGTTGCTATCCAAAATTCCTAACCTTCTGCTGAGAAAAGGAACTTGTCATATATGCCCCTGGAACCCAGGCCTCAGAAAGGCAAAGACAGATAAGTCTTTGAGGGACCTAGGGCAATCAACTGAAATTCCCTTTGTCACCAGAACCTGAATCTGAGGAAGTTCAGAGAAACAGCAGCACAGAAGGAAGAGTGCATTCTACCTGAAGTCCGAAGAGTCTAACTCAATGAGATTTCTTCAGCCCCCAGGTTTATGTATTCATCAGCAATCTATTCCCCTCCAAAGGCTTGTGGGGTTATCAGTGCCATATGGGGACTCTTTGGATGTCAGTGTTACACAGAAGTTGTGCTACACAGGGAGATCCTCTGAGTCTGGGAGAAGTGGCATCACTATTATTGGTTACTATTTTGGCCTTGCATCTATCTTGTGGGATGGAAGGTCAGGCTGGGGAAAAGAGATACAGGCAAGTCCAAAGCACTCTGGGCGCTGGCCGGCTGGATGGCCTGTCTTGCTATTGTTTTGCATTCCCCATTGTTTTGTCATCCCTACCTTCCATGCCCAAGCCATATAGTTGGGGTGCCCCTAGCTGAAGGAGTGGGGGAAAGTTTGCTCATAGTAAGAATAACAAACTTCTACATAACCCTGATGAGTGCCAACCAGTGAGATGCCCGGTGACCAGAAACTGACTCAGGTAAACAGATTCAAGGATGAAAAAATTATTTATGAGCATATATGTAAGTATGGATGGATACATACATACATGCACGTACGTATACATACTACATGGGTATGTAAATAACATTGCATGTTTAAAATAAGAATGATAATATTTTGCTACTTATCTCAAAGGGCTAGAATGGGATAAATACTGCATAGATGTGTTAATTATTATTATCTGTTCTTGACTGCTCACGCTACACACACACACACACACACACACACACACACACACACACACACACACACACACACAACCAGCCCCAGGATAGAGAAAAAGGAATGTGTATGTGTGTTTTCTCTCCCTTATTAATCCCCTCAATGAGTTTGAATTTGAAAGTGCTGCCCAAGGCAGGCTGCGGTGAGTGTGGGGAATGCGTGGGTATGATGGCCACGGGGGAGGTTGCAGTATCTGTGCAAACTGAGCTCTGAGCGCCCTCTTGTGGTCGAGGGGGGGACCTGAGGTCCCCAGAAGCCCATGGCCACCCCATACAAATGGATTCTGCGTAGTTAAGCTGTCAAGTCTAATGTATTTATTTGACTCTCTGCTGTTAAAATGATTTCTCTACAGCACTGCAGTTATTTACGACTATTGTCAGGACAAGGCGATGAGAAGGCCACAACACAACAACAACATCTGAAGGAAGGACTCTGGGAGGGCTTGGCGGCCGGGGCTCCTTCGGCAGGAATGCAGCAGGGGTCTCCCTGATCCCACAACCCGAACCCCTAAATGAGGTCACACGTGGAGAGAAGAGGGAGAGAGGCCCCCCTCACTTCCTCCCTCCCAGTGTTTGATCCTCAATGAGAGTCTTATTAAACCTTAAGATTTGCAAAACACGTTGCATATGTTCTCACTTGATCTTCTCGACAACTTTGTGAAGAAGGTGTTTACAGATGAGTAAACTGAGACTGGCAGTGATTTCCCCAGGATCACACAGCTATTAAGTGTCCGAGTCAAAATCAGGTCTTCCTGACTACAAATTCAAGCCTCTGTCCATTGTACCACCCAACTGCCATTATTACCCAGCAAGGAAATATTTCACTGTCCAGATTTCCTTTCCTGGGTTAGGGGAGGCAGGTGTGGTTCAGCTATAAAAAATACTGAACTGACCATGAGTTCTAGCCCTGACTCCCTCTTACCCCTGAGATTACCCTCTACCTACTCTATACGTATTCTGTGGTAAATGTTTGCTTTCTTCTTTCCTCCCCTTGTACATATGTAATTATTTGCATGTTAGCTCTCCCATTAGAATGTGAATGCCTTGAGAACAGGACTGTAGTTTTGCCTTTCTCTATATCTTTGGCGTTTCAAACAGTGCCTACGCATAGAGTATTTTTCCTGTTGTTCATTCATTCAGTCGTGTCTGACTCTTTGTGACCCCTTGCACCATAGCACACCAGGCTATTCTAACCTCCACCATCTCCCCAAATCTGTTCAAATTCACGTTCATTGCATCTATGACACTATCCATCTTTTCCTCTGCCATCTCCTCTTTTTGCCTTCATTTTTTCCCCCCACATCAAGGTCTTTTCCAATGAAACCCATCTTCTCAATATGTGGCCAAAATATTTAAGAATATTATGACAGCTGTAATGAATGGAGTGCTGGCCTTGATCTTAGGAGAACCTGAGTTTAAATCCCTGCTCAGATACTGTAAGCTGTATGGTCTTAAGCAAGTCACTTAATCATCATCACCTGCCTCAGTTTCCTCATCTGTAAAATGGGATAACAATAGTACCTGCCTCCCAGGGTTATTAAGAGGATGAAATGAGATGTTTAGGAAGCACTAATATAAACGCTAGCTATTATTATTAATAACAATAAATACTTATTGCCTGCCTATTGTTCATTCTATTTCAAACTTCACCAGTGTGGGGAAGCTCTATAGTTTCAGATATCAGCTTGTATGCAATGTATCACTTTTTAGAGGTATAGAGCACAGAGAGGTTATTTATCCATGGTTCTACAGTCCCCTAAGTGTCAAAGACAGCCCTTGAACAAAGGCTCTTGATTCTAAGGCCAGTCCTCTACTCAATTACTCACACTCCCTTTCAACAATAACTTGTGAAGATCCCAGGATCTTAGGTTGAGAGTAGAAATGACTTTAGGGGTCAACAGGTGCAGTCTCCTCACTTTACAGATAAGGAAAGACCCAAAGAGAAGTTAAATAACATGCTCAGGTCACAGAAGTAGGAAATACTTGAGTGATATCTTCTGATTCCAAAGAACTCAAGGTTTGCAAAGTGTTTTATGCATAAACATTATCTCATTTGAATCTTACAAAACCTCTGAGAGACAAAGACTAAAAGGTGGGGGGGTAGTGATGATGATGATGATGATTGATGATGATGATGATGATGATGATGATGATGATGATGATGATGATGATGATAATGACGATGACGATGACAATGACAACAATTCTTCCCATTTGGTAGAAAGAAAAACTGAGTCTCGGAGAGTTTAGTGATTTATTTGCCCATGGTCACCCAACATTAGGATTTGAAAACAAGTCCTCTTGACCCCAAAGCCAGCACTCTCTTCACTTAGTCAAGAGACTAAAGATCTCTTATATATGTTGTTTCCGAGTAAGTTCAGTCGGTCAACTAGCATTTACTATGTGCCAGGCAGTGTGATAAGCACTGCAGATGAGAAGAAAGGCAAAATCAAGGAATTTTGTTCTCAAAGCTCACATTCTAATGGGTGAAACAACATGCAAAAAAAACCCCACAAATACAAAGCACATAAATATATGTGTGTATATATACTATACATATATGTATGTATGCATATATACACATTGTACACACACAGAGCCTACATGAAAGGTCATCTAGACTTATCCAAAGGTCAAAGTGTCCTTGCCTGCTGTTTAATCATTTCAATTGTGTCTGACTTTCTATGACCCAACAGGGTTTTCTTGACTTTGTCATTTTTCATTTCCTTCTCCAACTCATTTTACTGAGGAAAACAAGGTTAAGTGACTTGCCCAGGATCACACAGCTAGTGTCTGAGGCTTGATTTGAACTCAGGAAGATGAGTCATCCTGACTCCAGGCCCAACAGTCTGTCTACTGTGCCACCTAGCAACCAAAAGTAGTCCCCTCTAACTTGGTCCTATCTCTGGAATGAGCTGACATCTGAGTCTACCCTAAAGTCCTAGGTTAGTCCTAGAACCACTCAATCTTCCCAGGTTCTCTCAGATTGTGAATGACCTGGGGTTGGTTCAGTCAATGGGAACAAACCACCCACCTTCTCTTCCTACCTTTAGTCTCCTCTCCTCCAAGTTTAGTCCTTCTGCGATTGGGAAAAAGAGATCTTTATGTTGGTCAATTATGTCAGTTTCCAGCTATTAAAATTAAAGCCCAGAATTATATATAGTCAGATATTAGGCTTGGGAGGAAGCAAATAGATGCAAAATGCTATAGAAAGAAAGCTCTTTAGAAAAAAAGAATCTGGCCTCCCTAGGATGGAGGGATGCAAACCAAAATGCTTTTTTAAAAAAGAAAAAAAGTTCTGTAAAATACACACACACACACACACACACACACAACTCTACAAACAATATTGAGAGTGAAGTGCTAAATTAAATGGAGAGAAGACACTGACATTTTCACCCTTCTCTCGGAGAAGTGCCGATGCTCATGAAAGGTACTGGATTGACAGTGCGATCTGACGTTCTATTTATCCCCAAGACAGCCTGGGCATTTTCTGTTTAGCATTTATATAGTGCCTGTCTCCTCTGCAGCACCATGGGGCTAGGGAAGTACTCTGTAGCCACCATGAAGCATCCTCTACGAAGGAAGGGCTAGAGGAGAAAAGGAAGGAGAGGCTGACTAGGTGGGGAACTGAAGACCAAAGAAGGACTGTGACGTGACCCCCAAGGGAATCAGAGTCTGAATGAGCAGGTGTGGGTTTTACTTACTGTCCATGGGGACCTACACCTTAGATACAAAACCAGGTCCTTGGTCTCAGGAGCCAGAGTTCTTTCCTCTGTACCATTCTGATTAACTCAAAGTCTTTACCGGTCAGTGTGGGGTAGGGGAGAGTCCCCAGGATCTCCCCTTATATTACATAGCTTCAAGTTAGGGAAATAAGGATGAAAACATTACACTTATCATTCTGAAATGAGCATTTTTTTTTACTATGTCATGTTATGTCTGCACAGAACCTTCTATGGATCCAGATCACTCATTACATCAAACTTAAATTCACAGGATCTTAGCATCTGAATAAACATCAGAGGTTACGCATTCCAATCTTCTGGAAAATATAGGAATCTCCTCTATGAGATTCCTGACAGATTATCATCTGGCCTCTCCCTGAACATTTCCAACGACTGGGAAAACTCCCTGACTTTCAAGAGCCCCTAAAATCTGTCTACACCAGCTTTTTAGTTAGGAAGACCTCTGAGTGCTGCTTTTGACTCAAACCCGTTACGTGACCTTGTGCAAGTCACTTAACCTCCTATTGACCTGAGCATCTCTTTAAGTCAATTGACAAGAATTGACTAAGTGCTTCCTATTTCCATTGGCACCATGCTGAAGTCTAGAGAAAGGCAAAGACACTATTCCTGCCCTCGAGGAGCTCAGATTCTAATGCAAGGAAGGAAATAAGCATTTATTAAGCTCCAGATGTTTATCAGGCAACGAGCTAAGTGTTTCATAGGTATTATCCCCCATTATCCTCATGATTACCCTGGGTGTTTGGGGGGCCGAGAGGGGGTACAGTAGTGGTGGTGGTTGCTTGTTGTTGTTTCATTTCAGTTTTGTCTGACTCTTCATTACCCCATTTGAGATTTTACTGGGATGGTTTACCATTTCCTTCTCCAGCTCATTTTACAGGGTGAAATCATTTGCCCAGGATCACATAGCTGATAAGTGTCTAAAGCCAGTTTCCTGGCTCTCTATCCACTGAGTCACCCAACTGTCCCCCCCAAATCTCTTTACACTATGAGAAAGGGGCCCTTCTTAGAATCCTAGAATCCTAGAGTGAGAACTTGGAAGGAACTCAGAGAGAAGAGAGTCCAAGCTCTTTGTTGTACTAATGAGGAAAGTGACACAGGAGGTCACACAGTAAACAAAGGTGGGAGCTAGACTTCAAACCCAGGACAGGTTGTTCCAAATCCAGGGCTCCTTCTATTAAACCACCCTGTGACTATCTCAGAGTGTTCTCCAGGGCTAGAGCACTTCCAGAAAGTCAGGTGTAGTTTGTACTTTGGGAAGGCGTAGAAGGAGAGGCCAGAGAAAGAATCCTTTGCATCCAGAAACTCTGCTCTGTGAATTGGTCTTGCAGGTATTTATTTATCTACCTCCTGGGGGTAGGGGATGTCAGGGTTTCCTTTTGCCTCCCTTCCCCCACAATACACATGAACTCCAACCTAGTTCTGTTCTCTCAAGCATCAAAACTAAGCAATAGGCTCATCCTTAAAGTTACCAATATTAAAACTTAAAAAAAATTACTAAGAAAAGATATATGTAAGACAACACTTCTAAGGAGCAGCCAGCGATTTCAAAAGAAAAGCAATCTCTACATAATAGTCTCACAGTTTTCTGTACAATCCCCTGCCCTTCTAAAATGTATGGTAAAATGCTCATTTTACTTGGTATTTGCTCAGAATAAAGTTCAGAATTTTAAAAAAAGCAACTGGTACCTGTGATAAAATATCAGCCACCTGGATCAGAGACAGCACCCACCCACCTACCTGGCTGGGATGCCCTCCCTTGGGCAGAGCAGAGCATCTAAATAGGTCTCTCCAATTTTGATTTTGCTGGGTGCCACTAAGTGAACACCTATGAGCACCCTCTGTCCCTGCTTCCCATATAGCACAGAATGCTATTTTGCTGGGAGCTACCAGAGCATATAATAACAGTTTCAATGGTTTGGAACCTCTCGTTTCTGGCTGGGAAATCATTTTCTCACTGCAGTTCAGCTCGGAAAGATGGTCGGTCTCTGAGAAAAAGTTGTAGTTTCAGCATGACCCCTCCCTCCCTCCTTTCACCTACTCTCTTGACAATCTGTCCCCAAGATTACTCCCTTTTTTCTTTGGAAATGTCACTTTGATTCACTTCCCCTCCAAATGCACTATCAGCACCCCATTTCTGACTTTGATCAATTGCAGTATTTGTCAAGTGTTTAGCACAGTTCCCTGCACATAGTAGGAACTTCATAGATTCTTATTCTCTACTTCTTCTCTTGTTCCTCTTGATCACCTCATGCCTGTATTATTTATTATAATAGCCTCCTAAGCTGGTCTTCCTAACCTCAGTCTGCTCCCTTAAATTCATACTGTGTCCTAACAGTAAGTAGCACTTTGGTTGTCTGTAGCACTTTGTTCAGTTATTTCCATCATGTCCAGACCCCATTTGGGGTTTCCTTGGCAAAGATACTGGAATAGTTTGCGATTTCCTTTTCCAACTCATTTTACAGATGAGGAAATGGAGGCAAACCTTGGTTAAGTGACTTGTCCAGGGTCACACAGTTAGTAAGTATCTGAGACCAGATTTGAACTCAGACAGATGAACCTTCCTGGGTCTAAGCCTGGCATTCTATCTACTGTGTCACCTAACTGGCCCACCCTGACATTTAGCACAATGCCTAGCAAATGGTAATCAGTCAGTTCCCAAGCATTTTTTAAGTGTTTTCTATATACAAGAACTTGTGCTAAGTGCTGGGAATACAAAGAAATGCCCAAACATGTAATACTGCTTTTATAATAATTGAATCTTGATAGGTCTTTCATCTCTGCCAATTTCATCAAATCTAAGTTCCTCTGCTTTCCTTTATCTGTTTAAACTTGACACCCCTTTCCCCCTTACTATGTTAATATAAAGTTTTCATTAATGCCTTTTCTTTATACATTGTGGTCATTCTCCATAATTTCCCCTGCCCCGCTCACCCATCAACAGAAACCTCCTTTGTAACCAAGAAGTAAGGTTAAGCAAGATAAATTAACACCCTATCTGCACCTATCATAAACCTCCTTCTAAACCCATAATTCTCCACCATGAGAGGAAGTATATCACCTGACATCATACACTACCTTCTAAACCCATTATCTTCCACCATAAGAGGAAATGCACTTTATCATCAGTGAAGTTACAATTGGACAATTGGTCATGCATTGACTGGCATTCTATTGCATTTCAGTTGGGTATTTCCCCCCTTATATTATAAGTCATTGGGTACAATTATTCTTTTGTTTCTGCTTTCTTCATTCTGCTTCAATGCATACGAGTTTTCCCAAATTAATTATTCTTGTTCTTCATTGCTTATGGCATGAAATTTCCATTATGTTCATGTACCACACTTTGTTCAGAGCTTCTCCAATTGATAGGTGACCATTTTCTTTCCATTTCATTTCTACCACAAAAAGTACTGTTATAAATATTTTGTGTCTGTGTCTTTAACCTCCTTCGGGTTAATGCTATAACTTTAGTAGCTTTCTCTTATTAACTAACTTGCGACCATGTGTCTTGTTTGAGAACTAGTCCACCTGAGCAGAAAGGGCTCCTCACCAGATGGGCCCCTAAGTGATCTCTTCCCCCTCAAAAAATAGTTTTCAAAGACCATCTATCCAGTCATAGGAGATTACAGCAGGTACCTAGTGAGAGAGAGAAAGAGAAAGAGAGAGAGAGAATATAGTCTGATGGTATAGATCCTTCAAATACTCCCATCCCAAAATTGTTTCAAGTGTGATATCTATAAATCCCCAAGAATACAAGAATCCCCTTGAAGGCAGCCACCATGTTTTGAACTTCTCTGGCATGATACTTCCACTTCATTTACCACTGTACTAAACAATTAATAAGTGCTTATTTGATGTTGATCAACTTCATTGATTTTCACAATTTCTTTTTTTATCATGTTTTTTTTCCCCCTAAAATTTTTTCAGATGAGTTCCTGAAGCACTGAGGCATTTATGAATGTCGGGACTTGAGGCAATTAGGAAAACTGGTGACAAGGGACTGATTTGGGAAAGGCAACCATTCATGGAGAGCTGAAACCACTCAGCCTTCGGGAAAGATTTAAGAAGACATTGATCTTTCCTTTTTTTTTTCCTCATTGGTCTGGCCAAGCCACCTTTGCTTAGAATTTCTGGTGTAATAGGTTCTTAGTCACAGTTTGGAGCTTCTATGAATCCTTCTGGGGATGACAACATTGTAGACCAGGGAGAAAATATTGATTTGGGAGTCAAGAGGCTTGACTTCTTGTCCCAGCTCTGCTGTTAACTAGTTGTACAACCATAAGCAAGTTACTTTAGCTTTTCTGAAAGCCTCAGTTTCCTCATCTGTAAAATGAGGTGGTTCGACTTGATGGCTGCTAAGGTCCTGCCAGCTTTGAAGTAATGAGCCTATGATCTCAGGCAAGTTACTGCCTCTTGCCCTCAGCTGCTTACCATACCAGAATGGGTGCCATTAACAAGTCATTTTCAACAAGTGTAATTGGAATGAGGATGCATAGAGTCCAAAACTAATTCAGAGGGAGAGAATGTTGTGCTTCTGCTAGAGGCAAACATTTTGCAGGACTGGGGTAAAAGAGCTAAAATCTAGGTCATATCATAGACTATCGGATTAGGAAGGGACCTTAAAGATCACAGTATCATAGATTTCGAGCTGGAAAGAGCCTTAGAAGCCACTGAGTCCAATCCCCTCATTCAACAAAGAAAGTGAGACTGGGGCAGTTAACTGATTTGTCCAGAGTCACAGAGTAAACATTGAGGCAGGCTTCAAAGTCAGGTCTTTATACCTCCAAGTTTAACATTCTATCCATTATAATACCCAGCCTTCTCATATCTAGTTCTAACCTCCTTATTTTACAGATGGAGAAACTGAGGCTCAGAGATCAAGTACCTTGGCCAAGGTCACACACAGTAAGTGGCAGAGATGAGAGCAGGAAGGTGAGTCTCTGACCAAGAGAGAAAATTTAGGGTTCTGAATGAACCTGATATCCTTCAGCGGCATAGAAACAACAGAGTTCGGTGCCTTGTCAGCAATAATAACATAATAGGAAGCTAAGGAGTAAAGGGAGTGTGAACTCTTCCCCCACTGTCTTCTGGTCCCATGCTCACCCCTCTCCCTGATTTAGATGTGGCTGTGTTTCATCCTGTTTGCCACTAGTATGGTTTACAATGCTTGCTCTCAAGTGGAAAAATCCCTAACTTATGGCTCTGAATGGAAGGTACTGCTTTAAGCACTGAGATTCTCCACTTCCTTTCCTGTCCTCTCCTCAAAGCCAGAGGCCATGGAATGCATGGACAGCCAGCTCTGCACGGGAGAACATTGGCAATGCTGACTTTTGATTTAAAGTGCATATATATTTTAGGAAAGTTCCAGAGTATAAGGTATATAAAAGGCTGGGTCAGACATAGCCTGGGGCAGTGGGTGGAGAGGAACACTGACACTCCAAAGGAAGCTTGCCATACCAACTTCAAAAAGTGGTTTGATTTACCCTCCCCCCCCATTTTGATCTTAAAAATGTCTGGAGCCCCAGGCAGCTGAAGCTGCTGATGGGGGAAGGAGGGGGAGCCTTCGACCACATGACCTTACTCCCCTACTGCAAAAAGCTTGTAGTTAACAAACACTCTTTGTGTGATGGGAAGACAGAGAGGGAGAAGAGAGAGATGGGGTGGATAGTCCCAGTGACAGAGACAGCTGGTAGCTTTGGAGAGGCAGAATTGTTGAGTGAAAAGCAGCGGCAAAGGCAAAAAAAAATGCCAGAGGAATCTGTGTGATCCAAGAAGGCACATTCCTTTTGCCTGCATTGACACCTAGGGGACTCTGTTATGATGCCTGAGCTTGCTACCTTTCTGCCTGGGCTCAGAAATAGGAAGGAACAGCTCCAGCCCCTGATCTCTCAATAGCGACCTCTTTGACCAGTGACAAGATGACATTGATGAGTTCCCAGGGGAGGCTGGCGAGTCGGGAGCTATTTTTCCTCCCTCTTTCCCAGGCAATTCTTCAAGAGTAAAGACAATTGAAATAAGCATCTGGGTCCCCTGGTCAATGTTCTATCACTCTGTACAATCCCCAATGACATGCTGAAGACACGAAAGCTCCCTTGTGCCTTCTGGTTTCTCCAAGAAAGAGAGGCAGCTGGTCTGGCCTCAGGAAAAGGTAGGACAAGGAGAGGTAGCTGATCTCCTTTTCTTATGGAAAATGAAAGCAAATCTCCTAGCCCCACAGTATCTCCCCCAGCCAATCGACAAGCATAACAATTGCCACGAGCCAGGCACTCGGCTCAGTTCTGTGAAAAAAAACACCACCAAGGACAGAGCCCTCTGAACTATCCCTGTCCCTCTTAAGCTACTTGGAAGAAGATCTCAAGGAAGCTGCTTGAAGGACCCCTTGGAAAACATTCTTAGGAGGGGTAGAGGAGAGATGGGAGGGGGGGATGAAGGAGAAACAGAGAGGAGAGTGGGATGAGAAGAGAGACAGAGATGGGAAGAGAGTCCAGAGAAGAGACAGAAATGGGAAGGGGGATTGAGAGAACCCATTTATTTAAGTTTACTACTTGTCAGGTACTGGATATAAGCACTGTCTGCCCTCAAAGAACTTACATCCTGAAAGTGAAATTCAACACATAAAAATGCACAGGAAAGGGGCAGGGTGTCCTATGGGGTCAAGGTTGTTGGCCGGGAGCTGAAGTCCAGAGAATAAAGAATAGAGGCAAGAGTAAAGTACACATAGCATTCTTCCCCTCTCCTTCCTCTTTCATCTCTCTTTTTCTCTTCCCCCTTTCCCCTTTTCACCTTATCCTTTTTTTCTTCCCCTTCTTCTTCCCTCTCAGTCTTGTACATTCCCTTCTCACTTATCTCCTTCCCTCTTTACTTTCCCCTCTTCTCCTTCCCTCTTCTCTTCCATCCTTTTTTTCCCTTCCACCTCCCCCTTCTTCCCCTTCTTCACTTTCTTTTCCCTCTCCCTTTCCCTCATTCCCTTCTTTCTTCTCCACTTCTCTCTCTCACCACTCTTAACCAAACTCTCCCCTTTTCCCTCTTCTGTTTTCCCTCTTCCTTTGTTCCCAGTTCCCCTCTTTATTTTCCTTACCCTCCTCTTCCTTCCTTTTCTTTTTCTCTTTCTGCTTCTTTTTCCTTCTCCCCTTTTTTTCAATCTCATCCTCTCTCCCCTCCTCCCTCTCTGTCAAAAATTTCTGACTAAATTTCTACAGAAGATCCACCCTGACCTTTCATCACCAGCTAAGTGTCTTCAGCTATTTCCACATTGATTATTATCCCTGTCTTCTCTTCCAATTACCACTGATGGCCACCATATGTGACACATTAAAGACATAATGCATTTTGACTTGCATCTTGGTAATATTATCTGGCATTGGGAGGTTATGAGGAGCATGCTGCTGCTCTTTTTTATTATTCAATTATTCACATTCAATTTATTTTCTCCTTGTTTCAATTCTCCTCCCCACTCATTTCCTCCTTAATTTGAGTAAGCTGGTAAAAGTCCCCAGATTGCCTCAGCAGTAGAGATGAAATCCTCCTCTTACCTGGAGAATTCAATTCAATTATTCAATTCAGTTAAACAAATATTTCCTGTATTTAGGGCCTGCTATTCAACAAAGTATGTTCAATTCAATAAACATTTATTAAGGACTACTATGTTCAAGGAACTGTGCAGAGCACTGTATGTGAGGACACTTGACTGAGCAAATTGATGAGTTCCCTCTTCTCCCATCCTCTCTATATCCCTGAAATATTATCTCCCCTTCTCTCTCCCTCTCTCCAAGGCTCTACACATGCACTTGATCCCATCCCTTCCTGTCTTCCCCAGAAGATTACATCTTCAGTCATACACTTTTTCAAATTTTCAACTTCTTTCTATCAACTATTTCATCCTAATCATACTTTCAAACATCACATCTCATTGGATTATACCATTCCCTCATGTTTGTGTCCTATATCTTCTCTTGCTCAAGCTCCTTTAAAAAAAAGCTATCTATACTTGACTCCACTTTCTCTCCTCAAAATTTGCCAATCTGATTTTTTTAACCTCATCACTAAACTGAAACTGTTCAATTCCAAGTTACTGATGGTGTCTTAAACGTCAAATACAATGGTCTTCTTTCAATCTTTATTCTTCTTGACCTTTTGTTGCTTTCAGCACGACTGAGTATTTACTCTTTGATATTCTCTCTTTCCTAGGTTTTTGTGACACTACCATTCTCCTGATTCTCTTCCTACCTATCTGACCTTTCCTCAGTCTCCCTTGCTGGCTTATCACCCATATAATGCCCCCAAACTGTTGAGTATTCTCCAAGGTTCTTTCCTATGCCCTCTTTTCTTGTCCCTCTATACTCTCTTTCTTGACAATCTCATATGTTCCCATGTATTTAACTATAATCTCTGTGCAGATGATTCACATCTATAAATTCAACATCCATCTCTCTCCTGAGCTTCCATCTTGCACCATCATCTGCCTACTGAACATTTTAAAGTGTATATAACAGAGACATCTCAAATTCAAAATCCAAAACTGATTTCATTGTCATTCCCTCCAAATCTTCCCCTTTTCTAAACTACCTAAGAGTGCTGATAGTACTCACAAGTTATGATTTGTCCTTCATTCTCCAAGAGGACCATGACATCAGGGAGATGATGACATGACTTGCAATTGACTTTGATATGAGTGAAGGAGAATCATGCAAAGTTACCAACCTCACTTTTTCCTCCAGAGTCATCTGGGTCTAGTGACCAAATAATTATCAGGATGACTGGAGATGGCCCAGGATGCAGTGGGAGACCTTGGCCCTTTTAAGCTAGGGTCTTTTCAAGTTCTCACTTTGAGTGAGGCAACACCCATTCACTGAATAGGCCTCTTTAAGAAGTAAAGCCAGGGATGGCCCCTTTAATCAAAAAAAAAATTCTAGATTCCCAGAGTTTACAACCTCAGCATTATCTTGAACTTTTCACTTTCCTTTACCCTATATATCCAATCAGTTGACAAATCTTGCCATTTCTACCTCCATAACATTTCTCCCAGCTCACCCCTTTATCCATTTACACATAGCTACCACCTTTGCTCAAGTCCTCAAGATTTCTAACCTAGATTCTTGCAAGAGCCTCCAAACTAATCTCTTGCCTTAAGTCTCTTCCCATGACAATTCACCTTTCATGCTTCTGCCAAAATGATCTAACCCTTTGACTACCATACTTCATCCATTCCAATGGTTTCTTATTGCCTCTGAAATAAAACATATCTTTCTGTATGGCTTTTAAAGTCCTTCACAATCTGGCCCCAATTTATATTTCCAACCTCATTGGACATTCTCTCACACTGAAAAATCCATCCAGCTAAACTACCTTTCTCAGATGTGCTTCACATATATCATTCTTTCTCTGTTCCCAGTTTCTTTGCACTGACCATCCCCAATGCCTGGAATTCACTCTCTCCTTACATAAACCTCAGTCCCTCTTTTCCTTTAAGACACAACTTAAAGCAACATATTTTGCAGCAACTCCTGATCACCCTTGCTACTACGCCCTTCCCAAACTACCTTGTGTTTAACTACTATATATGTGTGTATTGACCTTATATTCATGCTGTATATACTCACATATGTACAGATTTCTCCAATTAGAGTATGAACTCCTGGCAAGTAGGGGTTTTTTCATTCTTCATACTTGTGTCTCCAGCACCAAAGATAGTGCCCAAAATATAAGATATATGTAGTAAATACTTGTTTGATTGATCAACAGAGTGATGCCAGGTACTGTGGAAGAAACCAAGAATCACAGAATCTTATGGTGGGAAGGTGCATTGAAGGTCACCTAATCTAACTCATACCTGACAAATAATCTTTTCTTCAGCATGTCTGGCAAATTATTATCCATGCTCTTATTAACTATATCTGGGGATGAGAAATTCATTACTTTTCAAAGCAGCCCATCCCAGTTTTGGACAATTCCAATTGTTGGAGTGCAATTTTTAAAATATTGAGTGAGCTAAGATGTGCCCCTGTGCAAGAGAAATTCTTTTATTATAATTCTGCCTCCCTGAGGGCAAGCAGAATTTGTCCCTCTTATGCATGTGCATTGTTAATGTATTGTTACCCATTAATACAGCAGTCCTCAACCTGTGGGTTGCGGCCCCTTTGGAACGACCCTTTCCTAGGGGTCACAGGGGTTGCCTAAGACCATTGGAAAACACATATTTCTGATGGTCTTAGGAACTGAGACACCGCTCCTCTATCCGTCTCCAGGAGGGTCCACCCACATGCAGAAGGGTTACGGAATTAGGAAGGTTGAGAACCACCGGATTCATAGGTTTATGTGACCTGCTTTCAGTCTGAGTCACATGAGCCTGCAGTGGGAGGAGCTTGTCAAGTGTGTGGAACAGGAAGGATGGAACAGGAAGTGCAGGAGAGATAGAGCTGAGAGGGAATGAGAGGAGGCATTAGGAGAGAGCAGCTCACATGAGTGAAAGAGGGAGTGATTTTGGCCTGGGTTAACTTGTGTTTGTGGGAAGGTCTAAGGTAAGGAAGGCTTGGGATGTTGGCATTTCCTGCATTGGTGATGTGTATGGACTTTGTCTTAAAAAGAACACTTGGGTTGGGGCGACTAGGTGGCGCAGTGACTAGAGCACTGGCCCTGGAGTCAGGAGGACCTGAGTTCAAATTTGGCCTCAGATACTTAACACAAAACTAGCCCTGTGACCTTGGGAAAATCACTTAACCCCAATTGTCCTGCCTTCCCTCCTCCAAAAAGCAAAAAAAAAAAAAAACAAAGAAGAACGCTTGGGGTGTCAATGCTCCCTGAACTCGCAATGTGCATAGACTTCTTTATTACTATGATGCATTTGGCTTACCAATGTTTGAATAAATCTTCAAGGAAGAGAATCTGTTATATCTTGCAATTCAAACCTGGAAATACACCTGCATATTCATAGCAGCTGCTGCGGGTATCACATTGGTGAAATAGTATGGCAGTCCTTCACCTACTTGAAGATAATTACCATGTTAAGTCTTTGCTTCTACAGGTGGCTAGGGTTGCAGTGAATAGAGTGGTAGATTGGAGGCAGCAAGACTTAAGTTCAATTCTGCCCTTAAATGCTTACTAGTTGTGTGTTCCTAGGGAACTCGTTTAACCTCAGCTTGACTCAGCTTCCTCAAATGTAAAATAGGGCTAATAATAACACCTACCTCCCAAGGTCACTGTGAGAATAAAATGAGATCATATTTGTAAATTGCTTTGCAAAACTTAAGGTACCTTACAAATGCTAAAAGTAAAGAAGATTCAAATATCCTCTCTTCCTCAACCCAGATCTTTCAACCAATGTTGGTGTGAGGCCTTTTTCATCATCCTTTCTCTATTCACTTCCCCTTCCTCTAGACACACTCCAACTTCTCAATGACTCTTCTAAGATGTGGTAGCCAATACGTGACAGATGTGGAATGATGCAGACAGAATACTAAGAGACTTTCCTCCTTTCTTCTTAATATTAGGATCCTAAGAATACAACGTAAGATCACATTGGCATTTTTCTTGAACTTATATTTCACAAAAAACTCTCTGGTCCTTTCATATGAGCTATTATCCAATCACTTTTTTACCACTCTGTTCAAAAAGTACAATCCCCACCTCAAGGAATGGAAAATCAATGCCAGAGGTGGAAAGAAGAGGGTCAAGTAAGAGAACATGTGAAATACTAGTGCAGTTTTGACAGAAGCATGAAGTATATGATGGGGAAAGAAAGTTGGAAATGTAAGTTAAGATACTATTTAATAAGGCATGAAATTCCTTTCCAATGACTATCTGAAGAACTCAGAGCTTGTGAGAGTCTCACTGAATCTGTCTGCAACTTTCTGATACCCCTTCTACCAGATTCTTACTTTAATCCAAAAAGGGACTATGATTTCATCCATGTAGACACTCCTTCCATGGGTTCACTGTAATGAGTGAGCCAAAGTCAGAGTAGTAACCTGTTAATACAGTTTCTATGTTAGAATGAAATGAGGCTCTTGTAGATCATACAACAGCTAACAAAAAGATTTTTACTTAGCCATAGCACAGAAAGAACATTCAACAAAGATACTCTAGTGCAGCGGTTCTCAACCTTCCTAATGCTGTGACCCTTTAATACTCGTATATGAGCATATCTGTATGTGGGCAGACCCACCTGGAGACGGATAGAGGAGTGGTGTCTCAGTTCCTAAGACCATTGGAAATATGTGTTTTCTGATGGTCTAGGGCACCCCTGTGAAAGGGTCATTCAACCCCCAAAGGTGGCATGACCTATAGTTTGAAAACTGCTCTAATGTTTCCCATGTCCTTATGGAAACTCATTTGGTCAGCAGGGAAGGGTGGAGTGACTCACTTGATCTTGGGATTTTCACTAGAAGGGGCCACCTGAGTGGACTTCCTTAAAACCTTATACCACTAGAGAGTTACATCAATACAGCCCAAGGATATCAGAAAGCTATATCAAGGGAAGTGCAACTGGAGCCTAACCCTCCTACCAATCAAATTCCGAAGACAACTTTGTTGCCTTAGGGGAAGGAGAAGGGTGGATAAAATTAGCCCCATTGCTAGGGTAGAGAGATTACCCAGTGGTCCCCACATGTAGTTTGCAATCCTTGTATAAGAGTATATGGGTTGGGCTTCATAGTTACATAACTAGAACAATCGACCCATTCTCTCTGATTCTCACAACCTTTCAAACTTCATCAGAATAAGAATTATGCACAAGAG
This sequence comes from Pseudocheirus occidentalis, assembly GCA_028646575.1. Taxonomy (NCBI): domain Eukaryota; kingdom Metazoa; phylum Chordata; class Mammalia; order Diprotodontia; family Pseudocheiridae; genus Pseudocheirus; species Pseudocheirus occidentalis. The sequence continues at coordinate 92,499,004 of CM053593.1, forward strand.
ATAAAGCAAAAGCATCTGTCTCCACAGCTTAAGACAAGAGCCTTAATGAGGTAACACCTAATAAACTAGCAACTTAGAATGTTAATTTCTAATTTGCTGACTCAGTATCTATTTTCCCATACTGACAGGGTAGCACAGTCTGACCCCATGGGTTTATGCTCTGAGATGCTCTCAGCAAATCCTTTGTTGCTGCTACAGTTTCTGGCAGCTACCTCCCTAACCTTCTTCCCATGCTACTATAGAATTCAAGTCTGCCCTCACCCTGTGAGATGGAGGTACAGGTAAGTGGAAAGTTTGCCCTGCCTAGTGTGACAGTGTGGTAGCATTCTGTGCTACAGCAGTGAGTAGCCAGAAAATTAGGCAACAGAAGGAATTGAAGAAGGGCACCACTGGGGGGTAGGGAGGAGGAAATGGGGGAGAAGAGGTCTATCAGACTTGAAGGAAACTGTCATCCAGCTAAAGCCATCTCTGAACCACCACCCCCAGAAGTCATTTGAAATAGAGACTGAGGCTGATGAAAATATAATTCCCTAGCACAGGAGGAGATTGAGATAGCTTTGGGTCCAAATCTTTTGGAAAACCACTATCAAAGAGAAGGATTCAGAAAGTGAGCAACAGGAGACTATAAAAGGGAAGGAAGACTAAAATTGTCAAAAGTAACAGGATCAAAAAAAAATTAGCTAAAAATCTTGAGTACAGACAGATAAAACCTCCAGAGAATATATTAGTAACCAAAGGGAGTATGACCTCCAGATCATCTAAATCAGTGGTTCTCAAAATTCCTAATGCTGTGACCCTTTAATACTCGTATGTGGGCGTTTCTGCATATGGGCAGACCTGCCTGGAGATGGACAGAGGAGCGCAGTGTCTCAGTTCCTAAGACCATTGGAAATAAGTGTTTTCCAATGGCCTTAGGCAACCCCATTTGACCCCCAAAGGAGTTGCAACCCACAGGTTGAGAACAACTGGTCTAGATGAATCCAAACATCTGTAAATAAACATTGCAAGATAAAGGAAAATAAATCAGCAACTGATGAGGTGAGAACACTGGAGATTCCCAAGTGATCATATATCACAATCCCAAAGACAACAAATTCTGCAAGTGATCAGGATAAAGACCTTCAAATACAAAGGAAAAGAAATTTGAAAAACACAAAACTTCTCTTCTCACAAGAAACTGCAGAAAGCAATGGAATAATATATTCAGAAAAGTAAAGGAGCTCAACATCAAATCCAAAGTGACAGACTCTACAAATCTGGACTTAACCACATTGAAGAACAAAAAAGATGGACAATAAAAGAGGTCTTTGAAACATTCCTAAAAAGAAATCCAGACACGAGCAGATTATTTGCTTTGCAAATACTGCATATTACAGAAATATCTGGTAAATAATTGACCCACTAATGATGGTACAAGTAATGAAATAAATAATCTCAAAAAAATTTAATTATGGGTATAGGAGGAATCTAGCAGAAATATTCATCGCCTTGTGAGCAACTTGGTAATGGGTCACCTCAAACTTAAAGACAAAGTTACTTGGATAACAAAAATGAAGTCCATTATAACATTACTTTCAACCTTGACTGAAAAGGAGAATATGTCTTCTCTAGCACAGCATTTGAAAAATCAAGCTCGTTGTCATACAATGATGAACTCAGAGAAGCTCTTAGTGGAGTAATTACAGGTATTCATTCCCAATACTGACTGAGGCAACCAAGATTGTTCCCCAAGGATCAGCCTTAAAACTTACTACCAGCCTTGCTGGTGAGGCAAAAGTAATTAACAAACATTTACTAAGGATTTACTATGTTCTAAGAGTTAAGGCTACAAAGAAAGACCAAACATGTCCCTAACCACAAGGATCTTACATTCTAATGTTAGAGATAACATGTAAATAACTGGTTACATGTAATATATACATGTTATACACACACAAATACACATTAAAGGTAATCTGAGTAGTTTTGTCTAGTTTGTATTGATGTGAACACTGCCTTTCCTGTAGTTGAGACACAAAGAGTAGATTCATCTATGACAACAGAATTCAGGCTTCTTGAGGGCAAGGACTGTCATTCATTTTTTCTATGTATTTCTAGGCCTTAGTGTGGCATGTTAAATACTATAAGACCTTAATAAAATGCTTATTGACGTGTTATTCACAATAATCTCCATTTTATACCTTTCCATTCTTCTAATTCCTTATCCAAGCACCAAATTTGAGGTTTAATACCAATATGCTGGGTCCTGCCAAATGAATTCAATTCAAGTCTTCTCTCAGCCAAAGTTTATTAAAAATTCACCTTAATGGGTAGACTTCTGAGGAACCTCAGTATGTGTGACACTTGCATTGGACAAGTGGGCCAGAATCATCTGACACAGAGTGAGTCTGTGCTAGATAATTCTTCGACTTTTCATGGAGGCAAGATGGAGTCTTCTATACAGAAAGGTTGTGGGAAGAATCTATGGGTGGTCTAGAGGAGTTTGAGGAGGGTCTTCAGGAGGAGGCAAATGAGATCAGACTCCAGTAATGAGAGATTAAGGGTGGGAAATAGCTGGATGCTACCTGAAGATGACAGACAAAGGAGGGCTAGGCTAGTTTAAGGGTAACAGATTTGGGGATCAAGGGTGGGGACTAGCTGGACAATGGAGGGCTAGGCTAGTTACAGAGATTTGGGCTGAGCTATATAATGAAAGGCTTATGGCTTCAGGCAAATGTTTCATGTGAGAAGATTCAAGGAGAGTTCAAGAGCCTTTACCTCATCAAATACATGCCTTAGAATCCTTCTTCATCCTCCCGTATTCTCTTCTCTTTTTGTACAGTCTTTGATAAAAATGCAAAGGTGAGGAGAGGGTAATTGAGCAAGTCAGTCAAATCTTCTACCCCACTTAAAGTAACTGATAATATGCTAAGCCCAAATATATTTAACAGGTGAAAATATATCAATTGTTCACTGAGTATGAACAAGGCCTTGATACTTCCATGAATCAATCAAAAACATTTCAACTAATTGTGACAAGAAGTCTATTCCAATTGGGTGAGATATTTGATGATGGATTGTGTGGCTTGAATAAAATTAAGAAGATTAAAGCAAGGGGAGAAGAGAGAGCATTCCAGCTAATCACTTGAGAAAGAATTGACTGGGGGAGGAGGTACCTCAGGCCTCAATTTCTGAGTATCTCCTTCCTCTTCTCCCCTTGATCACAAGAACATTGTTGTCCTTCAGTCATTAAGAGGACCAAAATGACATCACTATGCTAGAGTCAAGTTTCAGTATATGTGAATGTGACTGATCAGACCAATACAAGCTCACAAGATGACTTCATGATCCTAAGAGGTCTGGAGGATTTCCCATCTTCCCTTCATCATCCTAACAGCAACTCTGGATCAGCTAACAGCAGTTCCTATGTTGGGAGTCAAGGACAGAATTGATACAGATTTAAGGCTTTACAAATGATGAGGTGCAACCCCCTTGAGCTTTCCTTGTATCTTTGAGATACAGGCTCTGGAAACTCCCTTGAAGTCTGATTGAATCTTTCCATTTGATGAGACATTTGCATGAGGCCATAAGCTTTTCATTGTGGCTCTGCCCAAACCTTTGTTACCAGCTTGGCCCTCCATTGTCCATCTACTTCCCACCCTTGAGCCTGTCAGAATATCTATACTCAAATCAACTGTTCCACTCTTGAACCATTGTCTGTCAGCTCTAGGTAGCCTCCAGAAACTTTCCACCCTTAATCACTCATTTACTGGAGTCTTACCTCATTCACTCCTCCTGAAGACCCTCCCCAAACTCCTCCCCTAGACCACCCCTAGATTCCTCCCACAACCTTTATGTATATAAGACCCTATCATGCCTCCATGTGTGTATTGCCATAGAATTTTCTAGCACAGACTTGTTCTGTGTCCAATTCAAGTGAATTTTTAATAAACTTTACTTTTCTTTGACTGAGAGAAGACTTGAGTCGAATTCATTCAGCAGGACCCAGCATGTTGGTATTGGGGGTCTTGAGCACCCTAACCCTATACCTCTTCACAAAGAGCACATTATAAAAACAAAACAAACAAACTGTATCATACCTAAAGGAAAGTGACAATTTTCTATAAGAACTTCAGGAGTTTTTAGTCAGACACCAGGTCATGTCCGCAGACTGATGCAAAGAGTTTTCTTATAGCTGTACATCTCAAGCAACCCATAGTTTTTCTCTGAAAACTGGCCCCACATTAATCAATTATTTACTATTTCCCTTGATTGTTGATTATTGATAGATACTTGGGAAGTAAAACACTTCCTTTTCTAAATTCAGGGAATTGTACCCATTGGTTCTTCTCCTCCCAACTTGGAAAGTCCCTAATCTTTCAAAAAATTAGAAATCAGATTACCTATGTTGCATTGTTTCCTTTAAATTAATTAGGCTTATAAAAGCCTGTCTCCCCGTATACTGGAGTCCATCCCTAACCTGAGGAAGGAACCTGTTTCCAGTTTATTAGACAATTGGCATGCATTGCTGAATAAATTGATAACTTTAGAAGATTGAACCTTTTTTTTTCAGTTTTTTCATCTTTTACCCACCACACATGGAAAGATGACCAGGATGACAAGGATCTTAAAATGGTATCATATAAAGACTAGTTAAAGGAAATGGGAATGTTTAACCAGCAGAAAAGAAGACATGGGAGAAAGATGATAAGTGCATTCAAATATGTGATGATCTGTGGTGAGGAAAAGAAATTTGATTTGCTCAGTTTGATGTTGGGAGGCAGGTTTAGAGATAATCAGATACTATAGGGAAGAAAATTTTGACTAAAAACAATGAAAAAATTGTAATATTTAGAGTCATCCAAATATAAGACAGCTATTATAGTTAATAAGGAAGGCGTTGAATTCCCTACCATTAATGTTCCTTAAACAGATGGTCTGAAAGGGAATTAATGCATTGGTAGGGAATAAACTACCCTACCTCTCCATACCCTTCTAACTAGAGGAGTGCTAAAGTCAGCTCTAATGGAACCCATTGTTAAATTTTCTGAGTGAGCATTTACAAATAGCGAAGGGGAATACAAGTCATAGATCTGTGACACAAGCATGTCACAGTATATGACCTCAGAGATGGAGGGTGCGGGCTTAGAAGCTAAGTACCTGTCAATGAACTTGTCACATCGTCCAACATAACAGGTTGCTGGAGAGCAAGAAATGTTTCTGATTGCTTTGTTTCGTATTGTCATTGTATCCCTAGAATCTAGCACAATTCCTAGAACAAAGTAGGGATGTAATAACTGCTTACTGATTGACTGAATGAATGGATGAAATAAATCACTACCAAACACTTTTGTATTCCTAATGCTTTTGATTTCCAGGGCTTCACGGCACACAAATCTTCCCCAGGGTATCACACAACCAAACAGAACACAGTGACACAATGAGGTGGCCACCCAGGGACAACAGGCCTCTGTACTTGCCTCTACTAAGCTCCCAGGCTTCCTCCTTTAAGAATCAGAGTTGGAGCCATAGCACAGCTGAACACCTTAGGAAGACTATCCCAGAGTCTCTGACTCTCCCAGACTTTATCAGCTGCCTAAAACTGACTTGACTAGGAAAGAACCTTGTGCTACACTAGGGAGCAGCAACTGCTGGTTTTTTTCTCCTACACTCAATTGCTATGTTTCCCTGGTGTGCTAATACTGAGCCTCAGTTTCCTTACCTGTGAAATAACAGACATGGATCAAATTATCTGAAAGATCTTTTCCAGCTGTAAACATTTTACGATTGTTTGAAATAAAGAACAAAGCACTATGTAATGAGGTACTAAATTGTGTCTAACTAAATAATAATAATAGTAAATCCTGATTACAATTTCCTGTGAAGTCAGCACTTACTAGCACTGATTCAGATGTATTGACCTATTCTATAGGCATACTTCCTAATATCATTAATTAATTCTGCACAAACACTACATTAAGAAAAATAAAGATATTGGGGACAATTAACTCCATACAAACAGTGCTATAAAAGTAACCGTATTAAAGCAGAGTTTCAACTTTCAGAATGGAGCAAGGCAACAGTGGTGTAGCAGATAGAGTTGGCCTTCTGAGTCAGGAACACCTCATTCAAATGCTTCATCTGACCCAGACAGCAAAACAGCAAATCCCACACCCATCCATTACACACACACACACACACACACACACACACACACACACACACACACACACACACACCCCTCTCTATGATTATCAATGACCAATTGGCAGGTACCAATCTGCCTCAGTAAAAGGCATAGGACATTCCCTCATTAGGAAATCAATGAAATCAGAGGTCATGTCTCAGAATAAAATGAAAGGATTTGGTTACACTATTAATAAGTTTATTAAAATACAATGTTAAGCCTTTATTTCATATATAGCACTGTGAGGGTTACAAATTTACCCGCATTAGTGTCAAAACACTATTGGTCTAGAAATCTTAGGTGGGATAAATCTATAGAATTAGCTCAGAGAAAAATGTGGGGACCTGTTAAAATATCATTTTTAGTCTTTTCTCTAGCATGGGATTAAGACAACTATTGAAGAGAATACAGACCCTGCTGAATGTGGACACAGTAAGTGAAAGCCAGTCCTATTTTAGCTTTCAGAAATCCATTTCCTCCACCCCCTCCCCACCCCCACCAGAAGTGGGTAAGACAGTTCCAGATGGCAAAAGCGCTTTGTTGTCACTAGAAATGGCTTCATCTATTGTAGAGGAGGTTTCAGTGCTCAAGAATTGTGTCACCTTCTAGTCTTTGCCAATAATGTCATCATTTGATATGGAAACGATGCATACTATTTAAATGGTAATTTGATTTTTAAATATGTTTTAGCAGGCAGCCTGTTCTGGCATTTATCTTGCTATTCCATACCCTTTATTCCTGAACGGTATGAAGAAGATATTACTGTGCATGTTGGAACCCTGAGTTCAAGTGTAGCAGTTGACATGATTCCTCTCTTTTTCTTGTTTTGGGGTGGGTTGAGTTTGGCAAATATTGTACGTCAGAAAGAAGTCAGTAAGTACATTTTGATTCTTTAAAGAGAGATTTGGTTTAGTCTCATCTCTCTCACAGGCTTTCATCTCACAGTCCTAGATTGTGACATATGATCCTTCTAAATGGAATAGATTACTACCTATAGAATCAAAAGGGGTCTCCTTTCCCCTGCTCAATCTTCTCCACCCATTAAAGGTATTTCCTTTGGGTTAAAGGATCCAAGAAATACCCATTTAAAAGTTAACAACCTCATGAAGCAATGTTTATCTGAGCATTAACATTTTGCCCACATTAGCTTTTTAGATAATCAGTAGAGAATTAAAAAGAGGAGGGGGTCTTAAGGAAATAGGAATTTGACTGGTAAAAAGTGGAAGAGATTGTTGTATCCTGAGGGAGGTTTGGGAAGAAAGAGTAGGCCAGATGTGGTTTCCTAGTAAGGATTTCTGAAGAACCAAGCTACATCATTAGAGAAACTGGTTCCCTGAAAAGCGAAGGGGTCTATGGGGAGAGCTATTGAGGAGGAAAGAAAGGGAAGTTAGATAGAAGATTAACCTTTATCCTATATCATAATTCTCTCGAGTCAGTCTGAATGTCTGCTTCCTCCTTCCTGCTATTCCTCTACACAATCTGACACATTTTCTTTGGTTATAACCTCTAAGCCACACTTGTGGTGCTAATTCTGAAGTCTTACACAACTCATCCTATCTTGACTCATTGAGTGATGCTCAGGGGTGAGGAAATTTTCAGTGAAACTGAACCCTGTCAGGGACTTGACTTAGACCCCGGAAACAGAGTCCAGCTCACCATCCCAATCATTATACAGGCATGGGGACAAGGGAATGTATTTCTGCATTTTGTTCCATGGGGAAGTAGAAAGAAATAGGATAGAATGGGATAGACAGAATTAAATTCAATAAGTTTATTAAAACCTACTATCTGCAAGGTACATAACATATGTGCTATGCAAAGTGCTGGGGATAGAAAGACAAAAATCAAATGACCTCAAGAAGCTCACGTTTTATTGGGGTTATTGGGGTTATGAGTGAGGTGGTAAATTCTGAACTCGGATGATAAATATAAAGTAGGACCAAATAATTTCAAGAGGGAAAAGTCAATGGCAACTGAGTGAAATCTTGTTTGAGCCTTATCTATGTCATTTGCTAACTCCCTATCTATGGGTAAATCTCTCAACCCCGCCTCCAAATGTCACTTTTCTTGTACATAAAGTGAGAATAAAGATACTTGCATAGCCAACTTCTCAGGGTTGTTAGAAAGACAGTGTTATTGTTATTATCATACAAATACAAATTACTATTAGGGATTAGGATGGGGTCTGGCCCTATGATTCCACTGTCATAGGGCACTCCCTTTACCAATGCAGGTTGGCTATAGTCTTAGAGAGTTGTCTAGAGTTCTGAAAAGTTGTCAGTCAGTCAATAAACAGGCCATCTATCTATTAAGCACTTGCTAAGTGTCAGGCACTGTGCCAAGAGCTAAGGGTACAAAGAAAGGCAAAAGACAGTCCCTGCCCTCAAAGATCTCACAGTTTAATGGTAGAGACAAAATGCCAATGACTGTGTATGAACAAGCTTTCTACAGGATAAATTGGAAATGATTAACAAAGGGAAGACACTAGAATGGAGGCAAATTGGGAAAGGCTATGTATACAATGTGGGGTTTTAGCCAGGATGTGACAGAGGCCAGAGAAGACAGAAGGCAGAAATGAGGAGGGAGAGAATTTGGTGATGGGGCACAGCTGGTAAAAAAAATATCATTATATCACAGAGTAGGGGTATGTGTGTGTATGTGTGTGTGTATGTGTGTGTGAGAGAGAAACAGAGAGAGAGACAGAGACAGAGTAAGAGGAAAGGAGGCATAATATGCACAGAAACTGGAAACATTTAGTGGAGAAGCAGATTATGGAGAGCTTTGAATGCAAAAGAAAGATTTGACTTGACTAGTAAGCATCAGAGATGGAACCTGAACTCATGTCTTTCTGGCTCCAAAGCCAGTCAAGTCAATAAGAATTATTATTACCTGCTACATACCAGGAACTGTACTAAGCACTGGGGATACAAAAAGAAACAAAAGACATTCTTGCCCTCAAGGAGGTTACAATATAATGGGGAGGACAACCTGCAAACAAATATATACGGGATAAATAAAAGAAGGTTAAAAGACAGAAGACATGGGAATTGAAAAGTTGGGAAAGGCTTCCTGTGGTGGGATTTTAGTTGGAACTTAAAGGAAGCCAGGGAAGGCAGTGAAGTTGAGGAGCAAGAGCATTCCAGGCATGAGAAATGGTAAGAGAAAATTCCTGGAGTGGAGAAATGGAGAAAATTCACAGAACAGCCAGGTTATGTCACTGGGTCAAAGAGTGAGTGGTGGGGAGCAAGGTGTAAGAAGACTGAAAAGGCAGAAGGGAACCAGGTTATGAAAGGCTTTAATGCCAAACAGAGAATTTTGTATTTCATCCTGGAAGTGAAAGGCACTACTTGGAGTTTTTTAAATGGGTGGGTGGGGAGAGGCAAGGGTGACATGGTCAGACCTGTGTTTTAGGAAAATTACTTCAGCAGCTGAATGGAAGATGAACTTGAGTGGGAAGAGACTTGAGACAGACACACCAGAAGGCTATTGCAATAGTCCCATCATAAGGTGTGCACCTGAGAGATTATTGAAAAGGTGAAATTGACAAGCCTTGGCAACAGATTGGATAATCATTCTATGTCCATGATGCCATGCTGCCTTTCAAGCTATTGTTCCAATTATGACTCATCACTATTTTCTTTGGTTTACTTCATACTTCAATAATGTGCTATTGGTACTGGTAGTTCTTCCACTATGCCTCAGTACCTTTCTAGTGTCTTGTCATCATTTGGTGGGACTAGAAGGGGGGAAATAAAACAATCCTTATTCAGTGGCTGATTTCTTAGTAAGCATCTTTAAACTTAGCAATCCTTGTCTTTGGACATCAGTCCCACAGTTCATTGCTAGTTTCATACTTGAAGCCTTTCCAACTCAGGGAGTCCTTCCTCTCAATAAAAGTTATACTCTTCTGGCCAAGCCTTCCAGAATCCAAGCTCATCTCTATACCAAAATGAGTCATCAGAACAGAAAGTTGGCAGAAGAATAATTTGAAGGACTGTTGTTAAAAATTAGTAGTATTTTGATTGAGCAGTTAGGTGGCTCTTGTTTCAAATGGCAATATTGACATTTAGGCCATGCCAACACTTAAGTGGGGGCAGCTAGGTGGCACAGTGGATAGAGTGCCAGACCTGAAGTCTGGAAGACTAGAAGATTGATCTTCCTGAGTTCAAATCTGGTCTTAGACACTTATTAGCTGTGTGATCTTGGGCAACACATCTGTTTACCTCTACTTCCTCATCTATACAATGAGCTGGAGAACGAAATGGCAAATCACTGGAGTATCTTTGCCAAGAAAACCCCAACTGGGTTTACAAAGAATCAACCATGACAGAAAAATGACTGGACAAAAATTCTGGTTATAGCAAGAGATAGAATAGTATGGGGTGGAGTGGAAAGGGGTGAAATATTAAGGAATAGAAAGGGATGAAATTAGATCAGGATCAGATAAGGAAGGATATGGTAGGTTAGGAAAAGAAAAGAAGGGGTGATTATTGATTTCTTTATAAGGTGATGTATTATTTCAATCATGTCAACAGCTGAAGATGATAGTTGGATAAGAGAATGAAGTATCTCTGCCTTGATAACCAAAATTAGAGGAAATTTAAACACTTAAGCAAAATAAAATTAAAAAGTCACTGTACCTTTTAATGTGTTTGAGCATAGTTTTGGGGAAAGAGAATTGTATCAGTCAGGAGATCCATTTTTGAACCCCAACACCACCTCTTACTAACTCTGTGGCCTTGAGCAATCCACTTAATCCACTTAACCTCTCTGGCCCACAGTTTCCTGCTCTGAAACTATAAGGGAGCTAGCCTTGATAATCTCCAAAGCTCCCTTCCAGCTTTAAAAGTATATATTTCCACATTATTAAAAGACAACTGCCATATGGCGATCAAAGTCTCCTCTACCTTCATTTGGGTTTGTTTAATGTCCAGCTGTAGCTGACAGAAATGCTAAGACATTGTGGTGCCAAGAAACAAATCAGCCTCTCCACCCCCAATGCAGATCCCTGCCAAGCCCAGTTCTGCATTCCAAGTAGTGAGAGAAGAAGAAAAAAAAAAACCAAGATGCAATTTTCTTTCCTGTTTAATCACAAAAAGGTTGTTTTACTATCCATCCTTCCCACATTGTGGGCCTTCAGGGAGGAGTAAGGAATTTTCAACCTGCTTACCCAAGTCATTATCAGAGTAGATTAGGGTGAAGTGCCTTGCATACGAATGGACCACCTTGACAAAAAATAAATTGGAATTTAGATAGCAACAAATAAACTGGATTGAAGGCTAATTTTAGTGCCTTGCCCTTACACAGTGGAACTAAAACTGAGATAGAGTTATTGAAATTCTCAGCTGCTCCATCTCTTCTAGGACTGATCATTCACTATTCTTTTATCCCTGCCTCCCCCTCTCCCCAAGATTGTCTAAGTAAAGTTCACTATTAACATTATCCCTACAGGTACCATTATTAACTGTGATAGCTGAGACAGTTTTTTTTTTAACCCTGTTTTCCCTATTTTACCGCAGCGGTAGGTTGCTATAACATAGCAATGGGCTGTGTGACTGCTGTCCAAAGGACAGCCATGTGCTTCTCATTGCTCAAGTTACTGTTTGTCCTTCACTTTCAAAGAGGACCAATGACATTGCAGGCTGATGTCTTGACTCATCCATGAACAGGATTTAAGTGAGGCAGAGTTGCACAAAGCATTGTTCAGGTATCCAAATACAGTAATGATAGGTGCTCCGGAGTTCCTCACCAGAGCATTCCCTTCTTAACATTCATCATCTACCCCCATCCCATATTCATGCAGCCAACCAGCCCTCTATAAAATTATAAGGTATACAAAGTGCATCTTTCATTATCTCAGCCCTCATCTTCATGCCAGACTCAGGGCTCCTGAGTTCTCCTCTTCTATCTCTTCCCTCTGTCAGAATCTGCTTTCAAGAAAGAATCTACTCTCAGTCACTTGCATTTAGAGTCAATTTAATATGTTACAATACAAGGAACTTGTTTCACAACAACCCTATGATATAGGGGATGTAGATATTATTGTTCCCATTTTACAAACAAAATAGTTATACTCTTCTGATCTCCATCAGCAGCCCTGCTTGGCTTGTTCTGCATGGACCAATATGCCCCTCACACCAGGCACTCCCGTTTCAGCTTCTTTTTACATGCTGTCTTTCCCAAATGTAATGGAAATTCCTTGAGGGCACGGACTGTCTCTTTTTCTTATTTGTACCACCAGCATTTAGCACAGTGCCTGGTAAATGGCAGGCCTTTAATAAAGGCTTATTGAATTGCTTGATTTGAACCAAGATTCAGTGAGAAGAGAAAATTATTTGTCCAAGATCACCCAGTCAAAAGTGTCAGAACCAGAACTCTAAATCCCAGGGTTTTTCACTCTAAATTCAGCGTGCTCTCCATTATACCAGGCTGCCGGCTTAAACAATAATAGCTCACATTTATATAATGCTTCTGGGTTACAAAACACTTTACATACATTAGCTCATCCTTTAAGTCAATTCAGTTACCTCTCCCGGGTGCATTTGCCTTTTTTAGCTTCATCTCTAATTATGCAACGGATGGGTTTATGAAAGGAATATCAAGTATGGCAGGCAAAGGTATTTGTTTGAGAAACAAGGAAATTCCTTATATATTACTGAAATCTCACTATCAAGGGATAGAGGCCTACCTAATACACTCACAATGTTGTTGTTTAGTTGTTTTCAATAGTGTCTGACTCTTTGTTATCCCATTTTGGGTTTTCTTTATAAAGATACTAGATTCATTTGCATTTTATTTTCAAGCTCATTTTACAGATTAAAAAAAAAAAAGCTGAGGCAAACAGGTTTAAGCGACTTGCCCAGAATCACACAGCTAGAAAGTGTCTGAAGCTGGATTTAAACATGAGTCTTTCCGACTCCAGGACTGGCACTCTATCCACTGAGCCACCTAGCTGCCCCACCTTATAGTGTTAGCATGCCTAAATATCAGTGCTGCCATCTGACACCAAAGCTCACTGCCTCAGTTGGAACCTGCTCAGCAATCTAAAAACACTAAGTAAAGTGATATGCTCTTGGTCACACTGGAAACAAGATTTCCAAGAGTATGGAATGATTGTGGCAGGTTCTTATGTCAAGGAATTACCTGGGAATGGAACACTGTGTTGCCTAAGCAGTGAACTCGCTTGTACGCATGTGAATCACAAGGGCATTGATTAGAAAAACACTGGAGCTTCTGTCTACACTTAGTGTTTCTTTACCCTGGAATAAGATGCTGAATCTGGGATCCAGAGTTCCTGAATCTTTCATTCAGTGATTAGCCCTGATGGGTCCCAAGAGCTGAATATCAGTTGGGAATTGTTTTGTTTGCTTGCAGTATAGCCTTGAGAGAAGGTCCACACAAAGAGAACTGCATCTCCGTTGGAGACATCTCCTAAATTCAAAGTGGTCTTTATGATATTTGGGGCAACTAAAGCCCAGGAGAAGCCATGTGACTTTGAGGGTGTAACACATATTCTATTATTTATTATTTATTCTCTATATTGATTCTATGTAAAAAATAGTAAGATACTCTAAACGCTATCTAAGCATAAATAGCTGTTCCTTTAGGAATGTATAAGTATGGATGGAGAGGATGGACTCAATGATATTTGACTTACCTTGTCAGGATGCAGTGAAATGTAGAATATGCAGAGAGGGGTAGGGTGTGTGAGCAAGTGGGGGCTCAGAGTTATTCTGATCAGATACAATCACACTGACCACATCTCATAGACAAATAACATTAGCTAGATAAGTAGAACTAGGGGGATAGATGGTCACTTACTCTCTGAGAACCACAAGAATCTTTGCACTTCCCAAATATGCCATCTTTAGAATAGTAGAGCATATAAGCACAAAGAGCAACATGGCATGTGACCCTTTCTTGATCCAGTTGGTTTAAATGGATAGTGATAGTGACTAACAACACCAACCAGCAGTTACAATAATATTTGTATGGCTTATCTCTTCACGTCGTCAAGTCATGTAGATAGTAGGAAGGAAGGAAACAAGCTTTTATTAAGCATTTACTATGTGCCAGTAACTAAGTGCCTTACAAATGTTAATGATAAATTTATATTTACAAATAGTATTAATTACATTAAAGTACATAGATGTATTTTAAAAATATTGCATTTGATCCTGACAACAATCCTTTTAGAAGGTGCTATTATTATCATCCCCACTTTATAATTGAGGAAACTGAGGAAAACAGAGGGTTTTGTTGTTGTTTGTTTGTTTGCTTTGTACTGACTTTCCTAGGTTCACATGGCTAGTAAGTATCTGTGGTCAAACTTGAACTTATGTCTTCCTGATTCCAATTCTATCCACTGACCTACCTACCTACTTGCCCCAAGAATAGGGTCTGAAGCATAGAATATTAGATCTAAGAGGGTCCTAAATTATCATCTTATCTAGCCTCGGCTTTTCAGATGAGATAACTGAGATCTGAAATGCTTTAATGACTAGCCCAGGATAATTGGGATAGTAAAGTTAGGACTATAAGCCAGCTCTTCTAATTTCCAGTCCTGTTTTCCTCTTCCTAAATGACACAATAAGGCTAGGGATAGCAATCTCCAGGGGTTGTTGTGAGGATCAGGTGAGATAATATTTGTGAAGTGCTTAGCCAAGAGACCGACACATAATAGGGACTTAATAGATTGTTTCCTTCCTGCTGTCTACATGACCATGACAAGAAAGGGTCAGCCATACAAGCATTACCTTAACTACTAGTTGGTGTCTAGTCACTTATTCTTGTCCATTTCGACAAAATAGATGAGGTAATGGTAACATCCTATGCTGTCCTTTGTGATTTGGGGCCTTAACTTGAAAACTACCTGAAAGTGGACCTGCAGTTCTTGGATATACCAGTTCTATGAAAATTATCCACTGTCACATGCAAATGAACTTCAAGCTCTAAAAAAGTTTCCATCAGAAACCCTGTCATTTGATTTAGCGTCTCCCACAAAAGTTTCCTTCCATTCCTCCCCTCCTGTCACGGCTCTCATTACCTCAGTCTAAATCTCTGGGGAATCTTGACTTTAGAAATTCCTTCACCTTCCACTAGGAGAGAGTTGTTCAGTCAGAGAAGTGGAAGATCGCTGCCTGAACACAATCAATACTGAGAATTAAAAGTGGCATGAGCTGCCCAGGAAAAGGAAGAAAATGGTAAGGATCCCAGGGCTTCTGACCCCTGAAGAGAGAGGCTCTTCCAAACAAATCAGACAGGGGAGATGTCAACAGCCTTGGGATTTAAGGAAAGGCAGAGGTGAAGGAGATTAAGGATGGTTGGATGGTGAGAAGGAGAAGATAAAAGAGTTCCCATTGAATTCAAGAAATATTAAACATCTGCTCTGCTCAAGGCTTTGATAGGTTGCAGGGGCACACTTAGAGAAAGCAGACCCTGTCTCAGTCTTGTAGGAGCCTAAAAACTACAGGAGTGATAAGACATAGACCCAGGGTAATAAAGGGCAGGCTGTGAAAGTGCAGGAGAGCAGTAAAGGCATGAATAAGGTGTTGTGAGAGTGCCAAGGAGGAAAGGATCAAGTGTGTCTGAGGGAGTAAGAGGAAGCTGCAAGGGAGAGGAGGCACTGGATAAACACAGAGCTGGGAGTATGGACCAGATTTCAGCTGGCAGAAATTTGGAGAGATGGCTATTAAGGCATAGGGAAGGGGATAATCAAAGACAAAGAAATAGGATAAAACTCTATACATGTGAGTAATCAATTTATCGCAATGTTTAGGGAACACTCAAGTATCCAATTCACCTGGAATATGTGTTGTATAAAGTAAAAAGGAGGAGAGGAAAATAAATAGAAATAAATAAATAAATAACAAGAAATCTATACAAAATAATGAAATAAATAACAATACAATTACTATACATAATAAATTAATAAAAATAATGAATAAATGAAAAAGAGAGGAAAATAAAACTGGAAAGGTAGGTGGAAGATAGGTTATAGAAGACCTACAGTGTGAAGAAATCTGGATGTCATTTGGTAAAGAATAGGGAATAATCTAATCCTCTGCCTGTTCTCTGGACCACTGTAAGGACAGAACTACAATGTTGTTTAGGATAAATTAATGGATATGAGAGATTGGAGATGGGGAAACAGATAATAATAATCATAATTACTGCCCTAAATATAGAACTAAGGTTTTCAAGATGATTTATATACATTTTTAGCTAGATGCCAAGCCCCATATCCCTACCTCTGCTGGATGTATCCCAGACCCCCCTCCCTTCTGACCCTTGGACCCACTACCCTCTTGGTATGGCACCATCTGCCCTGCCATTGCTCCTCAAGGTCCTCAGGGCCTTGCCATCTGCCCTGACAGCTTCTTTGTCTAAGTATAATCTGGACTTGCTATCTGCCATGAACTGCACATAAACATGAGTCCTCCTTTATGTGCTATCTCTTCCAAATAGAAAGTGAGCTGCTGGGTTTTCCATTTGTATTCATAGCACTTAGCACAGTGCTTGACACACAGTAAGCACTTAATTAAAAGTATTTTCCATTCCATTCCATACATTATTTTGTATTAGCCCCACAACAACCCTGACATCTGAAGGCATTATTCTCCCCACTTTCTAGAAGAGGAAACTGGCCCAGAGCGCTGAAGGGACCTGTCTGTCATCTCACAACTAGTAACTGCTGAGAGACATAACATAGCCTGGTAATAAGGGAACAACATTTGGAGTGAAGAAGAGAGAAATGGAAGGAATATAAGGGCTGCGCAATCATCCCCAGGATTTGGCAACTTATAGGAAATGAAAACCACTTCAATACAGCTGACCATGGGAAGGATGGTGTTTATTTTTTTAATTTTGTTTTGCTTTGTTTTGTTTTTTACATATCCAAGACAGTTACAGAAGAAAGGGGGTGATAAAAGAACAGCTGGATGAAACCAACATAAAACTTGCAGTAGGACAGTTGGGAAGAACAGAGAAAGACCATTGCAGTTACAAATGAGAACAGAGTCCCATGTGGCATGTTTGTGGTTTGGATTTTGTTTTTACCAGACAAAAAGAATGTTTCTTAGCCCCAGAAGACCCCTTTCCCCTTCCTCCAATTCCTACAGTTCCCTAAAGAGTAATTTTCTTTGACTAGATGAAGCTTTTCAGCTGTAATGAACTGTTACAGAGACTTGCAGGATCTTCCCCAGTTATAAAACCATTAGTGTTGAAAGGCAATTGGGAAGGTGATTTTTCTGTCCCCCAAAATGTCACCTCCCTCTAGTGACAGCAAAGCTAGGTATGTGGGGGTAACACCCTAAGAGTGGACTTCTTTAGTTGGTCAGGTTTTCTGGAAGTCAGCAGCAGAAATACATAAACTCCCGAGGATAAACTCCCAAGCTATAAGTGTTGTGATGGCCATTCAAGAAACATTCATTAAGTATATAGTAGCATTAAAGGTGCAGGGTACTTTGCTAAGCTCTAAAGATACAAAAGAAAGAAAAAACATTTCTTGCTCTCAAGAAGCTTACATTCTAATAAGGAAACAACATGTAAAGAAGTAGGTACTTAAGAGATATGTACAGAGTAAAGGGAGGGTAAGATGAGAAGAGAAGGCTCTAACGCCAAGGGTACTGGGCACATCCTCCTGCAATTGAGGAACTGGGTCTAAAAGTAAGTAGGAGATTCTAAGAAGGAATCAGGGATGGAGCATGCCAGGTGTGGGGGAGAGTAAGGGTAAAGGTATGGGGATGGGAGATAAACTGGAGTATGGGAGGATTAGGAAGAATATCAGTTTAGCTGAATTGTAGAGCATGGCGGGGGTGGCGAGAAGTGTTAGAAGGTGGGAAAGTTGGGATGACATGGGTTATGAAGAATTTTGAGATTTGTATCTGGTCTTCATTAAACCCTTGTGATTTGTTGTAACTATGCCACTGTCTCACAAAAAAATAGCTTCCGTTAAGTAAAGTGGTGCTTTGTGGGATAAAGAATCCTAGAAGTATTTCAAGAGGGAAAAAGCATGGCCAGTTGTGAACAGACCACCTCAGGAAGGAGTAGGTGGCCTTTGGAGTTGTCTGTCAGATGATAAATCCCTTTATTTATGCTTCTTTTTTTCAGGCAGACCATACAGTCACTCCTCTTGATCAAATCTTCCAGTTGGAAAATGTGCCTCTACTCCATATCTACCCTCCACTCTTGAGGAACTGCTCTCTCCAAGGTCATCACTGACCTCTAAATTTCCAGATCCAAAGATTTCTTCCTTCTAATCTTCTTTGACCTTTCTGTAGCATCTGGCCGTCTTTATAGCATCACCATTTTCTGGTGACAGCAAAGGTAAGTAGGTGTGTAGGGGGGGATAGAAGGGAGGGATCAATAATATGGATCACCCTTTCCCCAATACTCTGAGAAAGGACATTTTTTCCCAAGCATTCATTCTTTGTGTCCTCAGATTCTTCTTTCTCCAGACATTAGTGCTGATGTTCCTCAAGGATTTTATGTCCCCGGGGCCTTATCTTTTCTTTCACAAGATCGTTCATTCCCTTGGATTCAGTTATTATATTTATGACAATGACTCCCAAATCAATATATCTAGTTGTGACTTTTGGGGAATCTAAAGCCCCAAACACAAATTGCCAATAGGACACAACTACAAAAGTGTCACACCAACACCTCAAACCCAATATGCCCCAAAACAAGCTGATTACTTTCTCCCCCCAAAATTTGTTCACACTCTTTCATTGAGGCATTCATGTTTAAAAGCTAGATCTTACTTCTGCCCTTTCCTCACATCCCTCATTCACTCAGTTGTTAAGTCCTCAAGATTCAACCTCCACAAATCCCTTTAATCTGTCTTCTTGGTAGAGATTGCATTACCATCCACTTAGAGAAATCTAATAGGTGATAAGGACTGGACCATTGATTTTATTGATATAGAGAGCTCCTAAGTAAGGAAAGTCCCTCTACCAGTGCATGATGGTACCTTCTCTGAAAGTTACAGAGTATCACATAGAGCCCTGAAAAGTAAGTAACTTTCCCGAACCATCTGGTCAGTATGTGTCAGGGGCAGGACTTAAACCCAGGTCTTTGCAGGTCTGAGGCCAGTTCTTCATTTGCTATGCCCAATATGCCTCCTAAATAAGCCTTCCTATCTCTAGTCTCTGTTGTTGTTGTTATTCAATTGTGCCCAACTCTTCTTGACCCCATTTGGGGTTTTTTTGGCAAAGATACTGGAGTGTTTTGCTGATTCCTTCTCCAGCTCATTTTATAGATGAGGAAATTGAGGCAAACAGGGTTAAGTGATTTGGCCAGGGTCACACAGCGAGTAAGTGTCTGAGGCCGGATTTGAACTTGGGAAGATGAGTTATTCCATTTGAAATAATTTCACACCTTTGCTAAATTAATTATTTTTATACCCAGATCTAATCACTGTATCTTTTGTCTCAAAATCTTTTAATGATTCTGATTGTAACCTTCCAAATAAAGTTAGCCCACATCATGTGATGCCAGCCTACCTTTTCAGCTCCCCTTCTTACTGCAGGACATAACAGATAAGGTGCTGAAAATGAAGTACAAAAGGCCTATATTTGATTTCTGCCTCCCATATTTACTAGGTGTGTTGTCTACGCAAGCCACCTAAACTCTCTGAATCACTTCCCTCATCTGAAGAAACGGAAAAGTATTACCAAAAATCCCTGTAACATAAGATGCCTGTGAGATTTGAATAAGGTAATGAATGCAGAGCATTGTGTAACATTTTGTAATGTTAATGGAATATAAGATCTTCCCTACCCATTGATAGGCCTCACTTGGAGCCAATTAAGGGAAGCTTGCTTAGAAGAGGCTTGTTTACAGTAAGGCTTTCATACCTTTTGTTAATTTCTAATTAGGCACTGAGTCAGGAGAATTGTGATGCCTTCTGACCCTGAAGCCTTCAGGGTATGTGTGTGTGTGTGTGTATACATATATGTATATGTATAAGTATGTGTATGTATATATATATATGAATGTTTGTGTGTATATGTATATGTATGTATGTGTGTGTATGTATGTATGTATATTTTATATATTCTGATGTTAGCATCTTGCTTTGGGGCTCACTCTTTAGAAAAGTGTTCATGCAATAAGACTCTGGGTAGCCATTAAGGAGCCCTCTCAGTTTGAAAAACCCAGATGTTGGTGCTTCTCTCTTTGGTAACTATGCATGTATTGCCTTGGTCAGACAGTTGGATCTGTCTGTTGATCTGTGCTAATTTCTCAGACAGTTAGAAGCTCTGTTGGTTGGTCTTTATTTCTCTGCTTATATTTTCTCTGTTGTCTTTGTTTGGATTTTATCTGAAGTTCAGGGTGCTAATTTTTCCCTTGAACTAATGAATACAATTCCAAGTGATTGCTAACCCTTTAAACAGCTATCTTTCCTAGTAGAGCAGACCTAAGAACCTGTGCTAGCAGCCACCCTGGGTTTGCCAGTGTGGTTGCTGCTACACCTTTGAAATACTGTGTTTCTATTACTGCCTAGTACTATACGTTTATTACTATCTATTATTATATTAATATATTTAATACATATTTGTTACATATAATATAATATCATGTTATTAAGAATTAAGTAATATGTGATATATTAATATATATTTCATATGAAAGCAGTATTATATTACTACGTATTGCTATCATCACCATCATCTCATTTGTCTCATTTTAAAAAATCAGATTTAGGGAAAAATGACCCTCAGGCAAGTCTCTATCTTATCATTATTCTTTCACATTTAATGTTCTCTGGACTACAGCACTGATGAATAGAATAACCACTTTTTATACATGAATAATGGCAATATAATTCAAATTGATTCTCGATAGACTCAGTAAAAACATCTTTGAACTAAGGGTATAACAGGAAAAAAGAGATGATATATACTTCATGCTGTTCCTATGTGATTTTGTTTTCCTCTGCTTAGTCTATATGGTTCAAAAGCTTTTCATGCCACATAGATTAGAGATTATGAGTATTTAGTATAAAAACATACATGAAAAATATTCTTAAATGTTTGAGTCACTGTCAAGTTTAGGCCACTGTAATCAGCAGATTGGTCTATGATAATGTACCAATTACAGTACCATATATTGGTTTGACTTCTCCAGGATATTTTCAGGTCCATATTTGTGATATGGTGATTCATTGTTTGTCCAAGAAAGGCAGCAAACTTTTAATATATAATCCCAACCATCAGGACATGTCTTGCTAAGAATTCGGTAAGTGCTAAATTTTTACAGCTTCTAAGGATTGTGTTGTGTAGCTTCTACTGTTTCCTTACATGACCTATATCATATTATAAATTCAAGTTTCTTAAGGATAATCAGTCATATTGTGCTATGGATGAAACACAGAGCCTGGAGTCAAGAAGACCTAAGTCCAAATCCAGCCTCTGACACTCATTAGCTATGTGACCTTGGGCAAATCACTTAACTTCTGTTTGCTTCAGTTTCTTCAACTGCAAAGTAAGGATAATAACATTCCTTCTTCCCAGAACTGTTGTGAGAATCAAATGAGGTAATATTTACAGAGTACTTAGCCTAGTGCCTGCCACATGGTCAGTACTTAATATTTGGTTATACCCTTCCCTACCCCTTTCTGTAATTTCCAGTGGCAACGATTTGGTTCCAAATTGCCATCACAAATCCTTTCCTTTCTAAACAAATCTAGACTGATGAGACAATGATGATAATGATGATGATGATGATGTTTCCCTCCACATGTTCCATACTTCATCAAAACCAGACTACTTTTGTCCCCCATAAATAATTGTCACTATCTTACTTCTTTCCCTTCACTTATGCTACAACCTCTACCTGTGATGCCCTTCCCTCATCTCTGCTTTTAAGGCCCAGATCAAATGTTATTTCCTCTAGGGAAACTTCCTTGACTTTCCTATTTAATAATAATCTCCCCTTTCTCCCTCCCTCCCTGGACCTCATACACCTCTTGATTTGTCTGTCTTTTACGCACTTGTGCTGTACTATTTTGTATAAAGATTATTAAAGGGACGGCTAGGTGGTGCAATGAATAGGGCACCAACCTTGGTGTCAGAAGGACCTGAGTTCAAATCTGGCCTCAGACACTTAACACATACTAGCCTTGTGACCTTGGGCAAGTCACTTAACCACAATTGCCCTGCCTTTCCCCCTCTAAAAAGCAATTAAAAAAAAGATTATGTATATCCTGCCACTGTAACTTCACAAGGTCAAGAATTACAACTCATTTAATCTTCATATATCCGCAGTGCTTAGTGCATAAAAGGTGCTGAATATTTGCAGAATTGTTGATGAATGTAGTTGATCCTAGCACTCTTATTAAAGCAATCCTTGATGTATAATAAGACTTGTCTTGTATATAACTCTGGGCAGATACTATGAATACATCAGTATCTTTGAAAAAAGGGTTGGGGAGTTTCCAGTGAATTGACCTGTCTCCCTAGGCTTTAGGAACATTTGGCTGTCTCTGAAAGTAGGGAACAGACCAATCTAAAAATGCATTCAGGAAAGATTACATGCATCCAGTTTCCAATTATTCTATACAATGTGAACAACCCACCCCCAGAATCATCTGCTCATTTTGATTTTAAAAGATAATGACACAACTTGCTGCATCTTCACAGCGGCACTCAAACACGGGCCTCATCAGTTTGCATGATGTCAAAAATCTCTATATTTGCAGTCACTTAGAAGGCTAGATAAATTTTCCCTGTTTCAACACTAATGTTTAATATAGTCTAAATACAAAGCCAATGCCTTGTCCTCCTAAATTGAAAGGCATAGAAGTAAAATCATTTTGTAGAGACTCACCTGCAATGGCGTGCTGCAAATCGATTAGGCTCTTCCGAGACTCCTGCCACCCTTAGTCTCCTCTGGAGCAGTTTAGGAAAACAAAGTACAATAATAGAGAAAAGAATGATAAATGTTGTTATAATGTTACATTGAAATGCTGATTGGTAGTATGGGGCAGGGGGAGAAACAGATGGGAAAGGAACTTACCCAGACAGAATGATTCTTGTTTCAATAAGTTCATAATATGTGAAATGCAAGATGGAAACTGACAGGGGAAGGGAAAGATCATTGTTTGAATAACATCAGTGTAAACACAGATGCAAAAGAAATTGGCCAGGGAGTTGGAGGAGCCTGGCTTGAATAATGTTGCTTTACCAATAAAAACCATAAAAGAGGGAAAATAGAGTAGTGAGTATTTCTGCAATTCTGAGAGATACATATAACCTGCTGTTATCAGAAAAGGACGGAAGGGAAATAGCACTCTCACCTCTTAGTTGCTGCTTTGGTTTTTATTGTCATCGTTTTTAATTGTCCATAACTTGTTGAGATTTTGCCAAATCACTCCTTACTTTTTTTAGACCTGGGAAGGAGTATTGCATTTGGAATCAGAAGACCTGGATTCAATGCTCAACTCTGACATTTCCTGGCTGCTCCCTTTGGGGCACAATACAAGTGTTCTTCCCTGTATTGAGAGGAATCATAAACAAATTCTGCCTCTGACGGTGTTACCTTGGGCAAGTCACTTAACCTCCCTCAGTTTTTTCATATGTAAAAGTTGAGGGTAAAAGATTTCTGATGGCCTTAGGAAACTATACACTGCTCCTCTACTTGTCTCCAGGTGGGCCCATCCACCTGCAGATATACCCACCTACAGGTATTAAAGGGTCGTGGCATTAAGAAGATTGAGAACCACTGGACTAGATACACTGCAGTGTCTCATTTAGCTCTAAATCTATGGTCTTGTGATTTCTCTCCCCCTTATCACCTAAGCATTTTTTAAAAAGAACTAAAACGCAACTCTCTAATATACCTACTGGACTTTGTAATTTACATTGTCATACACCTGCCTTTGTAATATACCATACTTGGTAATGCACATTGTAATATTCTTATCTGTGGGGATTGAGACTTATCCTCTTACTGAGAAATCACATTGTACAGTGGGTAGAGAGCTAGCCTCAGAGCAAAGAAAACCCAGGTTCAGGTCTTCCCACTGTAAAGCCACGCATGAGCAACTTTCCGGAGGACAGCTCCTGTGAACAGCTTCAAGGTTCCTATTACATAGTATAGTGAGCTCTTTATTTATTAAGCAGTAAATTAAGGCAAAACATTCACAGAAATCTAAGTACAGCATTAACAATGTTATAACAACTCATCACTAAAATGGCCACATAGTTTTCACCAAAGTGGTCACATAGTTTTAAACAAAATACAGTCATTTAGTAACTCGATCATTTAGTAAATCCTTAATTCAATCAACCTTAAGGAGGCTTATCTCCTTAATGGATACAAAGTACAAAGATCAAAGTTCTCTACCCCTAGGTCACAGTAAATCATGATCTTCTCAGTCACCATCAGCTAACCAAAAAGAGATCTTTTCATCTTGACTTGAGGCTGGCTCTCAGCTTCCATGGTTCCTCTTCAATGGTCCCAGCTCCTGCCCAAATCTACATAACTGTCTCCTGGGTTCAAAGCCAGTTCCTTGTACAGCTCCTTATCCAGTTTTTTGTCTAGTTCCTTGTTTAGTTCCTGTTTCATATTGAAGCTCACAGTGTCCAGTCAACCTCAAGTCCTGCACAGTTCCTGTTTCAGGGAACACAAATCTTGACAGAGCCACAATAGTATTCATACATATTCCTGGCACCATCATCAATTCACTATCTGCCTGTGAAATCAACTCAGACCCACCAACAAAATCTGACAGCTCAACACAAATCATCAGTATAGAAATCAACAAAGACCCACAAACAAGGTCCAAGAGGTCAATACAAATCATCAGTAAAGTCCCAGGACCTCCAAAACCCTCCTCCAGGCCTTCTGTAAACAGACAACCAGAAAATCCTCTTTCAGGGCTTCCAGTAAGGTCCCAGGGCTTCTGTACAAAGTATCACAAACAAACATCAACACATATAGAACAGACAAGCAGAGAGTGCTGGGATACCACAAGTTTTCTCCTTCTCCACCACAAAAGCTCCCTTCTCAGTTCTGCTCCCTCCAGCCCGGACCTCTGCTTATATATAGTCATTAGCTTCTCCACAGGTTCTAGGGTTCACAACTTGTGGGGTTCATAAGTTCTGCTTCTCAATGATGGGCAAGGTTCAGAATAAATTTGAACTGAAACAAGGTCAGCTAAGTAGCTAAAACAAAGTGTTAACTGCTTCTTTACTTGCCATTACATGAACTAAGTCATACTGAATGTGTAGTCCTAATCATGTTGTCTGATTTCTCAGTATTTCTGGCAACTCATTTAGACCATAAGTTGCAGAGTGGTTGCCATCTTTGTTGGTGGAGGGTGTTTCCTCATTGGGGAGTTCCCTATACAAATAAAGTCATGAATCAAGGCCAAAAAGAAAAAAAAGAGGGAACCAGAACAAAAAACAATTATCTTACTGAACTATAAGCTCCATGGAGGCAAGAATGTGTTTTACTTAGATGTTGTATCCCCTCTAGCATCTATACAGAGTTCTGTATACTACAGGAACTTAATACATGTTTATTAAGTGAATGATCATAAATATAATTAATATTATATTATTATTAATAGTAATGTTAATTTCTCCTATCATAAATTGTGATTAATATAACATAATTATATTATATAATTATTACTATTATGTAGTCTATGTAGTCATTATTGTTTACTTGACTTTATTAATACAATTAATATTATTATTAATAGCATTTACATAGCATTTTAAGGTTTACAAAATACTTTACATATAAGATATTCCAAAATTCTTTTTTTTAATTTTTTATTCCAAAATTCTTAGTGCAGTTTTATAGAAAACTTTAATGGATTTTAAACTACACTAAGACTAGGCTCAATGGATAGAGTCCAGATCAGAAGTCAGGAAGACTCTTCTTCCCGGGATCAAATCTGACCTTAGAAATTTACTAGCCATGTGACCCTAGGCAAGTCATTTAACCCTAGTTGCCTCAGTTTCCTCATCTGTAAAATGAGCTGGAGAAGGAAATGACAAACCACTCCAGTGCAAGACTCCAAATGCAGTCCTGAAGAGTTGATATGACTCCACAACAAAGACTTTTGGGAAACCCTGAATGTTAACTCATTTGTAAAGGAAGGGAAGGGGCATCACAGATTGTGTGACAATTTTGCCTAGTGCCAGCCCTGTCTGTTGATTCTGTGAGGAGGGATTGAAAGCAAAAGGAGTTTATGTTTCGACCTGAAAGATAAAAGTTAAATGGAGGAGAGACTTCCGTCCCAATGGGGCAGCAAGACTGTAGAATGGGTGATTAGAGAAAGGCTGCTGATTCTTCATCCCCATTGATTTCTTTGCCTCAGAAAGGACATCCTAGGATGAGTCAGAGTGTCCTGCCTGAAGGCAACACTAAAAGGAGACTTTGGGGAAGCGATAGCTGTCTTCAAATATGTGAAGGGCTGTCATGTAGAAAAGAGATGAGTCGTGTTCTGTGTGGTCCCAGAAAGCACAACCAGGAACTATCAGAAGTTTCAAAGAGGCAAATTTGGCCTTGAGGTCAACAAAAAGCTTCCTAAGAGAGCTGTCCAAAAATGGAAAGGGCTGCTCAGAGGCATCATGGGCTCCTTGGCACTGAAAGTCTTCCATCAGAGGCTAGATGATTGCTTGTTGGGGAGATTATATTGTGTGTTCCTATTCAAGTACATAGGGGACTTAGGTGACCCCAGGGAATCATTAAGGTCAGAAAGTCCATGGTGGAAGGGTAGAAAATATCTTAAGATCATAAATGTAGAGCTGGAAGAGACCCCACCAGACCCTTCATCTTAGAGATGAAGAAACAGAGGCCCAGGGCAATTCATTGACTTACCCAGAGGCCATAAAGCTAGCAGGTATCTGAGGTAAGATTTGAACCCAAGTTTTCTTGACTCTAAATCCAGTGTCCTCTCCACTACATCACATCCACAGCAGTCTCTTTTTACCTTAGGATTCCACATACTAGAGCTGAACAGGTCGGCATTTCAATCATAATTCTCTAAGATATATGTTTCATCTTATTCCTCTTATCATAAGCTGAAGGAGCAACAATTCTCGGTGAGAAGACATGCTATAGAAAGGAAATTCCCTGGTGATAAACCCCAGGAGCTAGAATAAGGGGGAGGGGGAGAAATCCTTCTTGAAAAGGGGCAGCTGCTTCACAAAAAGTGACGAGTAATCATCTTTTCAGTGGGGTGATAATATTTTTGGTTGAGCTGATGTGGGCCTACTTGGGCAGAGTTGTCTGATAGCAGGTAACTGTGTTAACAGCTTCCCTGGTAAAGCCCGAGAGCTAAGGAGTTCTCTCTTTCTAAATAGAAACATGGCTCCCTTCATGCCCCCTGTCCTAGTTAAATGCTATAGAGCAACTAGCAACTAAATAAAATCCTGATTTTATTAAATACCATTTATGAGTTTTGTTTCTTTGAAAACCCTATAAATGAACAGATCTCAGTCCCAGGGCTAGACATAGTCAAAACTATTGGGGGGTGGGGCAGAGAAGAAGAAGGAGATGCATTTCTACACCTAATTTAAATGTTACACATTTAGTTTCTCTGAGAAGCCAGATTGTCCATTCTTCCATCTTCATTCACTAAATGGAGCATTGCCTCAGGCAAACTGAGACCTGGGAAAAACCTTAATTTAGAAAGACCAAGGTCATATACTTCTGGCCATCACTAGTCATCTTGACTTTTCTCTTGCCACAGGACCTCAGTGACTCTGGAAGAGAGAGTTGAACTGACAACTTTGTGCTTAAATCCAATTCAGATGAAAGTCAAGAAGACATCACCTTCATGGTGTCATTGGTCCTCTTTGAGAAGGAAGGATGAACAACAACAATCTCTGTGCAGGACTACATTGATACTAGGCTAACCACGTGCTGCACAGAACCTCTCCAGAAAACTTTGTCCTTTCTAAGGGTTCTTTCTTGAGGCTTCTGTGGCATCGGGATTGACTGAATCCGTATGGAAAAGGGATTAGCTGAGCTCTATATAGCTCCAGGTATTCAGCCTTGTTTTCATCATAACTCTTCAGATGGCATGGCTTAGGAAGGGAACACACATATTCTATAAATTCAGTAACCCTGCAGAGGTCAAGACATTCTCCCATAAGACATTTGCAATCCTTTTCAGTCTACAGCTGTGCTATATCTCTGGTTTTCCTGGAGTAAACTGATATATTTCTATTTCAAATGAACACTATTCTTGGTGTTCATAGTTCATTATTAAGCCTTTGTTAAGCTTTCACTTTGTGCCAAGCACTGTGCCAAGTGTTGAGAATACAAAGAAAGGCAAAAACATGTTCCCTGATCTTAAGAACTCGCATTCTAAAGTAGGGAAGGGAAGGGAAGGAAGATATTCAAATAACTGTGTACATACAAGATATAAACAGTGTAAAGGGGAGGTAATTTAAGAAGGAAAAGGAGAAGAGGAAACATCACAGGAATATTGTAAATTATAGTTATGTAGGGGTATGTCTCATCTCCCTACTAGACTATAATTTGCACAAAGGCAATAACAATGTATATCAAATTTTATATTTTATCCATCACCTAGTATAGTACTCCAAACACAAAAGGCAATAACTGTCTACCTGCTTGAATTGAACTGACTTCTGTGGAGGACCAGACTATAATGAGTTCCTGGTACTGTTACATTCAGGGACATTATGTCCAAGAAAGACTACTGTTACAAGGATTTCCACAATCAAAGAAACTCAGAGTTGAAAGGTACCTTGGAAGCCACCTATTCCAATTGAAAATTGAACAAGAATCCTTTCTATAATAATACTGAGAAGTAGCCCACTAACCTTATGTGAAGACTTCAAGTAATGGACATCTCACCATTTTTCTTCAATTTTTTTTTAGCAAATTTAATGTTATCCCTATGTTCAACTAACGTCTGACTCTTCAGAATATATAGGAAGACATATTACATTGAAAATCTGATATAACTTTTGATTAAAGTAATATAAATTACCAACAATTATTTTGTAAGAACTAGAAAAAGTAGTAATGGAAGTCATCTGGAAGAAGAAAAGGTCCAGAATATCAAGGGAATTAATGAAAAGAAATGCTAGGGAAGGTAGTCTAGCCATACCAGATCTTAAATTGTATCATAAAATAGCAGTCATCAAAACTACTTGGCACTGGCTAAGAAATAGAGTGGTGGATCAGTGGAATAGGTTACATGCACAAGAAATAGCTAATGACTATAGTAATCTACTGTTTGATAAACCCAAAGACTCCAGCTCCTGGGATAAGAACACACTATTTGACAGTGCGTCAAACTGGAAAACTGGAAAAACTGGAAAATAGTGAGGCAGAAGCTGGGCATAGACCAATATCTCATACTGTATACCAAAATAAAGTCTAAATGAGTTCATGATTTAGATATAAAGACTGATACCATAAGTCATCTGGGAGAGCAAGGAATAGTTTACTTGACATATTTATTGAGAAGGGAAGAATTTATGACCAAACAAAATAGAGAGCATTAAAAAATGCAAAAGAGATCATTTTGATTACATTAAACTGAAAAGTTTTATACAAACAAACCCAATGTAACCAAGATTAGGAGGGAAGCAGAAAATTGGGGGGGGGGGGAGAATTTACAACCAGTTCTGATAAAGGCCTCATTTCTAAAATATACAGAGAACTGAGACAAGTATATAAGAACACAAATCATTCTCCAACTGATAAACGGTCAAAGGATATGAACAAGCAGTTTTCAGAGGAAGAAATTAAAGATATCTAAAATCATATGAAAAGTGCTCTAGGGGCAGCTAGGTGGCACAGTGGGGTGGCTAGGTGGCGCAGTGAATAGAGCACCGGCCCTGGAGTCAGGAGGACCTGAGTTCAAATATGGCCTCAGGCACTTAACACAAAAACTAGCCATGTGACCTTCAGCAAGTCACTTAACCCCAACTGCCGTCCAAAAAGAAAAAAAAAAAGCTCTAAATCACTGTTGATTAGAGAAATGCAAATCAAAACAACTCTGAGGTACCACATTTCACCTGTCAGATTGGCTACCATGACAAAACAGGAAAATGATAAATGCCGGAGAAGATGCGGGAAAACTGAAACACCAATGCATTGTTGATGGAGTTGTGAACTGATCCAACCATTCTAGAGAGTAATTTGGAACTATGCCCAAAGGGCTATGAAAATGTGCATACCCTTTGACCCAGCAATACCACTTCTAGGACTGTATCCCAAAGAGATTATACAAGCGGGAAAAGGACCAGTATATACAAAAATATTTATAGTAACTCTTTTTGTGGTGACAAAGAATCAAGGGGATGCCCATCAATTGGGGAATGGCTGAACAAGTTGTGGAATATGAATGCACTGGAATACTATGGTGCTATAAGAAATGAGGATCAGACAGACAGACTTCATAATAACCTGGAGACGTTTATTAAAACTGATGCTGAGTGAAGAAAGCAGAACCAGGAGAACTTTGTACACAATCACAGACACATTGTATCTGTGATGACTTTGACAGACTGGGGTCCTCTCAGCATTGCAAGGCTTATAAGACAACTCCAAAAGACTCAATGGAAAGGGCTATCCACATCCAGAGAAAGAACCACAGAGTCTGAATGCAGATTGAAGCACACTTCTTGCTCTCTCTCTCTTTTTTGTTTTATTTTGTTTCTTCTTTCTCATTATTCATTACATTGGCTATAATCCTTCTTTACAACCTGACTAATGTTTACTGTGGAGGTATTTGTAGAACCTATATCAAATTGTATGCCACCATAGGGTGAGAGGGGGCAGGACAGCAAGCGAGAAGAAAGTTTGGAACTCAAAAGCTTGTAGAACTGATTGTTGTAAACTAAAAGTAAATGCATACATTTTTTGAAAAATTTAAAAATACAAATTAAAACAACTCTGCCATCAAAGGAAAATTATCAATGTTTGAGAGGATGTGGAAAAATGTGGGCACTAACACACTGTTGGTGGAGCTGTGAACTGATCCAACCATTCTGGAGAGCAATTTGGAGTTATGCTCAAAGGGCAACAGATTGTGCATACCCTTTAATCCAGCAATACCATTACTAGGTCTGAATCCCAAAGAAATTATAAAAAGGGGGAAAGGACACACATGTACAAAAATATTTATAGCAGCTCTTTTTGTGGTGGCAAAAAAATTGGAAGCTGAGTGGATGCCCATCAATTGGGGAATGGCTGAACAAGTTGTACTATATAAATGTAATGCTTAATGTAATGAGATAACAAATAATGAGCAGGATGAAAAACACGGAAAGACTAGTATGAACTGATAAAAGTGAAATGAGCAGAACCAGGAGAACATCATACACAGTAACAGCAACATTGTATAATGATCAACTATGAATGACTTAACTCTTCTTAGCAATACAATGATCCAAGACAATTTAGAAAGGACTCATGATGAAAAATGCTATCCACATCCAGAGAAATAACTGATGGGCTCTGATTGCAGATTGAAACATACTGTTTTCATTTGATTTATTTTTTCATGATTTTTTTTCTTTTGATCTGTTTCTTCTTTCAAAACTGTGACTGATATGGAAATATGTTTTACATGATTGCATATGTATAACCTATATCAAATTGCTTACTGTTTTAGGAAGAGGGGAGCGGAGGGGAGGGAGAAATATTTAGAACTCAAAATTTTGCAAAACTGAATGCTAAAAATTGTCTTTACATAAAAATTGGAACAAAAATGCTATTAAAGAAGAAAAAAAAGAAAATCTGGTATATTGAAGGTTTTGCCCTTCTAGTTATATGATAGATATATAATAATCTAAATGAGCCCAATAAGCAAGCCTCCTACATGGAAGACAACATGCTAGCTACTGGGGCTTCCAGTCCATCATTCTCATTAACCCCTCCCCACCAAAAAAAAACCTGGGCTGCTAAATGCTTTGACACTGAGATGGGGTTTCTTCTAGAGATGAAAGTTTTAGCCAAAACTCAGCTAGCTGCAAGGCACTAGCTCATTAAGATGCCTTTTTCAATCAATTATGTAAATATGATATTGATTATTAATTAGTGCACTTAAGGATGTTTAATAAGAACTTGGAAGATAAATCTTTTTGACTTGTATTTAACCATAGATTACATAAGCAATAAAGACGACATAAGCAATAGCTACACAATTGCATTTTGTGAATAGAAGAAACCTATAAGGGATACTGAGAAATTTAATTGACATTTAACAAGATAACTACAGCAAATTAATTAGGAATTATCTGCAAAAATATGAATTGCCTTCTAATAATAATTTAACCAGCTATACTACAGTGTTGGTGTCTTCTGCCTGCTGTTAAAACGTCTAAATACAATCTGTCTCTTGTTGAATAGGTAATTCTCACTTTTCTCCTATGGTTTATCAACTGGAAATAATTACTGAGAAGCAGAATATCCTAGGCACCATGGGGGATATGGGAGAAGAAAAAGGCATGGTCCCTACCTTAAAAGATCTTACAATCTAGTTGAAGAATATTTTAGGTCACCTAGTGATCCTTCCCCACCTTCCAGTTTCCTCTCAAAGCCATAGATGCTCTGACTTGGGATAGACCTCAGAGATAGTGCATCCTGTCTTTGGCTTTCATCCCATTCATTCTCTTCTTTGACAATGTCATTCATACACCCAATCCTCGATACCTCCCAAATCACTTCCAAACTTAACTTCCTTTCTGATATCCAGACTTACATTTCTAACTAGCTACAAGATATCTCCACTTGGTTGTCCCTCTACCTCAAACTGAAAAGGTCCCAAACCAAGTTCATTTTCTTTTTCAGAGAAGTAGCTTGATGTGAGCAAAGATCAGGAAGACTTGGGTCCAGATCCTAAGGCTGACACTTGCTAGCTATGTGGCCATGGGCCCATTGCTTAACCTCTCTGATCATGTCTCTTCATCAGCAAAAAGGAGATAATCTGTCATAGCTTCCTTGTAGTGATGTTATAATGTTCAAGTGAGGTAATGTGTGTAAAGAATTTTACAAACTTTAAAATCCTTTAAATGTCACTCATTTTACCCAGTTTTTTCCTCCCTGTGACTTCACAGTTTCTGTCTATGGTACCACTATTCCCATGCCCAGGAACATGGGACTATCTTTGACTCTTCCTCTTCCTTGCTTCTCTCATTCAATAAAGCCCCAGATCCTATCAACGTTCTCTTCATACCATCGATCTCTTCCATCCCTCCTCTCTATTTCTACTGCCACAGCCAGGCTTTCATTATTCCCTACCTTGTATATTGCGTGAACCTCCTTTTAAGTCTTCTTCTCTTTCCTACCTATGATCCATCCTTCACAGTATTATCAGAAAAAATTTCTTAATCATAATATGGTCATGTTACTTCTTTGTTACATGATATGGTAAGGTAGTACACTGATCCTGGAATCAAGAAGATCTGAGTTAAATCCAGCCTCAGACACTTACTAGATATATGACTCTGGGCAAGTCATTTAACTTCTATTTGCCTCGGTTCCTTCAACTGTAAAAAGGGGATAATAATAGCACCTACCCTGAAGAATTGTTGTGAGGGTCAAATAAGTTAATAGTTGTTTCCTGCTCAGGACAATGCCTAGTATGTAATAGATGCTCAATGAATGCTCAAAAATTCTTAAGCCACACTCTAATTGCCTAACTTTAAACTCTTGCCAGGAATTGAAAGCCTTTAACAATCTAAAACCTTTTGAGCCATATCTCAGGTGACTCCTTTTCTTAGATGCAGTCTAAAATCTAGACAAATTTGTCAATCCTCTGTCCCTAAATGTAAGATGTATTGTTACATGTTTAGGTCTTTGCTTATTTTATTCTGTATGTGTGACATGCCTTCCTTCTCCATCTTCCCCTGTGGTCTTCCTACTTATCCTTCTAAACCCAAATTTAAGAGCACCTTCAGCAAGCCTTCCCTGCTTTCCCTTGGTAAGCTACATCCTTAACTCTAAGACCTCTCATAGTACCTTGTTTACAATTCCCTAATGCCCTTACCATGAAATACTATGTACTCCACTTCTCTGCCTTAGTTTCTTATACTCTTAATGATCTGTAAGGTCCTTGAGGTCAAGGTTCATTTTTTAGCCAAAATGTATATTCTGCCTCACCCCTCTCCCTACATTATAGTGCCCTATGCACAATAGAAATGTTTTCTGATTGTTTGATTGGGATCCCAGTAGATATACGCCATGGGCATTAGAAAATATAAGGCAAAAATGCAAATCAAAATTGGAAGTAAACATTTGGGAATCTAAGAATCACAAAACTGTATCTAAGGAAAGGATATTAGCAGTAATCCAGTCCAATCCTTTCTCTAAGAGGCAACTAAAAACAGCTGACTTGCCCAAGGCAAAACCCAAGTAGCTTGCCTTGGGTCACACAGCATCATAGGCAGAGAATTGAAAAACTGTGAGTCAGTATGACTTCTCCAGAAGGGATGAATGTGGAGTGAGAAGAGCAGACAATCAAGTACTGACTTCTGAAGGGCACCTCATCACTCATAAGACTGACTTCTGCAATTTTAAATTTATTCAACAAATGATATTTACTGGATGCAGTCTTAAGGGGAAAAAATCATCTCCACGAGAGATGCCTTCCTGCTTTCTAAGAAATAACTCAAATAAATGGGAGGCCTCGAGGGATGGCCTGCCTATTAGGTAAGCAAAACAATATGCATTCTATCCTAACAATGTTCATTGTCACTTGCTATCTGCATCTCACTAGGCTATATTTTCTGAACAGACTACAAGCTATTACTGAGAAACATCAGCATTTTCCACTGCGAAGATACATCCTAGGGCAAGCACCTTTTCTTTCCCTCAGCAAGGTTCTTTAATGATTAAGTGGTACTTCCTTTGCCATGGTCAGCTTCTATTTGGCTGGTGTCTATGGTCCACACCAGTGGTGTAAACCTCAAAAAGAAACATATCCCAGTGGGATGCATATTGACTTAGAAAACCGTAAATTAATGTTTTGTTGTTATTTAGTCGATTAGTCATGTCTGACTCTTCATGATCTCATCTAGGGTTTTCTTGGCAGAGATACCAGAGTGGTTTGCTTTTTCCTTCTACAGTTTATTGTCCAGATGATGAACTGAGACAATTGGGGTGAAGGGATTTGTACAGGGTCAGACAGCTAGTAAGTGTCTGGAGCTAGATTTGAACTCAGGATGAGGAGTCTTTCTAACTCCAGGTCAGGTACTCTGTGCATTATATATAATGTGTGTGTTTATATGTATGTGTTTGTATATATGTTTATACATATATGTATATATGTATATATATATATGTTTGTATATATGTGTTACGTCTAGCTAAACATTTCCTAATTGTATTTTAATTTGATTTGGCAGTGTTTCAGTTTTTTAGGCAGTAAGTAGCCCAAGAGCTAGGAGTATGACACTGGTGTGTATTTTTTTCTGGTTTATTAATTATCCCAATAATCATGCATGTATACTGAGTTTTACTTATGGAAGCCACAAGAGCATTGCCTCTGGAGTCAAAGGATCCCATACCCCTAAGACTCAGTTTCCTCATATTTGAAATGAAAAGTTTGAACTCTCTAGTTTCTGAGGTCCCTTGGGTGAGTTTGGAGAATGATATTCCAGAAAGGAGAAAAAGGATTTGAAAAAAATATGGAGGGATGGGAAATTCCACAAACTTCACCCATGTCAGTCTTCCAGAGGGTTGACTGAGCCTGAAACTCCAGGTTTTCAGTTATATTTAGCATAAACCATGGAACCTACATTCCAGTAGGGCCTTAGAAAACACTCTACTCCCTATGGTCACATGATCCAAAGACTGTATTTGTTCATCATAATAGCCCAGTGGGCAAAGAAAGGGGAGACTGGAGGAGGACAGAAATGATTCTCTCCAGTTTATATGAACTAAGGGCCTTGGAAGTTGTGACTACCCCAAACTCTCACTCCGGGTTATTGTAAAGTCAGAGAGCAATGACGTCATCTCTGTAATCTCTTTCAGCAGATCACAAGCCTTCCCTTTCTGATTTGATAGAAGGGCTCTGAGAACTTGTTCATTTTCTCCCTTGGGTTCTTTTTCATGGAAAAGAGAGAAACCACACATAGATAACCAAGGAACCATCTTTTCTTGCATTTTTCATACTTTTTTAAAGCATGAGCATCCTTAAAATAAGACTGTCATTTCTCTAATCTGTACAACTAATGAAGACAGAATGATTTGTTTTCCTTGATGAAAAGCATGAGAATGCCAGGATGAGTAAAGGTCTAAGCACCAATCCAAATGGGGCAAAGTCATAAAACCTCAGAGGTGGAAGAGACGTTAGAGGTTACACCATTCAAAAATCCCTCCATGACATCCTTGATGGATGGCCATCCAACTTGTGATTAAACAGCCCTTGTGATAAAATCAACACCCCGAGACTGTGCCCTGGTGGAAGGAGTGCTGTACTTGGCAAATCTTGCTTCAGGCACTTACTAGTTGTGTGACCATGGACTAGTCACTTATTGTCTCAGTTTTTTTTTCTCCGTAAAACTGGGATAATAATACTTGTGTTACATACCCTGCAGAAGAAATGTTGATTTGAACAGTCTGAGAGCATAGAGGCATTTATGAAGAATAAAGCAAGGGTGTCAAAGGGCACAGTTAAATGGGTTAGATTTTGGGAAAATCACATACAATAAGAATAGGCGGCTCAAAGGGAGACAGTGTAGACAAGGGGCTTGCATCAACAAGGTGAACTTGGATGACAAGGACTGGGAATGAATACAATATATTATGAGTTTAATCTTAGAGATTTATACAATAATAATTACAATGACTTGGGCGCCCACTGTGGTTTACTCTTGAGAACATGACGATTAAATTCATATATTTCTATTTGCCCCTCTCAACTTCTGGACACACACACACACACACACACACACACATACATGCACACCTGAAAACATTGAGGCTAGCAAAAGTATTAACCATAGAACAGTTTCATTAAAATTATAAAAGAACAGAAAATGGACCCATTTGTGAGAATCTAAATTTAGCAAGACATTAATTACAGGTCTCTCCTTCTCCTTCTAGTGAATTCCATTTCTTGTCCCCCAGATGTCTTTGGATATCCCTCAAAATCAGCATCAGTTAATGAAATAATTGCCATACATTGTTATCATGGGTTTCAAGGCAAACTCTCTGGCTCCTTCAAGACAATCTTTCTGAAGTTTCTGGTGTTCTAACTTTCAGGAATATCTCTTCTCTCTTTTTTGGTGATGAATTCATTATTTGATTAGGACCACTGTCTTTTGGTGTTCTTGAATCTATACTTGTCACAGAATTTCAAAACTGGAAGGGAACCTAGAGGCCAATCAGCCCAAAGTGATACCTCAACAAGCATCTCCTCTACCTCCCCCCAAAGTACTTATCCGGCTTCTCCTAAAAGACCTTCATTAAGGGGCTTCCATTGCTCATTCTGATTTTTGATAGCTCTCATAGTTCAGAAATATAGATTAATGGGGAAAACAAAAAAGACAGTGAAGCTGACTAACCTCATTCATTAACAAAAGTTTAACAACTCCACTCAATCATCACAAAAGGGATCAACAGATCCTAGTAATCACCATAATTAATAAATATTTCATCTCCTTGCCAAGCAGAGAGACATGCTAGTCAAAGGAAACAGCAATTTAAAAGAGAAGCTCATTTTCAAAACTTTGTGGTAGAGGATGGTAGATGATGGGTAATATTGCGTCATTAAATATCAAAGAATGATGGAGGAAAACCTGTGTTTGCAAAAAGATTAGTGTAGAACCTGATTAGGCCAAATCACTCCAAGAAAACTTAAAGGTGAAATTGAAAGTAAAGCAACAAAAGGGGGAAGGGATTTGGAATGGGAATGGGAAGAGGAATGGAAGAGATTCATGAGAATGGAAGAGATTCATCAGCATTTCCATAACAAACTATTTTCATAATCAATGACAAGTGCATTATCACAATCTCTAATATGCTATATGAGGAAGTAGAATATTCTTCCAGTAATCCTATAGAATTAATAATTAATTATTAATTCTGTCATGGAACATTGTAGAATACCATAAATCTCCAAAGAATCTAAATTGCAGGTGACTCAAAAGGCAATGGAGAGAAATGTGGAGTAAAGAAATAGACTGCAAAAAATTAACAATAATGACTTACACACAAGAAGTGTCATAAAAGATGTCATCCAGGAAATGTATGATTAGAAAATTAGATTATCTGACAGAATTGCAAGAGTGAGGAATGACAGATAGAAAGCCCAAGTACAAACTATTTGTATCGATGGTGTGTTAATTGACCTAAAGTAAGCTTTTTAACACATTGGGTTGGGAAACAACATGGATGAAAGTCCCACTAGATGAGAATCTGTGGATAGGCCACTATCTGTGACATAGGAATGAGTACTCACATTAATGTGATCATAGATTAGTTATTTCTCTTGTTTTGGATTTATTTCTCTTGTTTTGGATTTATCTGTTCTCTCCTCCTCCCCTCACCACTGAAAGCTCAGCGGGATGGCCAGTGATTTTGCTCTTCTCACAATGACTGAAGTAGTAACAGCATTATGGCTGTCTCTGTTATGGCTGTCTCTAGAAAGCTGTGGGATGAGTGAGGGCGTGGTGAAATCTGTGCTGATTTCATTGGAAGAAGCAGCCAAAACAACCTCAGAACAGCCTAATAAATAAATTGTGGTAAAAATAAAGCAGTGTAGATGCCCCTTTTTTCTTTACTATTTCCTAGAGTACATCTAAATAGACCTCCACTCTAGAAGGAGCTCCTCTGAACAAGACTGCCTTCTGGGGAAAATCAACAGCCTCCCATCCTCTCACTTAAAGGCCCTAGGAATTCATCCATTTCCCCCATAAAGGTTTCTCTCAAAAAAAAAATGAGCCTTTATACAATGATGGCTCAACTAAGCCACTAGAATATTTTTGCTTCCTTAATGCCATAGCTCTTTTGTCTTTATATCAAGATAGTTCCGAGTTATACTGGTACAAAGAAAGTGCTTACTTAATAAATGCCCTATCTTCTATCTGTCTGTCTGTCTATATCTATTTGTATATATTTCTCTCATCTGTTTAAGCTAACTATTTACCTATAATCTGTCTACATCTGTCTGTCCATCTATCTATGTGTTTATAATACATCTATCTGCCTATCTATGTGTTTATAATATCACTTCATTGGATCCTTACATCTTCCTATAAAGGAACTAGTATAAGGGTTATCTCTCAAATTTGCAGAAATGGAAACTGAGTCTCAGAGAAGCCAAACTGACTTAAATCATCACCCAGTTATCAAGTGGACAGATAAGGATTCAGGGCCTTGAATTTTCAACTCCAAAGCCACGGCTGTCTCCTAATCAGTGCACAGCTGTATTGTGGGGTTTTCAATAAAAATCCCTGGCCAATGCACCTTGTGCACAGCCAGGGGCTTTAACCAAACCCAAACAGAGGAAACATTTCCAGCTTATCTCAGCTGGTAGCCGGCTTCTTCCCTGCTTGCCTCCCAAACTCCACAGAGAAATGTTTCAGATA
Organism: Pseudocheirus occidentalis; assembly: GCA_028646575.1. Taxonomy (NCBI): domain Eukaryota; kingdom Metazoa; phylum Chordata; class Mammalia; order Diprotodontia; family Pseudocheiridae; genus Pseudocheirus; species Pseudocheirus occidentalis. The sequence goes on from CM053593.1 coordinate 92,538,715, forward strand.
ACACAGCTAGACTGGCTACTTCCATCCCTCCTATCGCCTAAGTGAAGTTCAACAGAAAGCAATTAACAGATGTCTTCCCAGCAGTGAGAGTCAGAGTTCTGCTGGAGAAATGAGTGCAGACATATCTTAGCATATCACAGGGTAGCCCTCATTTACTCCCCATTACCTGGCTAAAAATAGCCCTTTCTTTTCCTTGGCTTTCTGTCTTTATTAACATCAGTCCCAACAGGACTCCTCCTTTCCCCTTCAAACTGCCATCTCCAAACAAGAGCCAAGCTGGGGTTTTTTTCCACCTCTCTGCTTTCAAGAGGTGCCTACCAGGTATCTCTAGCATGTCTCTGCTTCTGAACTTCCCCCAAATACTCCATCCCATTAACCCCAGGGCCCACAGGAGGCACCTTTTACCCCAAAAGAGGAAACAATATGTAGCCTTCCCTAAAAGACCACCACGAGCAAAGAGCAGCCTGGCCTTCTAGCAAGATCTCATTTGGTGACAATAAATGAGCACATTTTCAAGTATCCAAAGTGATTAATTTCTTGCCAGGGCTGTCAACGAGCTGTCACAGCCTGACAATCTTGTCATAAGTGCCATTCATAATGCTGCAAGTCTATTCCACATCAATGTCATTACACAATTACATGTGGTTTATAAAGAAGACAGGTGGGGGTGGGGGGGGGTAAGAAGTGAACAGAAAAACACGTGAGATATTTAGGCAATTACAGACCTCGCTACTCCTGAAAAGCAGCCACTACTGCCAGTAATTAAACCTCGCCTGATTTGTTCATTTAGGCAAATTATCAATTATTTGGAGGTATCAACCCAGGCACTTTTTTTTCCCCTCTCTATGTTGACCAAAAGCATTCAGTGAACCCTATCATCAGTGACAGAAACAGAATTGAGGGGAAAGAGCTCCACGTGGGGCCAGAAGACCTAGGTTTATCACCTATGGGGATTGGGAGGGCATGTGGCAGTGGAAGGTTTGAGGAGTCTCATTTAGACAAGATCACTGAGCTGTCTAAACAAGTATTCTTTCTTTTAGTGAGTAGTGTTCTTCGTGCTTAACAAAATAGAAATAAATAAATACAACTTATTTTGTTTTTCCTACCCAATGTTTTATTTGTTTGTTTTTTCCTTGCTTGCTTGTTTGGTTTTCTCATTGCTAGACCAGGTCCTTGAGTCAGGAAAACCTGAATTCAAATCTGACCTCAGACACTGACTAGCCATGTGACCCTACGAAAGTCACTTAACTCCTACTGTCTTGCCTCCTTTTCCTGAATTGTAAAATGCAGATCATGATAGATACTTACCTCAAAGGGCTGTTGGGAAGATCAAATAAGATAATACTTATGAAGTGTTTAGCAAAGTGCCTACAATATAGTGGGCAATTAATAAATGCTTGCTTCCTTCCCTCTTTCCTCTTCCGCCCTTCCCTCCTTCCTTCCCTCCTTCCTTCCTTCCTTCCTTCCTTCTTTCCTTCCTTCCTTCCTTCCCTCCTTCCTTCCCTCCTTCCTTCCCTCCTTCCTTCCTTCCTTCCTTCCTTCCTTCCTTCCTTCCTTGCTTCCTTCCTTCCTTCCTTCCTTCCTTCCTTCCTTCCTTCCTTCCTTCCTTTCTTCCTTCCTGCCGTCCTGCCTTCCTGCCTTCCTACCTTCCTTTTCTTCTTTCTTCCTTTCCTCCTTTCTTCTTTCACAAAACCTTAAACCCAGTTCACCCTGAAACTCATAAATTGGACCACAATAGGATTCTGCCCAAATTCCACTTAATAGCTATATTTTGGGCCCTCCTGTCTCCTTTTTTCTAATTAAAGGAACCACCCCTTGATTCACTTCTTTTTTTGTTTTGTTTTATTTTTGTTTGGGTTTTTTTTGAGGGGGTAAGGCAGAGCAATTGGGGTTAAGTGACTTGCCCAAGGTCACACAGCTTGCAAATGTGAAATGTCTGAGGCTGGATTTGAACACAGGTCCTCCTGACTCAAGGGTCCATGCTCTATTTACTGCACCACCTAGCTGCCTCTGACTCCCTTCTTAAAATTCACTTCACTGAATGGTTATTACCTCACTCTAAGTGAGCATGTGAAAACACCTTAGAACAAAAGAGCCAGGGTCTCCCATTGCTTCCTGGGTCATCTCCAGTCATCCTGATGAATATATTGTCACTGAACCCAGATGGCTCTGGAGGAGAAAGTGAGGCTGCTGACCTTGCACTGCCCTGCCTCATTTAAATCCAAGTCAACTGCAAGTCATGTCATCATTTCCCTAATGCCACAGTCCTCTTCAAAAATGAAGGACAAACACAACCTTTCTTTTCTCTTTCCTTCCTTCCTTTCTTCCTTCCTACTCTCCTTCCTTTTATCCTTTCTTTCTATCCATCCTTGTTTTCTGTTGTACCAGACCATTCTGTGGAATGGCAGAAAGAGCCCTGAGAAAGGATTCTTAACTCAGCTTTGTCATCTCAATACTTTACATTTATCTATTGCATCAATATTTGTGCATAAATATGGTTTATACATGAAGCAATTTTTTTTAAAAAGTTGCGAGTTAAGGTAATTAAGATTTTGGAAAACATGGAAGCCTTCTAATATTAGTAGACCAAGACCTTAAGAATGAGGACATTTGAAGGACATTGGGCAGAAAGGTGAAAAGATTGGAAGAGTATATAATTAATGCCACCGATGTGAAGGCAGGTAAGACATCTCAAGAGTTTTTCCTAATCCTTCTTGAGAATTTTTGACCACAGAGATATGACTGAGAGCTGACAGTAGGGAGTTATTCCTGGGAATTCCAGACTCGTCCATCCTCTGGGAAGAAACATTGCTTAAAGAGATAAGAACATTTCTAAACAGAGGAAACATTCCTACAGAGAGGTTGAATGTCATGCTTAAATCCAAGAACTCTAATTCACCTGTGAGTAAGGCTAGTAGTAGAAAGATACCACAAAGCTAAGACTGGCATTTTCTCTGGACACGAATCATGTCACCCAGTAGAACAATACTGGAAGACCTGGGATGAACAAGCAAAAGTATAGCTGGGACACTGGAAGGCCCTGAATCAGACCAAGTGATGAGACCGATAACCTAAACTACAATAACATAGATGCAAGGTCAGATATTGCCTGGCATGAATAGACACAAACTAAAGCTGAACTGTTCAAGGGGAATGGATTGGAAGATGTTTTAGCTAATTTTATCATTTAACACTGTGCAGGACAAAAAAGAAAAAAACCTATTGAGTTCCTCCTCAGGAAGTAATGAGTACAGAAACTGATACAGCTCAGTGTTGTGGATCCTGAGAATGCAAAAAAAAAATTGCACAGCAGAGATTAAGCCAGGGCTTGGTACATCACCCCTCTACACCTAATGTCACTAGAGCTATGAAAAAACAGAACCACTGCCAACAAGGTCCACATTGGACAGGTACTCCTGAGTTTCAAGGGTCAATAGAATTCACAGGGCTTCATCTCAACAGGCTCCAGGTTTTCTCAAGTATGGACCACGAAAGCAAAAATAATACCACCAGTACAGAACTATAGACATGGAACCCAATACCGTTACGTGAGACATAGATCATGGACAATCCAATTCTCCTGGGAGAAGTAGAAAACCAAGGGATTGAAGGGCATGAAAGACTGACATAAGAAGACCCCAGTGGAGTAATCATTGCAGTAACACATCCATTTTTTGTTATAATTGTGAATTCAATGGCCATGTTTAAGTTCTATCTACTAGCAAAGAGAACATAGCAGCTATCATGAAGAAGTTAAAATCTTCTGATCCAACTTTGGGAGCAGAGCCAGGAAAAGAGATCATCCTGGGACACAAAGACAGTCACATTGGTCTGGTCATCAAATCCTCATAAATTTATTCCAGCTTTACTTATTGGACCTTGTATAGAAATGATGACAAAAATTCAGACTGTGGACAGTGGATCACAAGGAACCATCATTTTCTGATCTTTTTTTATAACTAGTTTTTAGGTAAAAGACCTGCAAGCGATACAACGAGGTGAGCTCAAAATTTTCAAGGATGTTGTTGATATCAACAGAAAAGGAGACACTGTCACTCTGATATATTGAAACCCTCCAACACTCAGAGCTCCTTATTTTTAGCAATTTTCACATCCAAAGAACCACATAAGACTTTTCAGTAGAGGTATTGTTACTGTGTTAGGATGTTAACCAGATTTATAGTCAGAGAACTTAGGTTTGACTTCAAACTGTCAACACTCCACCACTCACGAGAGTATTGGCATTGATTGGAACTACTTCTAAGTTTTTCAAAATTCTAGTGGGATACTACAAAAAACAAACTGGGATCTGATACCTGCACACTTTGATCATCCGTGAAGATTGTGTAGAGGCTTACAAGAATATAGAGGCAAAAAAGAGTCTGGTGAATATCACAGGAGTTCTAAGAGATCTCTGGGCTAAGTCCTGAACTATTTTATTTTGGGGGGTTGAGGCAGAAACTCAGCAAGAGGACAGGCTTCCTGAGAATTAGAATAGACCCCAAAGAAGCCAATGATTCCATGAGGTAATGAGAATGTTTTTTAAGTCAGAAGACAAAAAAAGAAAAAAATGTAAGTTATCTCATAACAAAAATAAGTGGCCTGAAAAACAGATTGAGAAGCAAAAATTTGAGAATTATTGCACTAGCTGATCGCCATGACCAAAAAGAAAAAAGAACCTAGACATCATATTTCAAGAAATTAAGAAAACTGCCCAGATCACTATAACCAGAGGAGTAAAGTGGAAATAACATGAATCCACTTGCCACCTCCTCAAAGAAACTCCTAAATGAGTACTCTCAGGAATATCATAGTCAAAATCTAGAGAAGCTAGGTCAAAGAAAAAATATTACAAGCAGCTAGAAAGAAAGAATTCAAGAACTAAGGAGCCACAGTCAGGATCATGCATGATTTAGAAGCCACAACTTTAAAGGAGTGGATAATTTGTATATGGCATTCTAGAGAGGAAAGAATAAATAAAATTACAGCCAAGAACAACTTACCCAGAAGAAAAAAAAATGAGTAGGATGCTATAGGGGGAAAAAATGAACCTTTAATGAAATAGAGACCTTCTGAGTACTCCTGATGAAAAGAGCAGAGCTACATAGATATTCTGGAGTTCAAAACAGGTGTGAAGAGAAATATGAAAAGGTTAATATGAACGCATAATGATAAAGGAACAACCAAGGTTGAACTGCTTACATTCAAACATAGGGAGACAATATATGTGTCCTCTCTGATCCCTGTTATTATTGGGATTCAGAGAAAGAGTCCAATTAGACAAGGCCTGGGAGTGGTTCTATAGTATCTTGCTGATCTTTAGAAAAAAGAAGAAGGAGGAGCAGGAAGAGGAGAAGAAGGAGAAGGGGAAAAGAAGAATAGAAAGGAAAAGAGGAGTATATTTGGGGGAGGGAAAGAAAGAAAGATTAGAGAAAATTAACTTACATGTTCAAGATACACAAGTAGGCATCCATATGGACAAGAAGGAGGGCCTGGGGGAGAAAGGTTGGCACTTGAACGTCATTCTCATCTGATATGGCCACAAGGAGAAAGAATACACACATACACACACACACGAACGGACAATGCAATCTGGAAATACATTTCACTCAACAGGGAAATAGGAGGGAAAGAGGGAGGAATTAGAAGGAAGGTAGAGAAAAGAAAGGATTAGGTTAGGTAAAACAAATTCTATGGCTGTACAAAAATCTATGTAGCTCTTTTCGAGGGATATGAAACATGTTTGTAAGAGAGGTTTTGTTTTTCCTGTTCAATGAGAGGTAGAGGAAGGAAGGTAGGAAGGAGAGAAAGCTGATCTTTGAAAATAAAATTGAATTGAAAAAAAAGATGAAATGACCAATTTTGATTACATACAATTTAAAAGCTTTTGCCGAAGTAATACTAACATAGTTAGAATTAGAAGAGCAGTTAAATAAGGGGAAAATTCTTTATAGCAAATATCTCTGATAAAGACTAATAGCCAAGATATATGGGGAATTGATCCAAATATTTAAGAACAAAAGCCACTACCTACCAGTTAAGCAGTCAAAGGATATAAAGAGGCAGCCTGCAAATGAAAAAAAAAGCAAGTCATCAGCAACTATTTGAAAGAATTATCAAAATCATGAATAAAAGAAACAAAAAATAAAATAACTAGGATTTCTATTCATATTCATCAAATTGTCAAAGATGACAATATAAGAAAATGGCAATTACTAGGGGGTTTGCAAAAGAACAGACATATTGATTGACTGTTAAAGAACCATGAATGGTCCATTTCCATCCTGGAAAATAATTTTATCAAATAAATTATTCCCAAAGATCACTAAAGTATACACACACCAGCCATAATTCCATTAGGTATATATCCCCAAAGATATCAAAGTAAAAGGAGCCTTATATCTACAGGAGCAACTTTTTGTGAAAGAAAGAAAGAAAGAAAGAAAGAAAAAAAGAAGAGTAGAAAGAAAGGAAGGAAGGAAGGAAGGAAGGAAGGAAGGAAGGAAGAAAATAAGAAAGAAAGAGAACATAAAGAAAGAAAATAAGAAAGAAAGAAAATAAGAAAGAAAGAGAAAATGAGAAAGAAAGAGAAAATAAGAAAGAAAGAAAGAAAGAAAGGAAGGAAGGAAGGAAGGCAGGAAGGAAGGAAGAAAGAAAGAAAGAGAGAAAGAAAGAAAGAGAGAGAGAAAATAAGAAAGAGAGAGAAAATAAGAAAGAAAGAAAATCAAGAAAGAAAGAGAGAAAGAGAAAGAAAACAAGAAAGAAAGAAAGAAAATAAGAAAGAAAGAGAAAATCAAGAAAGAAAGAAAGAGAAAGAGAAAGAAAATAAGAAAGAGAAAATAAGAAAGAAAGAAAGAAAATAAGAAAGAGAAAATAGAAAGAAAGAAAAAAGAAAGAAAGAAAGAAAGAAAAAAAGAAAGAAAGAAAGAAAGAAAGAAAGAAAGAAAGAAAGAAAGAAAGAAAGAAAGAAAGAAAGAAAGAAAGAAAGAGAAAGAAACAATGTTTTTAATCATTTAGGGAATAGCTGAACATATTGTGGTATATGAATGTGATTGAAGAATATTACAACATTTAAAAAATGACAAACATGAAAAATTCAGAGAAACTTGGGAAGCTTTTAAATTGAGTCTGAATAAAATGAACAGAACCAAGAAAATGAATTGCACGATGATAAAAAAAAAATGTCAAGGAAAACAGCTTTAAAAAGATTCAGAATTCCAATCAATGTAGAGACCCATAACCATAATTTCAGTAGACTAATTAGGAAGGATGCCTTCTACCTTCTGGTGTAGTGAATCAGTAAGCACATATTTATTATGTGCCTATTATTTGTTAGGCAGAATATGAAGAGATGTAAAGACTAGAACAAAACAGTATCTACCCTCATGTAGCATACATTCTAATCAAGGAGATAAACTCTGTGTGTGTGTGTGTGTGTGTGTGTGTGTGTATACAAAATACTTACAAAGCAAATTCAAGGTAACCTTAGAAAAGAAAGCACTAGCAGCTGGTGTGTTTCCTGATGAAAGATTTTCTGCAATAGGTGGTACTTGATTGGGTGAAAAATGTGGTTTGAATGATACTCAGAGGAAGAGAAATTATTAACTGGGGGTAGTAGAGAGGGAGTCTGGAAATGGCAATGGGTAGCAAGGACCTTCTATCTCAGCCAATGAATGGGGCAGAGTAGAAACAGGGTGGAGGGTCTGAGTTGAGGGCGTGAGTGAAAGGGCAATGCATGATGGAAAGAGTATGAAAAGAGGCTATGTCATCAGGAGAGATCCAAGTCTCAGTGACTGCAAGAAGATAGAGGGAGTGAGAAAGGATAAGATTTAAAATGAAAATTGGCTTGTTACTTATAGAGGAGGCATTATAGAGAACACAAAAGAAACTATAAAATGGGAGGGTGTAAGGACTGGGTAAATAGGGATGGTTTAAAGGGGATTCCAATCAAGGTCTTCTTGCTCTAAATCCAGTACTTTTTCTACCACATCCCACTGTTATGGATGAGAAATAGAAACTCAGAAGTTTAGAAACTTGAATATAGTCTGCTAGTATGACATCCGGGTTTTGAACTCCCATTTTCTAATGCAAAATCCCATACACCAAACTACCTCTCTAGGTAACAGCACCACACAGGACAAGATTCTCTTTCCACCATGCCCTCATCACAGTCTGGGGGCTCAGATTGAGGTCTATGGATGAGTAAATATTTTCCTGTTTTACCTGGGTTATTTGGTTTCAACCTAAGTTTGTGGCACTTTGCATGCTGCTGTATAGAGGGAAATACAACTCTTGATTGACAAAGAGAATTCTCAGGGTGACATTGCACATCTGTGTTAGGAACCTAATGAACATTTTCCAAGTATTCTTTGGGAGAAACACACGAATGGAGGAAATTTCAGGGAAGAAAGAGAAAGATCTAGAAATCATGCATGAAAAGCTGACATTATTGGGTCTCTGGAACTTGCTTGAAATTCCAGAAACTATTAGAATGGACTTCTTTTAAATGAGACTATTCTTCCTCTCCTGGTCTGAGTTGTCATTTCTTCTTGCTCCAACCTAAAGAGCTCATTGACTCAGGTACTGTAATCTATATAACTTCTCCAGTTTCCATTTGCTATTTATAGACTGCTGTGTTTATCCACTTTTTACTGAGGTCTATTGTGTAACCAGTGTTTGGTGGAAAGGAGCTAAATTGGAAGGTATAAGCTAAAAACCACCCTAATCCTTACAAATAACCAGTGGCTTTCCTATCTATAGATGTAGATGTGAATGTGGATGTGGATGTAGATGTAGATGTAGATGTAGATATAGATATAGATGTAGATGTAGATATAGCTGTAGATGTAGATGTAGATGTAGATGTAGATGTAGATGCAGATGCAGATGCAGATGCAGATATAGATATAGATATAGATATAGATACTGATATAGATATTGATATAGATTAGATATAGGTACAGGTATAGGTATAGGCATAGGCATAGGTATAGGTATATATGTGTTTATGTACATATGTATATGTACATATGTATATACTCATATTATGCGGACACATACATATGCACATGCACATGTGTGCATGTGTGTATACATGTATATATTTGTGTGTATGTGCATGTATGTACACATACCCATATGCACATATATTTTATATATGTGTGGATATTTAAACTATATATGTATATATAAAGATATATAAATAGGTGGCATAAATACAGGATAGATAGACAGACAGGCAGGCAGACAGACAGACAGACAGACAGACAGACAGACAGACAGATAGATAGATAGATAGATTAAGATAGTAATAGGTAATTTGTATACACAGTATATGTAATAGTAGTACACATACGCACATATACACACATATGAATGCATATGTAGCTTGGAATCAGGAAGACTCATCTTCCTGAGTTCAAATGCAGCCTCAGACAACACTTACTATATGATCCTGGGCAAGTCACTTAACCACATTTCCCTTAGTTTCCTCATCCGTAAAATAGGCTAGAGAAGGAAATGGCCAATCACTTCAATGGCTTTGCCAGGAAATCCCAACTGGAGGTCACAAAGTGTGAGACATGACCAAAACGACTGGATAACAAAGTGCTTTGCACACAGGGTCTCATCTGATCCTCACAACGACTCTGAGATAAGTGCTACTATTATCCCCGTTTTACAGATGAGGACATAAAAGTTAAGAGACACTAAGTGCCTTGCCTAGGGTAACACACCTACTAAGTGTCCGAGGCAAGATTTTAAACTCAGATCTTGCTGACTTGAGGCCAAGCAACCTGTAAGCTGTTTCTCAGCGACTTTTCAAGGTCATACAGCCAAGTTAAAAGACATTCAGGTTATAAATCTAAGTATTGGACTGCAAACTTCTCAGCTCCCAGACCAGTGTTCTATTCAACAGATTGTAGTATGTTCCTCTAGTGTGGTTCCCTTTCCTACCAGTCCCACAGTGACAAATAACACCACTTGAGGTAGTAGAAATTACCTTGTATTTAGAAGCTGAATTCCAACACTCTCACCTCTGATCTCTGACATCTATTTACCTCTGTGACCTGGGCAAATCACTTCCCTGTCCTGGGTGCAGGTTTCCTTAACTGTAACATAAAGGTGCTGGGATTGATACTGTCTACAATCCCTCCTGACTCTAAATCCAGAGATACTATGAAAGAATAGAGCTATTCACTGACCTGACTGTTTTTTTCTGATGGTTTTGAGGGGATGTTTTGACATCCTGTAGTCTTAGGAACATTTCTACTTTCTCTGCCCATTCACTGACAAAAGATAAATACAGATTGATTCAGGAGACCGATTAAAGTAAAACAAATACATCTGTTGTCTAGCAAGCAGAATGGGGAAGTGGGGAGGGGAAGAAATAGACAGAATGAGAAATGTGGTGCAAAACAGAATGGAAAATGACAGGACAGACTCATCCCCAACTATGCCATGTTCAGAGCTCAGATTCTCATGTGTCACCTCCCACCCCCAACCCCAGCAACTGCAATCTGGGCCCAGATGTTTCTGGAAAATGGAAGTGATTCTATGATGCCATTTGAGCTCATGCTAGGGGTGGTGGTGGGGGAATCTAAATTACATTTTAAAGGGAATCTACCTTTTTATCTTTTAACCTTAGGCCTTCCCCAGCCATGCAGAAAAATCAATCTTGGCTAATTCACTGACCAAGAAAAAGCGAAAAGTTAGACTGAAAAGCCTGTATTTAACAGTTGCTTGATGTTTAAAGAGGTAATTGAGGAAGGTGGCCAGACCAAAGTGTCCACCACCACCACCAACCCCAGGGCCCTAACAGTTGTTCCACTTCCTAAAATGGAACTTGGAGGCTTTTCATTCCACATCGTTGACTTGATCAAATATACTGCATTTGGGGTGATAGACCTTGCAACACCCTTCAATGGGGAGCTTTGCCGAAGACCTATTACCTTGAAATCTTCATACTGGGATTTAGCAGAAGCAGACTGCTCTGTTGTTGAGGGGATATAGTCAGTTATATGGCTAAAGCAGAGAGATTAGTTTCACTAATCTGGATTATGTGATAACACAGACTCCCTAGTTGGAAAGGCTTCAAGGTTTGGTCTTGACTGCAGAAAAAGTCTGTGACAGCACAGGCAAGTATTTGGGAAGACAACTGTGAGCTACTACCCCTCTCTGATACCCCTTTCTTAAGATTCCCCTTCTCTTATGTCCCAGAAAGCCTCTGGGGCTAGCTTACTAGAATCCTTGGCTGGCTTCCCGCCTCTGCTTGCTACTACTTCTCTTTCTGCCAAATTGTCCATGATTATACATCTAAGACCTTCAGGTAAAAGAATGAAGGTTCCTTTCTCCCTCCTTTTCATCCTATACTCCCTTAAGAAGAACATACCATCCCAAGGTGGAGAGAGTGGCAAAATTTACAAGAAGAGATTGGCTAATCAGAAAGGTAGCACCATATATTGGAGAAAGCTGACTTCTGAGTCAGAAAGATCTGGGTTCAGATCCAGCCTCCTGTCATACACTGGCTGCATAACCTTGACCCTCTCATTGCTCTAGGGAGACTTTCTAGAATTTTACAGTTGCAGAGCTGACCTTCACTGATAATTGTCCTTTCCTCATTGGGAATTCCCTATGCTAATAAATTCACATATCTATTCCCCATAAAAGCCAGTGTGGAAGATGTTTAAAGAGGTAGTACTCCAGTGTGGTCTTCTGGAACCAGAAGAACTGGGTTGAGTATAAGACCTGGGATAAGTCACTTAATCATCCTGTTAACCTCATTTTAGGAAACACATTGACAAGCTGGAGCATAATCAGAGTGGTGAGGAAATATAGACTATAAGAATCATTTGGAGAAACACAGAATGTATTGCTTAGAAATGAGAACACGTAGGGATATGATAGCTATCTTCACATATTTGAAGAGCTATATTGTGGAAAATTAGTAAGACTTGTTTGCTTGATCTCAGAGGGTAGAAATCAGAGCAATTTCTAAAACTTACAGTGGGGTAGATTTAGGACAATTTAAGGGGGAAATCCCCATTAAGCAGAGTTATCCAAAAATATAATAGGCTGCCTCAGGAGACAGTGGGTTTCTCTTTACTAACATTATTCTTTACAAGGGAAGGCTTAATAAACATTTACTGAGAATGTAATAGATGAAAATTTCTGCTGAGAAATGAGTTATCATCTAAGTCTCCTACCTAGATGGCCTCCAAGGTTCCTTCAGTTCTGGGATTCCATGATTTATTGAACGTCAGTTTCCTTGTCTTTCTGGGGAAAGCACTTTATAACCTTTAAAGTGTCATACAAATAAGTTATGACTATCTCAAGTTAATCCTATTCCTTAGGTACTTGACATCTATACCATTATCCAAACCACTAACAAAGATGTCTACAAGAACAGAGTCAAGGACAAATCATTGAGGCCACCTAATAATAATGATCTTCCAGTTTACATCTTGTCACAAAGTTATCATGGTAGACATTGACCAAAAAAAATGCTAAATTCTAACTGAATTTTGACTTGACAATCTTCTGATCTATCCTTTGCCTAAGTCATCTCATTATTAGGCATGAACCCAAGGACATATAGTCCCTCCTTAGGTGACAGCATAATACAGGAGAAATAGCACTGGTCATGCAGTCAAAAGATCTGGGTTCAAATCTCAATTTTGCTGCTTGCTATTTATATGCTCATTGGCAAGTCACAACCTTCCTTGGCTTCATATTTCCTTATCTGGACTAGGTGACCTCTGAGATCCCTTCACCATATTGATATATTTCCCCATGTGATCAAAGACAGAAAGTTTTCATAATTGAAAACAAAATAGGTAACCAATGAATGTGGAATGAATGAGCAAATTGTGGTACATGAATATAATGGAATGCAATTACATTATAAGAAATTACAAATATGAGAAATTTAGAAGAATATGGGAAGATTTATATGAACCAGCATAGGACAAAATAAACACTGGAGAACAAGATATACTGACTACAACAACAAGAATGAACATGGAATTGAAAGAGCAGTTTAACACATCGGAGAACAAATGCTGACATTTTGAAGAATAAAATAATACTTTTCTGAAAATCAAGATGTTTATCACTCTCCATTCCTGAAGCATCTCTTAGGCTTTTGACAATTTAAAATTTTTGATTTGGGCATGAGTGTCATATGCCAAAAAAGATTGTAAATTACTGGAATATATGATTGTGATTTGTATTTCACCCATGTTCTCCAAAGTTTGTAGGACATTACTGAGAATTGAGCAGATACCATTAAACACATGGCATTATTGACTTGACTTCATTGATGACAGATCAAGTATTGTTCTATGCAGAATTTGCTCACTCACTCTAGCCTTGAGAATAAGTTGCCCTGGGGGTGGGGTTGACATGGACAAAATGGTGGAAGTAATTGAGAAGAGAGATCAACACAATGCCAGGCACACAGTTCATAATTACAAAGCATTTATTGAATCAAGCTGATGGACTAGACACCTCTGTCAAGTGACATAGAGTTTGATACAATAATGATTACTCATTATTCCACCTTATGTTCTATGCTCCATTATGCTCATTTCTGTCCCTTGAACATGCCCCATATAAACTTCTTCACTTTCTCCTTTTCTCCTTTGTTTATGCCACTCCTTGCATGCAGAATGTTATCTCCACCTGTTAATATCTAACCCATACATAAAGGTTCAGGGCAAATACCAGCAGCTATCAGAAATCTACCCTGATTCTTACCCCTTTCAGAGAGAAGCAATCTCTCCTTCATTTGGCCATGTAGCACACCATATGCTTCTATGTATTTACCCTATTGTGATTTATATTAGATTTATATGTTTACATAGACTTAGAGTTTGAAGGGACCTTGGAAATCATTTAAATCCAAATTTTAAAGATGAGGACACTGAGAACCAGAGAAATTTGGTAACTTACTCAAGTTAATACAAGGAATAAGTGACAGAATTAGAGTTAGAGCCCAGGTCTTTATGACTCCAAACTTAATGCTTTTTTTAATCTTATCAGTTTCATGGAAAAGGGAGGATTTACCTTGGACTCAATTACTTATCTCTGTACTTTCCTTAATGTGTGGCATGCAATTTCATTTTGTTCACCAAGAAGTGATGCCAGAAACTGGCATAATCCTATTGAGTAAAAAAGGATCAGGCTTTAGATGATGCCACATTGCTATGGGCACTTATGGGGCTCCTGTCCCCTGGGGAGACGTGACAAACTCTCTATAACCCTCACAGAGGGAACAATCTTTTGTCTCTTGAGTAGCTGACAAGGTCAGCATAGTTTTAGCTTATCAGAATTAACTCTGAACCTCTAGCCTATGAGAAGCCCCACCTAATCTTGATACATGCCACTGAGTCCCAGTCACATGACCTTGGCATAATGGACTCATTCCCTATAAAAACAAACAGAATCTGATTAACTGTATACAGTGCTTTCCTCCATGTAAAATCAACGAGCAATAAACAATGAATGATGAAACATAAACCAAATAGCTATGTCAAAACTGCTCCGGAGCCCTGATAGCTCCCAGATAATTAATGAGGTGCTCTGAGCCCTGGAGTTCTAAGAATGTGTGGCTCATTCCACTTGGCCCCCATGACCAATACTCCTTTGAATGAGCTAAGGATAGTAGACAATGCAATACAATTTGCTACTGATTTCAATTCATACATTGAATAGAGTCAGCCTATACATGAAGACTTGGGAAGACTTGAGAACTTGGAATCCGGGCCCTCTCATGAGTCACCAGAATGGGGAGGGAATTGCGAACCATTAAATACTGAAACTCGGTTAGATGACTGAGGGGCCAGAGCACTTGACTTGGAATGGACATTTACTGTCTCTGTGACCCATCAAGCTGCTTAATCTCTGCATGCCCTAGTTTCCTCATCTTTAAAATGGGGATGGTAAGAATATCTATTCCCCAGGGTTGTTATGAGGATAAAATGAGAAATTTCTAAAGGACCTTTAAAACTTTAAATTGCTATGTGAATGCTAATCATTTTTTCATTATTTTTATAATATGAGTACTTATATGTTCAATGTCATGTCATTGGTAGAGAAAAGGATGAATGGACTCAACAGCCATTCCTGGCAAGAAGCCTGCCGCCATCTTGCTGTTCTGGTGTCTCTCTAACCGTAAGACCTTTGGTCTGTGCTGCATTTTGTCACTTCCTGTTACACGTTCCCTTGCTTGATCCCTAACAAAGTGATGTCCTCCTCCTCCACATAACAGTGGGAGAACATGCCCACAGAGGTGACCTGCATCACTGTTAATGCTTCTACAGGAAACCTTTCTCAGTCCTCCTTAGTTCTAGCACCTTCCCTCTGCCATTTCTCCTGCACACAGGCTATTCATACATAGCTGTTTGCATGTTGTCTCCCTCATTAGACAGGGACCTCCTCAAGAACAATTGCCTTTCTTTGTATACCTGGCACTTAGCACAGTGCCTGACACTTAATAAATGTTTATTGACTGACTGAGTGACTAACAATAATAACAATGTAGGTTTGTGCAGCATCCTAGGGTTTACAAAGCACTTTATCTCAACCTGTTTCAGTGTCAGATATAGAATCAGAAAGCCCAGGATTTTTTTTTTTTGCTTTTTTTTGGGGAGGAGGGAAGGTAGAGCAATTGGAGTTAAATGACTTGCCCAAGGTCACACAGCTAGTAAGTGTGACAGGTATCTGAGGCCGAATTTGAACTCGGATCCTTCTGACTCCAGGGCCAGTGCTCTATTCACTGAGCCACCTAGCCGCCCCAAGCCCAGGATTTAAATCCCTTCTCAGATACTTTAATAGCTGTGTGATCCTGGGTGAGTCACTTACCCTCTTGCAGCCTGTTTCCTCACCTATATAATAATGGCATCTACCTCCCCGAGTTGGTGTTGTAATATATATTATATAATATGTGTTATATAATATTATATAATATTATATAATATATATTAAAGATAATACATATGCATATATGCAAATATATGATAGCATATGTTTAAAGAGCTTTGTAAATCTTAAAATACTACATGAATGTGAGTTGAAATCATCATCATCATCATTATCATCGTCCTTCACAGATGAGGAAATTGAAACGCTGAGAGAACAAATTAATTGACCCATGGTCATACAGCTAGTAGAGGGGGGAGCAAGGATTTGAATGATCTGACCATCAATTTCTAAGTTCTCTTTACTACATCATACAGTTTCCTCCTCATATGAAATGCAAGTAATAAATATGTCACACATGTTTTATTTTTTATTTATTGTACTATTTTGGTAATTTTTTACCAAAAGACTCATGATGGAAAAATGCTCTCCAAATCCAGAGAAAGAACTATGGACTGTGAATGCAGATCCAGAATGCAGATCAGAGCATATTGCTTTCTCTTTTTTTTTCTTTCTTGTGTTTTTTCCCCATTTGTTCTGATTCTTCTCTGAAAACATGACTAATGTGGAAATATGTTTATTATGATTGTACATGTATAACTTATATCAGATAGCTTGCCATCTCGGGAAGGGGGGAAGAAACAGAGGGAGGGCGCAAAAAAAAATTGGAACTCAAAATCTTATAAAAGTGAATGTTGACAACTATCTTTACATGTAATTGGAAAAAATAAAATACTATTAAGTAGAAAGAAATTCTTTGTGTCTCTTGTTATACCTTGATATTGTAAAGTTTAAATCTAGCCTTTGACCTTAGTCAATCTATAACCCCAGGTCACAGAGCAGCGGAGGCAATATGGTACAGTGGAAAAAGAGCTAGGTTTAAATCCCATCTCTGGTGCTTCCTGTTTACTGATTGGCCAATTGCTTAACCTCCCCAGTCCTGAGTATCTTAGTCATCAGTAAACTGAAGATGTTGGACTCCATACCTTTCCGGGTCCCTTCTAGCTTAAGGATTTTATGATATCCCATCTATAGATCAGATCTCTTATCCTCAATTAGCTGCCTTAATTGTGAGTGTTGGACTTGTGAGTTCACGTGCTCAAAACAAATTCAGTCAAAAGATATTAGAGCTCCTCAGGTCTTTCTGGATGTTCCTTAGTAGTCTGGTTAAAGAGTCCCTGGGGCTTCACATTTTCTGATCCTCTTAGACTCTCTTATCTTCTAATTTGTATTGTACTTATTCCTGTGCATGCCTTATTTCTCCTAGACTCTTAGAGGGCAGGGATTCTGTTAAGCACCCCACCTAGCATAGTGCTCTTCATTTCTTAGCAATCAATACCAATGAATGAATGAATGAATGAATGAATGAACGAATGAAAGGATGGATGGATGGATGGATGGATGGATGGATGGATGGATGGATGGATGAGTTTACCACTATGAAAACTCCTCTTTGGCTGATGTTTTCACTCCTGCCCTGTCAAGGTATTCCCCAATCTGCTGCCAGGCAAATCATATACCCTGGCCCATCTTGCAGGCTGAGTATGGTGACTCTCAGCTGAGCCTCTGTGAATGGGTTAATACAAAATATGTAATGCACAATATGTGATGAATAGCAAACATTCGTTTTAAAAAGGAGTGTTATTAAAGCACCAAGATGCTTTTTTTGCACAGAATACCAACTGTCACTTCTTCCCCTTACCCCTCCCTTCTGGCCCTTCACATCATTCTGAAAGCATTATCTAATGCCCACTCCAAAAGATTAAATCCTTCTGGGGGAAAAAAAATAGTCAACATTCATGACACATCCCAGTTCCATCCTACAGCTTTTCCATTCTGGTTCACAGTCAGACATTCTCCCGGTTTAAGGAAAAGAGCATTTGCAAAAACGGCTCTTGGGGCTTAATTGGTATTTCTTTCTTTTGGCTGCCGGTGTAATCCGGAAGAAAAGAAGACAAAGCAAATGGAGAGCTTTTTGTATTGTTCCTAACTACCCCATCCAAGGTTACTGAATACGAGTGGAAAAGCCCCGAGAGTATCTAGGGAGTTGAGGGGAGGTTTTGAAGTAGAACGTGGGATTCTAATGAATTTGCTGGTTGCCTCCCGGAAGGAGAATCTATCTAAATACATTAGAGCCAATGGAGCAGACGCGGAGGCAGTCCCCTAAACGCAGCGCATGCTTTTGTGAGGCGACTTGCTGTTCTCAGTTGTGAAACGTTGCAAATAGATCTGGGTGGGTTTGAAGCCCTGTGTCCCTACGGGGTGCTAATTATGATTTCCATACTTTGGGAGAGTGTGATATTCCTCCTAGCAATCGGTTGCCTCTCTCTCCCTGCGGGGAGTTGAGAACCACAACATATGCACTTCAGCTGTCCTTGGGAAAGGCTGTTCTGGGTCCCCTTGCACAGGGTACTCTCTTTCTTTTCTTCTCTTCCTCTCTCTGTACAAATACATTCATTCTTCCGGGAGATTTGGCAGGGAAAGGGAAGGAGGTGATGAGGCCAATGCCAGCACCAACATTTTGTGGGTATGCTCGCTTCTTCCCAGGTGCAGGAAGGAAGGGGGTTCCTTTGAGCCTGCTTCTATACATCTCCATCTGGAGCTGAAATGGTTTCTAAGGTTGGAAACAAAAATGATTCGATTTGGAAGGCAAGTTAAATCTTTGTCATTAACTTTCAGATTTCTAAAGGTTGAATGATTTCTCACTGTCCCAGTTCTGAAATCCTGGAAGAGAGAAGTCCTAAAGAACAAAAGCTTGAGTCTGGACCTTGATTAAGTCACCTGAGGTCTCTGGGCCTTGGTTTCACCATCTGTAAAAGGGAACGAGTTAATGGTAAATTCCTAGGACTACTCTTGTGAAAATAAATAAGAATCTCCATGAATTGCCAATACCTGGGATAAAGGCAATCAACAAGCACGCATAATTCAAAGTTATAACTGTATTATTACTATATTCATTTTCCAACATCTCATCAGAGGCATGGAGAGAAGGAAGAAGTTGGCAGTGTAACAAGCTGAGTTCTCCATTGCCAACAAAACACAAACTGTGATAGGTCATATCTAGCTGGGAGGCCTTTAAGTACGGACCTAGCATTTGTGCCTGTTGTCTGAGGACCAGCTTCATTAAGGTCCAAGAAATTCCTCACCAGGGGTTTGACCATAGCGATTTGTAGAGATTGTATAATAAGACAAAGACTGAGTCACAATCTTGGACAGGATGTCCACACAGAAGAAATAATGGATGCTTGAAAAATAATAATGATGGTAACAACTTTCTATACCGTCTTAAAGCTTACAAAGGCATTTTCCCCACAACTTGTGACCATTTGTCTGATTTGTTTGTTTTTTAAATGCATTCCCGTTCAGATATTCATTAAACTGGATAATTTCTCAGGTTCCTTTCAAATCTAAGATTCAGAGTAGGTGATGCAAGTATTTGTATACCTATTAAACAGAGAAGGAAACTGGGGTTCTGAGATATTAAATTACTTTTCCATGAAGACTCATTTGGTAGCTGTCATTGCCAAGGGTCTAACCTAAGACTTCAGTTCTATTTCCACTGCAGTAAGTTTCCTTAAACCACTCATGCTCAAAGAAAAGATCTTATTTATAGAATTGCATATTTAGAGCAGGGATGCTTTTTTTATTTTTTCATTCATTCATTCATTTATTTTTAGAATTCTGTTTTTTTTATTTTGAGTTCCAAATTCTCTCCTTCCTTCCCACTGACTGAGAAGGAAGTAGTCTGATACCTATTACCCCTATGAAGTCATGCAAAATGATTTCCATATTAGCTATGTTGCAAAAGAAAAGTGAGAAAAATAAAGTGAAAAAATGTTCTTCAATCTGAACTCAGACTTCATCAATTCTCTCTCTGGAAGTGGATGGTATTTTTCATCATGACTCAGAATTGTCTTGGATCATTGTATTAATCAGAGTAGCTAAGTCTTTCATGGTTGATCATAGTTACAATATTGCTGTTATGGTGTAAAATGTTCTCCTGGTTCTACTCACTTTACATCAGTTCATATATGTCTTGGCATGTCATTCTGAAACCATTGCCCTCATCATTTCTTATAACATAATAGCATTCCAACACAATCATATCTCACAAATTGTGTAGCTATTTCTCAATTAATGGGCATCCCATCAATTTCCAATTCTTTGCCACCACAGAAAGAACTGTAGAGCAAGGATTCTTAACCTTTTTTATGTGTATCAAAGGCTCTTTTAGCAATGGGTAGATGCCTATAGATTTCGGGGGGGAGGGGGGGAATTATTTAATGTATAAAACAAAATACATAGGATTACAAAGAAAATCAATTATTTTGAGAAAAGGAACTTTCTCAGCCCCCAGGTAAAGAACCTCTGATAAGGGATAATCTAGTCCAATACCCTTATTTTATGTATAAGTAAATGAGACCCAAGGAACATAAATGGTTTGCCCAAGGTCACATGCATAAGTAAGTATGAGAGCTGAGAGGTGACCCAGGTCCTCTTGACTCTGAACCACTGCCCAGTTTTCCACTGTTCACAATATTAAGGAGTCAACTTTTTCTAGTAAAATGGTGTAAAGGTGTAAATGTTTAAGGTGTAAATACTTGTTTATTAACTTCAGTCAAAAGGATGATGATCATGGTGGTGGTGGTGGTGGATGGTGGAGGTGGAGGTGGTGGTGGTGATGGTGGTGACAAGAATATTTGCAGTGCAAAAGAAAATAGTTGGATAAAAAGCAATAAACAGTAGATAGATATCTAAGAACAAGAACAATTGAATAAAAGGTAATAAAGAGGTCTATAAATACACTTAAATTTATCCTTTAAAGATTTACAAGAAGCTGTTTCAATGTCTGCTGAAAAAAGAAGTTAAAAAAGTAGGTTTTACACTGCAAATCATAAAAAAGAATTTACATTAAAGAAGGCTGGGTAGGGGAAAGAAGGGGAGAAAATTTGTAACTTAAAACCTTGTGGAAATGAATGATGTAATCAAGAAAATAAATTAAAATTTAAAAAAGACTAGGAATTTCTCTTGGAGACTTTCCATTTTAAAAGCTCACAGATATTTATATAGGTCTTTACTCTTCATTAGGCAGTGGCCTTGCTACAACTTGTGAAGTTCCTGCTACAGTAATTACCTAATGCCCAGCTTGGAGAAGTGACTTGTCTGAAGTCACAAAACTAGCAGACTTGAACCCAAGCCTTCTGACTGCAAGTCTAGTACCAATTGTCTAGCACAGAGCCTCTCACATGTGGCTAAGGTTAGACATGGATTTGCCTGGAGGCAGGAGAAATACAATCTCTTCTGAAAGGCTCTTCAAGACACAGCATTAGAGAAAAATGTGATAGTTTTAATACATTAATTTTCCTGCAACTTAATTGTCCCAATTTGTGGTATTAGCTCAGTGACAATATTCAGCCTCCTTCGCAGTATATCTTGGAACAAGGAGGAAGGTGATGCCTCTGTTTGCATCACAGCTAGACGTGGATAGAGAGAAGAGGGAGGTAATCACTGTAATCTCTCCTAAAATATGCATGAGCAGTTAATTTGCTAACCTAATTTACTTTCCCTTGCACCAATGGCAATAAAGTTTGCAGACAAGTTTAGTGTAACCAAACATGACTGTGAGAAATTAATTCAATTGTCCTAATTAAATTATATAATTATCTAGGTGGGATTTGATCGTGTGAAGGTAAAGTCTAGAAGTATCAATTTATTTTAATGCCAAGGCCAGCTCTTTTTCTATAAAAGCAGGAATGAAGAGTAGGCAATTTCTACAACACTCCCTATGTAGAATTAGTGGATCTCAGAGATGAAAGTAACTTTAAAAGTCATCTTGTCCAATTTCCTATGATAGAAATCCCATCCCAAAATTATTTGAGAAAAAAACACGTTCAAAAGATATTGTTAAGGCTCTGTATTCATTTAATTTTTTAATTTTTAATTTTTTTTTAAATTACTAAGTACTTAATGTGGGCAAGAAATTATAATATATGCTAGGAATACAAAAATGAAAAACAAAATAGTTGACACCATACCCTCAAAGAATTTTGTTTGTGTGGTTGGGGGTAAGAGGAAGTGTTAGTAAAATGTAAACAAATAATTACAATAAAAGGCAGTGTGTATGTAAATAGGGACAAAGGAGAAGTAAAGCAAAATGTTGATGGAAAAATCTATGAGGGAGAAAGCTGTTTCAGCAGGGAATCAGGGAAGGTTTCAAGGAAGAACTGCCATTAGGGCTGAACTTTGAAAGCAGCAGATTTCAACAGTCAAAGATGAGGAGCATTGGCATTCCAAATATAAGGGGAGACTTAGATGAATGAATGACATCAGAAGTAAGCAAGCCGTATCTCAGAACAACTGAGTCCTTCAAATGTAGCCCTGTTTGGAAAGTGGAATTTATGAAGGCGAGTAATATGGAATGCCCATAGAAATGTAAGTTGTAACCAGTATGGAGGTTCATGTTTGTAAATGCTGGATTAGGGATTTTTTTTATACTCTAGGTAATAGGGAGCTATTGAAATTTGTTCACTTAAAAATTTTGCTGATTAAAACTACAAATGAGTTTGTACTACAAAACTACAACTGAGGAAAAACAATAAGAGAATCTATGTAAAGAGATAAATGTGGCTACATAAAGAACTCATACTCAAACTATTGACTGGTGAACTTGAATACCTGGGGAAATTTAGAATGTATCATTAAAGTGATGATTTGTGAACATCCCAAAAGAAAAAACGTCACTCCCTAAAAGCCGGCATGAGTTTTCAGCGTAAATTATGACACATGCAATGTAGACACCTGGGAGTTCAGTGAATAGAGCACTGGGAGGAAGACTCATCTTTATGAGTTCAAAATCTGGCCTCAGACACTTACCTTGTGTGTCTGTGTGTCACTTAACCCTGTTTGCCTCATCTGTAAAATTATCTGGAGAAAAAAATGACAAACCACTCCAGGATACCTGCTAAGAAAACCCTGAATGGGGTCACAAAGAGTTGGACATGACTGAAATAATTGTGTAACAGAACTATACTTATAGAGCAGAGGAACACCATAAATACAATACAGTTAGATATTAACGACCATTTGACAAAGTTCCTTACAATATAATTGCAAATAAGATGAATAAATATGACCTGAATGACAGTCCATTCAAATGAAGTTCTAACCTATTAATTGCTGGATTCAAACTGTAATGATGGTTATTCAGGTGTGACTTAGAGGGAACTCTCTAGTGGGATGTTGCAGGGATCTATCCTCCGCCCTTTTGTGTTCAGTTTCATTGGTAGTCTCTGTGAGACTAAAACCACAGAAAGCATATTTACCAAATTTTCACGTGACATGAAATTAGGAAGAACTGTCAATAAAATGAGTGGTGAATCATGTTTCTCAAAGAATGTTGGCTGAATCTGACTTTTCTAGAGAATAAAAATTAATAGGAAATAAAGGCAAAGTCCTACACTTTGATTCATAAAAACAATTTTACATGAATGAGTACTAGGGAACTGATTAAATAGTAGTTCTTTTGACAATATCTGAGAGTTTGAGTAGACCGCATCCCCAATGTGAATTAGTAATGTGATGGTATACCCCAAAATAAAAATAAAATAATAAGAGTCCAGCTTAGAGACAACTGGTAGCACAATGGATAGAACACTGGGCCTGGAATCAAGAAGACTTGAGCTCAGACCCTCAGATACTCACCAGCTATGTGATCCTAGTCATGTTACCTCAGTTTTCTCAACAGTAAAATGGGGATAATAATGGCACCTATTTTGAAGGGTTGTTATAAGAATCAAATGAGAGGTATTTCTTTAAAAAAAAGGCATTTAGCACAGTGCCTGCCACATAGTAGGCAGGACATAAATCCTTATTCCCATCCCTGTACCATGATCAGTGCAAATATGGTATATATTGTAATCAGTCTGAATGTCATATTTTAAGAAAGATATTGACAAGGTAAGTAAAGCATGTTCAAAGAACTGTGGAGAGGATTATGAGTGTACTTAAAAATCATGCAATGATGACAGATTTATGGAAATGGGAACTGGAGGAGAGAAGGCATAAGGGGGCAGGAGACAACATGCTTTCATGTAGTTGAAAGGTTGTCCAAAGGAAAAGGGATAAGAAATATATGGTTTAGTCTCAGAAGGCAGAACTAGGAGTAGTGGATCAAAGTTGCATGAAGGCAAAAATTTCAGGTATATATAAGAAAACCTTTCCAAAAAAAATGAAAGTTATCCAGAAATGAAATCAGTTACTTCATTGGGTGAGAAATTCCTTACCACAGGAGGTCCTTTACCAGAGGCCAAATGTCCACCATCAGAAAATCTGTAAAGACTATTGCTGTTTTCCCATTCAGGTTAGTTTAAATGATCTCTGAGGTTTCTTCTCACTCTGAAATTCTATGACTCTATGATTTCTCAAGGGCAGGGATTAGGGCTTTTTAGCCAGATCCAGTCTTTGATCCAGAAACACCAGAGTTCTAGGGTTATCAAATATATACTTCTATACGTCTTTGGTTATTTGTACTATTTCCTCTAGGTCAGCCTATAATTTTCTGCTTGACCCAGATCTGCCATTGACACTATTTTACAGGGGATGCGAGCAGGACAAATGTGAGGAAGAAATTCCATAGATTGTGTGGAAAAGGGGGTTTCGTTGTTGTTGTTGTTCACTTGTTCAGTCATGTCTGACTTTTCATAACCTCTTAGACCATAGCATGCTAGGTCCTTCCATTCTCCACTATCCATCAAAGTCTGCCCAAGCCTATGTTCATTATTTCCATGACATTATCTATCCATCTCACCCTCTGCCATTCTCTCTTTCACCTTCCATCTTTTCCAACATCAGAGTCTCTCCCAATGAGTCCTGTCTTCTCATTATGTGGCCAATCAATTTAAATTTCAGCTTCAGTATATGACCTTCTGATGAATAGTTTGAATTAATTTCTTTAAGTATTGAGTGATTTGATCCCTTTGCTGTTGAATGGACTCTCAAAAGTCTTCCCTAATATCACAATTTGGAAGTGTCCATTCTGTCGCTCTCAGCTTTCCTTATAGTCCAACTCTCACAACCATACATTGTACTATGTGATATAACATTATTATAATAAAACTCAGGGCTGGACATCTTTTGTGAAGGCCTGTTGGCACAGTCATGAGTGAAAGTTGGAAGAGGCTTGTAAATGGATCTTCCCTGTAGGAATCTTCACTTAGGCATGGATGTTACATTAATATATATGTTATATATTAATATAATATGCACTGCATTCATATGCACACACATACACACATGATATCCAAAAGACTTAGTTATCTGCATGCATGTACCTATATAAATATATATATATGTGTGTGTGTGTGTGTGTGTGTGTGTAATAGATAATTATATAGACATGTGCATACATGTACTCAGATGGTTTTCTGTGTGGTATATGTATACATCATACTGAAACTTGATGAGCCAGATTCCCAGAGAACTACATCGAAGCCTTGACCCACAGAGTGGGAATGGTCCTCAGGAGTCATTAGTCCAGCCCACAACTCAACTAGGACTCTACTCTTCACCATCTCCAACAAGTGGTTACTTCAGCCTAAAAACCTCCAGTAAGAAGGAGGCCACCACATGTACTTTTGGACAACTCAAATTTCTAGGAAGCTTTTCATTGTGTAGAGGGGTGGCACAATGGCTACAATGCTGGAGCTGGAGGCAAGGAAGACCTGAGTTCAAGTTCAGCCTCATATGCTTCCTGGCTGCCCTTCCCTAGGCAAGTTGCTTAACTTATGTTTGCCTCAGCTGCATGTCAACAAGTCAGTTAAACAAGCATTTATTAAGTACTTACTATAAACCTGGGACTTGTTAAATGCTTGGAATATAAAACAAGTGGAAAGAATGCCCTCCAGGACCTTAACTTCTAATGGGGGAGACAACACAGAAAAGGAATCTGAAAAGCTGTGGGTGCCTTGCTGTAGTGCTCCCCTAATCATGGAGATCCTGGGAGGAAGAAGGCTCCAGGGACAGAGGAAGGCATGTGCTACCAAGTTTTTTCATGAATGCTTCTCTGGGAAGGAAAAAAAAAAGTCTGCAGGACACACTTTTAAAGTGAACATTTTCTCCTTCATTTTTTTGAGTCTAGACAATCAACAAAACAGTAAATCAAGTCTTGATTTGTGGCATTTGTGTTGAGTTTGTGAGGTATAAGTGCCCACACTGAAAATTTAACCATCTTCCTCATTCAAACTGACCCCAATGTGCTCCTAAGTGGAGAGTACTTAGAATGTGGCAAATCCAAGTATAGAATGAGCTTCCAGGGTGAAGGTGTTTCTATGGCATCATAGATAAAGTATAGTTAGTACAGCCTTTATATCATTTGGAAAATGGGTACAATGATAGCCTCTATTTCCCAGGGTTGTGAGGATCTAATGAGCTACCATTTGTAAAAGTACTTTGTATACTTTAAAAAGTACTATATAAATGCTGGCTATTATAATGTAAAAGTTAAATATGGCTCTCTGTAATTTCCAGCCATATTTCCTAGATCTGCCTTCTGGGGCCAAGCAGAACAAGACATTTAATCCCTTTTTCACATTACACCTGCAAACACTTGTATAATTTTGCTATGATGTGTTCTCTTGCCTTATCCCCTGTCCCAATCTTTTCTTCTTAAGGTTAAAATGTCCTCATTTCTTCACTTGATTCTCTAAAGACATGTTCTTTATTCCTGTTGTTACTCAACTAACTCTCCTATAAATGTGTTTTGGTTCATCTATATCTTTCCTAAAATGTGGTGCCCAGGGGGCATAGAAGCAGCAAGGTCCCGCAGCTCCCACACTGCCACCCTAAACACCCATAAAATTATGAGCCCAGACAAAGTCTAGGACTCTCAGACGCACACAAAAATACAGAAAACACATCTCTCACTGAAGGCAGCTCAGCAGCAAGGGTTCATAGCAGCGGCCAGGAGTGGAGGCTGGAACAGCCTGAAACAGAGACTGCGGCCAGGCCCATGGTGGTGGGAAGGAGCCCGGGCTGAGCCGAGCCGAGCCCCACCACAGCCAGTCTGCCGAGGAGAGGAGCTACAGCCTCCAGCACCTCCACATCTGCCAAGGTGTGAGGAACAGGGATGGGAGAGGGGCAGCTCCCACTGGAGCAGAGACCGGCCCAGCCCAAAACCACAGCCATGGCCAGGCCAGGCCCTAAGGCAGCAAGGAGGAGTGAGCCTCCCAAACCGCAGCTTGAGTCTACTTCAGAGAAGATCTAAAGCACCTGCCTGAGGGGATCTTAAAATCCTGGTCAGAGACAGTTAGTGAAAGTGAAACTTTAAAAATTAATTGGGGGAGGTAAAGCAGTTCCGCCAATCTGCCCCTGGGGCAAGGAAGCAGTGGGGGAGGGGAACTGCTGGAACAGGCGACAGCCCCCACCAGGCTGCTTCAGAGCCCCTGGCCTGCAGACTCCGCAGGGGGGCTGAATGGACTGATCAGTGCCAAGTGATCTTGTGTTGAGCAGCCTGGATCCGGATTGTGGTCTTGGGTGGTGGTTCTGGGGTGTGCTTTCAGCAAGCCAAAGCTGGGGGGACTTGCAACACCCCCCTAGTAGCTCCAGCAGCTGGGAAAACCCCAGTGATTTGGAACAGAGCTTCCCCCCCTGGAAGCAGAGTTTCACAGAGCTAAAAAAAACCAACCAATTAATTGACTGGCCAACATGAGGAAAAGAAAGCAAAAGAAGAACAGCAATAAAACTCTAGAATCCTTTTTTTGTGGACAAAAAGGGTCAAAGCATTGAATGGGAGGAAGACAGCCCCAAACTCAGAACTCCCACACCAAATGCCTCCAAGACAATTGAAGAATGCCTAGAAGCTATACATCAACTGAAAAAGGACTTAGAAAACCAAATAAGAGAAGTGGAAGAAAAATTGGGAAGAGAAATGAGAATGATGCGAGAAAATCATGAAAAGAGAGTCAACAACCTGACTGAAGAAAACAATGCTTCAAAGAATAGATTAACTCAAACGGCAAAAGAGGCCCAGAAAGCCAATGAGGAGAAGAATGCCTTAAAAAGTTGAATT
>CM053593.1:92567196-92601256 GCA_028646575.1 Pseudocheirus occidentalis
ACAGATTGTGGGAGGGGTCTTACAGTGGGATCAATGTTCTGGGCAGGGGGGTAGGGACAAAAAGGGGAGAAAATTTGTAACTCAAAACCTTGTGGAAATGAATGATGTAACCAAGAAAATAAATTTAAATTAAAAAAAAAGAACTTAGCTCATCTAGTTCTAGTTTCCTCAGGGTGAAGAACTTAAGACCTTAGCTAAGAGGGGGTTAGTGTCCATGATCACACAATTGGCAAATATCTTGAGTGGAATCTGATTTGTGATTTTATTTTTTTTCCCAACATAACATAGGTAGCATCAGAACTCGAATCCAAGCCCACGTTTTCTTCCTAGTCCAGTGGTCTTCCCATTATACTATGCTGCTGATCTCTAAGCCAGGACTCTTTCTGCTCTAAGATTCTTAGATTCTGCAGTTCTTTGATTCTATGCAACCTGGGTTATCCCTATAATGAGTCTATTAAAAGTGAAGTACACTTTGCTTAAAGCAAGGAGAGTTTCTGGAGCCACCACTAAGCGTTAAAGTTACTTTCTATATATTTTGACCTTTATAGTTGGTCCCCTAGATAGCTTTTCCAAAAGAGGTACTGATGGGGAGCCAAGTAAAGGATTTGAAATCTTTGCCGTTCCTGACTCCCTACAGAAAATGCAGGGAAAAAACATAACTTTGTACTCTCAGCATCTGCTTAGCAACAGCTGTTTCCTTTTGTGTGCCTGAAGTGAAACTCCTACCAGCATTGACCCAGCCCTTTATCCTGTTAGAAGAGGCCCATTAAGTGACAGCATCTGTGATTTTTGTCATGCTTTGTTCAAAACCTCGAGAGGCCTCACTGACTCTTCCTAAAGAATGGAGCTGCTTCACCTTACACACTTCCACTGTCCTATAACCAAGTTAAGGTAAGTAGAGTCACCAAGCACATAATGAGTACCTACAGAGTATATGCAAGGCTCTTTGTGGAGATATGAAGAAACAGAAAAAAATGCTCTCAAGAATTTCACAGTCTAATAGAAAATGAACATGAAAACAACTGCATACAAACAGGATAAGTCACAAATGATCAATCAACAGAGAGTCACTAGCATTAAGGGAGAATCTGGAAAGGCTTCTTGTGGAAAACGGGATATTAGCTGGGATTTGAAGAAGACCAGGAGATGGAGATGAGGAAGGAAAGAATTCCAGACCCAAGGTACAGTCAGTATAACTGCAGTAAGGTATTCTGTTGTTGTTTTAGTCATGTCTGACTCTTTGTGACTCCATTTGGGGTTTTCTTGGCAAGATATTGGAGCGTTTTCATTTTTCAGTACATTTTACAGATGAGGAAGCTGAGGCAAACAAAGTTAAGTGACTGACCCAGGGTCACATAGTAAAAAGTATCTGAAGTCAATTTTGAACTCACGAAGAGTCTTCCTAACTCTGGACCCCAATGCCCTATGCACTGCACTACTTAGCTACTCCTCCTTGAGAGCAAGAACTTTTTCCTCTTTGTATCCCCAAGCACAAAGTAAATGCTTAATGAATGTTTATTGAGGGACTGACTGACTAACTTTGGAGTCTGAGCACCTACCTTTGAATCTTGCATCTGCTTCTTATTCTTTATGTAACCTATAGCAGGTAACTTCTCCTCAAGGTACTAGTTTCATCGTCTCTAACTTTAGGGCTCTAGGATCAATAGTTCACATTTAAGGACCCTTTTAGCTCTAAATCCCACTGTCCTGGGCCTCTGTTCAAGTCCCTTGTATAAGAATGCCTCACTTTAGGGTAGCTAGGTTGCACAGTGAATAGAGCACTGACCCTGGAGTCAGGAGATCCTGAGTTCAAATCCAGCCTCAGACACTTAACACAAAAACTAGCCATTGACCCTGGGCAAGCTGGCTAACCCCTGATTGCCCTCCAAAAAAAAGCAAAAAAATAAAATAAAAAAAGAAAGAAAGAAAGAATCCCTCACTTTTTAAAAAGCTAATACAGGAGTGGAGTCAAGATGGTGGCATAGAAGCAGAAGAACTCCATGGCTCCAACCATAACCACCTCAAATACCTATAAAATATTATTCTAAATAAATTTTAGAGCTCCAGAACTCTTAAAATGACAGAGAAGAAGGCTCCCACTAGGCAGCCCAGCAGAGAGACAGAAAGGGTTCATCACAGCACACTGGGAGCAGAGCCCAGGCCCATGTAGTTTTAGCGCCAGACCATCCAGGGGAAGTCCTGACTAGAGCTTTCAGGATAGCAAATCACTGGGAGCTAAGGTGGTTTCCAGAATCACAAACCCATAAGAGCCAAGGACAAAGGGAAAAGATCAGTGGAACCTGGCTAAATTTGGGGGAGAGGGTCCAGCCAACTGCCTCCAGAGCTAGAAGCTGGCTGAAGTGGTGGCCCTGAAGCCACCTCCACGTGGCTGCTTCAGGGTTCATGACCTACATGTTGCCAGGTAGACAAGTGATCATTTAGGGGCTAAGTGCTCTCACCTTGAGCTGTCTGCATCGGGATTGTGGTCTTGGGTGGTGGCTGGGAGGTGTGTCTTCAGTAAGTCAAAGATGGTGGGGGCTGTAGAGATTGTGGCCTCCTAATAGCTCCAGCAGCTGCAAAAACCCCAACGATTTGGGACAGAACTCTCCCATCTGAAAGCCGAGTTCTACTGAGCCCAAAAGTAAAGTAACTGGTTGGCAACATGAGCAGGCAATGGAAGCAAAGAAAGCTCAGCAATCCAGCTTTAGATTCCTTTTTTGGGGACAAAAAGGATCAAAGCATGGAACAGAAGGAAGATAACACAGTCAGAACTCCCACACCAAAAGCTTCCAAGTAAAATGTAGACTGCTTACAATCCATAGAGGAGCTTAAGAAGATTTTTGAAAACCAAATAAGAGAAGTGGAGGAAAATTTGGGGAGAGATATGAGAATGATGCAAGAAAATCATGATAAGAGAGTCAGCAACCTGACTGGCAAAAATAACACCTTAAAAAATAGACTAACTCTAAAGGCAAAGGAGGCCCAAAAAGCCAATGAGGAGGAGAATGCCTTAAAAAGTAGAATGTGCCAGATGACAAAAGAATCTCAAAAGCTCACTGAAGAGAATAATTTCTCCAGAATTGGAGAGGAGCAAATGGAAGCAAATGACTTTATGAGAAATCAGGATACTATTTAAACGGATCCAAACAAATGAAAAATAGAAGGCAATGTGAAATATCTCCTTGAAAAAAAACCACTGACCTGGAAAACAGATCCAGGAGAAACAATTTAAAAATTATTGGACTACCTGAAAGCCATGATCAAAAAAAGAACGTAGAAAGCATCCTTCAAGAAATTCTCAAGGAAAATTGCCCTAATATTTTAGAATCAGAGGGCAAAGTAGAACTTGAAAGAATTCAACAATCATGTGTTGAAAAAGATCCCCAAAAGAAAACTTCTAGGAATGTTATAGCCAGATTCCAGAGTTCCCAGATCAAGGAACAAATATTGCAAGCTGCCAAGAAGAAACAATTTGAATACTGTGGAAACACAATCAGGATAACCCAGCACCTAGCAGCTTCTACATTAAGAGACCAAAGGGCCTGGAACATGATATTTTGGAGATCAAGGGAGCTAGGATTAAAACCAAGAATCACCTACCCAGTAAAAGTAAGTATAATGTTTCAGAGGAAAACATGGTCATTCAATGAGGTGGAGGACTTTCAAGCATTTTTGAGGAAAAAACCAGAGCTGAATAGAAAATTTGACATTCAAACACAAGAAGCATGAGAAGGCAAACATGGAAAAGAAACCATAAGGAACTTGTCAAAGTTGAACTATTTACATGCCAACATAGAAAAATGAGAATCGTAACTTATGAAACTTTCCTCAGTATAAGGATAGGTGAAGGGAATATAAATACATATACACACAGATGTATGTGTGTATATATATGTGTGTGTGTGTATGTATATATACACATATGTCTACATAGGAGGGTATATACGCAAATGAATACATATGGGAGTGTGTGTATATATGTGTACATAGACAGAGGGCACAGGATCATTTTAATAAGAAGGGATGATATTTTAAAAGGTGAAATTAAGAGGTGAGAGAGCAATAGAATGAGAGGAGACAGGGAGAGACAGAATGGGGTCAACCATTTCATATAGACAAGGCAAGGGATAACTATTACAATGGAGGGGAAGAATAGGAAGACAAAAGGGAATGGGTCAACCTTACTCTCATTGAATTTGGCTTATGGAGGGAATGACATACACTCTAAAATGGATATCTTGCCCTGTAGGAGAGTAGGGGGCAAGGGGATGAGACAAATTGTGTATATATGTATATAAAACTTTACATGTATTATGCCATTTGAGATACACTATAATCCTATGAGATAAGTAGTCAAACATCTTTATACTCGTTTTACAGATGAAGAAACTAAAGATCAGAGAGTTGAAATGTACTCTCTTCTTACCTGTCTCATAGAACTCCTTACTTCCTTCAAGACACAGGTCAAGCACTACCTTCTACATGACCTTGTTTCTTCTGATCCTGCAACTGCTATAGTCCTGCCTTAGTTACCCTGTATTTGACTACCTTGTATTGATTAAGGAGGTGGCTAGGTATAACAGCAAGCATCCTAGAATACCCACCCAGGTTGGCTGCTAGCATAGGTTCTTTATCTGTTTTATTAAAGAAAAGAAACTTTAAGGGGTCAACAATCTTTAATTAAATGTATATGTGTGTGTGTGTATACAAATACATACACACATATGTGTGAGTGTGTGTATATGTGTGCAATTCACTTAGTTGGGGGTTGAGGGGATGTCAGTACCCTGAGCTTCAGAAAATACAAACAGAAATTCCAAAGAGACAAAAAATAAGGACAGAGAAAATTAACACAATTCAACATATCAACAGACAGGGCTTCTAGCTGTTTGACCATTATATACATACATAGGTAGTTACTAGAGAAAGAAGCACCAGCATCTGGGTTTTCAAAGCCAACAGTTTCAAGTTCAATGATTACTCAGAGTCTCATATGGCCAAATCATACAACGCTTTCCATAAGTGAGCCCTAAACCAAAACCTCACCTCAGAGTATAATATACCCTTCTTCAGGGTCAGAGGACGTCACAACCTTTGTGACCTACTCCCTAATTACAAAGTAATAAAAGTTTAGGCCTTCCTGAAAAACAAGCCTCCTCCCAATTAAGCCTCTCCTGTTGGGTTCCACTTGAGGCCCATTAAGGAGGAGAGATCTTCAAATTCCCTAGGCCTAGTAAAGGTCAGGGGAGATCTTCAAATTCCCTTACCATTATACTAGATGATGCAGTACATAGAAGGATGAGTCTGGATTCAGGAAGACTCATCTTCCTGAGTTCAAATCCGGCCTCAGATATTTACCAGCTGGGTGGCCATAAATGAGTCATTTAACCCCGTTTGTTTGCCTCAGTTTCTCATCTGAAAAATGAACTAGGGAAGGAAATGGCAATCATTCTAGTATCTTTGCAAAAAAAAAAAAACAAATGGGATAAGGCAAAGTCAGACACAACTGAGCTATTTATTATGTATTTGTTTTGTGCATGCATACATATCTACATGCCTACCTACTTACCTGCACATATTCATAGAACATCTCCAAAAATTCTACTGCACTAAGACTTTTGGTAGACTGCAAACACACATATAATACATATACATATATGTGTATACACATATATACACTGTACATACATACATACAATATACACATCTATATATGTACATGGATGTATATGTAGATATATACATACATCTACACATGTGTGTATGTTATCTTTTCTTATAATATTCTTGAAAGTAAGGGCTCTTTCTTTGCATCTGTAGCACTGTACCTGACACATAATGAGTGCTTAATTAATGCTTGTTGATTGATTGGTTGATTTACCCAGGGTTATACAACCAGTAAGTTTTAGAGGCAAAATTTCAACATAAGTCTCCTCTGATTCCAAATCTATAATCCTTTCTTTTCTTTCCAGCCCATTCTACTCTGGAGAGTTCAAATTGTTAAGGTGTTTTTCCTTGTCCATACCTTAAATCTGTCTCTCTGAAACTTCCATCCATTGCTTCTAGTTCTGCCCTTTGGAGCCAAGAAGAAGCGTAATCAATTTTCCTGTAACATCCTTTCAATTACTTGAATATAACTATCATGTACCCCCAAGTCTTTGCTTCATTCTAAGTAAAGCATCCCCAATTCCTTCACCTGGTCATTTCTCTATGGAGGGTCTATTGCATCTCATTCCATCCAGACTAATTTGAGATCATTGGAGAAAAGATGCTATATAAACCTGACAACAATGAATAATCTCAGAGATTAGATTTTGGTTTCTATATGACCCCCACTTCCCTTTCCTTCAAGGAACCCATTGCCTTCCTTGACTTCAGCACATTCCTCATCCATGAGCCATCTTCAATGACAGGCAATCCATTTGAAGTAAAGAATTCTGTCACTTCTCATTAGGATTGTTTTCCCTGGCATCAGCAGAAGTAGCCTTAGTTAATGCTGTTCCCAGCAAGCATCCTCTGGACCAGAAAATCATCCCATGCCAAAGCACCTTAGCTAGGCAAGGTGGAAAGTCATCCTCCAGAAACCACCTTATAACTTAGGATATCTTGTCAATAGTCATAACTATACCTCTGGTTCCATTAAAATGAGGGCATCTTTGACAGTAAAAGGGAAAGAAAAGTTTTCTTTGTAGCATTTGGATGAGAGAAGCTCAAAGGAAAGAAGAGCTCAGCAGTGGTTCTCAACCTTCCTAATGCCAGGACCCTTTAATACTCCTGTGTGGGCATATCCGCATGTGGGCAGACCGGCCTGGAAACAGATAAAGGAGCTGTGTCTCCATTCCTAAAACCATCAGAAATATGTGTTTTCCGATGGTCTTAGGCTACCATTGTGACCCCTGTGAAAAGATCGTTCAACCCCCAAAGGGGTCAAGACCCACAGGTTGAGAACCACTGGCTTAAAGGGAATGAGAAGACTGCTCATTGCTCTGCAGAAGCATTAAGGCTTCAGATCATCATCAAGGTTCATTTATCTCCCACTTCCTGTGGAGAGTTACAATTATCCCACTTACCGCCTCCTCACTGACACTTGGGTGGGAAGCCATCAACATAAAAATCATTCTGGCCTTAGCAGATTTGGGGGAGATTCAGCAACAACAAACACACAAGCTAGCCAAGAGTTACATGTGAAGAATGCTTTGGAGTTGCCTAAAAGCAGCTTATTTTCAATAGAAGCATGTCTAGGTGTTTTATAAGCTCCTGGAAACCTTTCTGACCCCACCCACCTATTGGTAGTGGAGTAGATAAGAGTACCCAGGCTGGAGTCAGGAATTCTTTTATCTGAATTCAAATCTGGCCTCATAAAAATACTAGTTGTGTGACTCTGGGCAAGTCACTTAATCCTGTTTGCTTCAGTTTCCTCATCTGTAAAATGCATTGGAGGAGGAATTGACAAAACCACTCCAGTATCTTTGCCAGGAAAATCCACAATGAGGCCATGAAGACTTGGACATGACAACAACAATAACAAACTTCTTATGAGAAAGTTTCTCAACTCAACAGTCCTGTTGGGCAAGGATTCTCACTTCCCACAGTGTGTAAGAGAGTGTGTTTGTGTGTGTGTGTGTGTGTGTGTGTGTGTGTGTGTGTGTGTGTGGTGTGGTGAAGAAAAAAATAGAGAAAAAAAATCAAAGGTTTTTTGTTTGTTTGTTTGTTTGTTTTACTGGGTTTGCATCCTGGCTCTGCCACAACCTAACTATAACCTCATTTTATCCCTAGAAGTCTTGAATTCTGCATCTTTAAGATATCCTAGGTGTGCATGCGCATGCACACACACATTTACATGTGAACACATATTGCCTGTTTGATCTTTCTCTAAGAAATTTTCAAACTCAAATATAGCAACAGTTCTCACGAACTGAGAAAGGCAAAAGAACCCAAGGAATATTGGAGATTTTCTTATCCATTTCCTTCATGTCAGTGAAGGTGGACTTAAACACTATGTGGAAGAACCAAAGGGCAGTGCTAAGGTTGATACCCCCGAGAATGTTGTGATTTAGTGCAAAGAATCCTGAATCTGAAGTTAGGAAACTTGGATTTGAATCCCAGCTCTGATAAATGGATATATTGCGCTTTGAAAGTATGAAGTTTGATGTAAACTTAAGTCTGTGTTACTATTATAATTAGTCCAAAATTATGATTTCATTGCTTTTAGGAACTCCTGGTGAGGAAACTCCCTCTAACAATGTGGACCAGCACCTGCTCTGCAACTTAGAGAGTGACCCAGGGCAGCAAAGAGGGTAAATAACTTTTCCATGATCACAGTTTAGTCTGTATCAGCAACAGAGCTTGAACCCACTGTGTGATTGGGATCATTTGGACTTACATAGTCTTCCATCCACTATACCACACTGTCTCGTGGCTGCTACCATTCTTGTTTTAGCAACCTACCCAAACCCAGGTACCCATTTTCAATAAAACATCTACTGACAAGGCAGAACATCCCCCATCCAAAGTACACCACCACCACCACCATCATCATGGTAGTAGTAGTAATGATAATGATAAGTCACATTCTTGAGTTCAGACCCAGCACTCCATCTACTGTACCACCTAGTTACCCTACACCTAACATACTAGATTTTCCATAGTTTGCTTTTTTCTTCAGAACTTTTTTTCCTCATACAGCTTTTTAGGGTCCTTCTCTTTACTAAAATAAAATAAATTGTGCTTAGTTATCAATAGGTAGCAATCCTTCCAGGGATGTCTGAATCTTAACCAACATCTCCCTCCATTATTCAAATGCAGGGGGTTGAATGAGGGTGGCACTTTAAGCACCATGACAATCATAGGGGGAAATATATACATGTATAAAATATGTATACATGCATGCACATGTATACATACACATATAGGGATATGTTTCTATGTACACACGTGGATGTGTGTGTGCATACACGTATATGTGCACTTACACCTAAAGGTTTATATGCATAAATACATGCATGTATACTTATACATATGTATGATGTAAGAAGTGGAGGGGTTTTTTCATAGACCTTAGATGACACTCTACCTGACCTCTTCCACTCATGTGTTAGGTATGCTCCTAAAGACACCCTACTAGGCTTCCTTCCAGACAGAAAATTCTCTAAAACTGAGGAGCAGAGAAGACAAAGAAGTAAAAAGTCTTTCTCTCTGTCCACTTGGCCCTGTTTTGACACCACAGGCCCAGGTAGGCCATTTTCCAACCCAGCCAGAAGGAGGGAAAATTGAACTGTGGTCTAGAGAGCTATCCGTTCTGACCATTAGTCAATCACCAGGAGCCCGTTAGACCTAATTGTCTTTGAAACATCCGCTGAACCAACACTTTTTTGGAGGTCAGCCTTTGAGGCCAGAGAGGAGGCAGCAGTACCTGTGATGAAAATAAAAACATAATAGGTTCAGATAGTGGGGCTGAAAATTAGCTTTAGGGGTCTCCTCCAGTTGGTTTGTTAATGAGGTGAAGCCTAATAGTGGTCTTGGCTGTAATAAAGATGAATTACTTTTTTCTATAAAATAATGAAACTTTGGTAAACATTCCAGGCTTATCACTTAATTCTTCCCCAGCGCACTGAGAGAGAAGGAGAGAGAAAGACCAAGAGAGAGAGAGAAAGAGAGAGGGAGACCTCCCCCAAACCCACCCCCCATTTTTAATATTCTGAGCTATTAGATTTCAATAACCCACTCCACAGCAATGCAGGTCTCATTTCCCTGGACAGACCAAATAGGCAATAACAGCCTCTCGGTTAGAACACTAATGTTGTAATTTAGAACTTCTGTCAAGATGAAAGATCTTTGCTGGGATCCTCAGAGGGCCCACAGCGACACTTCAACCCAGGCCCGGATAATGAAGTTTTCATTATTAAATAAAGATATTTTAGGAATGTCATAAACCATAAATCCATTCTCCTGTAATGCGCTGCCAACTGTATTGTGTTTATTTCTGGTGTAGGACCCACCCCTCTCTCCCCTGTTGCCCTAGGCCCCCAAACACAGTTGTATTTTTTTCCATCTTCTCAACCCATCCCCCAACAAAATAGTACACTTAAGTTGCCATGGTGACAGAAAACAGTGTCTTCTCCCCCTCCCCAACCCCCACCTCCCATTGAAACCCCACTGGCCATAAAAATGTGGAATGAATGGATGGAGGAGGCGAGGGCTACTGTCCTCTCTTTAGTTCTCCTCTTCCTCTTCATCTCAGTTTGCCAACCAGTTGGGAGGGTGACTCCAGGCAACTTTATCTCACCACAAGGAAATGCTAACATGCACCATCAGGTCTTGCTGTTCTTAAAAATTATGGGACAATCAATTTTTAATGTGAATTTAGTGGTGGTGGGAAGCATTGGGCTCCACGCTCCAGAGAAATGACTGCTCTATTTTTCCTAAGCTAAGCATGCCAAGGCAGTTTCCCTAGATCTCGCTGCCCTGACCTCCTCCTTAACCTCACAAGGCGCCCTTTATTGGAAGAGACAAAATAGCCTGCTAAACTGTCTCCTTTTTTCTCACATCTTTGGTGTCTCTCAAATAAAGTCTGCCTGGCCTCTGCAAAGACAAATGTCCAAAATGAAACTCAAGGCTAGGCTGATCCAACCTATATGCTTGCTTATGGGTGTCCAGTCAGAACCTCACAGTGTTCATGAGATCATTTAATCCAGTCTAAAATCTATAGGCTAGAAAACACTTAATCAGTTCTCCTCAAGGATTTCCAGGAAAAAAAAAATTTTACAACCCATTATAATGTATGACAGTTCAAGTCAGCTTGATCTTCCTTGTATCTAATCTGGGTTGTCCTCAATGAATATGGGGCATTGTTTTTTTTTCAGAAGAGATAAAGGACAGCCAGTCTCTTAGAGTCAGGAAAGCTTGGATTTGAATTCTGCTTCAGATATGTGCAAGTTGAATGATGCTGTAACCACCCTGAGCTTTCATTTTTCCCATCTATGAAGTAGGATAACAATAGCATTCCCCCCCCCCCCAGGTTTGTTGTGAGGCTCCAATGAGACAACAGTGGTAAAGATTCCCTCTCATTTGGGTGTGTGTTGATCTAGAAGTCTTCAGAGGCCTCTTCTAGCTCTAAGAGTCTATCATTCTATGATTGGTGGAAATACTGATTTAGTGGCATGAAATGTGCATCTCAACCAGCAACCCTCAAAGTCTTTGTCAATGGATGCCAAGCAGAAACTGATGTACCAACCTCAAAAAATTTCAAATATGGACCTGGTGACCTATCATATATAAGCCTACTGTTCAAAGACAAGCTAGCTAAAATGGTACGGATCCATCGTCTGGTTGGCCACAAGATGGGGGATATTTTTTGGCCATAGCTAGTCTTGAGAGGGGCAGCTGGGTGGCACAGTAGATAATGCAGGATGTGGAATGAAGAAAACTCAGGTTCATGAGTTCAGATCTGGCTTCATACACTTACTAGTTGTGTGTGACCCTGGGCAGTTCACTTACCCCCATTTGCCTCAGTTTCCTCATCTGTAAAATGAGCTAGAGAAGGGAATGGCAAACCACTCTAGTATTTTTGCCAAGAAAATCCCAAATGGGGTCATGAAGAGTGGGTCACAACGGAAAGATGAAACAACAACAACAGCTCTTAAGAACCAGCTGCTAAGTTATAGAAGGGTTTCTGATACCTTCCCCCATGGATTTACTTTG
Organism: Pseudocheirus occidentalis; assembly: GCA_028646575.1. Taxonomy (NCBI): domain Eukaryota; kingdom Metazoa; phylum Chordata; class Mammalia; order Diprotodontia; family Pseudocheiridae; genus Pseudocheirus; species Pseudocheirus occidentalis. The sequence goes on from CM053593.1 coordinate 92,578,897, forward strand.
TGCATATTTTGTACATGCTACTATGTGAACATATATGCTCATCCAGGATCATATAAGCTCCTTGAGGGCAAAGACTGTTTCACTTTTGCCTCTCTACCCACAGATCCTACCACATAGAGCAGGTTTTAATAAGCACTCATTGGTTGATTGATTTTGATCAGCATCAGTACAAACATTCTCTTTACCAATCAAATCTTTTTTTTTTTCTGGGAGGGGTAAAGGCAAGACAATTGGGGTTAAGTGATTTGCCCAAGGTCACACAGCTACTTAGTATCAAGTGTCTGAGGCTGGATTTGAACTCAGGCTCTCCTGACTCCAGGGCCGGTGCTCTATTCATTGTGCCACATAGCTGCCCCATAGCAATCAGATCTTGAAGTAAGCTCAAACAGGGAAACTGAGCTTCATAGAGGGTGAATTATTCATCTGTGGTCATATGGCTCAAAAGGAGCAGTCAGAACAGGAACTCAGATAACCTGACTTCAAATCCAGGGCACTCCCTATTACATCCTACTGCTGTATAGTGTTGTTGTTATATTTGTTTACACAAGTGACCCAAATTGATTTTTTAATAGTCCATTAGATAATCAAAGAAAAGTCCAAAGATCCAGGTCACAGAGGATAAAGAGTTTAATAATGCCCTAAACAATGATTTTTTTTAAGAGAGGGTTGGGGAGTAAGTAACCAGGGTATTGTGATTTCTCTCAAGGTTAATGATCCCCATTTATCTCCTTTGATCCTGGTACGTGATTTTTCAAGTTTTGGAGAGACCACCTTTTTTTAGGAGAAACCTCACTTTCATCTCCAGGTTCAATGAGAGTCAGGAACAGCTGGTCTCAGAATAAGCTGCTGCCTTACAAAAACATCCGAGAAACCAAATTATGAATTACATAAATAAAAAAAAATTTTAAAGGCAGCCAAGGAGTACATATAAGTTCAGGATATTTATTTCGGGAGTTGGGGGAAGCTGGAAACCACAACAAACCGTAAAACGCTATCAGCACTTGAATTAATTGAAAATAAATTTCCCCTCCCAGCGCTAAACAAATGAGGAGCTTTTTGTGTGATAACACTCACACCCGCCTGTAATAGGTTGCTAAGATTCCACTAATTAAAAAAATCTCATTTGAAGATAGTTAATGGGTTCTGCATTTCTACAAAGCACTAGTCAGGCAACATTTCTCTGAACTTCAGGGTCTGTGCTGATTACTACTCAATTAGTTTTGATTCAATTCACTGAAGAAAAATGTCCATTTCATTAGTGCGGAGAAATAACCATTGGCCACGAAATATATTTCCCCGTATTGCTATGGCAACAGGGATGACACAGCTGAGCTCAGAATGTTAATGTGTTTCCTGGAACTGTGTTTTTAAGTCATTGTGCCAGCATTAAGTCTTTTGGGGAGGGGGAGGGAGTAACCACTGGTTCCCTGCCATTGGTACCATGCCTGCCAGGAAGGCACCTCTCCTTGCAGAACTTGCTTTTTCTTCCTGCCGCTCCCTTCCATGGAGAGGGAAGGGAAATTCAGCAATATCTATTTGAATGCATTTAGCTTTGAATACAACAGGGCATCCAGATGACCAGACTGAAAAAAAAATCCATCACCAGGGTGTTTTAAGGGGATTCTTTTGTCTATGTGATGTCAAGTCATTGGGATAGAGAATCTTCCTGTCTTTATCCATGTGCTCTAAGGTCATTTTACTAACCCATGACTGAGATAGGCCAATGTGAGGGGATGGCTAAGGACATTCTATCTTCGAGGTGCACTCAGTATGAACAGCTCAAATGGAGTAATGCTCTGTTGTGTGTGGTTTGTCCTTCATTCTTGAAGAAGGCCATGACAGCAGGAAGATGATACCATGACTTGCACATGAACTGAATTACAGTTAGGAAGGGCTGTGCAAAGTAACCATACTCACTTTCTCCTCCAGAGCCATCTGGGCCCAATGGTCAGGATGACTGGAGATGGCCCAGGGTGCAGTGGGAAACCTTAGCTTAGACCATATAAGCTAAGATCTTTTTGAGTTCTCACTTTGACTGGCCAATGCCCATTCATTGATTAGAGCTTATTAAAGAAGTGAGCCAAGGATAGTCAGTCTTTTACAATATGTCTACTATGAAAATGTTTTGCATAACTATACATGTGTAATCTATATTGAACTGCTTGTCTTCTCAATGGGGGTGAGTGAAGAGGAAAGAAGGGAGAGAATCTGGAACTCAAAGTTGTTTTTTTTTTAAATGTTAAAAAATTGTTTCTGCATGCAGTCGGGAAATAAGATATACAGGCAATGGGATATAGAAATCCATCTTACCCTAGAAGAAAGTAAGGGCAAAGGAGGTAAAGTGGAGGTGTGGGGGGCAGAAAAGAGGTAAGATTGGGGGAAGGGGTAATCAGTATGCTTCATATTTTGGGGTGGGGGTAGGGAAGAGATATGGGAAAAAATCTGGAACTCAAAATCTTGTAGAAATGAATGCTGAAAACTAAAATAAATAAAAAAAATTTTTAAAAGAAGTGAGTCAAGGGATGGCCTCTTTAATCAAAAACAAAAATCAAACTGGGACGGGGAGACCCTCAGGGTTGTTCCTGACCAAACAAGAAACAGTTCCTGAAATCCATCCTCCATCTTATTCACAACAACAGCCTCTAGGTATAGAAGAGAAACATGAAATAGATGAAAATATTTGGATAATTCAAGTTTTAAAAAAAGATATATTTCCATTCTGCATTTGATTTGGGTCATAGAGACATATATAGCAAGCTAATCAAATCTGTAGGTAATACAAACCTGGAAAGAAGAGATAGTGAACAGGCTCCAGTCCAGGACCCCCAAAAAGATTTTAGCAGCTTAGAAAGATTGGCTGAATCTAACAAGAGAAATCCAGTAGGGACAAATGCAAAGTGCTATACTTTAGTTAAAATAAATTTTGTACAAATACAAGGTTGGAAAGCTCTAGGAAAACAATAGTTAGTCTGAAAAATATCTGGGAGTTTTATTGGACAACAAGCATAATATGGGTCAGCAGTACAATATGGAGGCCAAAAAGTTAACGTGGTCTTAAATTGCATTAGAAAACAGGGGTTTCTAATAGGAAAAAAGTAAATAATCCCATTGTATTCTGCCTTAGCCCAACCACTTCTATAGTATTGTACTTAATCCTGGGGTTTACATTTTAGGCAAATGGTAGTAAACTAAAAAGCATCCAGAGAAGGGCATCTAGGATAGTCCAAGTCCTCAGGATCAGGATATAGGAAGATCAGTTGAAAGAAATGGAGATGTTTAGCTTGTAGAAGACAATTCTTGGAGAAGATCAGTTGAAAGAAATGCAGATGTTTAGCTCGGAGAAGACAATTCTTAGGATGGGGCAGAATCACTGTCTTCTGGTATTTGGAAGAAGTAGTATATTTATTTTGTTTGCACTCAGAGAGCAGAACTCAGAGTAACAGGAGGAGGTTTTAGAGAGGCACATTTTAGGTTTGGTATAAGGAAAAACTTTAAAAACAATTAGAACCATAATAGCTAGCAATTATATAGTGCTTTAAGGTTTGCAAAATACTTTACATATATATTAACTATCTCAGAGTAAGATAGACTGCCTTGGGAGGTATGGGGTTCCCAGTCACTAACGCATTTCATGAAAAGGCTGTATAACTACTTTTTGAAGATAATTGTAGAGAGCATCCTTGGTTGGGTTATAGTGTACTATAGACTAAAGGTTTCTTAGAGACTTACAATGATTACTTTCTAGATTTGCTGTGTGGAAATTTATTGCATAAGAATCATATTTTCCTGTGTCATTTGTAGACAGAAAGTTATTCATCTCAATCAATGACTGAGAATTTAGGTTTTTAATGACCTGAATTATTGGACCAAGTTGACCTGGCCTCTATGTGATACATATAATATAAAAGACCAGGAGAAAAGACACCAAAGATATGTGTTGAACTTTGTCTATAAAAATCATTAATGAAAGATTCTTATGGCAATTATCTGCTGCATTTGAATAATAAAGAGCCAACCCAGATCAAGGTCTCCCAAAACACCTTAGGTTCAAAAATCTCCAGATTTTATTTCTGGAAATTTATTGGAAAAGTCACACCTATAAAATACTTATAAGCTTTGTACAAAGTATTCTACAACTAGCTATCTACCCCAAGGACATTATTGGAGGGAAAAAATGTTCCTTCCACAACAAAATTGCTATTAAGCAATACTTTTTGTCATAATAAAGAACTGGAAATTAAGAAGGTGTCCATTGACTGTGGAATAGCTAAGTATACTGTGGTACATGAATGTTATGGAATATTACTGCACTATAAGAAATGATACACGTGACAAATAGAGAGAAGCATAGAAAGAATAACATGAACTGATGAACAATGAAGTAAACACAGCCAGGAAAGAAAAATATAATAACTTTATGATGTCCCTCTCTTTGTGACCCCATTTGGGGTTTTCTTGATAAAGATACTAGAGTGGTTTGCCATTTCCTACTCCAGCTCATTTTATAGAAGGGGAAACTGAAGCGAATATTGTTAAGTGATTCACCCAGGGTTACACAGCTAGGAAGTATCTGAGGTTGGATTTGAACTTATCTTCCTGGCTTCAAATCAGGTAGTCCATCCACTGTGTCACCCATCAGACATAATGACTACAGTAATCATAAAACAATCAGAACCAAAGGTTGTGAAATTATAATGAACAAGCTTGTTCCCAAAGAAAAGGTATGAGAAGATAAATCCCCCTGGTCCTGTATAAAGGTCAGGATCCACAAATATAGAACACTGAATATAACATAAAATTTTAAAAATTTCTTGATTGACTTTATTGAATATTTTTCTCAACTTCCTCTTTTTTTTGTTTTAAAAGATGACTTTCTGGGAAGGGGAGAGGGAGAATACAAAGGAAAAATCTACGTAATATAAAAATAAAAGACATCAATAAAATGCTTTTTATTTAAATGTGTAATTTGTGTGTGTGTCTCAGGTAGAGAATTGGCAAAGTCAACAAACATGTATTTAGTGCTTATCCTATGTTCAGTATTTTATTTTCCTTGATTTGACAAATAAAATACAGATGCTTAACCTGGAGAAGGGGGTGGCTAAGTGGCACAGAGGATAGAGCACAGGGCCTGGAGTCAGAAAGACCTGAATTCAAATCCAGCCTCAGATGCTTGCTAGCTGTGTGACCCTGGGAAAATCATTTAACCCTATTTGCCTCAATTTCCTCATCTGTAAAGTGAGTTGGAGAAGGAAATGACAAACTGCTCTAGTACAATTGCCAAGAAAACCCCAAACGGGCTAACAAAGAGTCAAACACAACTGACATTATTGAACAACAACAACAACCTAGAGAAGAGAGAATCTGGAAAGTCATGTTAGTTTTCTCTAGCTCTGCATTTTTATAGTAAAGGACTATAAGATACTGCCTCTGCCATCAAGGAGTTTCCTATCTGGTTGGAGACCAATCTAGCTATCTATTTATTTGTCTGCCAATCTATCTATCTATCTATCTATCTATCTATCTATCTATCTATCTATCATCCATCTATCTATCATCTATCTATCTATCTATATCTATCTGTCTGTCTGTCTATATATCTCTATCCTAGTTATCTCTATATCTATCTCTCTAAAAGAATAGCTAAAATTATTTACATTTAGTGCTTTAAGACATGAAATGCAAGCAAAACATTTCATACACTTTCTCATTTAATCTAAGAATAAGTTTTTTTAAAAATCCTAGAATTTTATAGCTGAAAAGAAATTTAGAAATCATGGATTATAACCTTCTAATTTTACAAATGGAGAAACTGAGTCCCAGAGAAGTGAAGTTACTCACTGAAGATTCCATCAAGGACAGAGGCGGCACTAGCATTTAGATCTCCTCACTCAAGAAGATGCTCATGAATGCCTTGTGAGTTTCATAGAAAGTAAATACTATGGGAATCTCTTTGGCTTTGGCAGCTGTGGTATGTTGGAAAAAATCATTGGATTTAAATCAGAAAATGTGGGTTCAAGTCCCCATTCCACTACTTCGTATGTATTATACAGTGTTTGTCACTTGATGTCTCTGAGACTCATTTTCTCATCTGTAAAATGGAGATCATAATAATAATACTTGTACTACCTAACATATAGGGTGGTCAGAATCAAAGATTATAAATGTGAAATGCTATTCACATGTGATCATGGAGAAAAGAACAGCTTTATTCCAATTAATTAAATTAACTTTCCTGTTTAATTCAACTTCAAAGGAAATGATCACAAATCAGGAGACCCTAATTATAAGAATTTTCTACCCATCTTTCAATCAATCAGATGTTCTATTCCCCTAGCCTCACACATTGTAATAACAAAGAAACAAGCATGACTTCTATGGAGACACTTGCTGAAATTTATAAGCCTCCCTCTAATATGAGGAGGAATTTCAGATCTCTATTCTCTTCTTAAAGTCTCCACTTATTGAACTCCTCTGTTTAGCTTGTAGAACCTTTAAAAATCTGACCCCACCTACTTTTCCAGTGTTATCATACATTATTCACCTTCCCATATTCTATCATCCAGCCAAAGTCACCATCTTACCATTCCTCACACATGATTCTCCATCTTCCATCTTTACCCTTTCACACTTGCTGTCTACCATGCCTAGAATGCACGCCCATCTCCCTCCACATCTTAGAATATTTTTTTCATTCAAGATCTTTCCAGATTCCCCTCTCCCCATGAATATGAGGGCAAAGGAGAATCACATATTGAGTTTAAGAAACCTGCTACCTACAGTAAGTCAACAAGCATTTTTAAGCTAGTCAGTCCTGTGAAATTGTACCAATAAAGAATATCCTTTAAACAGCCCAGAAGCTCAGTTGGTATACTCATAACGTAAGGGATCTCAGTGTATTAGGAGAACCCTTTATGCTGAATTTAGGAGAGGGCATAGACAAGAATAGCATAGGATGGGCAGGCATAGAAGGGTTTCAGCCTATATCAGTTTATCCTGATAGGAGTCTGCAGTTCCATGGACTCATTCCATATGATTATCTGGTTACTCTTGATCTGGAGTGGTTTTGGTTTATAGGAAAAAATAGTAATGTCAGTGAAATTACTGATTTATTAGTTGAGTTTTTTTTACTAGACATTTCTCCTGTACTCACCCAATTCATTTCACACATGCTTGGCACTTAGGAATACTATCTTTGCCATATTTATATGCAATTATTTGACTAGTTTTTATGACATTTTTGTAATAATTGGCACCCAGCAAAGTTCTGCAGTTTTCAATATTGGGCTGTCCATGGATCATGGCTTCTTTCTCTTCATCTTTCCCCAATACCTAGTACTGGGTTCTGAGCTCAAGGTGACATGGTGCTGGAAAATGAACAAATGCATGACAAATTGGGGAAATTGTTCATTTGAACTGACACGATCTCCCTGAATTTTAGCAATTAAACATCTAAAATTGTCCACAATGACAAATGGTAAAACAAGACAAGGCAATAACTTTAACAGATCAAGAGATACCCATATGGCTATACCCATTGGACACAATGGATAATTTGAAGGCTCACTTCTGAACTCACTTTTAGTATGCTAGGGAATGCAGAGTGAGACCTCTGAACTGTTTATCCATAAGGATAAACTCAGAATGAGTCCCAAAGTAACAATTGAGCTCAAGTTTATGAATGAGCAGGGAACCAGCATTCTGGTGACAGCTGTCACATTAATGGTTTTTCCACTGCCATCATCCCTACCCCTGCTGTGTAAATTAGAGCCATAAGATGGGGAAGCCCTCTCTGTGCATCTCACAAGTTCCTACCAAAAGGTAAATTTTCTCTAAAGGGAACCCAGAGGAAGTGGTATAAAAGAGGGGATTTGATGGTAGGGGTTTTAAGGCTGTGTTCTTCATAATGTCAAAGCATCTGATTGATTCAATCCATTTAAACACTAGAGCATCAGATAAATGATCATAATTTATCCCCTTCCTACCTTTCCATTCTTCTTGTATTTACTTTCCCTCCATGAGCTCTAGGATCCAGACATACCCACTTGCTGTCCCTCACACTCAACAGTCCATCTCCCATATCTGCGTTTTTCTATGGGATATACCCATGGCTAGACTACTCTTCCTCTACTCTTCAACCTCTTAGAATCTGTAGCTTTCTTCAAGACTCAGCTTAAGAACCACCTTTGTAAACGGCCATTCCTAGTGTCCTCTCCTCACCCAATCTACTACTGTCTCTCTTTCTCTCTCTCTCTCTCTCTCTCTCTCTCTCTCTCTCTCTCTCTCTCTCTCTCTCTCTCTCTCTCTCTTTCTCTCTCTCTCTCTCTCTCTCTCTCTCTCTCTCTCCCTCTCTCTCTCTCTCAGAAGTTACCCTTTATCTAGTTTGTATGTGTCTTGTACATATCTATGTATCTACAGGCTGATAGATTGGACAATGTCCAAACCCACATGGAATCAACAGTTTAATAAGGGAATGAGACACATATATAAATGACATAAGCAAAATAATGTATACTAAGTGTGGTGATTATTATAGAGTGGATATTCCTTGATGGTTGAACTATTTCATTATTTCTCTTTCAATCCTCAGTTTTTATGCACAAGCTCACCGGTGGAACACAGGAGACTAAACCCCTCGCACTCTCACAAAACCAATCAAGACACTGATGTCTGGTCTCCAAAATATCAGCAGAAATACAGTTTTTATATTGTCTTGGTGTGACTGACTGGATAATTCAATGTTTAATTAGCTGATTGCAGAAAGATCTTATAGAGCAAACTTGGAGTCCCTCAGTAGATTCATCTGGATCCCAACTGTGAGCTATATATACACACACATATGCATCTTTCATTATAACAGGGAAAGCCTGTGTCACAGATCTAGACACCAACCACTAAATACTACTCTTCAGGAATTGTCTAGAAAATATATAAAATGAACACCTACCTGTCCAGATTTTCAGAACAGGTTAATTCCTTGGTTTTATTGACATCTCAGTATTAAAATGAATGAGCCAATGACTGAACAATAAGCTACAAAAAAAAAGTCTGACTTTTTTTCCTGTAAAAATGGATTTTTAAAACCAAGGAAAAATATTTCTTAATTAAAGAATAGCAGCAGCAAACAGAATAGCTAATATCATATTAATAGCTGACATTTATATGGCATTTTATGGTTATAGGCACTTTATGTATATTATTTCACTTGACCTTCACAGCAAGCCAGTAAGGTAGGTAGTACAGTATTGTTATCTACATTTTGCAGATGAGGAAACTGAGATTCAAAGAGGCCCAACATGTCACAGAATACAGATTTCAAACATACAACCCAAAACACCTCTAAGTATGGCCCCAATCAGATTAAAATATAATTGGGAAATCATTACCAAAATTAATAAAAATACAATAAAACAGATTTTAAAATCAAGTCAGCTCTCAGGAATCTTTTATACATGAATCAATGGCCCCCAATTCTGTTTGGGTTTGGCACCAATATCAAAGAATGTCAGCTCCTTAAAGGCAGAGAATATTTCATTTCTCTCCTTGGATCCCCAGTGCTTATTATAATATCTACCACTGTGGTCACTATAGTTGGGGTGGAAAAGAACCAGCACTTTGCTGGTATAAGGGACTCCTGGTGAGGATCTTTTTCTATAAGTATAGACTTATATATTACTCTGTGACTTATGGTCTTAGCTTACTGAGTTGACTGGCCCAAGATCACACAGCTAATATGTATCAGAAGCAGAGCTTGAAACTCTAACTTCCTGATTCCAAGGCCAGCAGTCTTCTATCCACTCTTCCATAGTACCTCTCCACCTAGTGCATAACAGGAGTTTAATAATGCTTATTGATTGATTAATTGATTACTAGTCAGAGACAGAGAGTCAACAAAATGAAAAGATGTAAGGACACTCACAAAACTGAAAGTGTGTGTAGCTGTGGATAATATTGTGTGGGTAGCAGTTCCCATGGAGCTGAAGCTGTGGGCTATGTGCTCTGACTCCTTGCTAAGGGATGTAAAAGACAGAACCTCTTTGTTGGTCCTAATTAAAATGATCAATTTAATGATCTTGCTTTCCTAGGCTCTGATTAAATAATGGAGGGCAGAAGAAACAGACTAGGAGGTAATGAAGTTTAACTAATGCTAAGCTTAGTATTGAGAACTTAGTATTATAGGATATTTACATACCTACACTGATGGGTGGCAGGACAAAAGTGAAGACAACTGGTGATGGCCTGGGATATAGTAGATGCCCTGGGCTTCTTTGATGTCTTAGGGTACAATAGCAAGCATGGGGTGTTGTGTGGGTCTCTGGCACCTAAGTAAGAGTCAAGAGAAGGTCAGAGTCACATTTCTAACTTCATTTGTTTCTTTTCCAAGAGGAATTCAAGCCACAAGGTGCCATTATGATTTATGTGTGTGTATGTATGTATGTATTTTTTTGGAAGGGGGAAGGCAGGGCAATTGGGGTTAAGTGACTTGACCTAGTGCATGCAGCTAGTAAGTGTTGAGGTCAGTATGAGACCAGATTTGAACTCAGGTCCTCCTGACTCCAGGGCCGGTGCTCTATTCACTGTGCCACCTAGCCATCCTGCCATTATGATTCTAGAACAATGGTGTCAAACTCAAATAGAAAGGGGTGAAGGGGAAGCTACATATTAACTTAGAAAAACATATCTTAATATTATCTGTTCTATTATATTTTGTTAATTATTTCCCGATTACATTACAATTTGGTTCCTGCCATAGGCACTCAGTGCCACATGCTTGATATGTCTGCTCTAGAAGACTGAATAGATCCCTGGGGTAAACTGGAATTCAAAAGGAGAGAGGAGACTCATTTATGGGTTATAGTGATTCCTTTGTGTTGCTTCCATTTCCTGTGAGGTGAAATAAAATACCTGACACGCATTGCTTGAGTGCCTGGGTATTTACTAAATACTCTTTTACACACATTTGTGTTTTGAGATTTCCCAGAAAAAACTCTTGATGGTGGCTCAATGAGCCAAAGATATGTGATGTGTGTTCCATTTGGAGGATGTAGGGGGTAGTGAGATTAAATCTGATGCAGATAAAGCCAGAGTATGCAGTGTTTGGCTATGGGTTATACGTGAAAAATGAGTATAAGTATTTATACTACCAACTTATACCCCCAAACTACCAATTATTGTAGTTCTTACAAAAACTCTTTGTAAACCTGACTTTGTAAACCTGAAAGGGATATATAAATGTAAGATTATTATTTAAATTGCCTATAAAACTATTCTTGACATTTTCCTGTAATATTCTTTTCCCTTGTGAATAAACATTAGAAAATACACCTAGCAGGGTGAGCAAGAAAAGAGGAAACGGATAAAAGAACTAGGTACCAAAATAGGGTGATAACAGTAAAAAGGGGGAGGGATAATCAGTACTTGGGACCAAAGGCTCTCTGATCCCATAGATCATAATGAGGGGGATTCTGAAGCCAGTTCTAACCAGCTCACAGAGACATTGATAAATTCTCAGAGTATGCTTTTATAACACAAAAACTGGTTGCTTCATATCAAAGCTTATTTGTCGTTTTATTGATTGTGCAGATTTTTTAAGTGCTAATAATGCAGATTAAATTTAGAAATCTATACCATATATGCCAACCCCCTACCCCAAGCCTAATTGTTAAACATTTCCTACCACACCCCCAATTGCTCTATAGACATTGTTGAACTAAACAGAAGTGCAATGGAAGGCTGGGGAATAAAGTCTTCACCAGACTGGTGACTGTAGACTAAAAATAATAGTAATAATTAATAATAATAACTGCTATTTATAATAGTGCTTTAAGGTTTGCAAAGTGCTCTACATTCATTATCTCCTTCAAGCCTCACCATACCCCTGCTTATAACCCATCCCATTCCTATTTGTGCAAACCTTGCCTCCTCCTCTCCCCAGCATATTGAAAGAGGGACACAATATTACCCAACTCAACCTTTATTTAAAAGCTTAGGGTTATGGCTCATCTGCTTTATAAAGTTCCACAGACATCTCCCTGGTCACACTGGAGAACTGCTAAAGCCTCTCCCTTGGGCTCTCTAGTCATCAGGATCCTTCTAGACTCTTTGGGTTCAGGGTACCATGGCAGTAAGTCTCCACACAAGTTATCTGCAAGCCCCACTTCCAAAAAAACTATGGAATCTGTCCCTTAGACTCTATTCTACCTCCCATTTTTTTCAACTTCTATCACCTTTCCACGTGGTTCCTCATCTCTTCTTCCTTCAGTTCACATCTCTTGATACAATTTTCCTACCCACGACCATCTGATGTCCTTGGGCTTCCTGCAATGAACATCTGCTTCTATGCCTCAATCTGTGGGTAACTGAAACTATGACAGTGAACTCTCCTCTCTATTATATTTAGAAATTATTTTTAAAAAAAACAAGAACAAAATCAGAGGTCAAAGCTAAGAGTCTTTAGATCTGTTCTGAGAAGATCTTGTATGCCCAAAAAGCTCCAGGAGTCAATAAAACTTTTTTTTTAAACCATGGTGAGCCTTTTAAAGTGTTGTAAATGGAGTAAATGTGAACAATGCTGAACTTAAATGTTTAAGGTTCCTAATGGCCACTAAATAAATTGTTGATTCCACTTTTTATTTCTCACTTTCAAATCATATTTGGCATACTCACAATCTTTAATCAGATGCTGGAGAAAGAAAGAAAAGGGGAAAAAAAGCCTAAGGTAGACATACCCAGGGCTTACAACTTAATGCATTTGAACATCAAGGTAGAATTTGTGCAGTTCAAAGGAGAGAGAGACAAAGTAGGTTCAAATCCTGACTCTTCCTTCTGTTTACTAATTTTGTGACCCTTGGACAAGTCATATCCTTTCTTTTGGCCTCAATTTCCTTATTTGCTCAATCTGGATTGAACTAGATGATGCTGAAGATTTCTTCCAGCTCTAAATCTATGACCTCAAGTTGATTCATTGAGTTTCATTAATGGTGAGTCAAATCTGGAAATTGTTCCTCTGCCAATCCAGGATTTTTCCAAGTAGCAAATACAGCTAGCCTTTCTGTCCACTCCCTCCAGTCATGAAATACACACAGCCTGGAGTGAACATTAGTTTAATTCAATAAACATGAATTAAGTACCTACCATGTCAAGAGATTGTGCTAGACATTGTATCCCAAAGAATCTAGTCACCTGCTCATTCCCAAGGCAGGGAGGATCACATACGACACTGAGGATTGCTAAGCCTGAATTGTAGGTCACACATGAGTTTTGCTGGATATCAAGGGAAGGCTGGATTCCAAGAAGGGGATGTTGATAGTCAGGCCTTAAGATGTTACTAGCTGAAAGGTAATTTTCAGATTGTCTTGGTGTGACTGTCTCGATAATGTAATATCCAACTAACTGATTGTATGAAGCAAAGTAATTTAACTATAAATAGACCAATCCTGGAGATTAAACATAAATGTGTGAGTTTTTCCATAATCAGAACATAAAACAAATTTTATATTAAACATTCCTTTTTACTCTTAAAAAAATAGCTAAAATGTGAAGGGTTTTTGCCCAAAGCAATCTCTCTTTATTGCTAATAAGCTCTGAGTAATTTGGATGAAAGGTGTGATATAGGACTACAGATAAATAATAACCCCCAAATCATAATCCCGATGTGATTATACTTCACTGACTAAAGGGAATTAAAGGTAGATTCTTTTTATTAGTTTACTGATCTTGGGCCTCTGACTCTGGGTAAATGTTCTATATATCACGCTAGTTCATCATTCTTGTCATTCTCTTTAATGTCTTATTAGCTAGCTTCATTCATCTGGTTTTTATCTGCTTCATTTTAAGCAGTTTTAATCTCATTTCAGCAGTGTTGATAAGCCTGTTAGTTTGCACAAATTGGTTTCGGTGACAATGTGTAGATAACAATAAAGTGCAGTTTCCAAATAGGAAAAAGAAATCTATATGCATCCAAAAAGGTAGAATCCAGGGGACCCAAGGGGTGGGAGGAGACAAGGGGTGGGGGGGGATAGAGGAAGAGAGAAAGAGAAAGAGAGAGAAAGAGAAAGAGAAAGAGAAAGAGAGAGAGAGAGAGAGAGAGAGAGAGAGAGAGAGAAGACTGACCTCAGTTTTCTAAAGATAAAGATGAAAAGAGAAACAGTAGGAAGGGAAATGGGGATTTAAGTAGCTATAGGCCTAAAAGACCAGGAATGAAATGAGAGAAAATTAAACTCTAGAAAAAAAATCACCATTCCCCATGCCCACCCCACCCTACCCGGAGAAATAGAAGATGCAATAATGGTTCCTTCTGACCACTAGGTGGCCTTATTTACTCAACATCTTGCTGTGACCAAGGAGCAAAATAGGAAAGGCCTGCCTAGGCTGTATATGCACTGTCTGAGGAATAGAGCAGCCCTGATTGCTTCCATAAAGAGCTGGTCTGGGGAACTCTTCCACCTCATTGAAGAAGACCATAAGCCTCATCATGCTCAGGAACACCAAAGGACTTTAGATGTGAAAGTAAATGCAGTTTCCTCAGGTTCCTAGACTCTGAATAGCCTTATGGGAGAAAATCAGTGTCCCATTGATGTGAGATGTGTGGTTAGGGATGAATACATGATATCAGGATGTAGTTTTAGATAGTCTGGTTTTTGTGCTTCTCTGAGATATGGATTCTGAGTTGGAGAAATGAGGCATGGGATGGTCACAAGAGCGAGTCATTCTCTTGCAACTTGAACTTGAAGAGAAAGGAGTGTGTAACCTTGGAATTAGAAGATCTAGGTTCTGGTTCTTCGTCTCCCCTTCTCCCCCCAAAAATACTAGCTATTTGACTTTAGGCAAGTCACTTGGCTCCTTGGGCCTCAGTTTCTTCCCCTGTAAAATGAAGTTGCTGAACTAGATGACCTCTAAGGGGCCTTCTAACTTTCCTATCCTTTGGATTGTGATTTATTATCCAAGGTAGTCTCTACAGAAATGTAAAATCTAGTAAGTCTCAAAATAGAATGAACTACAGGTTTATCCAGCCTGTGCCATCCCAACTCGCCTATCTCCAAAGGAGGTGGGGAACAATTGAAGGGAAATGTTGCTCATAATAGATGCTGAAAACAGTTGTCCCAAAA
Organism: Pseudocheirus occidentalis; assembly: GCA_028646575.1. Classification (NCBI taxonomy): domain Eukaryota; kingdom Metazoa; phylum Chordata; class Mammalia; order Diprotodontia; family Pseudocheiridae; genus Pseudocheirus; species Pseudocheirus occidentalis. Next base: position 92,594,001 of record CM053593.1, read on the forward strand.
GTCAGCTGAGTGTCTGGCTGTGATCAGGATGGGTGGGTGGCAAAGAACAATAAAATTCCACACATACAAACTGCCAAAGCACTTTCAAAGTTCCATTTTCAGTCCCTTTGCTTTTCTAGGATCATTCTGGTCTGTGTTCATCTGACTCATTCATGCACTTAACAACTCCAAATGTCAGTGTGAAGGCTGGTTTGAGTGATTCTGAAGAGACCTTTTTAGAAAAACAGGAAGCTGTGCTGCCCCCAAACTCAACCAAATGTCACGCAACTGCTCCTAATCATCAGAGACTAAAACTCACCAGAAATTTCAGTCAAATCAAAGAAACCCCATTTCCTGGATGAGACATATCTCTTCTGAAATAACCCCTTCCCTGAAGCGACAGTGACAAGGTTTAAAGCCCCTAGTTCTAATTTGAGCTCATCTAATTTGAAAATAGGTAATGAGACCATACAGAGAAACTAGTTCCAGAGCTTATCCTATAAGGCACTGAATCTAAACTTCACAGAACAAATTCAATTGTGGCCTCAAGGCTGCAGATGCCCCATCCTTCATATAGAAAAACTACATCCTCAGGTCTGAGGTTATGCTAAGTTACTATCCATGATCTTTAAAATACCTTGGGAAAAGAGCAGCTAGCCTCAGACACTTGACACTTAACTAGTTGTGTGACCTTGGGCAAGGGCACTTAACCCCAATTGCCTTTCACCTCCAAAAATAAAAAAAAAGATGGTGTTGCTTATCCAATTTGCAAGTAACACAAAACTGGGAAAGTTAATGCTATGGATGACAGAGGCAAGATTGAAAAAGATCTTGATAGGATAGAACTTGGTCTTAATCTTCTAAGATAAAATGTAAAAGTGATAAATACGGAGTATTAGACTTGGCTTAACAAAAAATAATTTAATAATCATAAGAGAAGGGAGGAATGGTTAGTTAGATCATCTGAAAAAATCTGAGGATTTCAGTAGACTTTGCACTCAAGTCAGCAATATGATATAGTAGCAAAAAAAAACCCAACTAATGTGACCTTGGGGTACATTGAAAGGCATAGTTTCAAAGTATAAAGAGGTGCCAATTCAACTGTACTCTGCCCTGATCTTCCCTCATCAGTCATATCTGAGTGTCCAATGTCAGGATGAGAACTGATGGCAAACTGGAATATTCAGGGGATGAAAACTAGGGTAGCATGACTCTACATTACTATCAGAATGGGTTGAAGGAACTGGGCAAATGTATCCTGGAGAAGAGAAGGGGAACGGGAGGGAGGAGTGAATCAGTAAATATTTATTAAATACCTATACAGGCAGCAAAATGGTGCAGGAAAACTCATCTTGCTAAGTTTAAATCTGGCCTCAGACACTTCCCAACTGTGTGACCCTGGGCAAGTCACCTAATCTTGTTTGCCTCCATTTCATCTATAAAATGAGGTAGAGAAAGAAATGACAAACCACTCCAGAATCTTTGCCAAGAAAACTCCAAATGGGGTCAGAAAGAGTCATACACAACTGAAACCATAGAACAACTAAAACAAACATCTATTATCAGTCACTGTGCTAAGCTATCATTGTTGTCTTCAAGAACTGCAAGAGGTACCATCTAAAGGAGATTGAAAAATAAAGAAATAAGGGGGAGAAACTTCCCAATAATTATTCAAGAGTGGAATGAGAGAACTTCAAGAATTGGGAAGATTTGGAGGTCTTTAAGCCAGAGCCAGATGACCCCTTGTCAAGGATGTTGTAGGTCCCTTGTTTTTCAGTTGTAAGTGAGACTAGATTGGCCACTAACTTCAAGGTTCGGTTATTCTCAAAAACCATCAAGTAGGATGATTCTTAGCTATCATACATAGGAACATACTCATCACTTTTCAAAGTCTTACCCCCTGCTCTTACTCACCTCTTTTTTTTACTACAAATGGCTGCTTTAAGTGTCTTCTGATGAAGCTTCACCCTGATTCTGCTGATTTAGGCAAGTATTATTACTCTGTTAGAGATGAGGCTTCTGGGCCACAGGCTTTGGCAGGTATGCATCAGATTAATAGATATTTGGCTGCCTGGGTGGCACCCAAAAGGACTTCTTGGGTAGCTTTGAACAAGAAGAAGGTACCCATGCCTTCCCCTGTCTTGGTTAGGGTGAGTAACTTTTATCCGTCCCTGACCCCAGGAGGCACCAAGAGGACATAGCTCACCACACTGAATTCACTTCATGCTGTGTTTTTTAGAGGCTGGGGATAAGCCCATGTATCCCTTTTAATGATCCCTTTGAGTCACAAGAATGTGAAGAATCTATATAGTGGGGGGATTTTTTAAGGCTTATTTGGCATGGATATGAGTGTAGTCAAGATGGGTTATGAAGAACAAGTCAAGAAATTACTAATAGAAAATCCAGAAGTTAACATTTTTCATATTCTTATTGGAAGGTATTGCCTTTCCTCATAAAAGGTAGTTAGGTGAGGCAGTACATAGAGTACATAGAGAAGACCTGAGTTCAGATCTTCCCTCATAACACTTACTAGCTGTATGACTGTGGGCAAGTCACTTTACCTCTGTTGGCCTCAGTGTCCTAAAGATAATAATGGCACTTACCTCAAAAAGTTTTTGTGGGGATCAAATAAAAAACCAAATGTAAGATGCTTTACAAATCTTTCTGTTCGATATGAATGCAAACTACAGCTATAACTAGAACACTGGCTATCCTTTGGTTAGCCTTCTGGTGGTCCTTTGAAAGTCACTCTATTAGCTAAGAAGCCCATCCTATTATCTATATTCCTTGCTATGAGATCTGCCTAGCATCTTTACACACGATAAACTGGATCTCACACATCTGTCAACACTAACCTTCTGCAGAGCTCCTCATTTGTCCCCTGGTCCCACAGAGAGGTTTGGCACATGTTCTTTCCACTGTATGCTGAGTGACTGGGAGATTTTACTTTTGGTGTCTTACTGTGGACCAGCATACTAATGAGGCCATCATGGCAAGGATCCTTGTGAAGTTAAGCATTTCCTTCCCAAGCTTCATAGACATCTCCACGTTGAATCAATGGTGTATGGATGCAGCTGAAATCAAGTCAGTATATTTGCATTTTTTAGTCCCTTCTCAAACTACAGCAATTATCCAGATGGAGATGGGGGAGAGGGGGTAGTAGAAAGAGAACAGGTGCTGAAATCAGAAGATCCAGCTTTAAATATGGCTTCTGCCCCTGATTTAGGAAAGTCATTTTACATCTCAAATTCTCAGCTTTCCTTTCTGCAAAATGCAGAAAAATAAAACTTCTTGAAAGGGAAGACTTTTATGAACCTTAAATGGAATAGATGTGTAAGCTATTCTCACTATTGGGCAAGGGATATGTATTCTGTTGCATCCACAGTTTCCAAGTTCTCTGCATATAATGTGCATCACACACAATGATTGTTGATTTCAACATCATCTCTGTGAAATCCAAGCCAAGAAGTAATTTTTAAGCACCTACTATGTGTAGGGTACTATGCCAGGTATCGAGTATACAACATGAAAAACATTCATTGCTTCTAAGTAGTTTACATTGCGCTGTTAACTTTGTGACCATATGCCATTATTGAAAGATAAACAGCTCAAATAAAGCAACTAGGCATTTCTTCTGGGGCCTTTGGGGAAATCTTCATATTTTATGCTTTGCTTTTTGCTTTTTCTTTCTTTTTTTCCCAATTACATGTCAAGATAATTTTTAGCACTCATTTTTACAAGATTTTGAGTTCCACATTTTTTTTCCTCCCTTTTCTCCCCTCTTCCTAAAATTGTGGCAATTTAGTATGGGTTATACAAGTACTATCATGTAAAACATATTTACATATTAGTTACAAATGTAAAAGAAGACATCAAAAAGACAAAAAACACACACAAAAAAAAGAATAAAGCAAATGGAAAAAGTATGCTTCAACCCACGTTCAGAGTTCATCAATTATTTATCTGGAAGTGGACAGCATTTTCTACCATGAATCCTTTCTAATTGTCTTGAATTATGTATTGCTCAGAAGATCTGAGTCATTCATAGCTGACCATCACACAATGTTGCTAATACTGTGTACAATATTTTTTGGTTTTGCTCATTTTACTTTGCATTAGTTCATACAAATCTTTTCAGGTTTTTCTGAAATCTGACTGTTCATCATGTCTTATTGCACAATAGTATTCCATTACATGCATATTACACTTGTTCAGCCATTCCCCATTGATGAGTATCCCTTCAATTTCCAATATTTTGCTACCACAAAAAAGGGCGCTATAAATAGTTTTGCACATGTAGGTCCTTTTCCATTTTTATGGTCTCTTTGGGATACAGACCTAGTAGTCATGTTGCTAGATCAAAGGGTACACACAGTTTGATTGCCCTTTGGGCATAGTTCCAAATTGCTCTTTAGAATGGTTGGATTAGTTCCCAATTTTACCATATCCTTTCCAACATTTATCACTTTCCTTTTTTGTCTTATTAGCCAATCTGATAGGTATGAAGTGGTATCTCAGAGTTGTTTTAATTTGCATTGCCCTAATCAAAGGTTATTTAGAGCACTTCTTCATATGCCTATAAATGGTTTTGATTTCATCTAAAAATTGACTATTCATATCCTTTGACCATTTATCAAGTGTGGAATGGCTTGTATTCTTTTAAGTTTCACTCAGTTCTCTATATATTTGAGAAATGAGGCCTTAATCAGAGATAATTGCTATAAAATTATTTCTCAAACTTTCTACTTTCCTTCTAATTTTGGTTGCATTGGTTTTGCTTGTGCAAACACTTTTTAATTTAATATAAACAAAATTATCTATTTTACATTTTGAAATGTTCTCTACCTCTTGTTTGGTCATGCATTCTTCTCTTCTCCATAGATGTGACAGGTAGACTATTTCTTGCTCTTACAATTTGCTTATGATGTCATCCTTTATGTCTAAATTCTGCACCCATTTTGACTTTATCTTGGTATATGGTGTGATAGGCTGGTCTGTATCTAGTTTGTGTCCTATTGTTTTCTAGTTTTCCCAGCAATTTTTGTCAAATAGTGAGTTCTTATTCCAAAGGTTGGGGTCTTTGGGTTTATCAAATACTAGGTCCCTGTGATTATTTACTACTGTGTCTTGTGTATCTATTCTATTCCATTGATCTACCACTCTGTTTCTTAGCCAATACCAAATAGTTTTGATGACTACTGCTTTATATTGAGCTCTGGAATACCTAGGCTACCTTCCTTTGTATTTTTTTTCATTAATGCCCTTGATATTCTTGACCTTTCATTCTTCCAGATAAATGTTGTTATTTTTTCTAGCTTTATAAAATATTTTAGTAGTTTGATTGGTAGAATTGTCATTTTTATTATATTGGAGTAGCCTACCCTTGAGCAATTGATATTTTTCAGATTTTTTAGATCTGATTTTATTCGTGTGAAAAGTGTTTTGCAACTGTACTAATTATAATAAAGCGTCAATAGCCTGCTGTTATCTTCTAAGAATGATAAGCATCCTGGCATAATAGGACTTTATCTTATCTGTTGTGTAGAGGTAAAGTATACAGGTATTTATTTTAAAATATTGTTATCATATACTTCATAATATAAAAATAAACAAGCAAAATATGTAATAAGGTCACCTGAAAAACCAAAAATTCCAGGTTATTTACAATTCATTTCACATGGCTGTTGTGAAGATCAAATGAGGTACTATACAGAAGTTGAAAAACTTAAATTAATAGATATTATCATATACTTATAAAGCCATTTTAATGCTATTTAGTAAAATAATAATGGTTTATTTGTTCATATTCTGTTCAGGCATCATTGTCCAATGGACAATGAAGAGTCCACATTTATCTTATATCTTTAAGTTTTCAAAGTAATCTCCTCTTGACTCTGTGAGACTGAGTCACTATTATTGTTCCTCCTACAGAAGAGGAAATACAGAGAGAGATTAAGTCACTTGACTGTAATCTTATAATTAATTTCAAAGGTAGGGGTTTAACCCAATTCTTCTGATAATAAGATTAGCCCCTCAGATTTGGGGAGGAAAAGCAAAAAAGATGATTGGCAAATGCTAATATATGCTATTTATCAGCTTTTGTTACTATAATTTTATTTTTATACCTCTAGTTAATACATATGAAGGCAGGAAGCTAGTTGGCATGTTGGATTTGGAGTGAAGAAGACCTGAGTTCAAATTCAGTCTCAGACATTTACTAGCTTAGTGACCATGGATGTCTGTCTCAATTTCCTCATTTGTTTGGTTTTTTTACTTGATTTATTTACTTCTAGTTTTCAAGATTCAGTTCCATAATCTCTTGAGTTTCACATTTTCTCCTCTCCCTCTCTGCCCCCCCCCTCTCATGGCGGCATGCAATCAAGTACTGGATCTGCAAATATTTTCAAATTGGACATTAATCTGGTTGTATAGAAGGGTTGTAACCAATGGAGTGAACAAGGGAAAAAAGAAACCAAACCAAACATGGAAAATAACGAGAGCATGTAAATTGCTTCAGTCTCCATTTAAACTCTGTTCTTTCTAGATCTTTTTCTGAATGTAGATATGTCTTTCCATCCTGAGACTTGTAGAGTTGTCTTACAACTGTGCGTTTCTGAGAAGAGTCCAGGTTATCAAAGTTGGTCATCACACATATGATGTGTCTGTGATTGTGTACAAATTTTTCCTAGTTCTGTTCTTCTCACAGCATCAGTTTGTATAAGGCTTTCCAGGTGAATATGTAGTCCATCTCCTCCCCATTTCTTATAGCACAATAGTATTCCATTACTTTCATATACCATAAGTTGTTTAACGATTCCCCAACTGATGGGCATCCCCTTAATTTCCAGTTTTTTGCCACCACCAAGAGAGCTACAACAAATATTTTTGTGCATATGGGTCTTCCTCCCATTTCTATGATCTCTTTGGGGCACAACCCCAGAAGTGGTATTACTAGGTCAAAGGGTATGCAATTATTTATAGCCCTTTGGGCATAGTTCCAGATTGCTCTCCAGAATGGTTGTATCAGTTCACAACTTCATCAACAATGTTTTAGTGCTCCAATTTTTCCACATCCTCTCCAGCATTTGTCATTTTCCTGTTTTGTCATCTTAGCCAATCTGACTGGTGAGATGTGGTACCTCAAAGTTGTTTTGATTTGCATTTCTTGAATCAATAGTGATTTAGAGCATTTTTTCATATGATTATAAATATCTTTAATTTCTGCCTCTGAAAATTGCCTGTTCATATACTTTGACCATTTATCAATTAGGGAATGG
>CM053593.1:92601356-92639962 GCA_028646575.1 Pseudocheirus occidentalis
TATTTTAGAAATGAGGCCTTTATCAGAGACACTGGTTGTAAAAATTCTTTCCCAGTTTCCCACCTCCCTCTTAATCTTGGTTACATTGGCTTTGTTGGTACAGAAACTTTTCAATTTAATGTAATCAAGATTATCTATTTTGCATTTTATAATGCTGTCCAGCTCTTCTTTGGTCATAAGTCTTCCCTACTCCATAGATCTGACAGGTAAACTATTACTTGCTTCCTCAGATTACTTACAGTATCAGCCTTTAGACCTAGATCTTGCACCCATTTAGACCTGACTTTGGTGTACAGCATTAGATGATGGTTTATGCCCAGTTTCTACCATACTATATTACAATTTTCCCAGCAGTTTTTGTCAAATAGTGAGTTCTTATCCCCAAAACTGGGGTCTTTGGGTTTATCATATCGTATGTTACTATAGTCATTGACTACTGAGTCTTTTGTACCCAATTTGTTCCATTGATCCACTACTCTATTCCTCAGCCAGTACCAAGTAGTTTTGAGGACTGCTGCTTTATAGTAGAGATTAAAGTCTGGTAGGGCTAGGCCACCTTCCCTAGCATTTCTTTTCATTAATTGCCTTAATATTATGGACCTTTTGTTCTTCCAAATGAATTTCATCACTATTTTTTCTGCTCTATAAAGTAATTTTTTTAGTAGATTGATTGGTATGGCACTAAATATGTAATTTAATGTAGGTAAAATCATTTTCCTCATTTGTTAAGAGATAATGAGAGTACCTGTCGCTGTTGACTCATTTCAGTTGTGTCCCATCTTGACTATTCTTGGCATAGAAATTGGCATAGTTTCCCATTTCCTTCTCCAGATCATTTTATAGAGGAGGAAAATGAGGCAAACAGTGTAAGACAGTATGAAGTGACTTACCCAGGGTCACACAGCTGGTAAGTGTCTTAGGCCAGATTTGAACTCAGGAATAGGAGTCTTCCTGACTCCAGGCCTAGTACTCTATCCACTTTACCACCTAGGTGCTCATAATAGCATCTACCTTACAAAGTTATTATATAGACCAGTGGTGTCAAACTCAGATAGAAACTGGGGCCACTAAACCATACGTAAGAATTCACATGGGCAGCATGTCGACTTAGAAACCACATATTAACATTATTCGTATTTTATCCTAATTTATTCTGTTAAATATTTTCCGTTTATATTTTCACTTGTTTCAGTCTGCACTATAAATGTTGCATGCTGCTGGCGGTAGAGGATTTGACATTTCTGGTTTAGATCAAATGAAATAACATTTGTAAAGTGTTTTGCAAGTCTTAAAAGCTGGCGATTATTATGTTACTATCATTCACAAGTTGTGGTGCATTGATTTGTTTGCTATATATAAATGGAAGGTGCTTTTCCCATCTGTGTATCTTATCCCATTATTCAGAATTCCACTCTTCCAGGTGTTAGAGATGAAAAATAGCCTTCATCCTTAATTTAGTGAAAAAAAGTAAACACAGAGCTCTCTTAGGATAAGAACAGGAGTTTATTCTCTTCCCTGGGAGAAGAGGGAGGTCTTCCCCATGACTGATCATGGAGAAGAGGCAAGTTACAAAAGACAAGGCCAGAATTCAAAACTTAACTTAGTCAAGCCCGCTTTCCTGACTGTTTCCTCTCTCACTGGTGGAGAGGCACACTTCACCAAATTCTTCCCAACTGGGACAACAAGAGAAGAGGCAGGGAGGGTCCCACCAAAGCAGGAAAACAGACAAAGTAAGGTAAAAGTGATTGACAGCAGCAGTGGAGAAGGGGGGAAGAAGGGAAGGTTAACAACCCCAAACTGAGAAGTTTTCACTCATTCTATACACAGGCAACCTTAGGTGATGGACCCTCATACCTAGCTGACTGATGACTACTCCTTTACTCTGAGACCCACTATGGCACTTGCATCTCCATTTATATTTGCTTTGACACGTTGTTTTGGAAATGTCCTTAAATCTTTTCACTTTGTCTGGTTTTCCTCTCTAAATGACCAGCTGCTTGATCTCATGTGTATTTGGTTCTGACACTACTCAATGGTCATCCTTCATGCTCATGACATTCCTATATCAGAGTCAAGGTACAGTGTGTCCGACTGAGGCTGATCAGACCAATACAAGCTCAGAAGTCTACCACAGGTCAGAAACAAATAGTCCATATGAACATCTGAACTTGAAGATTTGCTTGGAAGGCTTTCTCACATTCATACTACTCATAGCATAGTGGAAAGAGCTCTTGATTCTACTTAGCCACCATCCTTTGTAATGTTGGGCAAATCAATTCTCCTCTCTGGGAAAGACCCTGGACAAGTCACTTAATCCTATTTGCCTCAGTTCGTCATCTATAAAATTATCTGGAGAAGGGAATAACAAGCCATTCCAGTATCTCTGCCAAGAAAATTCCAAAGGGGGTCACAAAGAGTCCAACACAACTGAAAGACTGAACAACCACAACAAAAGTGGGGATACTGGATTAGACAATCTTGAAGGCCACTTTCAGTAAAAAAAAATATTCCATTACTATTTTTAATTAATAAAAATACATTTCTCTCCTTCCCACCTTGTTCCCGTCACATTGAGAAAAAGAAAAACAAAGCAAATCATTATATCCTGTAAAATAAATTCTCACTTAGGTCATGTCCATATCTCAATCTATACCTTGAATCCATCTCTTGTGTCAGGAGGTGGGCAGAATGTTTCATTCTGGGTCCTTTGGAATCATACTTGGTCATTGAAGTGGTCATCATTTTTAAATCTTTCAAAGCTCATCTTTGAAATATTTTTCTATAAACTGTTCACCTGGTTCTTCTGAATTCATTTTGCATCAGTTCATACAAGCCTCCCCAAGTTTCTCTGAAATTGTCCCCTTCTTCATTTCTTACAGCAGAATAGCATTCTATTCCATTTATAAATGATGTGTTCACCATCTCCTAATTGATAGGCATACCTTTGTTTTGCAATTCTTTGTCATCACAAAAAAATAATTGCTGTTAAAAACATTTTTGTATATAGGGATCCTTTTCTTCTTTCTTTGATCTCTTTGGGATAGAACAGTGGTATCATTGGGTAAAAACATATGCAAAGTTTAGCAGTGTTGGGGTCATAGTTCCAAATTACTTTCCAGGATAACTGGAATAATTTACAGATCTACCAACAGTGTATTAATGTACCAATTTTCCCAGAGTCATTTCACCGTTTTTCATTTTCTTTTTTTTATCAGCTTTGTGTATCTGATGAGTATGAGATGGAATTTCAGTGTTGCTTTCATTTTCATTTTTCTAATTATTAATGACAGATAATTTTTATATTGCTATTGATCATTCAGTTAACTAGCATTGATGTCTCCAATTATTTCAACTGTATTTTTATGAAGGATGTTTTATAACCGCATTTATATAGTTCCTATGTGTGTCTTGGTAATTAGACTCCCAAATGTTTTATAAAATTCTTTAATTCCAAGAGTATTCAAAAAATATCATTGCTTACCTATCATTGTGTGCCTGACTGGGACTGGGATAAAAATATGTAAGATCAAAAGTCTTTCCCCAATAGTGGTCCAAGAATCTGAACAAACAATTCTCAACAGAGGAGTTACAACCTATTGAAAACCACAGGAATGTAACAAATCACTAATAATAAGAAAAATTTACATCAAAATTACCTTGAATATTCATATTACACCTACTAAATTGACAAAGACGGCAAAAGATGGGAATATGCAATTTTGAAGGAGTTGTGGGAAGATAGATATACTAGTAAATTGTTGATGGTACTTTGAATTAGTATAACTATTCTGGAAAGCAATTTGGAATTCTGCAAACAAAGTAGTTAAAATGTTCATGCATCTTAACATTACACTGCTAGGCACCTACCCTAATTGGTCACTAAAAAAAGATTCCATCAACACCAAAAGATTTCTAGCAAGACTTTTTGTGGTAGTAAAAATAGAAACAAAAACAAAACAAAGAACTGGAAACAATGGAGATGCCCATTGATTGGGGAATAGCCAACAAAATGTAGCATATAAACATACTAGAATATTACTGTATTATAAGGAATTACAAGCATAATGAATGCAGAGAACCCCAGCAAGACTTAAATGAACTGATGCAAAGTAGAGTGAGCAGAGCCAAGAAAACAATATACACAAAAACTATAACAACGTAAATGGAAAGAAAAACAACTACAAAATTATTGAACACAAATATTGTAAAATTATAAAGAACAAACTTAGACTTCAAAGAAGAAATATGAGAAGATACATCCTCCAGTTCCTTTGCAGAGGTAGAGGTTCACAGATGTGAAATATTGCATGTCATATTTTTTCAATGTATTGATCAGTTATTTCTAAATTCTTATTTTCTTTTTCTTATTTTTCTTTTCTTTCTTTATAATAAAGAGTGGCTCTCTGGAAAGGGGAGGGGACACAGAAGAAATCAGAAGATATCAATAAAAATCTATTTTTTAATCTTAAAAAAAGAAATACTGTTGCTTGTCTGTCTACCTACCTGTCTTACTAGGGTTAAGATAGATACTTGCTAAACCAAGAGACTATTTGTTTTGAGCTACATTACTAATTTTCAGGATAGATACCAGTCTGGCCCTATGTACTTTTCTATGCTTCTCAAACTTGACTGAATTTGATTTAGGGGTGAGGACTCCAAGCCCCTTCATTGCATGAATGTCCACAATGATAACTAGGAAATAGAATTGTACGTGTGTATACATGTGGGTATGTGTGAAAAGCTTAGAGAACAGGAGTTGCTTCTAGCATCCCAGGGCCTGATCCAAGTTAACAAGTGCTGGTGGAAAACAGGAGCCAGGAACAAAGCCAGTGCATGGCAAACCGTCCATCTGCCTGGGCTCCAAATCAGATTGTTGCAGACCCAATGTCAGGATCACAGATGTAGCTACTGACTGATTTCTAGCCAAACTTCTTGAAACTTTTTTTGAAGCAGCTGACACCTATTTAGAAGTTTCTCCTCTCCCCACATTTCTACCACCATCCCAATATAATGTCAGATTTCCTATTTAGAGAAGGGAGGGTGCGACCAATATCGAATCTAGGACTTAGCAAAGATTGTCCTTATTCCATGGTTTTCTCATACAATGTTAGACCAGAAGAGAAGCTTTGAGGTTGTCTAATCTAAAAATTTCATTTTACAGATGAGGCAAATCAGTCATTGAGATAGGAAGCAAGGGGCTTAAGGTCACAAAGCTACCTACCATTGGTATATAGTAAGAGCAAGACTTGAAAGGAACCTTAAAAACCTCATCTAGTCCAACAGTTTCCTTTTAGAGAAAAGTAAACTGACACCGAAAGAAGTGGTCATTTAAACTCCTAACTCTAAATCCAGTGGTCTTTGGGGTATCCTATGAGTAATAAATAGGAGACATAGTACCAGAGCCTCGGTTTTCTAAATCCAAGGTGATTTCATCTAGTCCAAAACTTATTTCTACTGCCTGCTTCCTAAAGACAAGGAAATATTGGACAAGCAAATCTTTAAGAATTCCTCCATTTTCATCATCCCAGCTAGCATGTATATAGTGTGTCAAGGTTTACAAACTGCCTTATGTGTGTTAACTCATCTTGTCATCACAACAACCCTGAGGGATAGGTGCCATTAGTGAAATACTCATTTTTCAGATGAGGACTCTGAGGCTGGGAGAGTATAAATGACTTGCTTAGGGTCACACCAGGAGGGACAGTCTGAAGCAAGATCCGGACTCAGGTCTTTTTGATTCTCAGTCCTTAACTCTATCCCTTGTGCCACATAGCTGACTTTTCTTAGGAAGAAGAAAGACAATCACCATGGTGTTGCTTCTTCTCATTATCACACTGTGATGTAATGCCTTGGGAGCCAAAATATCCCAGTTCTGGTTGCTTTGACGGTATTCAATTATCTGTGTGATCTTGAGGAAGTCACTAAGCTTCATGAGTCTCAAGGTCCTCATAGTTCAATGTATCTGAACAGCTATTCTCACAAGAGGAATTACAAAGTATTAAAAGCCAGATGAATGTACCAAGTCACTAATAACAAGAGAAATGAACATCAAAACAACCTTGAATTATTTACCTTACACCTAGTCAATTGACAAAGATGGCAAAAAAATGGGAACATTCAATAATTTTTTAAGGAGTTGTGGGAAGGTAGGAATGCTAGTACATTGCTGATTGAGAGATGAATTAGCACAGCCATTCTGGAATGGAATTCTGCAAATAATGTGGCTAAAATGTTCATACACTTTGAACTAAATGTTCTCTAATGCTCCCTCCAGTTCAAATATTCTATGAATCTCCTTTCTCTTGTATCTGAAAGCCCCCTTGAGTAATCATGACTAGAAGCAATGCTACTTATGCTTGGTTTCAATCCAGGGACTAGACTTAGGGTTCACAACAATTTAACACCTCATAAGTTCTGATCTAGCCTGAATTGGTGACAATCGTACCAATCATTCTGTGGTTCATCTGTGACCTTCGGGAATCATGGTGTTATCAGACATAATATAATAAAAATGGTGACAGTGCTCTGGATTTCTGTAATGCCAAACTTCTAAAGATCTGCATGAATCCTCCCTGCGGCTTCCCAAGTCCTTTCTCTTGTGAGCATCAACAGAAATCCTCCTCCACATTTCACAGATAATGAAACTCAGTCACAGGAAGATGAAGTGCATGAGCGTTTGCTAAATTCAACGGAATCTATTTGTCAGAGGTCATACAGTGTTTCAGGGGTGAAACCAGAATGAGAAATCAGGCTCTTTAACTCCCAAATCTAGTACTGCTTCCAGAAACGTCCACAACTTTGGCACAATATAGCACAAATAGTAATGGATTTAGAGTCAGAGAACCAAAATACAAATTTCATCTTGGCTCCTTTCTATTTGTACAACCTTGGGAAAAGTCATTTCCCCTCTTTGGATCTAATTTTCCTTATCTTTAAAACGAAGAGATTGGATTAGATGATCGCCAATATCTTTCCAGTTATAAATCATTTCTCTTTTATGCAATGAACAGACACTATTCCAGGGGACCAGTGTTGAAGGATTGGTCATCTAGGACATGATGACCTCGTGATGCAGAATGAGACATATATTTTTGGACATGGCCAGTATGGGAACTTATTTTGCTGGACTGTGAATATTTGCTATGATGGTTTTGATTTTCTTTCTTTCTTTTTTTGTATTTTTCTCATTTAGGGGAAGAGGAATGAGAAGAGGAAAAATATTTGTTAATAAAAAATTAAAATAAATTGATGATTTTATTATCACAAAGTAAGACTCACCTTCCCCAAGTAGTTGCGTTTTCCCACCTGCCCTTCCCCAGCATACCTAAGGGAAAGGATGAAATATGATTAAATGCCCTGACAGGCACACAGAATAGGGGTGCTAATTTAGGCCTGTTCCCTGCTCTAAGCCCTAAAAGCCTTTTAGGATGAAAGGGAATAATTTCTGTGGCTTCAGCTTCAACTTACTCCTTCTCCTCTCTCTTCTACTCCCCGTTCCCTTTTATCCTTACCTCCCCCAAACTATAAATTCCTCTCTCCTTGATTCGCAGCTGTTTCTCCTGAGGCTGCATTCTTCTCCCCTTAGGTAGGTATCACATTCACTGCTCCTGCTGAGGGTGCTTCCAGGAGAAGACAGGTGCCACTTTCAGGGACGGCTTTAGCCAATGGCAGCTGGTGTCTCCCCTGCCTCCCTCTGGTGGGTATTCACCCAAGTGCTAAGCAGATGATGACAGAAGACACTAAAGGCCTAAACCATCAGCCCAACCCAGGCTCCTCCCTGTCCCTCCCAATGTTCACCCTCCCTTAAGCACTGGAGGGATTTATGAGGTAAGAAAACTCCACAGCCTCAGCCTCAGTCTCCTGCCCTGTGACCCTCTCTCTGGAATCCCTGGGTGGGGAAGCTCACAGGCTTAATTCTCCTCTTTGGTGTTTGTTGCAAGGATCCCACAAATCCTTTTGTTTTTCCTTTGGTATTTGTGCATTTCATTTTCTATGAACCAGGGCTTCATTTGGCAGCTGGGGAAGAGGAATCAAGCTCTGACTGGTAACATCCGTCCCCAAGCCTGGGAGGCTGCTTGGACAAGCTTGGTCTTAAAAAAACTGAAATCTCCCTGACGCCCCACTAAGAATACAAACAAGACTGGTCTGACTCAATCAGGCCTCCCTTCCAGAGATGGATAACCTCTGAGTCTAGTTAGAGAAGCATTCCAGTTAAAAATGGTGGGGGTAGGTAGGCCTTAGGATAACACATGTAGCTGCCAAACTCTGCTTGGCCCTTACATTTCTAAACAGTATTCTTTCACCTACCTAGACTTTCTGTCTCCTCTTATCCCTCGCCTTTACTCATAGAAATACTGTACAGATTGTCCACTGTCCTCCTCTGGTACCAGCAACCCTCCCGCACACTCCAGGCAAGCTTTCCAAATGAAAGAATGGAGGAGAAAATTCTGGTTCCCTAAGCACTGCTCCATATAGGCCTGGCCTGACTAACCTATATAAAAGTTAAGCTGGGGCAAGACTGAATGAGGTTTGCTAACCAATATACATACCAAGCTACCCTTTTGCCAGTGCCTTCCAAGCCTTGCCCTTGGATCCAGGCCTCTCTATGCTAAATCAATAATTAGAAAAGGTTTTGGTGAATGTCTACTTCTCCCTGCTTACCAGTCACAGCCTTCTTTCTTAGAACCCCTGCTTCCTGGGCCAGCTAGGGGTATAGCTGATGAGGAGGATCCCCAAGAGACTTGGTGGTTGGCCCCCTTCTTCAGGGAGGGCCTGGCTACTTTTTCATCCCAGAACAAACACACTTTTGATCTATGAGGCTACTTTCTCTCCATGAAAGCGTGTGTCTCCCAAGTGACCTCTTCCTCCGTAGTTGGAGGGAAACTGTGATAAAAGGCAAAAGCCGTGTCCTTTGAAGATAATTCATATGTTGGCCAATAGCTGGAATAAAGTATATGGGAACCCAGTGCAGTCTCCAAACAACTCCGCATTAAAGGCATCTGGGTTTAATAAAACTAATAAATCAAACACGGTTAGGCGGCACCTCCTGGCTGTGTTCTAGGTCTATAATTGGTGCTCGTGGAAAAGAAAAGCATGAGAATCTGGAGTCAGCAGAGATGCCACTAACCTCTGATGAGCTGATTGGGCTCTCACAAGGGTTCTGTCCTTGAATTGTTTGGAGAGGAAGCTTATCTAAAGTACAGCCCCTTGCTTTTTTTTAAAGTGCCTGGTCGCTTTTCTCCAAAAACAAATAAGAATGCTTTGCTCTCTGCAGAAAGCCCCAAAGACCAGAGAATAAGACTCAAGAGGAAGTGATCAAGGAACCTGATTATTTAGCCTAGAGAAGCAGAAACTGTGGAGAGGCTTTCAATAGTTGTTAGGCCTATCACAGATTAATATATTGTAAAAAAAAAAAAAAAAAAAAAAAGTAAAGAATAGAAGATTTTCTCCCGGGGAGGAGCAAAGGGAAAAAGAAGTCTTATATATGCTCCAGGAGGACAGATATTATTGTACTTTTGATCTTTATGTCCTTAACACCTAGCACACAGTAGTTGCTTTATAAGTGCTTGTCGATTGACTAATTGTTTACAGATTGATAGGCACAGAATATGTGATCTGTGGAATTATGAAAAAGCTGTTCTTCTGTCTAAGATGATTCAGATGAAATACTCTATAGAGGTAGGACAAAAGACTAAGCAACTTTTTTGGATCCCTTCTAATTTAAAAAATGGATGACTCAAAGTTTGGGGGTGAGACCAAGCATTGTGTCTAGTTCCTAGCATAGGACCTTCCACTTTTAGGTCCTTAATAAATACTTGTTGAATTGAATAAACTTCATAAATAGAAAAACAAAGCCAAGATCCCAATAAAGATTGAACCTGAGTCTCATAAGAGAACCATTGGTCCCTACAAAAAGGAGTTTCAAGTGACATCTTTAGTCATCTAGCTCAATCTCTGGAACAGCTTATATAACCTGAGATTTAGGACCAAAACTGGACAGAATCCAGAATCTCAGAGTTGCAAAGTCTCCTCCAGTTCAGCCTGTACCAGTCAAGTAGGCTTGGCTTAAGGCTTTCAAGAGACTGGGAACCCATTTCTTCAAAAGGCATCCTGTTCAACTCTTGGAAAGCTCAAATTCTTCAATTTTTCTATATCATATGAGTATCAACAACTTCTGCCCAATCTCCCAATTTTTCCTTGTTGGGCCAGGCAGAATAAATCTATCCCTTTTCTACAAGACAGCACATCAAATATTGAATACACCCATCAAATCTTCCCTAAATCTCATTTCCAAACTCAATTTCTTCAATTTCTTTATCTGATGTTTATACATTATGATTCTGAGACCCTTAATGAACCTGACTCCCATGTTCTAGATGCTGCTCAGCTCATCAATGTCCTTCCTGAAATGTAGAAACAGCTCTATATAGTCCTCTTCTTGTAGGAAGCAGGCCCTCTTTAGGAAGAAGAACCAGAGAACAATAGATGTTTGGTGAATCACTTCTTAATTCCCTGACTCATGTCAGAAACGCCTCCACACTGAGTGAGGAAGCACTTGAGATAGATAGCTACTTAACATTCAATATGATGACTTCACAGATCTTGGATACAGAGAATAGCAATTAGCATTGATTCCAAGAGAAAGAACTATATTATGCTCTCCTCCCCAAATTCCACTTTGTCTGCTCCTGAATAAAGAGAATAATCTCTAGTCATTTTCTAGCAAGATAGTATGCCCCTGGTACCTGGGAGATTGTACCTGTTTCTAGAAGGTCAAAAACAATAATAAAAAACTATATAGTAATTTACAGTTGGTACATTTTCCTTACAACCCAATGAAGTAGGCAGTGTCATTATTATGAGGTAGGTAGTGCCATTTCATAGATAAGAAAACTTAGGATCACAGAGCTAAAGTGATTTATCTATCTTTGGCCACATAGCTAATATGTGCTGAATCAAGAATTCAAATCCAAGTAAAATTTACTTTTCTTTTCTTTTTTTTTCTTTTTCTTTTTTTTTTTTTTGAGGCAGTTGGGGTTAAGTGACTTGTCCAGAGTCATATAGCTATTAAGTATCTGAGGTTGGATTTGAGCTCAGATCTTCCTGACTTCAGAACCAGTTGCTCTATCTACTGCACCACCTAGCTGACCCCCAAATTTACTTTCCATTAATAACACAAGATATAAGCATTACTTCTTTTATTAATCTGTGTAGCAAATACAGAGTAGGTAAGGAAAGAATAAACAGAAGTTCAAAGAAAACGATAAGTATTGGGCAGCTAGGTGGCGCAGTGAGTAGAGCACCGGCCCTGGAGTCAGGAGTACCTGAGTTCAAATCCGGCCTCAGACACTTAACACAAAAAGCTAGCCGTGTGACCTTGGGCAAGTCACTTAACCCCAACTGCCCTCCAAAAAGCAAAAAAAAAAAATGATAAGTATTTGTGGGTGAATATAGTTTATATTTGTGGCTTAGTATAATGCAATAATATCACCTTATACTTTTTATGTTTTTTCTATATTTTTGTTATGTTTTGCTTATTGAGCAAGAAGCTCAGGCAAGCCAAATGCCATTTATATATTCTCACAACATCCCTGAAAAAAAAAAGTGTCCTTATTTCTGAAACAGTCACAAGAGTCTAGCACTTTAAAAAGACAAAGGTGGTGCTTTAGATAAACTCCCCAAGTCACCAAACAAACAAACAGAAACAGCCTTTTAAGCCAGAGGTAACTACAAAAATAATTTTGCCCTATAGATTGGAGACCAAGACTCTGTAAATATGTGTAGGGAAGCCCTGAGTGGGGTTTCCAAGAGGTCTTTTCTGGTTCCTTCAGTTAACACTCTTGCTCCTTTCTACCCATCCCCCTAAGGAAATCACATCTTATTTCTTTTGAAAAGATCTTGTATTTGCTTAACTATAAATGTTGTACCCAACAGTAGAACACCTTGAGTAGGCTCCTTGAGGGCAGGGACTATTTCATTTTTGTCCTTGCATCTCCAGCACCTAGCACAGAGTCTGGTACATACATAGTAGGCACTTCATAGATACCTCTTAAATTGAATTGAATTGAGTTTTCGTGAGTTGACACGACAGTTCTGTCTAAGACAGGAAAGACTGAAAGGTAATTTTCTCTCCCATTTGGCTTCAAAGCATGTACTGTGGAATGCTGCAGTCACAGAAAAGATGAACTAAGCCAAACTGGCGATTCTCATCACCGATGGACATTTAGAGAGCAAAGAGCAGTATTACGGGCCAGGGTCACAGAAGGATAAATGATAACAATTGTTATTGTCAAGCAGTTTACAGTCCATTTGGCCAGACTGGATACATATAATAAAAGTAAAAAGAAAAAACTATACAGGGATGCATATGTTATAATAAGTGAGCAAACAATAAATGCTAAAGTACAGAGAAGGGAAAAATCACTGTGGCTTTAGGAAATCCTGTGTTCCACAAAGGAAGTAGGACTGGATGTGAACTTTGAAGGATTGTAGGGCTTAAATAAATGAAGAAAAAGTAAATGGGTGTTTTTGACAATTACCATCCAGGAGCACCAGGCCTGCAGTCAGGAACCTCATCTTCATGAGTTTAAATCTGAACTCAGATACTAATGAACCGTGTGACCCTGGGCAAATCACTTACCCCATTTGCCTCAGTTTCTTCATCTGTAAAATGAGCTGGAGAAGGAAATGGCAAACCACTCCAGTATCTTTGCCAAGAAAATCCCCAAATGGGGTCACGAAGAGTCTAAATTTAGTCACAACTAAAACACAACTGAAGAGCAACACATTTATGTTTCACTTTAAGGGCTACAAAGATTTTTCTTCCCAACAATTCTGTAAGGAAGGTAGCATGAAGATTTTTTTTGTGCCAATTTTACAGATGAGGTTCAAAGATAAACTCACAACTAGTAAGTGTGAGAACCAGAATTCCAACTTAAGTCTCCTGACTCTCAGCTCTATCCACTATAGTATGAGCAAAGGCAAGGAGGTGGAAAAACCATAATAATAACTGATGTTTCTATAGGCTTAAGACTTACAGAGCACTCTGTCTACTCAAAGGTGTAACCTGCAGACCCCATATGGCCAGTGACATTCCCAAGTGTGGCTCAAATCAGATTAAAATGTAGCTCTTATCTGATTTTAATGTGTTGCTGTATTAATAAAAAAGAGAAATGTGTAAATATGTGTGGTCAACATATGGTTCTGCAGGGATACTTATGTAAGGTTCAGGGCCCCCCATTTCTATTTGACTTTGACACCACTGGTCTACACCATCTCATTTGATCATCACACTAACCTTTTGAGGTCAGCATGACAAGTGGCAATATCCTTGTCCTACAGGTGATGAAATTGAAGTTAACAGTTAAGTTGGAGGACTGGCCCATAGTTAGGAAGCAATAGCTCCGTTAGAAAGAACCTTCAAAATCATGTCTTTCCTAACTGTGAGTGTGGCACTGTTTGCACCCTACTAGGAGGGAAGTGAATGAATCACTTTGGTGGGAGCAGAGTTCAAAGGGGAGAAGAGGAAGAGTTAAGACTTCAGAGACAGATCAGAAGCCAACAATTGCTCTACATATTTGTCAGAAAAACTCTACCCCAGTAGCAGATTATTGTAATAACCAAGGCTTATACATCATCAGATTCATCTAAGATATATATATATATATATATATATATGAATATATTTTTTAAAACAATACTAATAATACCTGGCATTTGTACTGTGGCTTTTTTCTTTGTTACAAAATTTTCACATTATTCTTTTCATTTTATCTTCAAAGGTGTCCTGGAAATTAGCCAAGGCAGGAATTATAAGTCCCATTTACAGATGAGGAAACTGAGGCCAACAGAAGTTGAATTACTTGCCCAGGGCCCTGTAACAGTGCCAGCACCAGGATTCAGGTCATATTACTTCTCCATATGGTTGGTTTTATATCACACACACGCACACACACACACACACACACAGTGGAAATAAATGTGTTCAACTGTAGCCATCTCACATCGAGGCTGCACACTGTAAGTAATGACTGTTTGCAGAGAACATGGGGCTCCTGAGGAGAGGGCTTTATAATAGCCCAAAGTATTAAGCTAATTAGTGCCTGGGAAATTCCTCGAAGAAGGCATTATAATCAGGAGCCCGCTCTCTTTAGGGACTCCCCACACAGTAGGGGATTCTGTAAAGCTCTTCTTCCCTGTGGTGCAGAAATCATAACTACAGTTTGTTCAGATTGAGAGCCATGGATGGCCGGGGCCCTGAATAGGAAAAGAAATGATTTCTGTTTCACAAGGGATTGGCATTTGTCCCACAAACCAAATGAATTCAGGTTTTAACTCCTACTATAGCTGGCCGCTTTGGGCAGGGAAAGGAAAAGAAGAGGAGGAACATTGGATACAAGTCTAGCAAAAGGTAGAATGAATGAGTGAATGAATGAATCCATGCATGAGTAAATGAATGAATGAAGTATTTAATAAGCATTTACTATATGCCAGGTACTGTGCTAGCTTCTAGGGACAAAGTAATAAAATAAGATGGCCCCTGCCCTCAGAGAGCTTATATTCTAATAGAGAGATACAAAATACATAGTCAGGGAAGGGAGTTTTAGTCTCAATAGAATCACAGAACAGTCTACCATCCTGTGGATGCCAGTAGCAACGGTAATATTGATTTGGTCAGTATTCCCAGAGTAAGAAGTGGACAGGGGGTAGGAGGGTGGGGAGCATCACATGGCATTGGGATAGATGGCAAGAGGTCCAAGGAAGCCCCAGTTATGAGTAATCTACAAGCATCTATTAAGCACCTACACTGGCTGGAGAGATGAACATGGTCTGGGACCAGCCAAGAATATTGAGTTAGGTGAGTTAGCACTCACTCACCCAACCAATCAGTACAGTGGACACTTAGCAAATCTTTGCTGAATCAAATTGCTTCCAAGCCAAGAGAAGGAAGAAAAAAAGACAAGACCCAAAATCTATCCCTTCCAAAGGCTTTATCATGGTCCAAGGTTAAGAACAAAGGACAGTGGCTTGGAATTAAATAACAGCCCAAGAAGGCATGCAAGGCACACCCATGGGACCCCCAGGAATGTATGCTAGATTCACTCACAAAACACACGAGACTCAGAGGAACTCCCCACATGCCAAGGCAAGATTGATAAAGATCACACAGCAAGGGCTAGGGGCCAATTGTAATCCCTTTTCTAATCTCAGGGAGATTGGAAATAGCATCCCAGTAATGCATCCGAATGAGAGAACATCACCCCGCTACTGCAGCTGCCACATGTATCTGTGATCGGATGAATTATAGAGATTAGCTGGGCCCAAGAATTACTACTCCACTTTTTGCATGGTTCTCTGGATGGCTCTTCTTAAGGGAAAATAGCTCAGGCTCCATCAGCCTCCATAGGGAAAGGTTTAGGAAGATGTGTGCTACCACCTAGCGGTCAGAGAGCAGACCCAGGAAAAAGGCCCCCTGAGGGATTAGGCAAAGAGACAAGGCACTTCCCAAAGGTATTATTAAAGCCTTCCCCAAGCCACTGGGTATCACTGACACAGGGAGCCCTGTTGGAGGGCAAGCTAAACTGAGTGACAATTCTCTTCTAGTCAGCTCTGACATTGTTACTTTCCTTACAAAATAGTTGCTCCAGGAGATGATGAGAAAGAAAGAAAAAAATTCTTTACAGCATCTTCTGCATTTCAGCACCCAGATCTCCATAAAGAAAATCCCACCCAGGTGTCCACATAGTGCAGCTTAGCAAAGAGCCATCTGACTTTCTATTAAGTCTTTGAAGGCTGTGCGGCATAAGAGTAGAGAAAATCCCAGTCAGAGTTCCAAGATCTAGCTCGGCCACTAAATTAACTGTGTAGCCTTGGGCAAATCCATTCTCTTCTCCAAGCTTCACTTTCCTCATTCAATGAATAGGGAGACTAGACTAAATCATCTCCCAGCTCGAATATCCTATGAATCTTATATGGAGAGAAGTCCCTTGGTTGTTGAGCTAGCAACAAACACGGAATCCCTTCGGATTTAATCGCAGAGGTATCAGGCTCAGCTGATCAACTTGGGAGCTGGTTAGTACAAAGACCACACTAAACAAGGTCAGTTAGGGAGGGGGAGATAAACGAGAAAGGATCAGATTCAGGTGACCAAAGATACCAGGTACTTACAAACGAGGACAATGTGAGAGAGGAGGTGATCTAGGAACTAAACGGATCTTACGAAGCACATGGCAACCCTCCATTCCCAGATGATGCTGTTTTGACACTTGGACAATCACTGCCTGTGTCACATTGTCTTTATCTTTAACTTGGCAATAGATTGTGGACTCGGAATATTCTCTGCTACCAACTGTGTTCCCTATGTCCTTCTTAGACCTCTAGTTCATATAGGGACAGGCCATTTCTCAATGTTTTAGTTATATTTTGATAAGCCACAATGTTTTTCTATATTAGGATCATAAGTTTGGAAGGTACCTTAAGGGGACATCTAATCCATTCCCTCAACCAAAGACTTCTCTGAAACAGTGATGGTGCTCAACCATTTCCAAAAATGGGAGCACTTCCAATGGCATGACAGCTAAATCAGAGCTTATTAGATCTAGATGGTATTTTAGTTTCCTCATCTGTACAAATGGAGATAAATAGCATGAAAATAAAATGACCTACTTGTAAAATACTTTGCAAACTTTAAAGTGCCACAGAAATGGTTATTCTTATTATTATTTAGACATCAAATGACCATAAACTCATATGATTTAAAATTGCAAGAGAACTCAAAAATATTCTAGTAGTCTGACCCTCTCATTTCACAGATATGAAAAACTGTGCCCCAAGAGAGATTAAGTGACTGTTTTATGGTAAATTACAGGAGAGCTGCTGATCTCAGAAAATGAGTTTTTTCCACCAGAAATTCTCTGAATAGATGAAATCACAGGTCCAGACAAAAACACAGTAACTCTAAGAAGCATACAGTACAAGTTGTATTTTTACACATGTGCAAAGTGCAGTTTAGAAAAATCAAGAAACTTACCCAAAATCACATAGATAGGACATAGCAGAAATGAGGCTCAGAGATTTTTTGACTCTGTCTAGTGCTTTTCTTAATCCATACTGACCTAATTGCAAAAGCTCTTCTTGACAGAATCACAGATTCAGAGTTCATCTAAGCCAATCCACAACTGAGTCAGCATTCGATCTACAACATAACAATAGTTAGCAATTATGTAGGTCTTTAAGGTTTTCAAAGAGTTTTACAGATATTACCTCATTTGATCCTTAACCCTGGGAGGTAGGTACAGGGATGATGAGTGAAGTTAAAGAACCGTTTACTGTCCTGTGGATGCCATTAGCAATCATAATATTGATTTGGTTTTGCAGATAAGGAAACTGAGGCAGACAGCTGTAAAATGACTTTCCCCAGGGTAACACAGCTGGTAAGTGTATTGAAGCTAGATGTTGAACTCAGGTCTTCCTGAGTCCAAGTCCAGAATTCAATCTACTGTGCTACCTACCTACAACATACCAGAAAACTATCCACCTTCTATCTGAAGACCTTCAGTGACAGGAAACTCAAAACTGCCTCCCAATATAGCCCATTTCACTTTGGGAAAGTACTGGTTATTATGAAATCTATCCCCCCTCTTTTATGTTGTGCTTTGGGGGGGTGCAAAAACAAAAGAGAGAGAGACTAGGACTCCTATCTACTTTCATAATAAGCTCTGTCCCTAAACTATGAATACGACTCTGTATCTCTCTTAGGGAAGTTCTACCCCTGAACTGATTTGGTCTGGGTCCCTCTTGGTTTTATGGATTTTTTAGATTTCCTTCAACCATCTTGCTAATTTTGTTTTTAATTTTATTGATATCTTTTGCTTTAAATCACTTCTGTTTTGAAATATATCTATTTCCACCTCCTCCCCTCACTACCCAGAGAGCCATTTCTTATAATGAAGAATAAAAGAGAGGAAAGAACACAGTTCAACAAAATTAACCAGCACATTGATGGAACCTGGCACCATCTGAAATGCTCAACATTAAGAGTCCCCCACCTCTGTGAATAGGGGAAAGAGGTTCATTTTCTCATCTTTTTTTCTTGGGCCAAATTTTGTCATTCTAACTATACCTTCCTCGTTTTGTTTCAAAGGTAGATGGTCTCCAATGCTGAAAACTATTTCATTCAAGCAGCTGCTCAAAGTGAGGAAAAAACAACTCCCTGGATGTGTGTGCAGCTGGGCTCTAAATAAAATGTGCACTTTGTGGCCAGAGGTAGGGTAGTGTTGTCTCTAATTGGTTATATGAGCAAGGCCCTAACTCATTATGATTTGTAAACTGTGGAAAGAGCTTTCAGAGGGGGCAGCCCCACCACCTCTCCCCATTCACCTGGAATAAATATGACCAAGGCTCAGGTTATTCAGAATGGAGTCGTTGAGTTCAATTTTCTAGGTCGTTTATTTTCCCTGCTCCTTGGGTCACTGAGGTGTGGGCAGAGGTTTTATGAGATGGAGAGTTCTTGTACCATTCTTGGCACCGACTGGGCTGCTTCATATAATGAGAAAGGAGAGTCAGGGAGGGAAGGGGTGAGGTTGGGAGAAGCTAAGGCAGGAGCCCCAGTGAGCAGCTGCCAGCAGCCCAGGGTGGAGCTGCATCACTGTCCTTTGACTCACCTGGTGGGTTGGTGTTGACACCTGGGGAAGGTAAATCAAGCTCAATGTGGGCTGGGGTAAGGAGGGGCGAGGGAAACCCAGTTTAATCATCTATGGAATTGGGAGAAGGACTTTCTTTGCAGGGGAGATTTTTTGAACATTTTTTTTCCTGAAACTTTTTTTCTATCTGCAAACCCAAGTCATTTGTAGGGGAATGAAATGTTATATGGTTAATTCCAAGCCAAGGAAGGGAGTCAGGACACATGTGAAGGCTTATCCTTCCTGTAACACCTAACCCAAATGTGGAACCTCAGCTAAGTTACTTCCCCCTTGTGAAGGTTCACCTAATTCCTTATTTGTAAAACAAGTTGGAGAGTTGAAATGGAAGGACCTTAAGGTTCTTTTTAACTCAGGTTTCTATTCTATAATTAATTTGAAGAGGGTGTATAGCAGAATACAATCATCTTTGGGTCCTAAATCTTGGTCCCAAAATGGTCTCCATTCCAGTAAAGTGAGGGGATAAATGCATGCATCTTGTCTTACCAATCTGTAAGGAGTCATAGAGTTGGGGTATCATTTATCAAGTGTTCATTCAACAGCATTCACTGGATTTCTACTAGATATTATATGCTATAGTCAGCGAAACTGGGAAGCAGAACCAACATAGAAAGCAAAGACAGTTTATAACTTAACAGAGACGTCTTTGAAACATTTAGGGGAGTGAAACATAAACCTGAATGAAACATAAACCTGGCTACACAGCTTATAACTAAGGTGGAATTTGAATCATTGAGTGAGCCAATAAACATTTATTAAGTGCCTACTATGTACAAGGCATTGTGCTGAGTGAGCACTGGGGACACAAATGAGGCAAAAGACAGTCCCTTCCCCTGGTGCTCACAATCTAATAAGAGAGGCAGCAAGCAAACAAATAGAAATAAACAAGCTATATACAGGATAAATAAATACAGAAAAACTCATTAACAGAGGGAAAGAAGTGGAATTAAGAGGGACTAGGAAAGCCTTCCTGTAGAAGGTGGGATTTTGGTTGGGTTTTGAAGGACTCTAGCCCATAGCTATCTCTGCCTTAGGAGATAGGGATGAAAAGGGAGAAGGCATGGGGGATGGCCTGTAAAAATGCCTAGAGTCAGGGTATACAATGTCTTGTTTATGGAACAGCACAAAGGCCAGTGTCCCTGGATTCCAGAGTATACAGGAAACTAAAATACCATCTAGATCTAATAAGCTCTGATTTAGGGGTCATGCCATTGGACGTGCTCCCATCATTGGAAATGGTTGAGGACCATCGCTGTTTCAGGGAAGGCTTTGGTTGAGGGAATGGATTAGATGTCCCCTTAAGATACCTTCCAATATATATATGGCGCAAAAAGACTGGAAAGGTGGGAGAAAGATTTTGGTTCTGGAGGGTTTTGAAAGGCAAATAGGGGATTTTGTACTTGATAGGAAACCACTGGAGTTTATTGAATAGGGCAGTGATATGGTTGAACCTGTTGTGGTCTGGGAATCAACATCTGCCAGCCTCCAAAAAGAAAACAGTATTCTATCAACTTGCCTCTTTCCTGGAGACACAAAAGGCCATAATATTAGGCAGAATGTGATATTTCTTGCAAAAGGGTTCCAAATATAGAATTTCATTAAACCCAGGGTTTGACTGGATGGTAGTCCATCTCTAAATATCATCATCACCAACATCATCATTAACACTTTACATCATGCTTTAAAGTTTGCAAACCACTTTCCAACAATATCTCATTTTGACCTCACAAACACCGTAGAAGGTGAGTGTTAATTACTATTCTCATTTTATAAATGAGAAAACCAAAGCATGCAAAGGTTAGGTGATTTGTCATGGGTTAACCAGTTAATAGGTATCAGAATTGAGATTTTAACTTAAATCTTCCTGACTTCAAGGCCAGTAGCCAATCAGCAAGAATTTAGTAACCTCCTACCCATGTGCCAAATGTGTTAGAATTTGGACATACAAAACCAAAAATGAAAGAGTTCATGCCTTCAATGGGACTCATATTCTATGGAGGAGGCAACACAAGCATCATATAAAAATATACACACAGTAAATGCAAGTTATCCTTTTTTGAAGTAAGGTGGAGTGAGGGGAGGTAGTAGACATAAGCCAGTGCTGATTCCCACTGAGTATAGATTCTGGGCTTTAGTTTATTATTATTCATAAACTTTGCAATAAACTTTTAGAAGGGGAAATGCCACAACGTTTCCTATTAATAATTTTTTAAAAGAGATGGAGAGAGATAATTTAAAGGTCTCTGTGTGTGAGGGGAATGGAAGGGAAGGAAATCAGAGAAGGTTTCATGAATAAAGTGGTATTCTAGACCTGGAAGGATGAATAGGATTTTGATAAGTTAACCAACTAACAAGTATTTTTAGCCACCTACTTCATGCTAGGCACTGTGCTAGGTAATGGGAATAAAAAGATAAAAATAAAGGAATCCCTGCCCTCAAGAAACTTACATTCTATTGGAGTAAACAACATGTACACAAATAAGGGAAGGGAAGGAGAGCACCATGGGCTTAGAGGACCAAGAAAGCAGTGCTTCAGCTAAGTCTTGAAGGAACCAAAAAATTTCAAGGAGCAGCGGTGACAAGGGAGTACATTTCAGACATGGACTCTCCATTGTAAAGGCTTGGAAGTGAGGTATTTCATGTGAGGAACAAAAGGAAGGCCAATATGGCTAGGCCATAATGTATGGTAAGTGGAAGAATAGATCCTAAGACCAGTGAGGTGGGTTGGAGATAGGTTGTTAAACATTTTAAAGGCCAAACAGAAGAATTTATGTTTTATCCTGGAGGCAATAGGGAGTCACTGGTGCTAAATGAATAAGGAGTGGCGTGATTAGACCTGCACTTTAGGAAAATTATTCTGGCCACCGTTTATTTGTAGGTGATGGGTTAAAGAGAAGAGAGTTGTGAGGCAGGGAGACCAATCAGGAGGTCACTTCAATGGTCCACATGAAGTGTGATGAAGTTGTAAACTTGGGTGGAAACCACTGGGGTAAAGAGAAGGAGCTAGGTACAAAAGATGCCATGGAGGTAAAAGATAGGATTTGACAGATAAATGGATTTGTGTGAATTTTAAGCTTAGGAAACTGACAGGATCATGGTCCCCTTGAAAGGAAAAGGGAAGTGTGAAAGACGGTTTGTTTGGGGGAAAATATTTAATGAGTTCAGTTTTGGATATGTTGAGTTTGAAATGTCTGTTGGCCATCTGTCCAGTAGGCAAATGATGATGGGGTACTAGAAGGTCAGGAGACAGATTAGTGATGGATATATATATATATATATATATGTACATACACAGACACACACACACACATTTCATAGTCATTTGCAAGTAAACTTAGGAGAAATAGGAAAATGAAAGAAGAGCATCCCAGGCAGAGAGAATTAGATAGAGGCATAAAGCTGCGAAGACAAAATGGTACATTTGAGTTTTAATTTGCTGAAACATTGGGTGAATAGTAGGAATGAATGGATGAATAGATGGTTGGATGGATGGATGGATGGATGGATGGATGGATGGATGGATGGATGGATGAAAAGTATCCATTAAGTGTTTAGTATAAGCTAAGTACTATGATAAATGATGGAGCTACAAATATAAAAATCAAGATCTCAAGGATCTCATTCTCTAATTGAGAAAGAAAATACCTAAGTTCAGCTACATGGCAAATGGAAAGACCTTCATACCCTGAAGGTATAGCACAAAGATTGATGGCAAAGCCCAGAGGTCCTTAAATTATATCAGAAGGTACAGGGGTCTTCAAGGCATAGAGTCAGGATGGATAATAAGGTCTCAACAATTCCATCTCAGCAGAAGGAATAGTTGATGGTTCCCACATCATCCAAAGACAAATGAAAGTAGTAGTAGTAAATAATGAGTCAATGTGGGGGAGTGAAAAGAATTCTGAAGTGGGAATCAGAGGATTAGTGTTTGAATCCTGACTCTACTTTTTACTACCTATGTAACCTTGTGTAGGTTGGTCCTCAGTTCCTTTACTTGTAAAATGAAGTGTTTGCACTACATTTTCTCTACGTCCCATTGCAATTCTATCTAAACCAGGGAAGTGAACTATAAAGACAGACTGTTAGGGTCAGTCAGCCTGTAGAAGAATTGGAACACTAGGCCTAAAGGGAGTGGACATTATTCAGTAAATAACAGACAGCCATTTAAGTTTTCTGAAGAGGTGCCAGTTGAGGAGTTTCAAGACCAAGGTGGAGAGTGTGATAAAGAGTATCAAACGTAGCAGAGAGATCAAGGAGAATGAGAACTAAGAAAAGACCATGGGTTTTGGTCTAATCTTTCGCACAATTCCAGGTTTCTTTAAGTAGATATAGCTGCCATTTTAGTCTTCCCCTTCCTTTGAGCCCAGACACATAAAACTGATCTAAACTTTCAGAAAGGAGAATCTTCATATTACTACATTTGCAATCAGGTCAATGTGGTTATCCTAGAAAAAGCACTAAATTTTAAGGCAGAAGGTCTGGGTTTGAATCTTGTATCTACTATGCAATGAATGTTCTTTAACCTCTCTGAGCCTCACTTTCTTCATCAGTAAAATAGGAGTGAGATGATCTCTAAGGTGCCTTCTAACTCTAAATCCTATAATCCATTTAGTTCTGATGTCTAAGCTAAGAATTTTCTCTTGTCCTTTGCATTCTCCATATACAGGTAGTCAAGTCAAACCCATAAACATTTATTGTCTCTACTATGTGTTGATAATGTGCTAAGCACTAAGAAAAACAGAAAAAGAAAAAACTTTTAAGGAATTCAGTCTGATGGGGGAGAAAATATGCAAACAGCTTGGTACAAACAAGATCTATACAAGATAAATTGGGGATAATGTCAGAGAGAAGGCACTAAAATTAAGGTAGCCACTAAATACTTTGAAACATCTCCTGTAACTGTCCCTTCTTCTCATCTACTGCTAGCACCTGGAAGTCACTAATTAGCTCATTTTTGGACTACTCCAACAACTTCCTAAATGGTTTTCATAATCTCATGTTCTTTTTCCTCTTACAACTCCTCCTCTTCATCCACGCACATCCTTGCCAGACTAATCTACTTTAATCCCATTTTCTATCACATCAATTTCTCATTCAAAACAGAAAATGGTTCCCTATTTTCAATGACAAGTTGAAACTCCTCTTCTTGGTTTACAAGGCCCTCCATGATCCAATACATACTATCTATCCAACCTTATTTCACACTATAACCCCAAAGTCTTCATCCTATGCTCTCTGTAGCACCCCCATTTTTTGGATAATTTCTAATTCCTTGGCTTCTATGTCACTGTACATTTTTATTTCTTCTCTCATCTCCACGGCTTCTTTTCTTCCTTGCATTGCCCGTCTGTTTTGTTCTGAACCGTCTTCTCATTTTTACTCTGTCTTCAAACATTTTTTGTGGGTATTCCCCTAATTTTAAACTCTAGCCTTGACCTCTCCCCTATATTTGAGACCCACCATTCCAGCTAGCTTGCTGTTGTATATCTCTGCCTAGATGTCTTGCTGGCATCTCAATCTTAACATGCTCCAAGACAAACTCATCATCTTTTTTCCCACAACCTGTTCCTTCTCTGAACTGCCCCATTGTCATTAAAGATATTGCCTTAACGTAGCTTAAAAAAAAAACCCAAACCTTTCTCTTCTTCAACTCCAACCGCCTCCTCAACCCCCAAAACCAACCAGTTGCCAATTCTTGTCAATCCTATCTTCATAACATCTCCCAAATTCTACTCCACCTTCTCACTCCCACTGCCACCACCCTAGCTCAGGCCCTCTTGTCCTATTACAATAACCTCTTCTGTACTAGTCTCTGCCTCTAAAAGTCTTACCCTCTTCCAATACATCCTACACGCTGCTTCCCAGATGAACTTCATAACATACAGATGTAATCATGTCTCAGTTTCTAACGATACCCAACTGTACAACAGATAAAATTCATATTTTTTAGCTTGGCCTTAAGTAACCTAAAACCTCACCTTGCCCTCTTTTTTTCACATTTACCTCATGCTACCCCTGTTCATTAGAGGAGGCAGTGTGGGAAAAAACCTGGACTTAGAGTTGGATGATCTGGGTTCAAATCCAGAATCTACATGCTACCAATGTAAGTTTAGCCAAACCATTTAACCTACCTGGGCCTCAATTTCCTCAACTATAATTAGACTAAATGACTTTGAAGGTCTTTTCCAGTTCTACTATTTCCTAATCCTACTTCCCATTTTTCCTCCTTTATAGCTTTAACATCATTCCTAATGCCTGATACACTGTCTCTTGCCATCTCTGTCTAGGGGAATTCCACCTCTTCTTCAAATCCTTGCTAAAATGTTATGTCTTCCATGTTGCTTTCCCTTGAGCTCCTAAGCCAGAAGGGACCTCTCTCTGTCCTTGGTACTTTCTTAACACTGCATTTCTTTTTTCTTTATGTAATACACTTACCACACTCTGTTTGGGGTTATAGTTTCTTATGTTTCTACCTTCTCTCCTGCCAGACTAGAGTTGGAACCAAGGGACCACTGTATTTACAGTCAGAGGACCTGAGTTCGAGTCACAACTCACATGTTTATCATATCACTATGAATTGTATTTTCCTAATCTTTAACACGAGAACAGTATTTGTACTCCTTCAGGGCTTTTTGTGAGGAAAGTGCTTTTAAGCATTAAAATGCTATCGAAATGTAAGCTTAAATTAGCATGGTATTATGGCTAGATAGATAGATAGATAGTAGTCTTCAAAACCAGAAGACATCAATTCAAATCTTGCCTTTAACACTTTTTGGTAGTATAACCCAAGGCAAGACATTTAAACTTTTTTTTAAAGTTTTATTGACATGTTTTGTTTTTATATTACAAACATCTATACGTTTCCCCCATTACCACAATCCATAAGAGGTCTTTTGTAACAAAATAAAATAATTAAGCCAAACTAACAATACAGTGACCTCTTCTGAAATCACACACACAATTCTGGATCTGTAGCGCACACACAAACACACATACACACACCCCTCCCTATTTTTATTTTTTTTAATTGAAAGAAGACAATTTTTTTCTCATTCCTAATTGACAGTGTAGAAAAATGTATGTCTCACTCTGTACCCTGAATCCATCACTTTTCTATTAGGAGATGAGTAACAGGCTTTATCATCAGTTCTTTGAAATCATGGTTGTTATTACATTGGTCATAGTTCTTACAGATTTCAAAGTTGTTTGTCTTTGCAGTGTTGTTGTTATATAATTTTTTTGTTTTTCTCATTTCATTTTTCATCAGTATATAGAAGTCTCCAAAATTTAATTTTATAATATTGATGTAAAAATATAAATTGTTTTTCTGGTTCTGCTCACTTCACTCTGCATCAATTCATATATTTTTTCACGTCTCTTTGAAATCATCAATTTCCTCATTTCTTACAGCACAATCGTTCTTAATCACATTCATATACCACAACTTATCTTTATCTCTTGACTTAATCATTATTTTTTAATTTATTATTAAGAAAGTTTATCCTTCTCTAACCTGTCATCTTGAATTTCATCTTGCCACTGCACTTCAGTGGCTCTGTAAGAGAGAATGAGACGAATGACTTTGTTCAACTCTGCCTCACTTAAATCCAGTTGCTCAAAAGTTAAGACATCACCCTCATGATACCATTGGTCCACTTCTAGAACAAATAACCAACAACAGCAACAGCAAACCAATACCGTATTCCTGATTTGAATCCAATCTAGTGATAATGTTTCATCTTTGTGCTATATGCTAAATCTATGTGCTATGAGGCTATGTTTTAGCCTCTTTGCTAATACTTTAAAGTTTTACTTCAGTGGTCATCAACCTTTCAGTGCATTAGGCAATTCTTCAAAATCATGAGTTTCCATTTATTAAAATATGTATACTTTTTGTCCAATAATGGTACTACTTGTTTTTATCCCAAAGACACTTAAGAAATAAAAAAGGATTCCTATATTACAAAAAAAAAAACATGAGTTTCAGTAAAGATGTTGACCTACGTTGGTAAAGGAAGGTTCTTAACTGGGAGTTCCCTATGTTGATGAAGTAAAAGAGCAAATCCCTATTGTTTATTGTCGTCATCATCATCATCATCATCATCATCATCATCAATGCTTGTTTAGCTCTTAGCATTTATGATAGTTCTATATTGGCATGACTAAGCCATACTTTCCCCTAGCTTGCACAAAATCTCAAAAGATTGGGATGGACAGATGGAAGTGGAACATGAAGAGTCCTCACCCCCAGAAGAATTGGTGCTTTGCCCTGCTACCTCTGATTCTATTTCTCCGTTGTAGAAAGCTAACCCTAGGGACAAATATAGCTACATGAATGTTAATGCTGAAAAAATGGAACAATGAATGGAGAGTGAAGATAAAATTATAGATCTAAGAAAGTAGTAACAAGATCTTCAAGCTTTGTAACTGATGAGGCGCTGCCCTAGGGATACAAAAGAGAAGAGGAAGGAGGCAAATGAGGGTGATCCACATGTGTTAACCTGCCCCTCCAAAAAAAAAAATCTGTTGAAATTCTGGAATCTAAATATTCTTTGTTTTCTAGATGGAATAGAAAATGTTTTTAACTGTACATTTTTTTTCCCAAAAAGGACCCAGTTTTCAGGGTTTTGTCTATATTCAGATTAATTTTGTCTATCCATACCTTTGCACTGGTTGTTGCTCATGCTTAGATTATCAGTCAATAAGCAGTTATCAGATACATAATATGCATTTTTTTAAGCACTAGGGATACAAAGAAAGTAAAAAACATTGTCCTTTCCCTCAAGAAGCTTACATTCTAATGAGAGAGGCAACATGCAAACAACAACGTCCTTACAAAATCAATATAGTGCAGCAGTTCTCAACCTGTGAGTTATGTTTAATTTAAATACATCCTACATATCAGATATTTACATTACGAGTCATAACAGTAAAAAAATTACAGTTATGAAGTAGCAACGAAAATAATTTTATGGTTGGGGGTCACCACAACATGAGGAACTGTATTAAAGGGTCGCGGCATTAGGAAGGTTGAGAACCACTGGTGTAGTAGAAGGTAACCTCAGGTCACCATCACACATTCTAGGTAGGCAAGGTATACTAAACTGAATTGAGCTGAACATCACTCCTCTGCTTTTGTCACTGTCTCCTGAACATGCCATAACTTCTCCTGTCCCCATGGATGCCCTTATGGTGTTTCTCTCACCTCTCCCCATTTCTCTCCCTAGATCTAAATACTATGCATCCTGAAACCTATGAATATTGTCTTAATTCCCACTCTCTCCTTGTATCCCCATCATGGTGCATAAGCATATAGCAGTGCTTTCTAAATGTGTATTGCTGTTCTCCTCTTACCCCAGCTTTTGCCAGAATCTCCTCCAAGTTCTCATATTCATCTACAATTCATCATCATTTCCTGTATGTTAGTCTTATTTCACCAACTAGAGTGAAAGCCTCTTGAGGTTAGGGAGCATGCTTTTAACTTTAATCCTCCCTAGGACCACAGTATTTTCACAGTGACTGTCAATCGATAAATCAATTAAGTATTTATTAAGTGCCTAAAATATTAGGCACTGCAATAGAGATTCAAGTATAGAAGGGAGATCAGGCTGATATATAAACACATCTTCTTTAGCATCATTTTGATGGATTCCAGATTCACATCTGAAAAAAAGTTACAAATGCAAGCGAGATTACTGGGCTTCTTGCCCTCTGTAGATCACTAGACAGGTTCCATGTGAGAATTCTGCCGTTTGTGTACATTCTTCCTAGATTTAGCCCTAATGTCTCAGGGAGACCCAGATAAGGGAAGCTCAGGTCCTACCAGCTCACAAAGACATTTTCCTCCCACATACTTGTCCATACCCCAGGCAAAGCTATGAAGAAGGCCAAACTCAGCCTGAGTGTTTTCCCATATTTTTCTCTTCTGGTTTTCCATACAACCCAGGTATCTCTTCTGTGTCTCTCTTTGCATGACCTAGGTCTCTACTGGTCATCTACTTATTCTACTAGATCAGGGCTTCTTAGGCTTTTTCCACTCTTGACTCCTTCAGCATTTCTTAAACTGTGGGACCACAACCCACGGTTTAAGAACCCCTTTACTAGATTAGGCAAGAGCTTGTAAGGGCTTGGATTGTCAACCCCTAGGGATATTTGCATTTTGATGAGGATTCCTAAAGACAAAAGAGATCTCAAATATTGGAATTTCAGATATGCTGACAAATAGTTTACTTGGGTAGAGGACTGTGTCCAGTGCCTTTTGAACTTCAGCATTCATGATGGCTTCCAACTCCCATTCTGCCTTCTTACTCTTTTCTCCTCTACAATCTCCATGTTCTGACTGCATAGAGAAGTTTCATCCTACTAGGACCCTCCGCATGGGAGGGGAGAGCTAGGACAGGGTAGTCAAGTTGGCAGGACTGTTGTGGGGTGGGGGGGGGGAGGGGGCCAGAGATAGAATCATAGAGTTGGGAGAGATCTCAGAGGCTATCTGATCCAACTTGAACCTGACTTGTGATTCCCCTCTACAATATCTGTGACCAATGGTCACCCAGCTTCCCCTCAGAGATCACCAGTTATAAGAAACCATTTAAAGCAATCCATCCCACATTTGAACAGGTTTAGCTATTAGAAAGTTTTTCTTTACAGAAATCTAAAATCTGCCTCTCTGAAACTTTCAACCATTGCTTTTAGTTCTGTTCTTGGGCCAAGAAAAACAAATCTAATCCTTCCCCATGACAACCCTTCAAATATTTAAGGCAGTGATCATGTTTCTGCTAAGTATGCTGTTCCTCAGGCTATAAATACAGTGCCTAATTTCATCATCAGTTGTTGTATACCATAGTTACAGGTCCTCTCTATCCTGATCACCTTTTTCTGGATGAATTCCACCACAATTATCTGATTATAAACTTACCCTAGAAAAGACTTCCAAAAGGGTCATTTAAAATATGAATAAATGAGACACACAGAGGTTAAGTGACTTTCCCAAGGTCACACAGAGCTGCATCAGAGCTGAAAACTCAGTTTCTCTGACTCCAAAGCCCTCAGAGACCTTTCCATTAAACAGCCTCCACAACAAGATAAACTTCTTTTTAAAATATGGCACCCAGAACTGAAAAGAGTTGGGCCTACTATCTACCAGGCTAGGAGTCAAGAACCCTGGATTCCAGTCCTGAGCCTGCCATTTATTTGTCTTGTTTCTCATGTCCAGTCACTTGATCTCAAATTAATTCAATTCTCTGGGCCTCTGTTTAATTATCTATTTAAAAAACAAAAAGCAGGCCTAGGTGATTTTTAAAATTCCTTCAGCCTCTAACACCATTCCATGGTTCCAGGCTTCTCCTTCCCCAGCCTTCAGCCCTGAGTCCAGCTCTTCTTGCCCAATCTGGGCTGCTAAGCCTGACTTGGGAGTACAGAAGCACAGCAACAGGGGTACAGTGATTAGATAGAGAATGACTTGAAATCAGAAAGGCCTACATTCAAATCCAGTCTCACATATTTACTTAGCAGTGTGGCCTGAGGCAAATTACTTAACCTTCCAGTGTTTAGTTTCTTATTTGTAAAGCAGGGGTTGGACACCAATGCCCCTAAAATCCTTCCTGACTCTGTGGGGCAGAGTACCTCACGGCTGGGCAGGGGACCTGCCCAGAGCTGGATGAAGACACTGGGGGCACCCTGACAAGGAAGCTAAATCTCCTCCCTGATACAATACAAAAAATCCTTTCCTTCAAATATGGCAACTATCTCTCCCTTCCCCATCCTCACTTCCAGAAGGTACTCACATATGGACCATATCTTTTTTTTTTTTTTAGCCAAAACCAAATCACAGAACAGAGTCAGCTCTCATCAACATTGCAGGGTGTGCTCTTTTGTTTTTTGTTTTTTTGACAAAACTTCTTGCAAACAGACAATAAAGAAGTTTGGACTCTGAAGGCATTGTTCTAAAAGGAAGACCTCTGATCTAGATTCATCTCACAGTTCTACCCTCCCCCTCTCCAACCAGATACCAGGAGGCACAGTGGATAGAGAGCAGGGGAGCTGGAGTCAGGAAGTCCTGAGTTCAGATCCAGCCTCAATATTTACTTGCTGTCTCACTTACCCCTGCTTGCCTCAGTTTCCTCATCTGTCAAATGGCAAATCACTCCATTATCTTTGCCAAGAAAACCGCAAATGGGGTCATGAAGAGTCAGACACAACTGAAATGACTGAGAAACAACAATTTCCCCTCTCTCTCTCCATGCTCCAGTCATCAAGATAAGAAGAACATGAAGTAAAACAAATTATCATCATGCTAAGTTATTTCTTTTCAGGCACACAATGATTTCTAGACCCCTTCACTGAGATTCATTGATAACTTTAGGGCTGGAGCATCCGGAGACAATTTTCTTACTAGGTGAGAAAAAAAAAAGTGTGATTTTTTTTTTCATTTTAATTACCCAGTGAATGAAATGAAATCTGAAAGTGTTTAATTATTAGATTTACACTTCAAGATAAGTTCGATGTTAATTACAGGTTGTCTTTTTAAAATTCTAATTCCAAATAATTAAATCCCAAACACATTGGATCATTATGATTATAATTAGAATAAAGGTGTCTTATTTGAAACACAAGTTTAGCTTTTGGTTTAACCTTATTACACCTCATCAAAGAGGGCCCTCTTTTGGAAAACCAGTTCCATTTCCTCTAATGCTGCTTTAGAACAAAATTTTTAAGTATTTAAGTATTTAAGTATATTGCCTTTATGAATGCTTTTTCTTTGGAATAATGGTAAGGGCTCCTTCCGGTGCCTTCTCTGTCCTCAAGAGTACACTGCAGTACTGTGAATTTTTCTGCCGACATTCATCATTATCAAAAACAAGGAGGCCTCACGAACAAGGCAGGAAGCAGTGGGGCCCAACATCAAGGCAATCTGGAGAGATGATAGCTGAAATAATTGGTTTCCTCACTTCCCCCACTCCAATCTGTCAATCAGTTTCAAGAGGGAACATTTCTGAGATCTCAGAGGCTGGTAGTTGGGTGGGGGTGAGGGGTGTAGAAAGCCCAGAGGAAGCCACACAGGTTTATTGGCATAAAGTAAAGTCAATAAGATAAGGCTTATCATATTTCTATAGCCTGTGACTGGGGAAACATTTGGTGTTGGGGGTCGGGTAACAGCAATGAACTGGGTGAAAACTTGCTGGATTTCCCTCTGCTGATGAGCTTTGGAACTTTAGGGTCTCACTTGGTAGTGTTGCTCAAATATCATCAGAACTCAATCCAATTCAAGTCATCAAATATTTATTAAACTCTTGCCTTGAGCAAGGCACGGAAAAAACAAAAACAGAAACAAAAGCAAAATATATCAAACAGTTCCTGCCCTGAACAAGTTCACATTCTACTGAAACTGTAGAGCTTTTTACCTTTTGCTGTTTGAGTGATGCCATAGAGGCAGAGAGAATGTGGTCCTGGCAGTGGAAAACAGAGAAAAGAGACTAATCTGTTATTTCATTGCTATGAGGAATACCCAGATAAGGAAACTCCCTCTATCTATGCAGGTTGGCACCTTTTGTAACTTATAATCATAAAGAGTTCCCTTGAACACTGAAAATGTGACTTTGTCAGTATGTTTTGGAGATGGGACCTGACCCTTGGCCCACCTGGCTTCAAGGTCAGCTCTCTAGCCTTTATACTACCCTGATTCTCAGCAGGAGAGAGTCTTTAAAACACAGATGAACAATATCCTTGTGTCATTCCCCTGCCCAATAAATAGACAGTTCTTGGTTTGGGAAGTATTGGAGAAAAGAGGGATAGGGAAGGAGGTAGAAAGAGAGCAGGCTCTGAAGAGATGTCCAGGGGGTGATCATAATAAGTAGAAAAATGTCACATTAAAACCTCCAGCTGCCAGTGGCTGGAGGGGAAAGGGTTCCAGACAATAGCTAAGGGAACAAGTCTTGTCTTGTGTTCATTCCTGTGGCTAAAACAAGTCTGTACTGCTGCACACAAAAATTCCATCCTCCAACTAATCTTAACTCCCTGCTTGCCTAGGTTGTGGGCACCTTTGGGCAGAAGCCCCTTCAGGAGAAAAGCACCAAAATGCTGCCCCTCTCCTCCAGCTTCTGCCCTCCCATCTCTTACATGATCATAACCTCCTTTCTATGAGAATAATTCAGCCCTGTTAAGGGAAACATCATAATGTGTTGGGGCAAAACAAACAAAGGAAAATAAAACCACCACCACCACCATCAAAGACCACCAGTTCTAGAGTCTGAGGACCTGCCTTCAGATAAGAGCTCTGATATTTACTACCTGGGTGACCTTCATCAAGTTACTTTGCTTCCCTTGTCCTCAGTTTCCTAATCTGTTAAATGAATTATTTGGACAAGAATGCCTCTGAGATCCCTTCCACCTTTAAATCTATGGGCCTATGAGGAAGATGACAACTACGCCAGAGGGTAGGAATAAGAGAGGAGACCTAGAGAAGGCAGCAGCAAAGACTCAAAGAGCCATGAGCACAGTTCTCCTAACCCTCAGCACCAGGATGGTGGGATGAATGGAATTAGGTGAGGAATCAAAGTGTGGAACAAGTGGGATAGATCAAGAGGTCTCTCAGGTCCCTTTCACATGTAAATCAATGAGTCTCTAAGGTGTAACAGCAACTACTCCAGGGTAATGTTCTGGGTGAAGTTAAGGGAGGAGAGTGGATGTTTAGAAGAAGGCAGCAGAGAAGATCCCCTTCCTCTCAAAGCCATGAGAAGAGTTCTCCTAACCCAACACTATGACAGAATGAATGGAATTCACTGGAGAAGAATCAAAGCAAAGGGCTATTTTAAAGGGCTATTCAAAGCTCCCAGTACTGGAGAGCATTTAGAATGTTTCCTAATTGAGAAGTAGACTTAATAAATGGTTCTGTCCTATAAATAGCACATTCAGTCCTGTTTCTTTTCAAGGATGTTCCATTGGTCCAGTTAACATGCTGCCCACTCCACCAAAAACCATGCTCCACATCCCAGGCTCCCTGTCTTGCACTGACATTTGGCAGCTTCCTTCCTCCCCCACACTCCACCCCCTGGCCTGTACCTTGTCACCCAAAGTTGTCAGCTTGCTCACTGGATAAATCAACAGTTCAAAAGCAGCAGCAGCAGCAGCAGAGGGGTAGAAAACAAGTCTTGCCTTGTCTGTTGATCCAGTTTGCCTCTCCCACTTCAGGGTCAGCTGTTTGATGGCCTCTAGGTCAGCCAAGAGGAAAGACCCAAGTAGGACATTATTGGGAGATACTCATTGACATCTTAGATGGACAACATCTACCCTTCATCCCAGCCACACTTGAATATTCACATCTTCCTGAAGACAGGTCCACTTCCTCTCTTTTTTTTTTACACTGCTCTTCATGTCTATGATGACCTCTTCCCCTCTTTTAACCTGTCCAGATTCTACTCACCCTCTAATGATTAGTCCAATCTCTTGCATAATCCCATAGATTCATAATATAACCCTTATTCCTTGAGCACGCCTCTTCCTCACTCCAACAATGGTCCTCCTTTGGGCACCCAGGGCAGTTTTTTGTACTGGGATTCTGTGTTTTGTTATTCCTGTGGTCTATCTGTGTGCACAGCTTCCTTCCCAAATAAGACTCTGTGCTCCTTGAGGGCAGATTGCATTTAATACACTTCTCCCATTCCCTATAATGTCAGGCACAATGCTGTGGCATTGTTGGTTGACTTGAAGGCCTAGGAAAAAAATATAGTATAACCCTGGAACCAGCCTGATGTTATGAGACAAGATTGTCTGCATTGTAGGATTTCCACTGTATAGTTTAAAAAGTGCTTTATTATGTAAAGTGTGCCAGTATGTAGGGTTTTGCAGGGGTAGGTTAGCATAGTGGATAGAGAGCCATGAAACAGTAAGATCTGGATTCAAGTCTGACATACATTGATTTTACAACCCAGGGAATGCTACTTAAACTTTGACTACCCACTTAGGGAGCTATCTGTCCAAGATCACAAAATTACAGAGTAGGTGTCAGTCTGCAGTGATAAAGGCTGTTTCCTCATTGGGAGTTCCCCACACCAATGAAATCACAAGTACAATACAAAAACAGGAGCAGTCACCATAACCAAATTGGAAGTATTTAATAAGGGACTTTTATGTTTAACTATAAGTCCACCCCAAGGATCTGGCCTGAGGCCTCTTCTTTTTTCTCTCTCCATTCTCTCTCCATTCTATGCTTTTTCATTCATTGACCTCATCAGCTTCCATGGATTCAATTTTCATTGATAACTGGATCTGTATCAGAGTTCCATTGGGTTGGAACCATTTACAGTATATTACATAATTGTAATTTCAAATACTGGGAATTTGAATACATACAACAGCTTCATGGGTTTCATTATTCGCACTAATTGGAATCTAGCTGTTTATCCACATGACTCTGATAGCCATCCATAATCTCTCTCCTGTTCCTCATTGCCAAATGCAAGGCATCTCAAACTCAACAAGTCCAAAACAGAATTAATTATCTTACCTAAAAAAAAAACAAAACCCTTCCCACAAAACACTTCTGAATTTCCCTATTGCTAAGGGAAAAACCATCCTTCTGATCACTCAAGTTCACAACCCTTGAGTCATCCACTTTCACAAGCCATGTAATATTCAATCAGTTGCCACATCTCATCTTTTCTATCTCCACAATACATTTCACATGCCAGCTTCTCTCTGTATTCATTGCCACCACCCTCATCAAGACCTTCATCACCTTTCCCCTGCCCTACTTCAGTAACTTTCAAATCATTCTCCCTGCCTTACATTTCTCCTTTCTCTAATCCATCTTTGATGGGCTTGCCGAAGGAGACTATCCTTACATGTAGGTCTGATTAGGTCACCCCCCCACCCACTCCCCACCAACTCAATAAATTCCAGAGGCTTCCTATTGCCTCTGGAATTAACTATGAACTCCTCTGGTTAGTATTTAAAGTTCTCCAGAACCTGGCCCCTTCCTACCTTTCCAGCCTTCATACACCTTACTCCTTCCCACAGATTCTAGATTCCATCTTTGCTAGCCTCAGTGCAGTTGCTTCCATGCTCTACTTCATCTCTCATCTTCGTAGTTCAATACTGTCTGTATTGTTTCCCATGACTACAATAAATGTTCCCCACAGAAGGCCTAGAATAAAGATTCAGATCTAGGGCCTATATGTGCATGAGGTCTTTCCTAGTTCCAGATGCTACCTGAGTTTTTCTATACACCTCTGTGTGTATATGTGTGCATGT
Organism: Pseudocheirus occidentalis; assembly: GCA_028646575.1. Classification (NCBI taxonomy): domain Eukaryota; kingdom Metazoa; phylum Chordata; class Mammalia; order Diprotodontia; family Pseudocheiridae; genus Pseudocheirus; species Pseudocheirus occidentalis. Next base: position 92,637,302 of record CM053593.1, read on the forward strand.
GTGTGTATATAAGCACACATATATGTACAAGTACATGCATATAAGTGTGTGCATATACATACATACATGTATTGAAATTAATGAAAAGCCTGAAAGATGGAGTTTCTGGGTAATTAATAATCAATTTATTAATTAGGCAAGCCTCTAATCAATAAAATGGTAGCAGTGGTTTCTTTAGGTAACAAAAGACACACATTGTAGACCCTGAAAGTTTTAAATACTTTTTTGAAAGTTAATACCCTTAACAAGTAAAAATCAACCCTAATTAGTGGATATTTAATGAGGAGATAGACTAAAAGTCTTCAGCTCCTCCTGCTGAGAACTTGGCTTGCTCATGACACTCAGCCACCCTCATCATTCTGGGTAAGGGCATGCATTTCCAGGTCAGACCACTGTGGTTGGTCTTCTCCTTAATGATCTGGGTCATCATAAACTGTAACAGAAGGGTATAAGGACAGGGGTTCCTTTTCCCAGGGTAAGAACTTGCCCAGACTGGATTCTGTTTATACAGGAAAGAGAAGTTAGCTCTCCTCATTGGGTGGGGTCCCACTCAAGACTGAAGAGCATATTCCTTGAGGGATAAGAGTAATCTCATCAATCAGTCCTTCAGAGACTGACATGAACAAGATCTGGGTTTTAATGAGGAAACTGAGGAGAAAAACCTGAATTGATCATTTAAGTAATTGGTCTTTTAAATTAAATATTGGGCATTAATATAATTTAAATAATTAGTCAATAATTAATAATTAGGCATTAATATAATTTAAATAATTAGTCAATAATTAATAATTGGGCATTAATATAATAGTATAATCATTTCTCTCTGCATATATGTATATGTATATTACATGCATGTGTATGTATATATGTACGTGCATGTCTATTGTGGTTGTTCATGTGTGTATACATGTGCTGTCTATACATAAGCATATGCACATTGCATCTAAGGTATATGAATATGTGTACAAACATATTGTGTATATAGATATATGTAGTGTGTTTCTATGCATGTGCATGTGCACATACATGTATGTGTATGCATATATTGTGTACATATATAACATTTTGTTTCATGTAATATTATTCATACATTGTCTCCCTCTGTTAAAATGTAAGTTTCTGTAACAGCAATCAGTTTAGCAGATACTTAGCACTTAGTAACTTAGGGCTAAGTATAGAAGGTATGAGCCCTGTATACTGTTGGGAAGGCATGAACTCCCCTCTTGATGTGGAAGAAGGGGATTGGATGAGACAGGAGGCCAGTGTGTGTATATAAGCAAGAATTCCAGAGACAGAGAGATAGAATTGGAATTTTCCTGTTGGAGGAAGCAGGATTGTCTCAGCATCTGGGAGTGGGGCTGCTGGACTGAAGAAGTAAGTTGGAGTTTTCTTGAGAGAGAGAGAGAGTGTTTCTCTCCCAGCATCTGGAATGTGACTGAGAATTGAGATGGAGTTTTCCTGAGACCAGAATCTGGTGAAGGCCACCCAGAAGGCCATTATTCCTTCTGGATCCTAGGGCCAGTTGAACTGCTGGAGGACTGAAGAAGTATGACCAGGATAAGACTTTATTTGTTCATGGCCTGGCTGATCCTTGAGTTCCAGGCAAAAGAAGTGGTGAAGGGTTTGAGATGTGCTGGACCCTGTGAACTTCAGTGTGTGCCAGAGACTGCCTTGAAGATTGGACAAGGACCAAGAAGCTGTCTGCTTCTGAATCTAGGTGACTGATGGATTCAGGAGGGATCTGGGACCATGGAAGGGGATCCAGGGAATCAGAGAGATCACCCAGAGTCAAGATGAAGAAAAGGCCTCCCCTTGAAGGAAACTGAGGTTTGCTAGACACCAAGAAGGGAAGGGTTTGTGTGGTTTTCTGATGATTGTGCTAGTGATTAATGATATTTAGCAATTGTGAATCTAGATTAGTGACTGATTAAGTTAAGGGTTGCTCCATTCCTGGAAGATTGATATATTGTGAACTGATTGAATGATTAAGTGAGGAGGATTTCCCCCTTAGGGAAACCAGATGATTATTCTTTTATTCCTTGTTCTAAATACTGTGGCCACTGTAGTGAAAACTGTGTAACCATTCTTTTTTTTTAATGTAATAAATTTTATTTGTTTTCTTGTTTACATCATTCATTTTCATGAGATTTTTGAGTTACAAAATTTTCTCCCCATCTTTTCCCTACCCCACCACCACCCCCAAAACAGAGATCCCACTGTGTAGCCCCTCCCCCGATCTGCTCTCTAACTTTCTGGTAGGGCAGGGAGGGTCTCCCTACCCCAGCCTCTGTATATCTTGATTCCTAGTTGCAAGTATTGCAGAGGTTTATATTCTAGATTCTTTCGATTCCTCCCTTGTCACCCACCCCCCTGGAAGGACAGCCAATTCAATTCAGGCTGTGTAGGTGTGATTATACAGGACATCTTCATAGTGGACATATTTTGACAGTGATCATATGTCTCTCCTTCCTATCCCTCCCCCCTTTGTTCTGTTCTCTACCCTGTCCCTGTCCCTTTATTGAAGTGTGAGCATCCAGCATACCTCCCCCAGACCCTGCCCTCCCCTCCATCATTCCCCCTCTCATCCCCACGCCCCCTACTCTCTTGTGTGGCATTATGCCCATTTTAGAGTTTATGCCATTTCTTCCCTAAGCCAGATTC
>CM053593.1:92640462-92703370 GCA_028646575.1 Pseudocheirus occidentalis
CTGGGCCTCTTTTGCCATTTGAGTTAATCTATTTTTTAAAGTGTTGTTTTCTTCAGTCAGGTTGTTGACTCTCTTTTCATGATTTTCTCGCATTGTTCTCATTTCTCTTCCCAATTTTTCCTCCACTTCTCTTATTTGGTTTTCAAAGTCCTTTTTCAATTGATCTATACCTTGTAGGTATTCTTCAAGTGTCTTGGAAGCATTTGGTGTGGGAGTTCTGACTGTGTTGTCTTCCTCCCGTTCCATGCTTTGATTCTTTTTGTCCACAAAAAAGGATTCTAGAGTTTCATTGCTGTTCTTGTTTTGCTTCTTCATGTTGGCCAGTTAATTAATTGGCTGGTTTTTTTTTTTAACTCTGTGAAACTCTGCTTCCAGGGAGGGAAAGCTCTGTTCCAAATCGCTGGGTTTTTCCCAGCTGCTGGAGCTATTAGGGGGGTGTTGCAAGTCCCCCCAGCTTTGGCTTGCTGAAAGCACACCCCAGGACCACCACCCAAGACCACGATCTGGATCCAGGCCACTCAATGCAAGAGCACTTGGCCCTGATCAATTGATTCAGCCCCCCTGCAGGATCCACAGGCCAGGGGCTCTGAAGCAGCCCAGTGGGGGCATCGGCTGGTTACATCAGTTTCTGCCTTTCCCCCACTGCTTCCTTGCCCCAGGGGGAGATTAGCCAAACTGCTTTTCCTCCCCCAAATTTAGCTTGAAAGCTTCACTCACTTTCACTGACCTTTAATCCTGACTTAGTAGATGTTAGGATTTCTCCAGGTGTTTTAGATCTTCTCTGAAGTAGACTCACACTGAGGTGTGGGAGGCTCGGCTCCTCCAGGACTGCCCTGGAGCCTGGCCGCATGGCGGTTTTAATCTGGACTGGTGTCCCCTCCCACCTACAGGCCCGTGGGATGAGCCCCTCCTGCCAGCTGCCTTTCTTTAATCCCTATTTTTCACACCTTTCTTTAATCCCTATTTTTCACACTGTGGTAGTTGTGGAGTTGCTGGAGGCTGTAGATCTTTTCTCTTGTAGATTGGCTGCGACTAGGATCCTTCCTACCGCCCTGGGGCCTGGCTGAGGTATTGGTTTCAAGCTGGGCCAGCGTTGGGCTCGAGTCCTGCCATGATGATCCCCTGCTGCAGAGTTGCCTTCTGCGAGAGATGTTTTCTGTATTTTTTGACTTTGAGAGTCCTAGAATTTGTCCAGCGTCATATTTTTATGGGTGTTTAGGGTGGCTACGTGGGAGCTGTGGGACACTGCTGCTTGTACGCCACCATCTCCTGTGTGGCCATAATAATGTTAAGCTGTTATGGACACTATACTGTGACTTTCTGTGATAAGATGCAATGTAGATTATAGTGTGATATATTGTGAATGTTTGCCTTGATGTGTAGTGGAATAAACAGAGCATTCACTATAACTGTGTAATCCAAACCTTATAAGCTGTTCACAGTAGCATATTTGGGGGGAATCTGCTGGTGCGTGGTGTTACGGTTTCTTAATGCCATTCATGACAACAACCTGTTCTATTTTTTAGTCTTTGTATCATCAAAGCTTAGCACATTCCTGGACATAGATAGTAGACATTTAATAAATGCTTGCTTGCTTGATTTACTACTCTTTCCCTAAGTCACTTAAAGTATCAGTATAATGGAAAGATAGCTAGGTGGTACAGTGGATAAAGAGCCAAGCCCAAAGTCAGGAAGACACATCTTCTTGAGTTCAAATATGCTCTCAGATTAGCTGTGTGACCCTGGGCAAGTCACCTAACCCTGTCTGCCTCAGTTTCCTCGTTCGTAAAAAAACTGGGGAATGAAATGGCAAACTGCTCCAATACCTTTACCAAGAAAACACCCAATGGGGTCACAAAGAGTCAGATACAACTGAAAAACAACTAAATAACAACAAAATAATGCAAAGAATACTGGACGTGAAGTCTATGGGCCTGTGCTTGAATCCCAGTTCCAATAATGGCTACTTGTGTAAAGGTAAACAAATGACTGGACCTCAGTCTCCTCAGTTATAAAGTGGGGATGACAATACCTGTATTCCCCATCTTGGGGTTGTTGTAAAGAAGGGGCTCTATTAAAAACGAGAAAGTGTCACTTCATCGTGCTCCACAGCTCACCATGGCCAAAGAAACTGGCACCTTGTAGCCAGCCTTTTCCGTTAAGCTTGACCTAATCTGTCAAGGCGTCCACCCTCTAAGGCTTTCTAGCTGGGCAGTCAGTAGCTACCAAAATGTGCACTTCCCTGATATGGACGCTGGGAATCAGCATCTAAAACATACCACAATGAGATCAGCTATTAGCATTTTGTGGTCATTTATAAGAAAAGAACTCTAGATCCAAGTGCTTGTTGTCAGTAAGATTAACCATGCTCCTGCTGATCTCATTTTTCTTGAAAGTAGGAAGGAACCAGAAGCATCGGTCCAAGGACCTTGCATATTGGAAAACTAAAGTAATATGTAGGGAGACCACAGTTTATTTGGGATCTACCAAGGGAAGGAGAGAGGCCTGGTACCCAGGTTTCCCTTTCTTTGCTTTCCATCATCAGTTATTGTTATCAAAGAAGTCTCCATTAAGCATTTAAGTATATGTTGTTGTTCAGTTATTTCCATTTCATGACTCCATTTGGAGTTTTCTTGGCAAAAATTCTAGAGTGGTTTGCCATTTCCTTCTCCAAATCATTTTACAGATGAAGAAACTGAGGCAAACAGGGTTAAGTGACTTGCCCAGAGATACACAGCTAGTAAGTGTCTGATTCAAGATTTGAACTCAGGTCTCCCTGACTCTGGGCCTGGCTATCCACTGAACTGCCTAGCTGCCTGTCTAAACATGTAGGACTCCGTGTCAAGAATCCTTGCTACAGAAAGCTTAGAAGCAGAGACTCAGTGTTGAAAATGAACCACATTGGATGTGCTAGCTGAGACAGGAATGGGCAGCAAGTTAATTTGCATCCAGTAGAGATCAAATGGAAGGCCCTTTCAGGGGTGGGAAGTGAAGGTGGGCGTATAATTAGGTGGATTGGGGAAACAGCTAATGGTAATTCAGATTGTATTCTCAGACCTTTATCTCTTTACCATTTAGAAGATACTTTGTGAAGCTTGGTAGACTTGAGTAGATTGGGACATATTTTTAAATGAGGGATTAAACAACAGAAGCAGAGTAAAAGGTTGTGACCAAAGAAATTCGTGATTGCAAATAAATAAATAAAAGATGGGTGGATAATTAAAAAGGAATTTAAAATAACCAGTAAATAGCTGGTATGTTCCATTGATATCCCAGCCATGTTAAGAGATCCAGATGACCCCATTAGGCAGACTCCCAGAAATGAATTTTCTGAAAGAACAAGGACAAAAATCTTAGTGGACAATCAGGTAAAGAATGGGTTGTGATAATTACAGCTGATATTTATGTAATGTGTAAGTGATCTAATTTGACCCCAACAGCACTCCTTTGAGACAGATGTTGCAGATATTATCACCTTCGTTTCATAGACAAGGAAACTAAAACTCAGAGGAAGTGAAGTGACCTACCCAAGGTCACACAACTAACGAGGAACACATCTGTGAATCAAACTCAGTCCTTGGAACTCCAAGTTCAATGTTTTTTCTAGTACAACAGAAGACTCATCTTCCTGAGTTCAAATCTGGCCTCAGACACTTATTAGCAGTGTGACCCTGGACAAGTCACTTAACTGTTGGCCTCAGTTTCCACGTCTGTAAAATGAACTAGCGAAAAAAAATGGCAACCCACTCCAGTATCTTTGCCAAGAAAACCCCAAATGGGGTCACTAAGAGTCAGACATGACTGAAACAACTTACTGAACAACACTTCATCAGGAATTGGAAAACCATACCAAATCCAGTGCAAGCTATGAATTATTTTCATTTTTAAATATAATAAAAATTTATTTTGAAATGTCAAACACATTCTTAGCTCTGCATCTATAAAAGCAGTCAATGAGTCACATGGGTCACTGGCCACAGGGTCTGGACCCCTGCACTGGGTTATCAAAGACAGAAGGCATAGATTTAGATATCAATTAGGCCAATCCTATCAATTTACAGGTTTAATTGCCTGAGTCCCATAGTGTGTAGGATGGTAGATATGAAGCTAAAAGGGACCTCAGAAGGTATTTAATCCACCTACCCCCTCATTTTAAACATAAGGAAACTGAGGTCTAGGTAGGTTAAATGACTTACCCAAAGTCATACAGCTAATACATGTCAGAAGCAGGATTTGAACCAAGGTCATCTTACTCTAAAGCCAATGGGTTGGGTATTTTGTTATTGTTGTTTTGGGTTTGTTTGGTTTTTTTTACATTGTACTTCTCTGCCTCTAAGTGAAGTAACTAAGAAAGGACTGGAGAAGTTACGAGTCTATGCCTTGTTTTTCTTCCTGACATGCTTCTTTTTTTTTTTTTGTGGAGGGGGAAAGGTCAGGCAATTGGGGTTAAGTAACTTGTCCAAGGTCACATGGCTAGTTAGGCGTCAAGTGTCTGAGGCTAGATTTGCACTCAGGTCCTCCTGATTCCAGGACCTGTGCTCTACTCACTGCACCACCTACCTGTCTCCTCCCACGTACATGTTTCTTTAATTGGTCTTCGTGTCTCCCTTAGTTCCCTGAATTGAGGTATCAGCCAGTAGTTTTGAAAAATAACCATATGATCCCACTTTGTATGTGGTTCCCCAAACTACACATACATCTCATGCAAACATCACTCATATAGATCTACAACATAAAGCTGTAAAACACCACTGTGGGTAATAGCATCCCACCAAGCCATCATTTGTAACATGGCTCCTCTGGAACCTTCTGTGGCCACTAGTACTTGAGGCGTTCAGCATTCATACCTACTCATGCAGCAGCCATGCAGGATGAGTGATCCATTTTTAAAGCTGTTGTAGACTTTGTACGCGTACCCACCTGCTTCCCCTGGATATGCCGAGAGCACCCCCTCCCCGCCCCCACCTATCCCACGTACAACAACTAGCAGCCTTCCCCGAAGAGAAGTCAAGCCTGTCAGCGGGAGAGGTCTGCCTGTCTGAACATTTGCTCCTGTGCTAAAGAGCAGGCTCTGACTTGGAGAAAAACTAACATTACCCTTTTGAAGATTCCATAAAATAATTTTCAGGCCTGCAACATCAGAGTCATTGCTGCTTCTCTTTAGCAAATGCAAATGTGATGGCAAAGCCTTTTGTTGCTGGGGAGGCTCCAGCTCTTTCCCGCCTGTAACTCATGATCCCAGAGACAATTATGAGCAATGAAAAAAACGTTAAGTCAAAGGAATATCAAGTAAAGCTAGATTCGGGAAAATAACACATTACATTTAAATATCCATCTATATTTAATCTGTGTTTAATAATGCAAGGAATGCATTAGTCAAGGTTTAGGCAGATTACACATTCGAGTTAGTCACAGAAGAGCCCAGCCTTCTGAAGTTTGCCAGCCCACAGGACTGCCGAAGTGAAGAGTCCTGAAGGGATCCAAGCGGTCACTGCAGAGCTGGGCCATTTCAGAACTGTTCACTGGAAAGTCTGAAAAGCTGAGCTTTGGACCGAAGTCAGTCACTAGGGATAAGGGGGCTGGGACAAGAGCTGGCTGTACTAGCTTCTGACCACCCCCATTAAGTGGTCATACCTTACAGACAGGGGTGGACGGGAGATGGACATTCCAGCTTCCTGCCTTGTTTCTCCTTTTGTGTCATTGTACACCTGCTGGGCCCAAACACCAGATGGGAAATGGCTCTCAGAACCCCAGAGAGAATCAGGGATGGGTCCCCATGGTACTACTGGGAAACTCTTCCACTCTTGCCTTCTGGAGAGGTTAGCCAGGTGAGTTTGCTCAGGGATGAAGGAGGATAAAACCCCACAAGGTCAATTTAGCTCAGTCATGCTTCAGTCCCTGCAGCCCTCATTACCCAGTCCAGAGCTGGCCACTGGAGATGGGATTTAGCAAAATAACATCTTGAATTGCTCCAGAGAGCATATGAGCTGAGGGAAAGGGAGAGAAGACACTCTGCTGGGTATAACTCGATTGGTTTCACTGTCTCCCAGAGCTTCCAGAGCATAAGAAATATTACCTATAATTACCCTATCAATAAGGATAGGATAGGGCCTGGGCCTGTGATTTCGTTGATATAGGGAACATTCAAATGAGGAAACTCCCTCTACCAATGCAAGTCAGAACCTCCTCTACAACTTATAGCCTCAGCAAATTGCCTAGAATAGTGAGAGGGTGAGTGATTTTCCCAGAGGCATACAATCAATATGTTTCAGAGACAGAATTTAAACCCAGATCTTTCTTTTTCCTAGGCCATCTCTCTCTCCTCTGTGTCATTCTATTGCTCTTATAATTATCATTAGTTGTTAAGTCATTTCAGTCATGTCCAGTTGTTCATGATCCCATTTGGGCTTTTCTTGGTAGAATTACTGGAGTGCTTTCTCATTTCCTTCTCCAGCTCATTTTACAGATGAGGAAACTGAGACAAACAGGGTGACGTGACTTATCCAGGGTCACTTAGCTAAGTAAGTGTCTGAAGCCTGATTTTAACTCATGAAGATGAGTTTTCCTGATCAATGGCTCTCTCCACTGTGCCATCTAATTACCAATAATTCCCACCAAACCAATTTACTATCAATCATTCAGAATTCCAGGATCCTTGAACTAAAGTGCCATTTCATCTAGACCAAAGAATATCATTTTGCACCTTTTTTTCTATTTCAACAAAGGTATATTGAATAAAACTCTAGATCTGGAGTCAGAGGACCTGGGATGAAATACTAGCTCCATCACCTGTGTGACCTTAGACAAAGCACCTAATTTCACTAGGTCTCAGTTTCCCCATTTAAAATGAGGGGATTGGACTAAAGGACTTCTACAATCCTTTCCAACCTCTAGATTATGCATGTAAATCAACTCGTTAAAAATGCATCAAGGGTTTACAGAATGTAAGGCATCAAGCTAGACACAAAGTATACCACCACAGATTAAGCTCCTACTACATACAGAGCAAGAGATTACTTGGCATGGTGGATAGAGAAATGGCTTCAGTCAGAAAACCTGAGTTTAAATCCTATCTCTGACACCTACTGGCTGTGTGACCCTGGACAAGTGACTTAACCTCTTGGTGTTCCCTACCAATGCTGTATAACTAAATTAAGTTTCCTCACTGGATATTCCCTAGACCAATGAAATCACAGGACACAGTGCATTGCATCATATAATAAGGGAATTACAACATGAATACTTCCAAACAAGTGTTCTTAGCTGTATCATCAAGTACCCCAGCATACCCAGGATGGCTGCTAGCACAGGTTCTTCGAGCTGCTTTTCTAAAGCAAAGCTCAACAACTGCCCAGAGATTCTTTGTACCTTCCTGAAAAACAAGCTTCCCACCACAGGCTCCATGTGACTATATTCAGTCTATTGGGGGGCAGAGTTTATTTTAATCAGGAAAGGTCCTCAAGTTCACTTAAGCCTATCAAGTGGAAGGGAAGATCTTCAAATTCCCATTACCATTACATTAGCCTGGAATCCAGGAACTTAAAAGCATTTTTTGATAAGCTTTTCAATATAATTAGTTTTCTTTGTAATCCTATGTGTTTTACTTTATGCATTAAAAAATCTTTTTCCATAGGCAGATTTCAGAAAAGTCTGGAAAGACTTATATGAACTCATGAACTGATGATGAGTGAAAGGAGCAGAACCAGGAGAACATTGTACATACCTACAACCACATTGTGCAATGACTAACTTTGATAGACTTGACTCTTCTTAGCAATGCAAGGTTCTAAGACAACTCCACAAGGCTCATAATAGAAAATGCTATCCACATCCAGAGGAAAAATAGAGTCTGAATGCAGATCAAAGCATACTATTTTCTCTCTCTTTGTTTTCTTTTGTTTTGTTTCTTCTGTCTTGGGGCTCATTTCATTGGTTATGATTCTTCTTTACAACATGACTAAAGTGAAAATATGTTTAACATGAATGTATATGTAGAGCCTATATTGGATTGCATGCTGTTTTGGGGAGGGAGGAAGAAAGGGGGAAAATTTTAAAACTCAAAAGCTTGTGGAACTGAATGCTGTAAGTTGAAAATAAATAAATTTTTTTAAAATAAAATTTTTAAAAAATTTTTTCAGAAGGGGTTCATAGGCTTCACCAGATGGCAAAAGGGAGTTCATGACTCAAAAACAGGTTAAGAACCCTTGATCTAGAAGAGGTTAAGGCCTATACAAAAGAAACTACAATGCAGAACATTGTTATATCAGTCTGTGAAAGAGGTCCCAAGCAAGTGCCACATGAAGTCTAAAACAGGAACTGGTTAAACAAGGAGGCCTTTCTGGGGGGAAAAAATGTAGTTTTACTTCCGGAGTTTTAAAGGTAAAGAAGAGAGACAGAAAGAGAAGAGGCCTGGCAAGGAAAAAATGCAGGGTTCATTGAGTATAGAGTGCACTGAGGGCAGTAAGATGAAGAAAGGCTAAGAGGGTAAGGTGATACCAGACCATGAAGGATCTTGACTTCCTGACAAAAGAGTCAGAACTTCACTCAGAAGAGACCCACGGAGGATTTGTGAATGGAAGAGGAACAGGAACAGACCCACGCAAATTTTTTTCAGTTAGTAGCATGGTAAAATGAAGGCTGGGTTGGGGAGAGAAGGGCAGGAGAAGAGGGGATTAGAGTGAGTGAAGACAGCAGGACTGGGTAAGGCAGTGATGCTCCAGGTGAGTATCAGTGAGGGAAGAAGGAATAGAGAGGAGGAGACAGATGAAAAAAGATGCTCATATTTGAAAACAACTAAATAATTACCTCTGAGCCACCAAGGGAAAAGAGGAGAGGCAACAAGAATTTAGTAAGTACCTACTTTGGTCCAGGTGCTATGCTAATAAATCATCCTACAGATTATATCAGTTTATCCTCACAACAACCCTGGGAGGTAAGTGCTACAATTACCCCCATTTTATAGGCAAGAAAACAGAGGCAGACAGAGGTTAAATGACTTGCCTAGGGTCACATAGCTAGTAAATCTGAAGCCACATTTGAACTCAGATCTTCCTGACTTGAAGTTCTACATTCTATCCACTGGGTCCCCTAGCCATCCCTAAAGTTAGGGAAGAGGGGAGGGGCAGGGAAGAGCCAAAGACAATAGAAAGTTTCAAATATGGAATGAACCAGTAAAAATGATGAAACCAAAAGTAGATATAGGTGCAGTTATAGAATTTTTGTGCTAGAAGGGACTTTAGAAATGTATTGTGCAACTCCCATGTTTTGGAAATGAAGAAACTGTTGAAAAGGAGTAAATCACTGGAACAAGGTTGTACAGGAAATTAGGGGCTGTCACCCCAGGTCTTTTGATTTCCAGACTACTTTCTTCTTAGCGTACAACACCCCCCCCCTTCATATTAGAGGAATTTGGGGGCAGAAGTTTAAAAAATACAATATTAAACTCTGACTCTAACTTCAGGCATCTTGCAAACGAACAACAGAGAAACTTGTCTTCCCTATCCATGATACCTTTTTTTTCTACCACCTTTATTCCATTTCCTATAAGTCCCCAGTGTGAATGAGATAGTTTAACGTGGAAGGCGGAGTAATATCAGTAACAATAATAATAGGTAGCACTTTTAAAAAATGCTTTGTTTTACAAATATTCACTCTTTTATCCTCACAACAACCCTGGGAGGTAGGTGCTATTATCATCCCCATTTCACAGATGAGGCAAACAAAACTAAAGAGTCTTACCCAAGGTTACAGAGTTACTAAAGTATCTGAAACAGAATTTGAACTCAGGTCTTCATGACTCCAAATCTGGTGCACCACCCATTGAAAACACGTGTTCTTATCCCCTCTGAGACCTTTGGCAAACCTTTTAGCCAAAATAGGTTGAATATTCTCTACCCGCACAATGCTTGTATTTATCCTCACCTTGCTGTGTGACCTTGAGCAAATCACTCAACTCTTCTGAACGTCAGTTTCTGTACCTTTGATAGGAGCGGGGTGCATTTGATGACCTCCAAGTTCTAGTTCAATGATAAATAAATGACACAGTACAATATAAGCCCCTCAAGGACAGGAACTAGTTTTTTGTTTTGTTTTTTTGTCTTTGTAACCTCAAGGCCTAGAATGATACCTGACAGGTGGTTGATACTTAATGTTGGTTGACTAATAAAAATAATAACAAATAGACAACATTTACGTAGTTATTTATGTTTTACATATATTATCTCATAACCTTCCCAATAACCCCGTGAGAGAGGTACAATTATTACCTTCATTTTACAGCAAATGTGAAAACCGACTGAAAGAGGTTTATTGACTTGTCCAGGGTCACTCAAGTAAAATGAGAGTTGAATTGAATTGAATTGCATAACAATTGAATCTTCACTACAGAGCTGGAATAGTCTTTGGAGGTCACCAAATCCAACTGCCTCATTTTATAGGTGAGTTAACAGAGGTGCAAAGTTAGGGATTTTCTCAAAGTCAAAGTTTCTCAAGTAGCAGGACTGAGTTTCAGACCAGGGCTGGGGTTGGAACCAAGGTCCTCTGACTCCAATAGAACATTCTTCCTAACACTGTCCCAGGGGATGAATCTTTTAAGTTCCACCTCCCCTGTGTCTAATACAGGAATTTTGGGGATGTGAGGGAACATCCTAGGGCACCTTCTGAGATCTTAGTCCACAGGAAGCTCAGGTTTCTTCAATGTATCTACTGTGCCCTGTTCCTTCTCCATAACTCTCATGGGGCCACCAACACTCTGACAACCTTCCTCAATCTAGCAAAGTACTTGAAAAAACGTAGCCTGCAGTTTACCAGACATCTTGAGCCAAATATGTTAAATTTGCTCAGGGAAGAAAAAAATGGCCAAGGGAGTGGGGAAGGATGGGATAGTGTGGGGAGCGTCTCTGGTCCCCAAAACCTCTTTCCGATAAAGGGAGCACAGTCAGGCCCTCACACCTTATGTTCCTGCTCTTGTTGTTTCCAAGACAAAAAATGTCTAAATCATTGTGGAATGGCTGCTCCCTATCTGCCCATCTGCCTGCCTGCCTGCCTCCATCATGTATTATGGGACATTAATAAATAATGGGAAGTAGTAGGATGAGAAGGCGGGAAAACCCAAAGGGTGGGTGATGGAGAGACATAATTTAACAAGTAAATGAAAAAAGCTATTAAATCATAGTTAAATTATGCTGGCACCGGCAAAAAAAAAAAATCCCTCCACAAAATGCTTTCAATAAAATATTGAAATTTCTTTCATGGCTGACAGAGGCAACTCCCAGTCAAAAGGATTGGAGGCACTGGCCCCAGGCTCGAATTAGCTATGGATGATTTCAAGGAACTTCCCAGGCTGTTGAGTGGTTTTTAACTTCAGTGCCTAGAACAACATCTTGCACATAGTAGGTGTTTAATCAACATTTGTTAGCTGGATGTTTGAATGAATACATAAATAGTTTTTTTTTATATAGAATTTTTAAGTCCATAAAAATGTCAAATACGTTATCTAATTTAAACCTCACAACCCTGTGAGGGAGGTGCTATTACTGTTGCCTCCTATGAATGAATGAATCAATGAATCAATGAATCAATGAATGAATTTCTCATTTATTGTCTACACTTACATAAGAGTCCTATCTATATCCCATCTATCTCAATGGGGGCTCTAGTTATTTATTTAAATGCTTATTTTTGCACATGTAGAAGGCACAATATTATGGCCTCAGACTTGGGAATAGCATCTTTTTTTCAAAGAGAAAAGGAAGGTGAAGTTGCAGTATTCTTTTACACCTGTTATCTTACTGATTCTATTCTGTGGAATATATGAAGTCAGACTCAGTGCCCCATGTTACTGATTGGGAAACCAGAGCCCCTACATGTTAAGCAAGTTAATAATCTCTTGTCTTCGAAGCATTGTAGACTTTTCAAAGCACTTCCACAACCGGTTGTTTCTTTTGATCCTACCCCATAAAGGTAGGAAATTAAGGCACTGGAGTGCAGAGAGATTGTGAAACTTCCCCAAAGTCATGCAGCTAGCTAGAGAGAGACAGTTGGGACTAGGACTGATGTCTTTACACTTCCACACCACTGTACAATATTCCATCCTCTCACAAAGATTACACAGCAGGAAGGGAGGCAATGGCAGCTAGGTGATACGATGGACAGAGAACTAGGTCTGAGTCTAGAAGATTCATCTTCCTGAGTTCAAATCCAGCCTCAGATACTTTTACTAGCTTTGTGACCCTGTGACCCTGGACAAATCGCTTAACCCTGTCTGCCTCAGTTTTCTCAAGTGTCAAAAATGAGCTAGAGAAGGAATGGCAAACTGCTCCAGTATCTTTGCCAAGAAAACCCTAATTGGGGTTTCCATTAGAATATGCCACCAACTATACAGTCTACTGTATTTTTTCCTCCAAAGGTTAGACCCTTTATGCCTATGGTATAGTTAGTATGTTAGTATTTTTCCTCCAAAGGTTAGACCCTTTATGCCTATGGTACAATTAGTCAATAAACTTTTATTGGCACCCACTATGTGCCCCTGTGCTAAGCATCAAGCATACAAAGGCAAAAGGCAGTCCCCATCCTGGAAATCTAATGGCAGAGACAAGTATGCACTATGAAACTATATATAGGATAAATTAGAATAATCAATAGAGAGAAGGCATTAGAATTAAGAGAAATTTGAAAAGGTTTTCTGTAGAATTTGTGATTTAAGTTGGGATAAAGGAAATTAGGGAAGCCTGGAGGCAGAGATAAGGAGGAAAAGCATTTCAGGCATGGGGGACAACCAGTGAAAAGCCCCAAAGTTCAGTGGGCATCAACTGTGTGTTTAGCCTGATTTCAAGTATCTCTGATTCTTTGTAGTTCCTTACATTACTTCTTCCTGGTGGCTCCTCTAAAACCCAATAGTGAGAGAAACTACACAGCAGAATACGTCACTCAATCTTTTGTTAACTAGGCTGTCTAGATTTGGAAGGAAAGTCTGTCTTTATTGAGTTTTCCAGACATTCTCAGACTACAAACTTTAGCTCCAGGAAGCAACGTGCACAGGTAAGCATGCCCTAACCATGCAGAGCTGTTTGGACAGGCAAGTTTAGTGGTCTGACATCGCACACAAGGCACTCATCCCATTTTTTTTAAAGAAGGAGCAATTTGGCAAATATGTTGGACGGTTAGGCAGTAATTGCATTCAAAAGGAGTAGAGAGTCATTGCTAGCACCAACAGGGCAATGGAGGACCCTTCCAATCCCTCCCTTCATCACCAACATCAATGGTTTCTTGACCAAGAGCTTGGTACATCCTTTAGCCAAGAGTCTCTGGTATCAAGGTAGAAGGTGGGAACATCTCTTGAGCAGTCTTTTACTAAATGTCACTGGAAACAGCTCAGTCCTCACCAAAAGCTGGAAAGAGCTCCCACCCAGGAGCAGATCTCTGTCGAAATCTTGGCAAGCACCTAAATCCTGACTTCATCCAGGCAACACAGAGTAATCCCTTCAGATTTATCATGGAGATCAAAGGGACAGAAGCAATAAACTCAAAAAGACAACTTGGAGTGGGCTCACAGGACAGCAATGAAAATGATTAAAGGGTTGATAAATGGAACCTGGAAAGGAAAGTTAAGGGAGCTAACAAAGCAGCCGAGGTGGTGCATAAGCAGCCCGCTGGCTTGGGGTGGGGGGGCCCGAGCTGAGATCTTGGTCCTGCCACCTCTTACCCGTGGAGCCCTTGATAAGTCACTTGGTTTCTTGAGGCCTTAGCTTTCTCTTCAGTAAAAAGGAGATAATTATATGTGCACCACATACCTCACCAGTTGTCTGTGAGCATCAAAGATTACTCAGGAGAGCACTTTGTAAAACAGCTGTTTAAGCTCAAACTATTATAATTATGTGAAGAGACAGCAAAGGACGGTTGAATAACCTTCATGTGCATGAAGGTGCCCATATGAGCAATGGCCCCTGAACCCTGCTTCTCTTCTGCTAATGGCAGAGTGGAAGCAGATGATAAGAGACTGTGGCATAGAGAGTTAAGGTTAGGTTTAAGGAAGAAGCCTCTAAGGCTTCTGACATCAATAATGGGAGAGAAGTTGTGAAATTTGGAATGCCCATTTGGGCTTTAAAATTCTATGATCCTGTTAGAATTTTAGTTCCTGGGGGTAAGGCGGGAGGATCCAAAAACTAGAGATATTTGCATCTACCTTGGTGGTTTAACTGCAGCCCTACCATGAGTCCTGGGGTGAATTAAATGACCTTTGAAAGTCAGACCCAGGCTTTTTTTTTTTTTAATGTTTTCTTACATTGCATTCATTTCAGGTCTGGTTCTCTCTTCTATCCCCAAAGATCTAACTCTCTGTTGTTACAAGGTGGAAAAAAGGTAAGCAAAACATTCAATGATCTCATCTAAAAAAAAAAAAAGCACATAAATGTATATGTATGTGTATTGTGTATGTATATACATACATGTATAAATGTATTGTGCATGTATATATGTTATGTGCACGTGTGTAAATTTGTATGTGTATGTCTATGTGAATATGTGTGTAATACATACATGCATGCGTACATTTCTGCCCTCTGCTTTGAGGAGAGAAGTCACTTCTCAAAGACCATTTTTTCCTTTTTTTTAATATCTTTTCTTGATTTTCTTTTACTTTTTCCTCATCAACATCACTTCTGAATGACCCCTTTCTTCCCGTAGAACCCTTCTTTTAAAACAAATAAACAGTCACATAAAACAAAGCAACACATTGCTACGTCTGCAAATTTGTGCCTCATGCATTCTTTCACCCGGAGCCATGCTTTATTCTTAGGCTGCTGAAATCACAATTGAACCATGAATTGTACAGAGTCCTACAATTTTGTTTTCCTTTACATTATTATGATCATTGTGTAGCTGTTTCCCTAGTTCTGTTTACTTTACTCTCTCTCAGTTCATGTGCCTTCACAAGATTCTTTGACTCCTTCCTATTCATTATTTTTCAGAGGGCAATACTATTCCATTACATTCATATGCCATAATTGGTTCATCCATTGCCCAAGTGATGGGTACCCACCCAGCACTGATTTTATGTTTCACCTATTGGAGGATTTTATTTTTAATATTCTTTTTGTGTAAAGAAGTACCAGTCTAATAGAACTGCTTATGTACATATTTTAAAATGTTAAATAAAAGCACATAAAGGAAGACTATAAAGAAATGTACCAAAGAAGTGTCAAGAGGAAGTGGTAAGGCTAGATACTGGGTTTGCATTTTTAGAGACTTTTTAAAAAAATTTGGACAGCATGGGGGCATTCAGACTGGACTGAATGGAACAGACTTAAATGCTAAGTAATGATTGAAGCCACAGGAGATGACTGATGGAGAACTCTGACCGAGATGAAAAGTCAGTTATTGACTAAAGCAGTAGATGGATATTGCTTAGAAATTAATTGAGTTTTTGGCCTTATTGCTCCCAATGGAATGGAACAGGAGGAGTGGTGTGCATCTATGTGCATGTATATACTTGCAAGCACTTGATTTGCATAGCAGGGAGTGAAGTTGTATTATCCTAAAGCTGAGGATAATGAACAAGACTGAAGAAATCCTTGCTCCCATCTTGGAATTCCAAATAAGCAACTAACATTCAAGCTGCCATTTTCCTGTATCCCAGCCTTCACCACAGATCTAGAACTCAGGCTCCTATCCTGGGTCCCTGGGCCTCTGACCATAGAGAGTATTCACCATTACAAACCCACAGGATTCACACTCATGTATATATTTATATACATGTATGTCTCTATGTCTCTGTGTGTATGCATGTATGTGCGTGCATACACATATGCAGGCATGCAGGCATAAATTTCTGCCCTCTGCTTTGAGAAGTCACTCCTCAAAGACCATTTTCCCTTTCTTTTTATATCTTTTCTTGATTCTCTTTTCCTTTTTCCCCCATCAACATCACTTCTGGGCAGCTAGGTGGTGCAGTCAATAGAGCACCAGCCATGGAGTCAGAAGGACCTGAGTTCAAATCTGGCCATGTGACCTTGGGCAAGTCACTTAACCCCAACTGCCCTCCAAAAAAAAAAAACATCACTTCTGAATGATCTCTTTCTTCCTGTAGATTCGTTCTTCTTGACCATCTTCATGTTATGTTACCACATACATACCCTTCTTCCCTCTGACTCTACTTTCTAACTCTAGATCTGAGAATAGTCTAATTAACACTATTCTTCCTGAAAAAACATATATTAATCAGTTGTTCTATGATTCCAATCACTTTCTCTGGGAATTCCTTCTTCAAAACATTTCTCCCTAGTTATTCTACTCTATTAGAATATAAGTTTCTTGAAGGCTGGAACTGTCTTTATTGCTTGCATTCATAGCCCCAGCACTTAACCCAGAGTTTGGCAGTACTAAGAGTTTAATAAATCCTTTTTCATTAATCCATTCACTTATCTGAAAGGTGATAGGAAAGATCTCTGTGATACACAAATCTTTCCCCTCCAAACTTGGAATTCCCACCACTGGTCATATCTTTGAGTTATAGATAATTGGTAAAAATGGAAGGGGAAGCACATCAAGACCAGCCAATAGCATTTCAAGTAAACAATCCAACAAACATTTATTAATTCCTCTCTGTGTACAGAGTACTGTCCTAGGCTCTGGATGATCAAATAAAAATTTTAATATCTGATATTTACATGTCACTGAAAGATCTGCAAAATGCAAAATTCTCTCATTTGATCCTTATAATATCCCTGTAGAATAAGTACTATGTGTATTATTATTTTGAAGTTGATGATAACATATTATTATTTTATAAATTAAGAGAAATTATTTTATAGATGATGGCACTAAAACTAACAGAAGTTAAGTGACTTACCTAGGGTCACATAGTAATATGTCAGTTAGCTAGTCAGTCAACTAACATATGTCAAGTATCTATGTGCCAGACATTGTGCTAAGAATGAAATGGGACTTGAGCCCAGGTTAGCCACTAAAAGAAAGGAGTTTAGCCAAGATATAGTCCTTGACTCCATGGTGCTTATAGTCATACAGAGAGATAAGACCATATATAGATAAATATAATTTTTAAATGACATTTCAATGTATGGCAACCTAGGCAAAGGAAGGGCAGAAGGAGCCCATTCAGGGTGGGTAGAAGAAGAGTAATAACAAAGGGGAAAAGGATTGTAAAGAGAGTGGAGGACAGCTCCAAAAGTGGGCCTTGAGCTGAACCTAGAATAACATCCCTAACTTAATCATCACCAGCCTTTATTGGGAGAATCCAATTAGATGATCATGGTTCAGATTTTGGTTGTGATACTAGTGTGGCTTTGGCCAATTTACTCTAACTCTCTGGGGCCTTAGTTTCTTGACCTATAAAAACGGGGGGGGGGGTGGAGAAAGGTGAGCCATGTTGTGACCTAAGACAATCCTTCCAGCCAGGGGTGTGCTGGAAACACTTCTTTCAGAGGGAAAAAATGCATACAAGATACACTTTTAAATTTATTCTGTATTATTAATACTTTCTAGAGTCTGGACAATCAACAAAGCAATAAATCCAGCCCTGCTTTGTGTTTGCTCACACTAAAAATTTTAAACTTTGCTCTCTTTGTTAGAACTGACTGCAGTCTACCCTCACTTCCAGTTCTAAACCTCTAAGCTATGTACCCTGGTCAAAGGAACACTATTGGACTTCAAGCTCCTGGACAGCAGGGATTGGTTTTTTACTTCTTCATATTATTAGCACTTAGCACAGTGTCTGATGCAAAGCTGTTACCTAACAAGTGCTCTTTGACTTTCTAACTTGACAGAAGTGACCTAACCCTTAGAAATCCTAGACTGAAATATATAGATGAAAAATGATGAATAATAAAAATTACCATATATACATAGATGTTTATGTGTAGAGACAGGCAGATGGTTGGACAGACAGATGGATGGATGGATGGATGGATGGATGGATGGATGTATGGATGGATGGACAGACAGACAGAAGATTTAGTAAAGTCCACCTCTGGTGTCTCAACATGGTATATAAATGACACTAGGTTCTTGAATGCCCTGCAATAAATATCAAGGCTCTGTCAGGTTCCACAAAGCTGAAAAAGCATCTAGCGCAGGTACAGAAATGAACTCTTACCAGGGCCAGCATGGTAAGAATGGGGTGCTGTCCTATAGGCTTGCAGGGGAGAGTGGTGTGCTTCTCTTCTGGGGAAGGCATACATCCTTCCCATTTCCATCTCTGTACTTTGCCTCATAGTCCTCTGAAGACCTGAATAATGACAACTATCCCTGGCTTGCCAACCCTGGGGTCCTATCACCATAGAGGCCTTCTCCCAGAGCCCTCTTTTCTCTCCAGCTCCCAAAGAGCAGAGGGCCATATTCTCTTGTTTATAGCATCATTGATGAAGACCTGTAAAAGATCTTTAAAGACTTCCATTTTATAGAAGAGATCAATGAAGCCAAGGTGGGCTAAGTGACTTTCCCTGGGCGAGATTTGAACCCAGTCCCTCTACAGAAACAGGCTGCTTCCTTTTCTATTATCACTGGGACTATATAGTGCACTACTACAGCTAACCCCACCTCTTCTATTCAAAAGGGTTGTTTTTTTTGCCTCTAGTGAAAGAATTCCTAGTCTGAAAAGCAGCCCAAGTAAATTTGAGAGGTTCTTACCACTGAATAGCCAGTGATGATTTTTTTTTCCTGACACAGCAACTCACAAAGACCACCTACTATGAACCATATCAGTGAAAGGAGTACCCAGCATGAGGAAAATAAGAATCTTTGAGGCCCTGAAGCTCAAGATAACAGGACTTTCTCAGAACGACTTAGTGACCATATTATTAAAGTCACTCGCAAATGAAGAAAATAAGGTTCAAGCAGATCAGTCAGTGAAGTGATTCGTCTGTAACCCCACTGACAATAAGTGCCAGGTTTAGAATTTGAACTCAGGCCTCCATACTCTAAGTTCTTCATCTCCTTGTTGCCTTCTGAAGCAATGCAGTTGACACATGAATGAATAAATTTACATTTCCATATAGAGATATAGAACTAGAAATACAAAAGTGAAACAGTCTTTGACCTTAAGAAGTCTTTCTTCTAACAGGGTAAAACAACAAATATAGGAGATTGATGGCCAGGAAAGGGTTTCTTGGTTTGGAAAATTTCAGGGATAGTGAGTGGAGGTATAGGGGAGTAGTATAAGGACACACTCTGTTTACGGTAATAAGGAGAGTATTGACTTAATTGTGGTTCCAGATATAGAATGGTGAAAGAAAGAGAGAGGAGGCAAGGAGGCTGTCAGGAAGATGGCAGGGTACTAAAATGAAGTTTGCATAGCTGGGGCCATGTATGCAAATACTAAAGACCAAACCCAGACAAAAACATGGAGGGAGGGAGGAATGAGTCCATAGGATTCCAGTTTGAAAGCTAAAGAGGACATTAGGAAATATCCAATCCCTCATCTTTATTTTGTTTTTTAAATAAAATTTTATTGCTATCTTTAGTTTTTATAACACCTAAATTTCCTCCTGTATCCCTTCCCTTATCCCTTCAGGGAGTCAGTATAAATAACAAAGAACTGATTTTTAAAAGAAAAAAAGAGAAAAATCAGCAGAGCTGAGAATACATTGGGGAAAAAAATCTGATAATATATACAATGTTCCACACCTACCTCACCTTAAATAGACAGACAGATAAACTAAGGCCTGGAGGGGAAATGATTTGCTATAGGTCACCCAAATAGTAAATGGCAGAGTAGAAACGAGGTTAATTTGGACCTCTCTGAAAAGTGCTCTGGAAGAATGTGAGGAGGGGAGGATGTGAGGGACACCTGGGACATTATTTTTGTTCACTGAAGGCTGTCAGCAGCATTCTTCCAAACCTACACTCTCCCACCTACCAGGGGAAGGCATTAAAAGAGGAGCGGCTGTTTAAATGAAAAGAAGGGCGCCTCTTGGAGTCTTAACTACTACATCCCTGTGCCCCCTGTAAATGAACTCTTCTTCCTTTCGACCTCTCCTACCCTCAGTCTTGTGTTAATATTATTCTTTTTAAGCATATACTTTGTCTCTCCAATTAGGTCATTAAGTCACTAGAAAAGTAGAGACCTTGAATTAGGGCTCTTTGGGTTTCTAGTTTCTGTCACAGCACCCAAGCTCTCTTGGGCTACTATAAGCAATTTGAACTCCAAGATCGCATGATTCTTTCTCCAATTCCAGTCTCTGAAGAGCTCCAGTTTTAACGAGCCCCCTTCCCCCACCATCCCACCCCCCAATGGCCTGGTCCCTCCATTTTAACAAGAGCCAGAGGCAGAGTCCAAGTGGAAAAAGAAAGTGGTAAAGAACAACTGTCAAGTGTGAAAGAAGAAGAAACACTGAAACTTTAGCTTGGCAACAACATGGATAAGCTCTCTAGAGATACCCACATTCTTGTGTGTGTGTGTGTGTGTGTGTGTGTGTGTATGTGTGTGTGTGTAATAGAGTTATAGAATTAGAGCTGGGGAAGGCCCTAAGAGACCATCTAGTTCATATATATGTGTGTATATATACACGCACATATACACATACACATATATATATACATATATACATGTATATATACATATACCTATACATTATATGAAAATCATATACATTATATACATTATATTATATATTATATACATTATAGGTATAGGTATAGGTATAGGCATAGGCATAGGTATAGGTATAGGTATAGGTATAGGTGTGTATGTGTGTGTATGTGTATGTATATGTGTATGTGTATGTGTATATGTATATGTGTATGTATATGTATATGTGTGTATGTGTGTATGTGCATGTTTATATGTATGTGTATGTGTATATGTATGTGTGTATGTATATATGTATATGTATATGTATATGTGTGTATGTGTGTATGTGCATGTTTATATGTATGTGTATGTGTATATGTATGTGTGTATGTGTATGTGTATATGTATATGTATATGTATAGGTGTATGTACATGTATATGTGTATGTACATGTATATGTATATGTACATAAAATAGGGTTATAAAATTAGAGCTGGGAAGGCCCTAAGAGACCATTTATTTCAAAAGTTTTCAAAGTATGATCCAGGGGCCCCTGAGGGACCCCCTGAGACCCTTTGGGGAATCTGCAAGGTCAACACTATTTTCATGATGATACTAAAATAATATCATTTCTAATGTGGTAAATATTGATGAATATAACTCACATAAACAAAGCTTCCTCAAGGTACTCAATTTTTAAGAGATCCCAAGACTGAAACATTTAAGAACATCTGATCTACTACAACCCCCTTCCTTTATAGGTGAGGAAATAGAGGCCCAGTGACATTAAAGTATTTACCTAAGACCACAAAGGGAATAAATGACAGTCAGGATTTGAACCCAGTCCCTTACACACACACCCATCTAAAGCAAATTTCTACTGAATCATTCACAAGGGGCCCAGAATTTGGATTTCCTAAGCAGATCACACTAATCATGAAGTCTAACTTCAGAACTAGGCAAGGGAGAAGAGAAAAAGGAGCAAGGAGGTGCTAGTAAATGTTTAATGACCAGCTCTCAAAAAAAGATAGATTCCCCAAAGGAAAACAAAGCAGCTTTCCTGTAATTTCCTAATATTTTCCCCTTCTCCACTTACCCTTCATTGGATGCAAATTTGAGATCTTTCCAGAGAAGGTAGATTTCATAGATTTCATTTTAATTTACTGTATTTTCTCTATCAATATCATATTTTATTTTATTATATATTTGGTTATATTACATGTCACTACTATATTTTTCTCTATCACTTTCTTATCTTATATTGTATAGTATTATATATTATATTATATTATATTATATTATGCCATATAGCACTATCTACTGTATTTTCTCTATCACTTTCTTTAGTTTCTGAACCTTCATTTGTATGAGAGTTGAACTAGATGAACAAGGAAGTTCCTTCCAGGTCGCTCCTTCTAAGGCTCACTCTCACCAGTCCAAATGCAATGTCCTTTCTATACACCAAGCCGTTCTTTAGTATTTGGTGTGGAAAGGATAAGGGGAATTGAAATTAATTATGTAAGTTACTCTTCCTTTTTTTTAAATACAGGATGATTAGATATAGAAGCCATTTACATTAGGCTTTATCTAAAGATTTATTTGTGATACTTTTCTATTTATGATGTGCAGGTCAGCAAAATATAGCAGGTATTAAAATATGATTCAGTGATCTAAAACCATGAGTGACACAGCTTAAAATCTTTGCTAAATTCTTAAGTATTTGGAGACAGAGAAAATGCCACTTCACAGAGTGTATGGATCTGGATGGTTTGCCCAGGCTTTCTTGGGTTATAGAGATTCCTCTTTTCCCACCTAATCTTCCAGAATATTCTGCACACAAAGTCAAAACTAGCAGAGGATAGGACCCATTTCAAAGCTCTCTGAGATCACATCTGCTTAATACTTTGCTCATTTCCTTTTGAGCTGGGAATAAAGCTAATCTGTCTTTCAAACAGTTGTTTTGCTTTTGAGGATCAGGGAGAATTAAGGAGAATTAGATGGATCTGAAGTAGTTATCAGGACCATCAAAAACCAGCTTTTAGTGGACAAAAAAAAAAATACACTTGAAGAAATGTTTGTATAAAGAAACCAAAGTTAGATTCATTTATTTTTACCCAGTACTCTGACCTCTACTGACTGGTGTTCTGACAACCCAGGTTCATCTGAATATTTCTCAAGACAGCACATGTAACAGTAAAATGCACAGCCCTGAGATACTTTTATAAATCAACATTTCCTTTTGCCCAAAGGAAGAACTGCCAAAATAAAGAGGTCTTTTCAAATATTTATAGGCATATTTTCCATTTGGGCCCTTATTTGAATTTCACTCTCATTTAGAATACAATTCAAACACTTCCGTCATTAACACCAGCCTCAGCAATATTCAGGGCAAAAACACCCAAGGTAACCCAGGTCTGGATACAAGAAGAGTGTTGATATCATATTAAATGGAGCAAAAGGAGAATTAAAATAAGAGACCTATCTGAGCCTATCAGAAATGAAATTCTCTTTGGAATAAAATGGTCGATTCCAGAAATGCAGTCATTTAAAATAAGATTAAAATGATATTTCATAAGAACTGAAAGAGAATACAAACTACCTTCTCTGGAATGATCTCAAATTTGCATCCAATGAAGGGTAAGTGGAGAAGGGGAAAATATTAGGAAATTATAGGAAAGCTGCCTTTTTTTTCCTTTGGGGAATCTTCTGACCGTATTACTGGAGACAAAAGCAATGACTTCCTTAACTACTGATGCCTTAGAATGCCTCTAGCTGTGTTTTCTCCCTTATCTCTTCAGTTATTAAGGACCAGAGTGTGGTAGAAACTGCACTAAACTTAGGTCGGAGGAATTGGGTTTGAATCCTATTTCTATTATTGATAATGTGTTATCTTGGACAAGTCTCATAACTGCCGTGGGGTTGTTTCCCTCTTTGCAATAGGGGTTTCACACTTGATGACCTCTAAAGTCTTTTCCAAGACCAGATAAACCATATGATCAAAGAAGATAATATCTGTAAAGTGCTTAGCACAATGCCTGGCACATCATAGGAACTCAATAAATGTTTGTTCCTTTTCCTTCTCTTCCTTCTGATGCTACACCCAATGTAGCCTTTAGATACCTCTCAACTATTTCATAAAGTCACAAAATAATAGATTTAGAGTTGGAAGGGCCCTCAGAGGCCATCTAGTCCAACCACATTGTCATATAGATGAGGAAACAGAGGCCCAGAGAAATTATGTGATTTATACAAAGGTCACACTTAGCAAGTGTCAGAGGTGAGATTCAAACCCAGATAATCTTATGCCAAATTCAGCACTCCTTCTCTACCATCTTGCATCAGTCACAGCCCTCTATTCTATAGCACACAGAGCTGCTTCTGAGATGGGAATAAAATGGATGAATCCAGCTCAATTGACATGGGAATTTCAAATGAGAGAGCTTGAGATCAAGAGAGAGAAAGATTGCAAGTCATGGATTATTTAGGGTGAGCCTCATAGGGGATCTGCATTACAGTCGTAGGGTCACCATGGGTGCAGGGTCTAGACCTCAACTTAATAGTTTCAGAGACATGATTTTGTCAGTTCACAGAGGAGTGATTAGCTCCTGGGAAATCAATTCACACCAACCAAATTCAAGAGTGATAGATTTCTAAACCAGAATATCAATTTCTTCCTTTCTGATGACAGCTCTCAATAATTAGGAAGATCCACTGCCACCAACTACTGGTCTGGGTCACGCTCTCTCTATCGGACAATCTTCAAGAAGGACGGTAGAGCAGAAAGATCACTTGGTAAATATAGGAAATAAATGTGCTTGAAGAATATTTCTTCCAAGATGGTGGCAACCTAAGGCATTACTCATCTTCATTTAGGATATATTAGTCTGGATAAGTGACTGTAGCCATTAACAACAGAGCAACTTTTCTCAGTCCTGTACTGGCCAAATCCTGACTCAATCTCCCTTTTGTGCCCCTTGACTTGATCATCCTTCTGCTTACATTTGTCATTTACATTATACTTTGAAAGATTAGAGCTTATGTTATATTAATCACATTTTTATTTGTACTTTAGCTTTAGCTTTAAAGCCTGGTTTGTTTTTTTTTTTACATTGTGCCTTGATTCTGGATGGAGAGAGCACAGCATATTCAGGGAATTCCCCTGTAGTTAGAATCAAAAGGCAGCATTTTATATCCCCTCATTACCCTAGATGAGTCAGAGTCTTCCAGTCTCTGAAAAGGCTGCCCCACAAATCTCTTGGTGGTCTTTTCCTTTAAGACTTAAGAGTTAGGAGGGACTTTAGAGTTCATCAGGTTCAGTCTCCATCATTTTTACAGTTAAGGAAATGGAGGCCCAGAGAGATCCCCGCATCTAAGGACACAGAGGTAGCAGATGAAGGAGAGGAAGGGAATAAGCATTAATTAAGCACCAACTGTATTCCAGGCACTGCACCCAATGGTTTACAAATAGTATATCATTTGACCTTGACAACAACTCTGGGAGGTAGGTGCTATTATTAGTCCCATTATATTGATGAGGATACTGAGGCCAACTTGGAGACCTTGCCCAAGGTTTAGGCAGACAGAAGGAATTTGCCCAGCTAGATTTAAACTCAGATCTTGCTGACTCCAAGGTTCAGTTCTCAGATGACAGAACTTAGATTTGAACTCGTGTCTTCTTACTCCGAATTCATGGTTCTAACCACTATATCACACTGTTTGTATCTGAGTCGATGTTAATCTTAACAGACTAAAACCCAGCCCTTGAGATTGTTCCTGTCCTGAACCCCAGGCCAGAGTTTACATTATGCCATATTTACACTGGGTGGCACCATGGTGCATAGAGCACCAGGTCCTTAGTCAGGAAGACTCACCTGTCTGAGTTAAAATCCAGCCTCCGATACTTTTACTAGCTATATGACCCTGGATGAGTCACTTACACCTGTTTGCCTCAGTTCCCTCATCTGTAAAGTGAGCTGGAAAAGGAAATGGTAAGTCATTCTGTCGAGAAAACTCCAAATGAGCTCACAAAGAGTCGGATAAAACTGAAATGACAGAATGACACCCAAAGGTCCGGACCCAGCATATAATATAGGAATGACAAGGTAGACAACTGTTCTCTCAGTGCTAGGCTCAGAGATTCTCATTACAGTGGGCTTCAGAAGAGGCAGCCTACAGTGAATCCTGGGCAGACAGCAGGGGGAAATATATCAAAGGATTTCACTCAACAAAAGCTCTTCCATGGAAGAGATCATCTATTATTGAATGATGAGGGCCTGGGGGACACCACCAGACCATGCTCCACTTTTTTTTAGTCCTCCTACCACTTATGAGGTACGCGGAATATGGATTGAGTGGCATGGCTCCACGACCATGGGCTCCCTCACCCCTTCTCATTGCAAGGCTTTGGGGAGGAAATCTCTACTCATATTCTGGCTGGTGGGGCTCCATGCTGACTAAAGTAATAAAACAACTCCTGTCAAGCAGATTAAAACATGTCAAGCGCCCATAGATGGCCCCTTTTGGATTCTGAGGGAGAGAGGAGTAGTTCAGGTCTAGACACGAGTTTTGTCAGGGATTTGGCTTCAAATGCGCTAGCTACCTTGGCCCATATTAATAATATGTTCTCTCACAGGCTCAGCTTTGCCCAGTCTCTAACAAAAGCTGAGAACATGGCCCCCTCATTCTGGCTTTACAGAAGGAGAAAAGGTTTTGGTCCCTCTGCCATCAGGGACTGGACAATGCACCTACAGGGAGCATGATTTCATTCTCTGTATAATCTTTAAGGAGAGAGATAGCACAGTCTTTCTCAAAAACTTATACCATTGTCTTACACCTTTGCCTCTCTGGGGCTACTGGGTTTTAATGGAGCCAAGTAAAGCCCTTCCACATGAATGTTGCTAGAATTTCCTTATATATTTAAAATCTGGTATCTCTGAAGCAAAGAACACAGAGTTCTAGCTGTCCATAGAGGCAGAGGAAGGATCCAGAAGGATCCTTTACTCTGGGTTAAGCATTCAAAAGGGGACAGTGGGGAGTATTGAAGCCAGAAACTTGACTAGATCAAGAAAGCTGGGACTTGCTCCATCCGGAATAGGGGCTGGGGGTGGGGATTGGTTCCTGGGCAAGTTTTCTTCTTGGTGGTCCAAAGACAGTGGTCCACTTACTTCTTAGTCCTTTACCTCCCCTGTTGGAAGCTGGCAAAACAACAAGGCTGGAGGCTGGTAAGGAAGGAAGGCCCTTTTTACTGGTCTAATTGCCTCCAGAAGACTAGAGGCAAGCAGGAATTCAGTGACCAAGAGACCTCATTGTGCCTAGGAAATGACCAGTTAAAACCCCTTTCCCTCTGGAACCAGAAAGAACTGCCATCTCTAGAGTTCTGTATCTGGGTAGGATGGGGTTGAAGTGTCCTTTCTTCTTAGGCAATCAGCACCACTAGTAGAAATAAGCAATTCTCTCCCCTGGAGAAACCTGAACCTTATGCCAGAGTTTCTGGAGCCATTTAGGGAGCTCTTTTCCCAGTAGAAATCAAATCCACAGAAGTACATTTGCTCTTCCCCTCCTGACCCTCTAGACCAGCAGTTCTCAACTTGTGGGTTATGTTCAATTTGTAACAATTAAAATACATCCTGCATATCAGATATTTACATTACAAATCATAACAGTACCAAAATTAGAGTTATGAAGTAGCAACGAAAATAATTTTTTGGTAGGGGGTCATGACAACATGAGGAACTGTATTAAAGGGTTGTGGCATTAGGAAGGTTGAAAACCACTGCTCTAGACAGTATCTCCTGAGGATCTGAACCTTGAAGTACCCTCTCTGCACAGGTAACTCCTGGTCTATAGGACGATTTCACCTTCTGAGGTACGGCCTGTCTATAGTTCTTGGAGGGCCTGAGCCCTGCCATTCCTTTGCTCTCTCATTCTCTTTTGTTGACCAACTCCCGCAGCAGAATTTCTGGAGAAAAAGGAGGGAGAACTTTAATTGGTCTTATCCCTGATGAACTATTTCCCAGATAAAGCCTGTCTCTATACTGACTCAACCATTTGGACCAAACTGAACACTGGATTCAATTTAAGAGGCAGTTTAGAGGAATTAGAAAATGTTTGAGGTAGAAGTGACTCTAATTAGAGGTAATCTAATATCATCTCCTCATTCTGCCAATGAAGAAACAGGCCTAGCAAAGTTGGCCATACCACTAGTCAGAATTGTAGTTGAGAGTAGGACCCTCGTCCCTGGAATTTTATTTTAATACTCTTTCCAATAAACCCTACTGCCTCTTATGTCTCTTCTTCCCCCCACCTCATTCAGTTATTGGTTTATTTGAACGATTGTTTGCCATCCTATAGACACAGCCAGAGGGAAAGTGCCTTGCAAAGACCTGAAACAGGTCAATGAAAGAGTCATCTTTGGAATGTGAGCCCCCACCCACCCCCTTCTGAGAGTCCCCCACCTTTCAGGTTACCCAGCCATGGCTATCAGGCTCAAAGGGCTGTCATGTTGCTATACATCCCCAGGGAATCCTACAATCTCAAAGGACAAGAGCAAGGAGGAAATACACTAACAGGCTCCTGGGGAAGGACACAAAAACAAAGATGTTTCAAACCATATAAGAGCACAGATTTCTGAGTGATCTTAGAGATCACCTTCCCTTCTAGTTATAAGACCACAATTCTTTCATCTAGTCCAGTTTCTCATTTTACCGATGAGAAAACTGAGTTTCATAGATGTGGAAATGACAACCAAAGTCACATAAAATGGTCAGCAGCCAGAGGAGGACTTGAACCTAGTAAAATATATGTCTTCTAACTCCAAATCATCAACTCTTCTCAATGACACACTGCCTTCTTGTGACCTGCCCCCATACTGAAAACTTGGACAACATTTTCCTATTGGGCGATATTTGGTCAAAAGAATGGGGTTGATTGACTCCTGTTCATAGTTGTATTGAATTATTCCTTTCTTCATTAGCCTAACACCTACCACAAAGATATAAACATACTCTTACTTCAACAAAAATCCTTAGAAAGTAACTTTAATAAAGAAAAAAAAATCCATAATGTAATTTATTTCTCCCCAAGCAATGAGTGGATTTGACAGTGGCTGAAAACCTAGGAGGAAAAGGGATTTACAGGTTAGTTTCATTTCCTTTATTTTAGCTTGGCTTAGTGCTCAGTAGGTGATCTTGCAAGTTATGGGCACAGCATTACACTTATTAACACTATTCAGCCATATGTATATTGCTTGAGCTGGTGAGAAAAGAAATTCTTCAGGGCAAATTATATATTGAAATAAGTCATCTGATTTCCCTTCCCACCCACCCTTGTCACTAACGCCACTACCCTTTGTTCCCCCATCCCCCACCCTCAGAAAAAGAAAAGAAATATTTCCAGGCTGTGGGGATTTGTTTTGATGGTACATCTGTGCGTTCTTACAAGCTGATGTCTGCTGTTTGGTTTTACAGTCCAGAAGAGAGCAGGTTTGATTGGGGTTTGCGTGACATCTGGGACTATATTTTTTGTAGCAATTTAGAAGCTGGAGATCACATTTTTTCACGGGCGTTTTCAGTTTTTAATCACCCCGGCATTTTTTCTCCTCCCCTACCACAGTAACAATCGCTAGTGGTAGCTTGTTCATTTTTCATGGGAGAAAAAAGCAAAATGGAAATCAGGATGAATTAGCAACTGGGCGTTGTAACTGTCAAGGACTGACAGGCCTGACTGGCTCCAGAGGCTAGGATGTATTGTGCTGGCCCCCATCAGATGGGAAAGTTGAGCGGTTGGCTATTGCCAATGATGAGAAAATCTTAGTAATCAGAACAAAGGGAATGGGGAACATCTAATAAAAGAGGAGAGAGATCACCCCCCTGACAAGCATACAAACACGTGCTCATCTGGTTGGCAGCGAGAACAGGTTGGCTGTTCATTACTTTGGCCACAAGTGCCACATCCAAAAGGCAGAACCTACTCATAAATTATTCTTCTCTCCCCTCGCCTACCCCTTTCTGTCCCCCAAAAGGAAAAAGCTGGAATGCAGCAGCCCCATCCAACCTAACAAATGCACCTCCAGTTTCCATTGCATTTTTTGGTAAGTAACCCAGATTGCATGCAACTAAAGTTACTGAGCACAATGCAAAGAGGGCTGGGTCAAAATTTAGAAGCCCTGGTGACATATATTAACTCGAATACTACCTGGGCAACTGGGTAAGCTACTGGATCTCTGTGGGTCTCATCTCCATGGGCCTCATCTGTTAAACAAGAGGTTTACAATGACCTCTGAGGTCTTTCCCATCTCTAAATTCTTAATCATAGCTTTGAAACCAACCTGACAAGGCCTTATCCTGTTCAATGGTAATAGATACTATCTTCCTTCTCTGAGATTTGCTTAGGGTCAAAGATGTTTAATTTCAAGTGACAAGCAAATGCCAACATAGCATCTTATAGACATGCATGTTAGTTAGTGCTAGAAAGGACCCTAGAGGTCATTTTAAAAGGCTGGTTCACTTGATAGCTCTGGTCAAGAGACCAGAGTTCTAGAATTTATCATCACACTCATTGTGTGAACTGGGACGTCCCTTAGCATGGGATTTAGAGGCAGGCAGGACTTTAGAAGAAATCTAATCCAAGCACCCTCATTTTGCCAATGAGGAAACAGGCCAAGAGAGGCAAGCTGACTTGCCCAAGGTGTATAAAGCAGCAGAGTTAGGATTCACCACACTGGGCCTCGGTTTCCCCATCTGACAAATGAGGTCCTCAAACTCAATAATCTCTAGTATCTCTTCCAGTTTTCAATTCTGACTCACTTGTTCTGTAGGTGATAAAACCTAAGCCCAGAATGGTGAAGCAATTTGCCAAAGGTCATAGAATTAGTTAATAGGGGCAAAGGTAACCTTTAAAATGTTCATTAAAATATACACAAGAATGAGGATGAGGATGTGTGTGCAGGGAAGGCACTTTAATTTGAAACTGTTAAGCAAATGGAGAAGAGGTGAAGAAGCCAAAATGAATGGAATATGGTGGCTCTCTCCTCCGCCACTACCCCCCTCCACTCTAAACCCTCTTTTTCTCTGTGCCCTGTCTGGGCAGGCCCCACACCCCTGGAATGCTTCTCCAGGCATCCTTATCTGGGGAGCTAATCATTAAAAAGCAGGTGGTGAAGATTTCTGCTTTTCATCTCTCTCTTGTTCTCTCTCTCTTCTCCTCCTCTCATTTTTTTCTCTTCTTTCCCCGGAGGCTACAAATTTCTGAATCTTAACCAGGAAACCTCTTTTTGGTTTACACCTGGAATATCACTCTCTTGTTACTTGAGTAGCAAAGAACAAGGCACCGAGAGACAAGAGGGAAAAGAAGGTGTTGACTGAGAAATGACAGATTCTAACACATTCAGATTGACGTGTCTATATCAATATATAGTCTCAATTGGAATGATATAGGTAATGCACTTGATCAACCTTCAAGTAGTCTATTAAAATCACTATCCACTGTCATTGTTTTTATTAATAATCCTGTTTGATAGCATACTTTTTAGAACAAATCTCTTACTGGCCTTATGACTCCTCAGGTTCCTGATTCACTCACACCCTAGGAAATATCTCACAAGACAAAAAACACTTACATGTCACTTCAGATATGGTTATCAACACTCCACACAAATGGGCTGACAGCAGAAACAAGCAAGGTGATGTGGCAGGCTGATTTAGATTGAAGAATCTCAACAAGGCTGCCCTGGGGCTCACAGAGATTAATTTACATTGTCCCCACAAATGTTAAGAATGATGTCTTGAAAGAAACTGTCATTAACTTCTTTTCTGCCCCGCTGAGTCTCTGTCTCACTGCCTCCCCTGGACTACTGACCTTCGCCCAGATTCCTGAGACTAGACAGCATTCTTGGAGGTCATCTCAGGCAACTAGGTGTCACAGGGATAAAGCACAGGCTGTCTCAGACTCCTTACCAGGTGTCTGATCCTGGGCAAATTCACTTAACCACTCTGCCTCAGTTTCCTAATCTGTAAAATTGGGATAATAAAAAATGTCTACCCTAACAAGTTGTTTTGATGATTAAGTTGATTCATATTTGTAAAATGCTTTGCAAATTTCAAAGCACTATAGAAGTAATAGGCATTCTTATTAGCATCATTACAACCATCCTATGTTCCTACCTTAAAGCAGTGCTATCCCTTAAACAAACCTAAACAGAATTGGACCTTCTACTATCAAGGAGATAGTCCCCAAGATAACAACTATGTACCCAGCAGACCCTTGATAGGAATGCTATTCCTTAGGTCTGAATTCAATCTCTCCTTTTGATTTAATTTCAGCTCTTTTGGTCTTCAGTCACTACAGCATGTTACATTGTGTGAAGAATAAGGAGAGCATCTCTTCCCTCTTATTTACCATATCCAATTGATTCTGGAAGGTAGAAAGAGTGCTGGATTTGGAATGAAAGAACCTGGATTCACTTTGTAACCTTTCTTAAATTCCTTAATCTCTCTATACCTTCAGTTTCCTCAACTGTAAAATGAGAGAACTGGACTGGATAGCCTCAAAAGTTCCTTCCCATTCTAAATCTATGATCCTATGAATATTCCGCAAACACATTTTGACTTATGTTTCTTTCCTTCTCTCAGCTCACTCAACCACTAACCTAGTTCAACCTCTCATTATTCCTTGCCTGGACTACTACTATCTCTTCCTGTCTATTCTTGGTCATTCTCTCCAATCCAACATCCACATAACTATCAGATGGATAGAACCAAAGCATAGATTTGACCACATTACTATCCTGCTCAAGAAACTCTAGTGCAGTGGTTCTCAACCTTCCTAACCTAATGCCATGACCCTTTAGTATAGTTGCTTGTGCTGTGATGACCCCCAACTATAAAATTATTTTTGTTGCTACTTCATAACTGTATTTTGCTACTGTTATGAATCTATCTGATATGCAGGATGTATTTAAATTGAACATAACCCACAGGTTGAGAACTGCTGCTAGCAGATTCATGGTCATGATAAAATGCAAACTATTTTGTTTTGATATTTAAAGCTCTTCCCAATCTCATGAAGATCTCTGCTTCTCATCTTCCTCCAAATTTTAGTTTTAGAATTTAAATCTGTCAATTAACCTCTCTCTCTCTCTTTCTCTCTCTCTCTCTTTCTCTCTCTCTCTTTCTCTCTCTCTCTCTTTCTTTCTCTCTCTGTAAGCTACTTTTCTAAATTTATTTCACTTTGCTCTTCCTCATACACTCTGTTTTAACCAAACTGGTTCACTTGCTTTTCCTTCCTTTTACATGATGTTCTATCTGCTGCTTCTATATCCCTGTGCAAGCTGTCCCCCATACCTGGACAGCCCTCCACTCTAACTTATGCTCCTTAGAATATCAAGCTCTATTTGAGGCTCTGATTAAGAGTTTTCTACCAAATAAAGTTTCCTAAGGTGGTTATCACTCTCCCACCACTCTCATAGAGGTGGCTTTGTATACATTTTATATTTACTTCTTTATATGTTGTTGCTGTTTGGTCATTCAGTCATGTCCAGTTCTTTGTGAACCCCTGGACCATATTCTTCATGGGGTTTTCTTGGCAAAGATCCTAGAATGGTTTGCCTTTTTCTTCAGGCATTGCAGTGTTTCATGACTTGCAGCCATTCAAAAGTGGTAGGCATTAAGAAGTTGGACTTTTCTTTTAGGAATGAGTTTAGGATCATTAAAGAGCCTTGCAGCTTCTCAAAGAGGTGATGTGACTCATCTTCCTCTTTGTAAATTTTGGACTCAATTTATTACACCTTACAGCAATTCTAGTTGCTAAGGATGAAGTGGCGATAAATTCTATGAAGAACTGGGTAAGATACTACACACACACACACACACACACACACACACACACAAACACATACATTTAGACTGGCTCTTCTTATCTCTCCAAAGTTAGAAATGCAGAAGCTTTGCACTAACCCAATTCCCAATATTGATCAGTGCAAAAGCTTTAACTTGCTCTGGACTGATTCACCTTGCCTCAGACAGTCTGCTGGCCTTTTGCTCCTGGAAGCTCACTTGGACTTAGGACTCCATTGGTGTTAGCCCCCCTGCAGCTCAGAAATTCCAAATTTAGGGGATCCAAAAACCTCAACTTCCCCAACTATCAAGAATTACGAGAGTGTGCCAATCATTTTCACAAATACCATAAATTAAATCTAAATATGCTCTGATACCTATCATACTTCAAGTAAAAATAGAGAAAGGTGAGGACGGGAGAAATATGCGGAAAAGCATGATTCAGGAAGAGAGAATGAGGTCAATTTAGTGACATTAAATACTCCTACATCATGAACATTTTTTAATTAAAGAATTGATAGATTCTAGATATGGTGAGGATCAAATAATACCATAATGAATTAAATAGTTTCTATTTTAACAAACAGGAAAATATTTGTTAATGATTTGAGAGTTATCCTTGAATCAGCTGTCCATGTAAAATCAGGCCATCAGAGCTAATATCAAAATTCTTTAAGAATGAAATAAATTATAATTAATAACAATAATAATAATAATAGATATGACATATAATTGAAGCAAGTTGACCCTGAACTGTTTATACAAGCATTTGGAAGTAAAAAATGGGAACTGTATGAAAAAAGTTTAACCAAGTGTATAATTGTAAATGTTTAAAAACTAGCTCTCTAGAAAAAAAAAAAACAACCAGTAGATTCACAATATGCTTTCAAGTTTAATCTGCATGATTTGCATTTTCCTAATCACTTTCTCAAGCCAAAAAATCAGCAGAGCAATAAATCAAGCCCTGATTTATAGTGCTTATTTCCAAGGTGTAAATAAATACAGTGAAAATTTTACAATCGGCTCTCCCCTAGCTACTCCAACACACTTCTGAGCTCAACCATTGTAGATTAATTGCCACATAAAGAACATTCCCAAAAAGCACAGGAAATGCTTTACTTTGCAAACATCTGGCTTACTTGCCAACAGAGAAAAATGGCTGTGAAAGACAACATCAGTTTAGAATATAAACTTGTTTGTAAAATATTGCAAAGAAGGTTGATGAACAATTGTGAACAATATCCTTTCATAAGCATACAGTGGATGTTAAAAGTAGCTTGGTGAGATAGTCAAAGAAACAAAGTTATCCTTGAGGCATTTAAGGATGCAAACAGACCGAGAGCTACACATAGAAGAAAAATGGAAAATATTTGCAATAAAAATTTTAACAAACTGTGTTCTCCATCAAGGACAGTGGAAATATCATACTTGAATCCTAACATCATAGTCCCAGATGCGCTTATAGAAGAATAAAAACGGTGCCATAGGGAGCAGAAATAGGAATAAACAGCTGAACAGGACCAAGTGTATATGGAGGAGATCCTCACTA
The DNA here is from genome assembly GCA_028646575.1 of Pseudocheirus occidentalis. Taxonomy (NCBI): domain Eukaryota; kingdom Metazoa; phylum Chordata; class Mammalia; order Diprotodontia; family Pseudocheiridae; genus Pseudocheirus; species Pseudocheirus occidentalis. The sequence continues at coordinate 92,675,366 of CM053593.1, forward strand.
GAGGACACATAATTCTAAAGGCATTGAAGGATTGATAAAAGGATATGAAAGAGGGGAAGGTACCAAAAATATACGGAAAAACCTCAGGACTCAATTGTACCAAAAGAAAACAAATGAGAAACCAACAGTGATTACTGACATAGATACCCATTTTTTCCCACCCATACAAGAGTTCTATGAATGTTCTATTTACATGAACTAAGCAACACTTTTGGTGAAGATGCAGTATAAAACTGAGCTAGGTGTTCACTGTAACTCTAGACTTAACTCTCCCAGAGCAAGGCTAGCTATGTTGCCCCTTCAGGGTACCAGGGGGGACCCCTGAAGGGCAAGGGAATGATTCTTCTCTAATTCTTTTGGGTAGAACCCCAATTCCTGTGAGTTCCCTTCACAGTTTTCCACCAATAATTAACCTCAGTTGCACTTAATCAATCAACATCTATTAATGTTTACAAAGGGGTATTTCCTTCAAAGCTATAGTAAGAACAGGAGTAAGTATAAATATTTCATCCCCCTTGATATTCGGGAGCACAGCCTTCTCTTTACCACCTCAGAACCTGGGGACAAGGACTCAAACTTAAAGCAGTTTCTATACAGCATCTGTCGCACCAAGTTGACTTACAAATGCAACATGTGGAAGAATCCTCACCTTATTTACCACTGGCCAGGATGCTTAGGGAATTCCTTGGGGTCTTACTGGTAGACTGGCTGGCCACAAAACCTGTCATGGATTCCATATCCAGGCCTTCTCCTGGTTTACCATTTTGACATCTCTAATCTCAAGAGACTCCCTTATTTATTACTCACTATTGCTTCACTTAAAGCAAGAAGGAATAGATACAACAGAGACAAGAGCAACAGCAGGGCCATGCTCTCATCAACCACACCAGAACAACCCTTGAGGGGAGACAGAGGCCTTCAGCCTCTCTCCCCACTAAGTAGTTTCAGAAAGTCTTGCCTCTTCTTGGAATACACTCAGTCAGGAACCAAAACCAGCTCCATTTGGTTTATTACTGATTTTTGAATGTACCCCAGTTCCCATTATGGAGCCAATCTGTAGTCTTCATTATGAGATTGGCATAGCAGGATTAGTTATAGAATGTCTATAGGTGCTGGGTAGCAGGGCACTTGTGTTAGTCAAAGGTGTTCACCACTCTGTTGGAAGAGATACAGCAGGAGCAGCTAGGTGGCATAGTCAATAGAGCACCAGCCTTCAAGTCAGAAGGACCTGAGTTCAAATACTGCCTCAGACACTCTACCCAAAAACTAGCCGTGTGACCTTGGGCAAGTCACTTAACCCCAATTGCCCTCCAAAAAATTAAAAAAAAAAAAGGAAGCGATACAGCAGAGTCCAGTCCGAACGGGATTCCCTATAGATGCTCCAGATGTTCCCCTTTGCTTATGATATTGTACTTTTGCTTCAAGTCCCAGAATATTGCAGAGCCTCCCAGAAGAGATCTGTACTCACTAAAGAGTTTAACCTAACCACTCACACAGGAAAGACCAATGAATGAAGAATGTCTGTTGCCCAAATTTCAACATTATTTGGTTCAATACTCTAAACTTTTTCTTTTTACTTTACAATATTCTAAACTTTCCCTTTTTCTAACAGTATGTCTATTTGGGACAGACAGTACAAATGGACAATTAGTTGAGTCTCTAGTTGAACAAGAGAGGGGGTGGGAATGGGCGAGAAGACTAAGTTACTTTTGCAAAATTGCAGAGTTCCTTACTGACCCCAAACTTCTTACAAAAGCAAAGACCCATCTTTTTAATACTAACATTCTAACTATGTTGTTATATGAGCTCAAGACATAGAAAACAACTGTCTCATGAGATTTGAAAATAAATACACAGATGGCACAGGAGTTTCTACCTGGCTCATTTCCAATCAGGACCAATTCTTCTAGGCTGACACTGAAGAGTTATCTAGTGACTATAAGTGGGCTACGATATATAACCAATGAGGAATGCTGAAGAACAGGAGTAAAAAAATGTCATAAAAGTACATACTATGTCCCAGGCAAGGTAAGTGCTAGAGATACACATAAAAATAAGCAAGAGTCTCTGTCCTTGTAATGTTAATGGAATTTAAGATCTTCCCTCTTTCCCCTCCCATTAAAAGACCTCATGTGGAGTTCATTAAGGGAAGTTTGCTTAGGGGAGTCTTACTCATAGGAAGGCTTTCACACCTTTTGCTAATTTCTAATTAGGCACTGAGTCACAAGGGTTGTGATGCCTTCTAGCTCTGAGAAGTGTGTGTGTGTATGTACACATATATGTATATATATATATATATATATACATATACATACATATGTATATATACTCTGAGTTGGTATTTTACTTCAGGGGCTCACTTATGAGAAGGATCTTGTGATTACCTGGTTGAGATTCTGAGTGGTCCTATGTTCAGAGCTCCCTGACTGCTCAGAGGTAAAGGCTCTCTCCATCCAAGGATGTATGTAAAGTATATAACAATATTGCTTTGATTCAGGCAGTCAGAGCCCTGTCTGTTGGTCTTTATTTCTCTGCTTATATTTTCTCTATATTTTCTGTTCATATTTTCTCTGAAGTTAAGGGTGCTGACTTTTCTCCTGCACTAGTGAATGTAATTTAAAAAAAGATTGTTCACCCCTTAAACAGCTATCTTTCCTAATAAAGCAGATCTAAGAACCTGTGCTAGCAGCCATCCTGGGTATGCCAGTGTGGTTACTGCTACAGTCCTCTGATGGGGAAAAGGCATCATATTAAAAAAGAACTGAAAGGTGGAGATGTCCTATAATTGGGATACAGTCCTATAACTGAGCAAGGTGAGAGCAAAGCTAAGCTGGCAAAGCTCAGGGTAGGACCAGGGGACACTTTACCAAACACTTTTTTTTTCAAAACTCTTTGAGGTTCATGTTTCAAATATAATTAACTCCATTTTATAAAGGAAGAAATGTAGGGTCAGAAATGTTGAGTGACTTTCCTATATTCCTATAGTCACATGACTAGTACAACTTTAGGACTGGAATTTGAACTCAAATCTCTGGAATCAAGCCCTACATTTTTTCCACTATATCCAGAAGAATAAAATTTCACATGGTTCAAAAATTTATGAACAAATGCATGGTACTTATAAGCAGACTTTAGCACAAAGTCTCTTTCATGAAGTCTTGTATATAAGGCATGTATCAAAGACATTACAGAGGTTATATTGAATATATCTGGAAAAGGAGTTAGGTTGGGGATGTAGCAATAATGTTCAACAACAGATGGACAGCCCTAGATGTGCCCTGGAATCAGTCCTTAGACTGCTAAAAGAATATGAAGAAGAAATCCCAGACACCGAATAAATCCTCTGTGGAGGGTTTATAGGACAAGTAATTGAAAAGAATAAGAAAGTATGGAGTAATCATGATCTAAGTCAGTGAGAGAGCAATGTTCAAGAAATCACAAGCTCACCAAAGATTTATAAAAGATTAGTTCTCTATGGAATGCTCTGTTTATATTTACATTTTATCTCCTTAGTAGATGTCTGTTTATTGAACAAGAAAGACAATTGAAGGGGTGGGGATGAGGACAGAATAAGAGATCCTTCCAGACCTTCTCCTAGGCAGTCAAGGAGAGAAGTCATACACACAAAAAGATCTCTAAAAAGTACAATGTAAAGTATTTTGAGCAGTGTCATTTCCACTCTGACCCATAGGAAGAACGTAAATATATAGATCAGATACCAGAAAGATTTCATGATCTTTGGCTATAAAATAGATATACTCACAGAGTTAGAATTAAAATAGAAACCACATCGTAGAATAAACTAAGTGCTAAAAGATCCAAGTGGTTTCCAATCCACTGGTCCATTGAGTAGGCATAGCTATGACCCAAACACCAACCTGCACTGGTAGGTGTTCCACTAATAATGGTAATAATCAATATATATATATATATATATATCAATGGATCTCGAGATTGTCAATGGAGAGACTGCATACAAATATGCAGATCTTAACCTATTCATACTTCTCATCCTATAAATCCATCAATCATTCAATAAACAAGCATTTACTAGGTACATACTATATTCTAGCAACTATGCCGGGTACTAAGTATACAAATATAAAGAAAGAAATAAGCTCTCCACTCAAGAAGCTTATAGCCAATTGTTGTCTGTGTTTTCCCATAATTCCTGTATAAAGCATCTACCTAGCCTGCTCGAGGCCTTCTTCTAAATCTTCTAATCTTCCACAGCTACCAACTATCCTTCTGTCGTACCTTATTCTGGTTCTGCATTTCCTGGGCTTCTCTTAGACACCACATCTCATGCACATTCATTTAGGGCAGCGGTTCTCAACCTGTGGGCCGTGACCCCTTTGGGGGTTGAACAACCCTTTCACAGGGGTCACCTAAGACCATGGGAAAACACATATTTCCCATGGTCTTAGGAACTGAGACACCTCTCCTCTATCTGTCTCCAGGCAGGTCCGCCCACATGCAGATCTGCCCACAGATGAGTATTAAATGGTAGAGGCATTAGGAAGGTTGAGAACCATTGATTTAGGGGAACATTCTATAATGTACTTATGCCCACCATGTGCCTGTTGCCTTTTAGGTTGCCTACACTGATTCTTTTGAGTATATATTGCTTCATGAATGACATCACTGGGAGAGGAAGTGCTTAACAAATGCTTGTTCCCTTCCTTCTAATCACAGGTCCTCTTTTCTTTCTTTATACTCACTCTTGGTGACCTCACCCATTCCCAACAGTTTACTTATCATCTTTAAACATTTAACTACCAGATCTATATATCCAGCCCCAGCCTCTCTCCTCAACTCTAGGCCCCAATTCCTAATTACCTATCCTAATTAAACTGGATGTCTTACAGACATGGGTGTGCTGCTAAAAACTGGCTTTCCAGGGTCGGGTTGGAGGGGGAGTATATACAAAACATTTTTAAACTTAATCTGAATTATTAACATTTTCTCCATTCCTTTTTAAATCTAAACCAATGGTATCAAACTCAAATAGCAATGGATTCTTGCAGGTATCAGGTAGTATACTCACTTAGAAAAACCACAAATTAACATTGTCTATGTTGCACTGTATTTTTGAGAAACATTTTCTAATTACATTTTAATCTGGTTTCCTCATTTGTGAAATGGTCTAATATCAGTACGTATCTCCCAGGGTTATTGTGAGAATCATGAGATAATATCTGTAAAGCATTTTATAAATCTTAAAGTCTTATATAAATGCTAGTAATAATAATAATAATAACTATTATTATTATTATTATTATTATTGCTATTAAGAACCTCTGGTCTAGCATCAAATATAATTCTTTTCTTTTGGCAAAACAATCAGGGTTAAGTGATTTGCCCAGAGTCACATGGCTAGTAAGTGTCAACTGTGGCCAGATTTCAACTCAGGTTCTCCTGACTCCATTATCCACTGTGCCACCTAGCTACCCCACCCCCCTTCTCCCATGTTTAGAGTATACTTCTTGACCTCAAAGAATCCCTGGCTTCCTTCAAAGTCTTTCTCAAGGGCCATCCCCTACATGAAGCCTTTCTTGGTTTAATACCCAGCTGCTAGTGCCACCCTCTACAAATCTATTGTTGTTCTGTCATTTTCAGTGACATCCTACCCTTCATGACCCTATTTGGGGTTTTTTTGGCAAAAATACTGGAGTGATTTGCCGTTTCCTTCTCCAGCTCATTTTACAGATAAAGTAACTGAGGCAAACAGGGTTAAATGACTTGCCAAGGCTCACACAGCTAGCAAAGTGTCTGAGACTGGATTTGATCTCATGAAGATGAGTCGATCTAACTTCAGGCACAGAGCTCTATGATTTACCCTGTACTGTGTGGTTGTGTGTGTGTGTGTATACAATATCCTTATATGAGTACATGTTGTACCTTAACCCCCGCCCCACAAGGATATAAGCTCCCTGCATACATAAAAACTGTTTCCTTTATTTCCTTAGAAAAGAGCCTAACCCATAGTAACTAATAGATGTTGTTGATTAGCTGATTGACCCTGGCCATCCCTTTCTGCAGGACTGCTCTGACATTGAGGTAGGGACCTCTATAGCAATCCATTACTATTTGTAGCAATTGCCCAGTTTGGATTCATTTTCATTTGCTTTGTGTCGAACAAATTTTGAAGCCACTATTTCCTGGCTATCATCATTGGTTGGCACTTCCAAATGTGTGGCAAACTAGTCCCTGAAGCATTTTAGGGATGGAATTTCCCTTCTATGGTTAACCACATGACCACAGGCATGTCAACTACCCAAACAACCCCTGTAAGACTTGGGGCCCTAAAAGTTGGAGCTGTCTCAAGAGGAATCACAGTGCGGAAGTTTCACTTCCCTTTTCACTGGTTATATTAATTTATAGCTAACATTTTCTGACTGAGATTATAGACCTTCATGTGCATTTATGTTCATTTTTTCTGCCTCAGTTATACACTCTGAAATTGTACAAATCCAATAGTCAACTAGTAGAAGGTTACTTAAACATATGGCTATGTTCTGCATGGGCAAAGGACAGGATTCTAGTTAGAGGAAAAGAAGACAATCCAAACAGATTGTCTCCTTACTTAAGACATAAGGGACTATCAAGCTCCATTTCAAATATAAATTCATGATCATACAATCCCAAGAAGTACCCCATAAGCAGTCCCCTTCTTTGCAGCACTACTAGAGACCTATTCAGTTTGTCATTGAAAATGGTCACAGGAGCTATCCAAAGTTTTGCTTTCAGTGGAGAGGAAGGAGCGAACTGTCATCACTGATTAAATGTTATCTCCCACTTCTCCCATAGACTCATTCATCTATAAGACCAGTTCTCATTTCAATAAAATGAAGCTGATCAAAAGATTTGGGCAATGTTGGCATCATTCAGACAACAATCAGACACATCTCCAGCAGCCTGAAATGTCATTAATGAAACAGCAAGAACATGAGTACCTTGAAACTCTTGCCTTATCATCTTAAGTTCAGAAAAAAATTGCCTAGAATTCTCTATTGAGACTCTCCATCCAACAATGGACCCAGAGGACCAATAACAGGAATAATATGAACTTAACATAATGGACTGATGGCAGGCATTTGCTATTCCCTGCCCTCCTTTCCTCCTCCCTAAACCTTTTCAGAAAAGTATATCTTACCTATCAGACAATGAATAAATGCCCATTGCTCTCTGGAGACAATCTACTCAGTAATATGCTAGAATCAGAGCTAGGGAAATACCTTAAGCACTTAAGACTAAGAGTTTTGGTCTGTGAAACTGCTGAAACTGAGTTCTAATGCTTTCCCAAGATACATTTGGGTACCACCCCCAAGGAGAAGAAAAATCAATTTGATTTTTTAAAAAGTATGATGAAATGAGAACTCAGTGTGATACTCAGAGGAATTATCTCATAATAAATAGAGGTTTGGCCAAAGTATGGCTCATCAGAGTTCAGTTCAATTTGCTCCGATAGGCAGGAGGTGGAGCGTCAAAATACTACCAAGGGAACTTGGTAGCAGAGATAAAAGTAGACACAGAATGGGAAGGAGATTGGAGAGAAAGATGGAATAATGAAATGAAGGTCTAAGGGTAGAGGCAATGAAGAGGCTTTGTTTTCTAGAACATAAACAAGGGAGATAGGAATTATCAACATTCATCCATCCAGCCATCCAACCAGTCATTCAACTGAACATTTATTACATGCACAGAATGCTATACTAGGCACTTATGGAGATACAAAGCTAAGGCAAGACATGGTCCCTGACCTCAGAAGATCACAGTCTAGTACTCTGATAAGGTAAATTATAAAACATGATATTATATGATAAGTCAATATATGTATACATATTTTTTTTATTTTTTGCTTTTTGGATGGGGGGAGGTAGGGCAATTGGGGTTAAGTGACTTAGCCAAGGTCACATGGCTAGTTTTTGTGTTAAGTGTCTGAGGTCATATTTGAACTCAGTTCCTCCTGACTCCAGGGCTGGTCCTCTATTCACTGTGCCACCTAGCCACCTCTATATACATATTTCTAACATTTATACAGCTCTTAAAGATTACAAAGTGTTTTGCATACCTTATTTCATCTGTTCCTCTGTGAGGTAAGTCCTCACTATGGTTATGCCCATTTTACAGATTACATTAGAGGGAAGGAAGGAAGGGAAAGGAAAAGGAAGGGAAGGGAGTGCCAGGCATTGTGCTAAGCACCTCAGAACAACTTTAAGAGGCATTTTACTGTTGAGGAAACTGAGACAGCTAGTAAGTGCCTAAGACCAGATCCGAACTCAAGTTTTCCCTACTCTAGACTCAGTACTCTATGCTGTATACCATCTAGTTTTAAAACAGTATGTAAATATCAAGAGAAACTAGACTTTTCCTGCCTGGAACCTGTAGTTTCCCCATATCAGTCCCTTACAGGAGAAACTCATGTGTTTCCCTGGGGGTTGGGGAAAGAATGAAAGGGGGAAGCAGGAAGGTAAGGAGAACCAAGACTACCAAAGGAAGGAGGCAGCCAGCAATCTAAATAGTTTTGGCTTTCCCCTGGTGTTTAATATAATAAAATGAACTCTATATCAAAAACTTTCAGCTGATCTTCCAGCCCTCTCCCACTTCATGCCCTCTTCTAACCGCCTTGCCTCTGCAGAGGTCACTGGAACAGCCCACAGGGCAGTCCATGACATCATGTGTCTCGGTTCCCTCCTCCCTTCCCTCTCCCCTCTGCCTAGGAGAGCAAGACTTTCTCTCACTTCCCAAAGGCTCCCTGGGGTTGGAAACCAAATGAATTCACAGCAGGACATCAGACCATTTCAGGTTGGCTCTAGAGGGAAATGTTGCATAGCACTTGATTTAAATACAAACAATCAAAAACTCTTCTGCTCTGGAGCAGCTACTACTTTGCAGGAGAGACAATGCATCCTGGGATGGGAGACCACTGAGCAGAGTCACCAGGGGTGCTGGACATTGCCCATAATAGCCTGTCCACCTGCTGGAATCATCTCCTCTGGCTTCCAAGGATTGTCACCATCAAAGACTTCGAAACTAATCTATGACTTTTGCATGATTCAACCCCAGGCCCATGCACAACTTAGAATCATAAAATCTCAGAGCTGGAAGGGACCTCAGAGCTCATCTTGCCCAACTTTCCTCAGAAGGGTAGGGGAGGCTGATGCCCAGAGACTTTATTTCTATCAGTTTTCATTTTCATAAGTGTAAAATGTTAACATCTGTGAATGAAGCCAGGGCCCGATTCCCAAGCTAGTATTTTTTTCCATTATCCCGCTGAATAATAATAAAACAACTTTATGGTTAAATTAGATTTTACAGTTTTCAAAGTACTTTAATGTATACTGTATCATTTCATCTTCACTCTCTAACATGGGTAAAGCTGGTAGTAGTATTCCCATTTTTCAGATAAGGAAACTGAGTGTCAGAGAGGTTAAGCAATGGATAGAGAGTTTGATGTGGAGTTAGGAAGACCTGAGTTCAAATCCAGCCTTGGACATTTACTCGTTGTGTGACCCTGGGCAAGCCACTTAATAGTTATCTGACTCAGTTTCCACATCTGTAAAATGAAAATGATAATAATAACACCTGCTTCCTAAGGTTCTTGTGAGGATCAAATGAAATCATATATGTAAAGTGCTTTGTAAACCTTCAAGTGCCAGCTATTATTATACAATAAACAGGATTAAGCACAAGAATACATATCTTCTGCTTCTAGGCTGGTGCTCCTTCTACAGTATCATCTAAGTCAACTCAACAGATATCTATCAAGGGCTTAATATGGGAGAGGCTGCACGCTGCTTTATTACTCACTTATTTTCAGATGTTGCCATAAAAATGGTCTGTGTCCTTGACTTGATTTCTTTTTATTTTTACCATTTGAAAAAATGTTCCCAATGGGTCTCATGGTACATATGCCTTTATTAAAATAACATATCATCACAATGGGAGTGCAGGATGACAGTAGCCTTAGATATTTCTACTCCTAGAAAGAGAAACTGGATTCACCATGGAGTTTTGCACAATGCTGGCAGAACTGAGGTTGCCAGGCTCAGGAGGACGTTCCAGGAGTCTGATAATCCCACATCTGAGCAACATCACAGCTCTTCCTGAATCCAAGGAAAAGTGTTATTCAAAATATGATATCTTGAGTAGTTTAGAGAAATCCCAGAGGTTTTCATTCCTCTTCAGGCTACAGTTTTAATTCTTTTCCCAGACTTTGTCTCCAACGTCCCAGAAGCTTCTTCACCTAGAAGCTCAATCCAGCCCTGGACTTTAGATGTTGGAAGTATTCCCTCCACCCTCCCCTACCCTTCAACCCCTGATTCTGATGAGTTGACTGTTCATTTTAAAGAGGACACTTAGGTCAACTCTGTATTCTTGAGTCTCTACCAAGTCTTCCTCTATAATACCTCATAGTAGAGTGCCTTCATCTAACACCACTCCCCCATCCCTACTGTTTTCTAACTTGCTTTTTAAAGGTTTTCTCCCGTTAGAGTATAAGCTCCTTAAGGGTAGGAACTATCTTCCTGTGTTTATTTCTCTTCCCAATGTTTAGTACATTGTTTGGCACACAGTAAACCCTTAATAAATGCTTCTTGACTTGACCTGAAGACATCAAGGGACATGCCTGTATAGCTCCATTAATTTCAGCTTATCTCCCTCCCATGGTTTTCTGAGCAACTTCATTCTTCAAGGCTCAGCAAGTCATATCAGAAAGCCTCTCCATCCATGTCAGCTGGTGAATGGCAGATTTAGGATTAGAAATCACATGTACTAAGTACTACATGAGAGATATGGCCAGCACAAGATGAAAATCCCCAGATGGTCATTGCTTGAATAGGAATCTTGAAAGGATAATCTGAAGGGGCACAGTTAGCCTCAGTCAGTTGGCCAGAGCAGGGGATGGCCCTGCTCTCACCTGTCACTTCTCCCCCACCCTGTTCCAACCCACTATTTGTTTCCTAGACTCTGGAAATATATTTCAAGTAACCTCAATATTTGGCCTTCTGTGCTTTTTGGAGTTAAAGAATTGGAATATTCCAGAAAAAAAAATTCCCCTAGTTCTTTTTTTTTTATTTCTTTTTTTCTGTTCCCTTGGTTCAAGACAATCAAAGTACTGTCAAAATTTGGAGAAGCTAAAGTTGGCATGCATACTATAAATACTCCAATGGACCTTTTTGGGAATCAGAATATGGGTCTTGGTTAGTGCCTTCCCAACAAACTTCAACCACTCTATGCTAGAGGAAACAAAGTAAAAGACTAATGAAAGAAAAGAGGTTCTGCTCACTTATAAAACAACAGAGATTTTAAAATCCCATAGACATCCTTTTATCTTGTCCTTCTGCAGATACCTTCAGGTTAGCGAGGCTTTGAACATTATCTATGCCATAAGTCTCTTATCCTCTGATGGCCAAGCTGAAGAACTCAATTTTTAGCAGTCTAACAAGAGATGGTAGACTCAGGAAATGACTTCTGGTGAAAGCAGAAATAAGTTACTAAACATGGACTGAGGAGACCTGTCTGCCACTTGATTAGTGGTGTGACTGGGCAAGTTTTTTCTTCTCCATGAACCTCAGTCAACTCAGCTTTGAATGAAAAGGTCAGATTAAGTGAACTCAAAGGTCTCTTATGGCTCTGACAATCTATGAGTCAGAATCTGAGAGTGATTGACCAACCAGAATGCCAGCCTATTAATTTATAAGGAGAAATATAACTGCCATCTTAAGTGAGTACTTGTATAGAATGAGTGGTGTATTTTCTTCCAGAAGGGAAATCTACTTGGAAATCCAGATACATCCTAATAGGCTGCTTGGAAAGCAATAAAAGTAAGGAGAGTTGTATGATCTTAACGGTTATTGCCTTCACTTCTTCACTCCACACCCACCAGGCAGAATGGGGATGAGGAATTTGATCAACCTAGGTAAGAGTTAAAAATCATGTACCTTGTAGGCTGCTTTTAATTCAAGTCTCTGAGGTTCCCTTTAACCCTTGAAATTTAACCTATGTCTCCTGTTGAGCAGTTTTCGGGCATTAAAAATGTGTGTTTCTTTAAACCTCAGATTTTAAAGTGTGCCATTTTGTTCCAGCGGTGTACCATATCCTACATAAGCAGCTGCCTGCCTTCCCTAGCACTGGTTACTAGGAACTGGTTCCAGTTCCACTACCCAAGCAATTGGAATACTTCTGTTGGTTGATCAGGGCACTCTCTCCCATGGGCACTGATGAAAATACAGCAATAAATTCTAACTCAGTGACTCATCTTTTTCAACATTTTTCAAGGTACCCCAAACTTCTATCATCACGATACTTATCCATGATAGATATTAAAATTTCCAGGAGTTCAGTTTATCTCCACATTGGACCATAGGATTCAGGACTAGAAGGGGCTTAAAGATCATTAGATCAAACTATTCATTTTATAAAAAACTGAGATCCAGAAAGAAGCTACTTGGTCAAGGCCACTCAGCAGTGAAGTGACACTACTGTGACTCAGATCAAGGCCTTCTGACTTGGTCTCCAGCCCAGCTCTTCCAACTTCTAGTCAAACCCTCTCCCTCTTATTTTATCTTTATAAAGAATTACCTTCCTCGACACCAGTGGTTCTCAACTTTCCTAATGCCTCTACCCTTTAATACTCGAATGTGGGTGTATGTGGGCATATCTGCATGTGGGTGGACCCTCCTGGAGACAGATAGAAGAGTGGTCTCTCAGTTCCTAAGACCATCAGAAATATGTGTTTTCCAATGGTCTTGGCCAACCCCAGTGAAAGGGTCATTTGACCCCCAAAGGGGTCACGACCCACAGGCTGAGAACCACTGCTCTATACTATAATATACCTTTGATTCATTCCTTATGTTAATGGGGACTAACATCATACCCCAAATGTTTATTAGCAGTTTTCTACTTTATTACCTGGCCTCCAAACTTAGGTCTCAGTTATAGAGTAGAATTTTTACTCAAAATACAATCCAATTCAAGGTTGCCTAGGGACTTTCCTTCACAGGTAAAAAATTCAGACTATAAAAGCCTTTTAAAGAACAATAGAATGGCTAATCTGGAAATGGTGGCCATTTTTAAGAACTATTACAGAATCCATGAAGATGATTATTAGCACATGGCCAGAGCCTCAGTATTCCTGAATGATTTGGCATTGTTTGTAAAGAGGAAAACAGTGAAACCTAACTGAGATATAGTCAACCTTACCATAAACAAAGCTTTGAAGAGCAAATTGAGGCAGCTTTCATCAATCATACACAGACCACATCAAAAGCTGCCTGAGGAGGAATCATTCACCAGATGTCAGGAGGGTTGGGCAAATGTTATCAAGCAGCCTTTCAAGATATTATGAATCAGAGTCAGAAGGAGAAAAAGAGGCCGAGAGGGAGGTGAAGGGTGGGAAAAAGGAAAGGAGCAACAAAAAAGGAACAGAGGGAGAGAAGGAGGGAGTGATGGAAGAAAAGAGGAGGGAGGAAAGGAAGGGGATAGAGAGAGAGAGAGAGACAGAAAGAATAAAAGAATCACAGAAAAACAGATGTAGAAAAAAGCAGCCACAGGAAAAGAAACAGAGAGATAGAGAGACAAAGAGACAGAATAAAAGAATCACAGAAAAAGACACACAGAAAAACTGAGAAAATGCAGGCACAGAAAGAGAAAGAGACAGAAACAGAAGCAAAGAGAAAGAAAGCAAGAGAGGAAGAAACAGGGAGGGAGAAATAGAGTATAGAAATAGAGTATAGAGTATAGAAAGTAAAAGAAATTAGAGAAAGAGAAACAGACAGAGGGAGAAAGGTATAAAGAAAGAGAAAAACAAAGGAGAGAGGGAAAGAGAGAGAGAGAGAGAGAGAGAGAGAGAGAGAGAGAGAGAGAGAGAGAGAGAGAGAGAAATACTAGAGAAAGAAGCCAAAGGAAAGGTCAGGAAAAAGGGAGGCAGAGGCAGCAAGAAAGGTGGACAGAGGGGAAAAGAGAGAAGCAGTCCTCACACATTGAATGGAGACCACGTGGTCAGACATGAGACCCCAGGACACTGACTTTCTTCACATTTTCATTGAAAATCAGTCAGAATAAATTCCATTTTCTGTGGAAAGTCCAAACAAAGAGAGGGATCACTACTTCTAAGTCAGGACGAGAGCACAAAGAAAAATGAAAGCTCTGCCCTTATTCGTCTCTAGCTTCCCCCTCCTTAAAAAAAAAAAAGTCTTTTATCTCTGTTGAAGGACGATTTGATAATTGTCTTGCTTCACCCAGAGCACTGCAGATCAGAGAGTGCACTGTCATAAACCCCAGGCAATATCCTCCCAACCCCCCAACCCCCAGAGTGATTACACCTTTTATTACAAGAACTCTCCAACAGCAATGTATCAACCCAAGCTATAAATCTCCCTTTTTCATGGACCAAGTTTGATTTCCCAACTAATTGAAAGAAAACACATCTACTTGTGGGGTCACGAATGGAGCACATTTTCTCATCTCTGCAGTAGGACTTACTGACCTGGTTAAAAGGAGGGCCAGTCTGGTCTGGGTGTTAAAATAGAGGATTATGAAGGGTCAGAGATCAGCAGTAGACAGCGAGCATCTCAGGAGGGAGAGGAGGAATCCCTGAAGAAGGTAAAGAAGAACTACACTGTGTTTTTTTCCCTTTGTTTCCTCCCCTCCACTCTCTGGGCTACCACCCTAGTTCATCTTCCACCTAGATTTCAGTATTAATAAACGTTTGTCAGTCTGCCTCACTTCCTCCAGTCTCCCTTACTCAATTCCTTTTTTATGTTAGCTAACAAAATAATCCTCAAGACACATAAGACTGATTGTATCACTCTTCTGCTCAAGAATCTCCAAGGGCTCCCTATTGCTTCCATAATAAAATACAATTGTCCTAGGCTGGCATTTAAGACCTCCAATTTACCTTTGCTGCTTACTTCCCACTATTCCCATGCATACTCTCTATATGCTAGCCAAGTAGACTATTTGCTATTCTCTGAAATTGGTTAACACTCTCATGGCACCTTGCATGTGCACAGGGCATCCCTCATCTCTGGATAGCATTCTCATTGCCCGGTGAATCGTCTTTCTTCTTTCAGGCCCCTGCTCAGAGATGGACAGGAGGAGGGAGAGCATGGGGACAGCCAATAAAGCCATAAATGTGGGAAATGGAGCATCATGGGTGTAGAACAACAAGTAAGTCAGTATGACTGGGCTGTAGAGTATGTGGAAGGCGATGAAAGCATGAAAATACTGGAAAGATAGGATGGGACAAGATTGTGAAGAGCTTTAAACACCAAACAAAAGCATTTATATTAGATTCAAATTCAATTTAAAAATATTTATTAAGCACCACTATGTGCAGAAGCTGCCTCTGAAGTCTCCCTCCAATGCCTGATCATGGCATGGAGGTGACCCTGGGTTCTCCACCATTACATCAACAAAGTACATACTCCAAAATGTGCTCCCAGGTCACAAAGGTTCTAGTTATAGACTGAGAGCCTACCTGGCTCAGCTTAGAGAGGCTCATTACTACTTTGGCCATGGGGTGATAAATTTGAGGACGATGCTAAGTTCTAAACCAATCAGTGAGGTGGTTCAGTGGATAGAGTGCTTGGCGTGGAGTCAAGAAGACCTGAGTTCAAATATGGCCTTGGATACTTACTACCTGTGTGATCCTAGGTAAGTCACTTAACTTCTGTTTGCCTTAATCCACTGGAGAAAGAAATGCCAAACCACTTCAATATCTTTGCCAAGAAAACTCTATGGACAGCACTAGCATGTTACATGTTACCATGGGGTCACAGAGAGTTAGACATGACTGAATGTCTGAACAATAACAAACTTCTAAAATCTCTTTATCATGTTGGAGATATCATCTGATTTGAGGGAAAAATACCCACCCTTGCAAAAATTACAGTAATTCCTCAGAGCATTGAAGGGCACCTCACTTCTTCTGTGGCTTGGGCTAGTTATTTAACTTCTCTAGACCTCAGGTTCTTTGTCTGTAAAATGAGGGGAGTTGGGCTAAATTACTTCTAAAGACCTTTCCTTCTCTAAATATATAATGCCTTAATCCTCTCATGCATGGAGGTACTATTGTTCTAAATGATGGAAGAGATGCAAAGTCCATAAGACTTTCCTTTCTAAAGTTCATAATCTCAAAGTAGAGACGAGATACACATGCCAATGACTAAAACAAAATGGGGAAAAAATAATATGGATAACTAAATAATTAAAACAAAATGGAATAAGATAATTGCATATAAAGGGTACTAAGTATGATCTGAGGTCTGAAGAAAGATAGAAAGCCTGGTTTGCTGGACCAAGAGACTTTTATTTGAACTGACACTCATTAGGGAACCACTCACATTTCATGATTGGTATAATGGATACTGAAGAACATCAACATAAGACCAATGTGCCAGCTTGTTAGGGGAGGCCAAGACGGATAGTGATGGCAGTGGTGGTTGTGGTGGTGGTGATGGTGGTTGTCATGGTGATGGTAGTAGTGGTTGTGGTTGTGGTTGTTGTTTTGGCTGGCAGTGGTGGGGATTCTTCATTCTCAAAGGTACCAATGACATCAGGCGGATGAAAGTCTTGACTTGCTCATGAATTGGATTCAAGTGAGGCAGAGCTGTGCATCAGTCCCACTCTTTCCTCCCAAGTCATCAAAGTCCAGTGGTAGGACAAAAGTCATAATGACTGGTGGCCCAGGACAAAGCAGATGACCTTGGCATCATCAATGTCTGCTCAAGCTCTAATTGTTCCACGGTGCCAGGAAGAGAACACAGGGAAGCTGTACTAATGAAGTCCCAGAAGCAGTTACGACTCATAACAATATCAGTAACTTGGCTGGGAGGAGGGAATGAACATCTAGTTAGGGTCTTGTTATGCCCCAATGGAGCAATGCTCCAATGGAATAAGGAAACCCTGGAAGCAGGAAGACTACTAAGACATTCTGAATTAACCAACTCATGTGGTATGCAAGATCTTAACTATGGTAGTGTCTGTAAGGCTGGAAATGAAAGGGAAATCCAAGATATCAAAGTCCTTTGAGCTCTTGGGCAGAAAGGTGCTCTGATATGCCAAGGGAATAAATAATGTGACTAATGGGAGACAGTGTGTTAAAGTGGAAAGAGTCTTGGGTTGGGAATAAGAGGACCTGGGATCATGTCACTTCTGACACTACCTGTGTGACCTCAGGCAAGTCACCATACTTCTCTATATCTTCGTTTCCTAATTTGAAAAATGAAAAGTTTAGACTAGAAGGCCTTTAAGATCCCTACTAGATCTAAATCTATGATGCTATATAATAAGTAAAGTCAGACCACCCAAAACTTCCCTATATCTCATCTATGTGAAAGTAACAAACAAGAGAATTAATCACCATTACTATGCCCCAGTGGCTTAGTACATTTCCTCTTACATAAATGCCCTGGGGTAAGGAAGGTAGCAAACTTTCTTTGTAGCCTCCCTCTGTCCTAAACCTCTTTAGATCACCTTTTACCCACACCCATCTACTCTTTCAAAAACTCAAGTCCAAGCAATTTTACCCACTTCTCATTCCAATTCCTTAGTCCATGGCAACAATTGCTTCCACTGAAAGGATTCAAAACCCACTAGAAAAAATGTTTACATAAAACCCAGATTCAGCCAGGACATTCTTCTAGAGGCTATAATTACAAAGTTGTTTTGGAACACAGAGTTCTGAAGATGGAGTATACATTTGGAGCAAGTTCATTAAAAAAAAAAATGCTTACTCATTAAAGCTACCATCATTATCTCCTGACAAATGGAGGAGCCAGCACCAATAAATAAAGAGGTTGATAATAAATACACAGACTATATCAAGAAGTCACTTGATTTCTCTCGCCCATTCCTTAACCCTTTATGAGCTCTTAATGACAAGTTAAGCTGTCATGTCCCTATATACCCCAATTCTTCCCTGCACTGTCCCTAGAATAGAAATAATCACCCTCATTCATTAATGGTTTTACTATTAAGTTGTTTCAGGCATGACTAACTCTCCAGGACCCCATTATTTGGTTTTCTTGGCAAAGATACTGAAGTGGCTGTTACTTCCTTCTCCAGCTCATTTTATAGATGAGGAACTGAGGCAAATGCAGTTAAGTGACTTGCCCAGGGTCACACAGCTAAAAAATGTCTAGGATCAGATTTGAACTCAGGTCCTCCTGACTTCAGGGACAGTACTCTATCTCCTGAACTACTTATCTTCCTATTGGCTTTAAAGATACCAAGAAATTCTGGGACACTCCTGAAAAACAGCTGCCACATTCAACAGTTCTGGATTTGCTTCTGGATGCCAAGCTGAACCAACTTGACTCTTTGCATGCTGCCCAGCCTCAGCTCAGCTGGTCAAAATATTATTCATAACCTAGAAATTCTGTATATTCTGCATTCAAAATGTTGCCCAATCTACCTTCTACTAAGGCACGAAGAGTTTTCAATTTGTATCTGTCAAGGGATTATCCAGTCTGATGAGATCATAGATGTTTATGTTACTTGGGTTATTGTTGTGGTTGTTGTAAATCTCACATTTATATAGCACTTGGAAAGTTTATAAACAGGACCAAGAGTCATTGAATTAGGTGCCACATGGATTAAAATCAATTATACTTTATACCAACTCCACCCGGATCACGACACTTTTCCATCTACACTCTGACTTATATTTTAGGAATTCTATGCTTCCTGTTACATAAGTAGGTAAATTAACTGAAGACCTTGGACCTGAGATGAAGAAGGAGATTCTGAGCTGGTAGTGGCTCCTGCTGCTGGAATAACTTATACCATCATTTCCCATGAATCACAGCAAATCTTATAAATTCTTATATAATGAATATCTATGGATATTCTTCTCTTCTCTCACAAACCCTCCTATACTCATTTGACTACTGCTTTCTAGGGAGTGGAATAAATGACCCATCACTTAGAAAATGGAAGCAAGAGCCGGTTTATACCTCCCTTTTAAAGGGAGAATATATGTTTGAAGCCAAATGCAATGGTGGCACAGATTCTCTGAGTATTAACTTTTCTTTTGTATGAGCCCTGCCCTTCTCCAGGATGGATCATACCATGTTAGAATCAGAAAGCACAAAAGCTAGAGTCATAAGAGGGTGTAGAAAAAGAACTGTGGGCTAGGAGCCCAGAGACCTGGGTTCCAAATACCCAGATACCCAAGTGACTTCACCACTCACTGGCCAAGTGACCTTGGAAAAGTTATTTTACCACTTATTAGTTGTGTGACCTTGGGTAAGTGTCTCCAGTCTGAAAGATCACCTCTAAGCTCTAACTCAGTGATCATATTCTTCTTCAATTGACTGGGATTAAACAGAGATAACAACACCCTCACAGGGCTATTGTGAGTACTAAGATGAAAAATGTGGAAGCGCTCTGCAGAGAGTTCAAAAGCATTTCTGAAATAGAATTGCTTTTCTGAAGCTGAACAAAGAACCTTGAGACCCTGACGGTTGCTAGACACAAAACTGGGGACTGGGATCTCTTTCTCCAAAAATGATCAGATATGGCTTCCTGTCTCATCAGTCATAAATGGGTTGGGCCATGCTTTGAAACAGGAAACACAAAATGCCTTTAAGTTAGGGAACATCATCTGTGGTGAGAGTAAGTCATTACATCTCCCTGAACCTCAGTTTCCATATGTATAAAGTGAAAGAATCCAAGTAGAAGACTTCTAAGGATCCTTCCAGTTCTAATGTCCCTTTAGTATGTGATCTATGAAATAACATGTTCTCAACCTCATTCACTGGTGTATCCATTTCCCTAGGACCTCTCTTGGATGGCATACATTTAGTTGAAGAGTTTAGGCCACAGACTGGTTCCCTGAAGCATCTTCCAAATTTAAGCAAACAGCAATTAAAGGGTTCATTCAAGTTCTCTCTAGCACAGGAGAGCCAAAGCAGAGCCAGAGGAGAGGTGGTAAGAGTTGGACAGTCAGATTTTACTGCTAAAGAATGTGGAAGAGGGAAGAGGTAGCAAAAAGAGCCCTAATGGCTTTTCTCCTCATCTTATTAAAATAATATGCTCCAAGTCTAAGACCTTTTCCCTCCTGTCTGCTGCCCAAACTCTTATTTCTCCAACAAATCTAAACCACAGTAAATCCCAACAGAGGTCAGAATGGCTGACAAAATTTTAACTACTCAAGAGCACAGCATAAATGGTGTCATTATTGTCCCCACAGGCTACACACTGCCTTGTCCAGAGAACTCATTTTTTTAATTACAGATTAAAAAAAAAAAAGTAAGGACTTTGGAAACATGGAGCCAGAATATAGGTGGGTGAAAGAAAATGTGACTGGGTTCCAGGGTACATTGTCTTTCTTGTCTTTTTTTTGCCCCTTCCCCCTGCTCACTAATACATGGATAATGAAGCTTTCCTCAGTCATTTGGGTATCTTCCTCAGTAGGCTCATGAAAACAACTCTGTATCAAAAACCCCATGGCCAGAGCTGCTGATTTCTAATGTCACATCTATTTAACAAATATTGGGTATTATGTTAAGCTCTGGGAAAGGTGAAGCTTCATCTTACAGACTTGCCATGGGAGGGAACTGGAGAAGAGGAAAGGGCAAGAAGAAGGGAAGAGAAAGAAGGGAAAAGGGAAGAGAAGGGGAAAGGGAAAGAGAGGGAAGGGAAGGGAGAGAAAGGAAAGAGAGGGAAAAAATGGAGGGAAAGAAAAGAGAGGGAAAGGAAGGAGAAGGGAGGGAAAGGAAGAGGAAGGCCTCTGGGTCTGGAAGTAAGGAATAAACCTCATAACACTATCACAGAGGTCCCTACAGAGTTGGTGGAGTTGGGCATCTTTGAGAAAGACAGTATCTGTGTCCCATCTTAGATTTGGTGTTGCCTGCCTATGGCACCAGGTCAGCTCTATGTGTTAGAGCCAATTGTTCTCAACTGCTGTTCCCAATGCAGGCAGACTGCCACAGCTTCATCACACTCAGATATTCTTTAGTGAGTCTAAGAACCAAAGCCTTTATCACTGTTCTTGTTGCTATTTTTTTAACAAAAATTTCCTAAGCCAATTCCATGCCTTTTCTCTGACTTAAGCCCATGCCTAGAATTCTCTCTCATCACACCTGCTTCTTGGCTTCCTTCAAGACTCAGCTAATGGCGGAGGCTAGGTGGCACAGTGAATAGAGCAGTGGCACTAGAGTCAGGAGGACCTGAGTTTTAAATCCAGCCTCAGACACTTAACACTTACTAGCCGTGTGACACCTTGGGCAAGTCACTTAACCCCAATTGCCTTGCCTTCCCCCTCCAAAAAGCAAAAAAAAAAAAAAGACAGATAAAATCCCACCTTCTGTACTTCAAAGTCCCCCATCCCACCCTTCCCATCCCTTTCCTAAAATTACCTCTCAAGTAATATAATACATATCTTGTATAAAGAGAGTTATTTGCATGTTGTCTTTCCCCTTAGACATGTAACCTCCTTGAAAGCAGGGCTCATGTTTTTTACTCTCTTTGTAGTCTCAGCACTTATTACAGTACCTCAGACAAAGTAACATATTCATATGTGCTTGTTGACTTGATTTGAATTGACTTATTGAATACCACTATAGTTGTTGCATTCCTGGCCACCACCACAATTCTTAGACATCACAGCTATTTCCATAGGCATGGTTCCCTTTCTGTTCCCAGTAGACTCTGTTCTCTTCGCCAATTGGTACTCACATCTGAGTCTCATAGTATCAGAGCAAAGTTTTTCTCTACTCTGGAAAGGTAAATCACTTCCCTAACAGGCCTTCCCATTATAAATAAAATAAAAGTCATCCCAAATATTCTGGGTGGTGGCAATTAGCCAAGAAGTTATTTTGGAAGGCAAAGCACTAGCACGCAGAGGGAATGGGAAAGTACTCCAGCAGAATGTGGTACTTGAGCTGAGTCTTAAAAAAAAACAAACAATGATTCCAAGAGGCAGCAGTGAGGAGGGCACTAAGTCCAGACATGAAGGATAACCAGTAATGGAGTACCACGTGTGAGGAGCAGCAAGTGGACCCGTATGGCTGGACATCAGAAAACATGGATGGAAGGAATCTATAAGAAGACTGAAAAGGTAAGAAGAGGCCAGGTTGTGAGGGGCTTTAAATGTCAAACAGCAGGATTTATATCTGCTGAGTCTTGCCTTTTCTCTATGATGCCCTGTTCCTTTTTGACATACCAATGACAAGTATTAGGGTATTACAGAAGACACATGAAGAATATAATTCAGCACCAAGTCTCTAAACTAGTCCATGATTGAGGGAGGAATGAGGAAGATTCATTTAAGTGCTTTGAACTCAAAAATTCCCTAGGCACAGCCTAAGGTAGCTGGTCATAATTCTAATATAATCCTGAAATCTTCAAATCCCTTCCCATCCTCAGATACTATGTACCCTCAATCAGAGTGTATGGGGTGTTCAGGGAGGACTAGCACTTCTGCTATGAGGGCTTGTCAAGCCCTTTTCAGAGATATTCATCCATCTATGGTGTCCACCTCTCACTCAACTCTTACCTGTGGCTCCAAGAATCTGTAACATGCAGTGTCCACATCTGGTAAAACTATCTTGGCAGAGGGGCTGAACCAAGTTGAGGGTAACCAATAGGCTTCAAACCTGTCAATGAGTGAGAGGAATAGCTACCCCAGGCACTCGAAGACTTCCCCTGATTAAAGAGTGGATGAGAACAATTTGTTCCAATGGTCACGAAGGTGCTATGCTTACAGTTTGATCAGATGTTGAAGACACCAGGTCATCCACTGCATCCTGGGCCATTACCAATCATCTTGACTTTTGTCTTGCTACTGGACTTCAATGACTCTGAAAGAGAGAGTGAGGCTGATGACTGTGTGCATCTCTGCCCTACTTAAATCCAATTCATCCCCAAGTCAAGACATCAGCCCATGATGTCACCGGTCCTCTTTGAAACAAAAGATGAACAATAACAACATACTCTCAATCAGAAGTCACAAAGGTTAGAGGTAGAAAGGACCTTAGCAAATATCTAGTTCAAAGGAAACCAAGCTCAGAGAAGAGAAATGACCTGTAAAGTTTTGAAAGTTACTTGCCCAAGGTCATGGAGCTAGTTAAAGAGTTAGGACTATAATTCAGAGCTCTTACTGTTGTGCCCGATGTTCTTTCCACTATAACACACTATCTCCACATTACCATTCTTTTTTAAAAATTATCTTAAAGATTATTGATTCATTTTGTTTTTACATCATTATCATTTCCAGATAAAACTGTAACATACCCTCTGGAGCACTGGCATTAGTAGGTTGGATCTCTAGTGAGGTAGCTGCTACTACTTTCAGGGTAAATTGTCATTGTTTTTGTTATTATTTTTCAGTCTTTTTAGTCAAGTCTGACTCTTTGTGACCTTGTTTGGAGTTTTCTTGGCAAAGATCCCAGAGTGGTTTGTCATTTCCTTCTCTGGCTCATTTTACAGATGAGGAAATTGAGTCAAACAGAGTGAAGCGATTTACCCAGGGTCATACACCTAGTAAATGTCTGAGGTCAGATTTGAACTCAGGAAAATGAGTCTTCCTGACTTCAGGCCCAGCACTCTATGCACTGTATCATCGAGCTTCCCTGCACCACCTAGCTGCCCCTCAGGGTAAATATTCTATGGATAACCACATGGGTGGTTATTCTCCAAACACTGTAG
Source organism: Pseudocheirus occidentalis (assembly GCA_028646575.1). Classification (NCBI taxonomy): domain Eukaryota; kingdom Metazoa; phylum Chordata; class Mammalia; order Diprotodontia; family Pseudocheiridae; genus Pseudocheirus; species Pseudocheirus occidentalis. Next base: position 92,699,024 of record CM053593.1, read on the forward strand.
CTCAGAGCCCCTTATTGTGTTTCCTCTTAGCAATCAACCAATAGATTCAGTTCTTGGCAAATATAATTACTCAAATGGCATAGTTTGGTCCTGATTAATGTGAAAAATTATTCCTCTGAAGTGGTTTTGCATATTTGAATTTTCACTACTCAAAGTTAGAATTATTTAAAATACGGTCATTGGTTCTAGTCCAATGGAAATATGCAGTGTGAATTCGAATAATGTAATAATTTAAGGGATTCTTTGTTCACACTAATCGGGATCTAGCTATAGTTATAAAGCACTAGGTTCCCCGCCCCCTTCTCCAAACCTGCATCATGCTTTCCCACAGTCTTTGGGAGAAAGACCTCCACAAGCTAACAGAATGACGGTGCTGAGGCATTTACTAAGGGAGTACACGTGGCCAGAGCAACACCCAAATCCAGAACTCCAGGACCTTAAGGTCCTTTCTTTTTCCAGAGGCTGCTCATGAAATCGCCTGCAGTGCTGGATAAATCACCCCACTGCTCATTTGGGCCGGTTCATCCCAGAGCATGGTATTTTAGCTGTTTGGGTCAATCTGCGGCTAGGCTGCTTCAAGCAGGTCACTTAACTGATCAGAGCTGGCTCAATGACTTTATATGTTCTCTCTCTGGACGGGTCAATCTCCTAGACCTGTGGTGTCCAACTGAACCCCAGCAAGCTCTCTGTTTGACAATCCTATCCTATATTCTAAGGGCTCATTCTTCAATAGATCAGCTTTTGGTTCAGCTGGCCGCCCTCTTTTGATGGAGGGTTAGCTTACTCATTTCAACTGGAATGGGACTGTGGTCTTTCCACAAAGACAATGACCTAATGAAAGCTTTTTCTCTTTGACTTCTTCTGATGATCAATTCTGAGGCTTATCACATAGGACCAAGAAACAGTAGAGTCTAGTACCTCCTGTTCAACAATCCATCCTAGTTTTAAAAGGGACACTACCTTTACTTATGATGATCGGTCAGTTATACTTCCCATATTCCTTTTGGGGTCTTATTCAGTGATGCAGATGAGTGACTGGGGACAAAAGCAGTCTATGCTCTATGGTGTCATTGTCTTTTCTTGCATTTCCATAATTATTTGAACATCTCAAACCACACAACTTTGCTATTGTATGGAATTCTTTCTTTACATCTGAAAAGTCTTTCTCTTCATATTTTAGTGTCTTTCTGACAGTTTTGCTGAAGTCTAGAGGTAGCATCCCTTTTATCCTTCATCACCACCCAATGATCCTTCTTTTGTAATAAACAATAATTAAGCAAGACAAACCCACATAGTGACCATACCAGATTGTGCATCAATTTTCCTGTACTACCTTAGCCTTCTATGTTAAGGAGAATGACGATTCTTCATCTCTTCTTCAAGGCCAGGACTACCATTTCTATTTCCTATCTTAACATACCAGAAATACCTATGTTCTTGTTGAAATTTTTCCACTCAGATTTTCATTTGGGGGCTTCTCTCCCCCTTCCCCTTTGTATTGTTTTCTCTTTATGAAAACAAAAATAACCAGAGGAAAAGAAACACTTCCAATATTCTATACCTTGTCTCTTTTCAGCCCTAAACAAGGAAATATCTTATTAAAAAGATGGGGGAGGAGAAGGAAGAGAGAGAGAGGAAAGGTGATTTTTAATTTTATTGGGGAGACAGAATCATTGCCAGAGACTGCCTGTGGCTAAATGAGACCATCAAATCAAGAGGAGAGCAGTGAAAAACATGTACAAATATGAAGCTAATATCTTTCTACTCTGAGGGAAGCTGACACTCAATTTCAGGGGTGGAGGGTGCTCAGGCAAGAATATTCTGAGTAGAGTTTGGAGAAATCACACCCATCTGCTCCAAGCCATTTGTAACCTCTCCAGCTCTCTGAAGTAAGAGCTTAAAAATGCAAATGAAATGGAGCCATTTAAAGAAAGATAGACCCACTAACCTTGTTCTGGAAGGGGGGTAGGAGGAACCATAGCTCAGAGGCCAATCTTATAGTCAATGTAAGTCTTGATAGTGGATTATTCTTCACTCTGATGGATAATAGTTCTGTGCTTTCCTCCATGTGTTTAGCAGTATTTAAATGAAAGAAAGATAAAGTTGCCCTATTTAGAAGATTAATTTTTCCCCCTAAAAAAAAAGGTCTTTTTTTTCTGGCTGCCACCCCTGGATAGGTGAAAAGATGCATTTGGTGTTCATTTAAGGGTTTTGCTGCTGAATTAAATTGAATGGAACAGTTCTTAAAATGTGTCACCAAGCCCCAGTGCAGAGAAAGGAGCCCTGGACTGCTAGGTAAATGGGAGACCTGAGTTCTGGCTCTGACCTTGGTACTGGAGAGTTGTATGTCTTGGTGGGAATCAGCTTCACCTTCCTAGGTCTTCCTTATCAAATGAGAGGATTGGACTAACTCATCACCAAGGACCCTCCCAGTTCTAAAAGTCTTCTGATTCTTAATCCAGCTTCTGGGCTTTTGGCCTGGTTCATGTCTAAGTCATCCCCAGAAAGGCAATGCTGTTGTGAAAGACCCTTATTAGGCACCAACAGTGTTCAAGTCACTTTGCTATTTGCAGTAAGTACAAATACAATTAGATAATCTGTTTTAATGAGATTAATACCTTTGGAAGTTACATTCCTTTCTGGGCTTTAGTTTCTTCATTTTTAAAATAGGGGAAGAGGAAAAAACTGTACAATTGCTAAGGTTCTTCTAGCTCTAAATCCTATAATCCTATGATTAGTTAGAAGCCTGTTTCTGATGCTGTAGTATTTCAAACATAGAAATTCTTTCTTATATAAAATCTAAGCCTATGTCCCAGAATTTTTCATCTATTTTCCCATGTAAACAAGTAAAAGAGGGTGTCTGTCAAATTCCTTTCCTTTTCTAATTGGTCTGAAGGGATGCAAAAAATAATATGGAAGCAGGTAAAAACTCTCCTTTCCATCTAGCAGTTCTGGTTTGGTTTTTTTTTGTTTTTGTTTTTTGTTTCTTCTCCAAATAAGTTTGTATAGTTGTCTTCTGTCTTTTTAAATCCTCATAGTTTTCTCCAGTATCTCTTCTCCTTCCCTATCAAAAAAGTGTAGCAGTCTTGTTTTAAGATAGCTCTCATATGTTCTCCCAAACCATTCCCTGCTTAATCTTGGAGTTGGAATGGACCTTCAAAGCCACCTAATCTATAGGTTTAGATGTTTGGGAATTCCTACCATCTTTTGCCCTCTTGCAACTCTGTTTGAAATTTTTTCATGGTAAGGATCTCTAAATGTTTTATGAAGATGGACATTTCTGACTCTGACTGGCATAGAGCTATAATTGTTCATAAGGTCATCCTTATCTTGAGCTAAAATTTAACTTCTTGGAAACTGTCACAAGATCAGACAAGTATAGATTTAAAGCTAGAAGGCACTTTAGAGCTCATCTAGTTCAACACCCTCATCTTAAAGATGAGGAAATGGAGAGCCAAAGAGGTTGTGATTTGTCCTAAATGACAAAGGTAGAAAGGGAACAGGAATTGCTCTCCCCGTCTCCCGCCCCTGCTTATAGACCAGAAGTCCGGACTGTAATTCTCTTTCCCATCTCTCAAGATGGCCGACAAAAAGCCACCCAAGGAAAAGAAGGTCAAAAAGAAAAAAAAAAAAAGAGGACAGGAAGATGAAGCGGAAAAGGTCAAAAAGCCTCGAAAGCATTGCAGTCGGAACCCAGCCCTGGCCCGAGGGATTGGGAGATACTCCAGGTCTGCCATGTATTCCCGGAGAGCCGTGTACAAGCGGAAATACGCTGCCCCTAAAACCCGTATTGAAAGGAAGAAGAAGGAAAAAGTGCCTGCAACTATCTCAGAGCCTGTTGGTGGTGATAAGAATGGAGGAACTCAAGTGGTAAAGATTCACAAAATGCCTGGGTATTACCCTACTGAGGATGTGCCTAGAAAGCTGCTAAGTCACGGCAAAAAGCCCTTCAGCCAGCATGTGAGGAGACTTGGAGCTAGCATCACTCCGGACACCGTTCTGATCATGCTCACTGGCCGCCACAGGGGCACGCGAGTGGTTTTCCTGAAGCAGCTGGCTAGTGGCTTGCTACTGGTGACTGGACCTCTGACCATCAACCGTGTTCCTCTGAGAAGGATCCATCAGAAATTTGTCATTGCCACCTCTATCGGGGTTAATCTTTCAGGTGTGAAAATTCCAAATCATCTTACTGATGCTTACTTCAAGAAGAAGAGGTTCCGTAAACCTAGACACCAAAAAGGAGAGATTTTTGACATGGAAAAAGAGAAATACGAGATTATAGAGCAGCGCAAGGCTGATCAGAAAACAGTAGACTCTCAGATCCTGTCCCAGATCAAGAAAATTCCT
>CM053593.1:92703870-92737493 GCA_028646575.1 Pseudocheirus occidentalis
AAAATTCCAAATCATCTTACTGATGCTTACTTCAAGAAGAAGAGGTTCCGTAAACCTAGACACCAAAAAGGAGAGATTTTTGACATGGAAAAAGAGAAATACGAGATTATAGAGCAGCGCAAGGCTGATCAGAAAACAGTAGACTCTCAGATCCTGTCCCAGATCAAGAAAATTCCTCAGCTCCGTGGCTACCAGCGTTCTGTCTTCTCTCTCTCCAATGGAGTTTATCCTCACAAACTGGTGCTTTAAATGTCTTGCAGAGAACACTTATTAAAATATTTGCAATTGCTAAAAAAAAAAAAAAGGTAGAAGGGAACAAAACCGTGATCCCAATCCAGGTCCTCAAACTGTGGCTTCTGCACCATATTGTCTCTCCATTCTTCCAACTCTGCCCTCTAGTTGAGCTCCAAAGAGCTATTGTATTCTCTTTTCTCCCTAACAACCTTTCAAATATTTAAAAATCACTAGCATGCCTACCCTTGGTTTTCTTTTATTCACATTAAATACCCAAGTGTCTGCTATTAGTTCTTTTAATTTTTATTGATTTTTTTTATTTTTATCTCACTGTTATTTCTCAATATACCCCTCCTCTTTCCAACATGCAGGGATCCATCCCCCCTCAGCAAACTGAGGGTCAGCAAGACCACATCATGACCACCACCTGATTTTGTATTATCCACAATCTGAGAGTTTTTTACATTTTAATTGAAACTCTATTATATTTTAAAACATAAAAATCATTCTTACCTTGAGAACCCTAGTGGAGAGATGAGCACGATTTAGTCCTCAATGAAGTTTGATGGCCTCTGCCCTATAAACAATGAATAAAAAAGAAAACAGACGAAAAGTTTGGCAAAGATAACACATGAGCCAAGTACAACACTATAGATCATTAAGTCCAACCTCCTCATTTTATGATTGAAGAAACTGAAGCCCAAACAAATTAAGTGACTAGCCCAAGGTTGTACCTGGAAGAACCTAGATTTGAATCCAAGTTATCTGACCCCAAATCCAGTGACCTTTTACATCATACTATGTTAAGTATTCCACAACCATAGTCTCCCATATCTGCAAAGAGAAGTACACGAATTCTCCTACAACATATCTGCTTTGGGGCCAAGCTTGCTCATTCTAATCAGTTCCAATGTTTCAGTCCCCAATTTTGTGGCACATTCAGTGACTTGCAGCACACTAATATTATGTGGCACATCTTTCAGAACCACCGGATGAAGTGCTTTCAGTTATCTGTTCCAGGTCTGAAATTTGTGTCATCCAGAAATGTGACAAGTTTGCCTTCTGACTGGTATGAAGTCATCTCAATCATCTATTAAAAATGAAAACTGCTGAGCAGCATAGGCTAATAATGACAACAACAGTATCAGAGAATTTCAGAGTTGGAAAGGATCACTTCCAATATATACTTTTTTAAAAATTTTATTGACTTGTTTGTTTACTTTTAGGTTACAAGATTCAGTTCCAGAGTCACCTGAGTTTCAGATTTTTCTCCCCTTCTTCCCCACCCCCCATCCCTGCCATGGTGGCATACAATCATGTATAGGATCTGCCCAACATACACTTTTTAAAACTTCCCCCTAAAATACATCCACCAAGTGATTGTCTAGACTTTGCTTGAAGGTCTCTACTGAGAAGGAACAACTTCTTCCCAATGTAGCCCATGACCCTTGTAGACACATCTGGCTGTTAATATAAAGGTTTAATGAGGAAAGATCCCCAGCAGACTGGATGGTCATATTTGGAACCTTTTCTAAGCTCATGATATGGAGTTTACTCTCCCAAACCCCACTTTCATTAGCAGTCTGGGTCCCCAGATAGTAACTGCTATATTCTCCTCTCAGAGTTCTAGGGGACCTTGATGGTATTATGGAAGGAGAGGGAGGAAAGTGTCATGCTCAAGAGCCTTTACTGGTTCACTTCTCTTATCAATGATCACTTAATATCAGTTGGCCCACTAGACTTAGCTTTTACGAATGGGTATACTAATGTGGTGTATATGTGTGTGTGTGTATAATATATGTTTGTAAATATACACATGTGCATATATACATACATATACATATCTATACATGTACATGCATATATGTATGTGTACATATATATATACACACATGTAGTGTATTATGTATTAAGAGCAGTTTGTACAAAACATCCCCCTCAAACTAGAGCCACACTAACCTACAAGCATATTCAAATTCTAAGGGAAAGTGAGCTCAAGCCTAGTGCAGAGGGACTGTGGCAGTCCCTCTGTAAAAAATGTGGCAAAGGGACTCATGGTTCCTAGGACTCTTTTTTGTTAGAAGACATTATCTTCCCCTTGTGAGCCACTCATAAAGTTCTCTTTTCGGAATGATGTAGCTTTCTGCTATGTTCTTTGTAGAATCCTGAAGCTGATTTTCCTCAATTTGTCCTTGGCTCCCAATGTAGACACTGCCTCCAGCTCCTGCTATACAAGGGACATGACTAGGACACCAGTGAGCAATCTGAATCCTCCCATCCATCAAAATTCACAAGGTCATCCTGTACTCAAACGGGATGAGAGGAAAGAGAGAGTCTCTTCCTCCCCAAAGAGATTATTTCAGGGGCTTGGCTAGTACTGTTCTCTTCTGGCTTGCTATCAGAATTCCAGTATATCAATTGACTTGCTGTTTAATAAAAAACTTAAAGTCAAGGGCATTGTGTAGACCCAAGAAACACAATTTTGCCTTATTGTAGAGATTGACTTGCTCTCATTCACATACCCTGTCATTCCTGAGCTTTGAGTTCTAGCTAGTGGAAAGGAAAATTCCTGGACATTCTGCTTCTCCAATATAACCTTCTAACAAGTGGTGAAAGATTTCTTAGGCAACATTGGCCTTATGGATTGCTTCATGAATAACCCCAAATTGAGTCTGGGGACTTGAACATTTAGAAAGAGGAGGTAAGTTAATCTAAGGTAAATTAATTTAAGAAGGTAAGTTAAGTTAAAAGAAGGCTATGGGGGAAAGAAGAGTATCACTCTTCATATGGCCCACAAAGCAGAAGGAGAAATAAAGGATTAGAGTAATAAAATGGAGAAGTTGAAGGGCTATACAAAAGATTGTACTCCATTGTTACTATTCTGCAAGTTATTCCGTACAGTATAGTCTAAATATGAGCAGCGAGGTGGCAAAGTTCATAAAGCATTGGGTCTGAAATCAGGAAGACATGAGTTCAAATTCAGTCTCAGAAACCCTGGGCAAGTCACTTCATACTTTTTGCCCCAGTTTCCTTGTCTCTAAAATGAGCTAGAGAAGGAAATGGCAAACCACTCCAGTATCTTTGTCAAGAAAACCCCAAATGGGGTCACAAAGAGTCAGACACAATGAAACAACTGAACAACAACAATATAAATGGTGTATTTTATTTCTGAGATAAGCCATACTATAGGGTAGGATGAGTCTTGAAGGGGCTCAGACTCCATGAGAAAGCTGGGGACTCACCAGAATGTCAGAAACATTGTCCTGTAAGAAACCCTAGTTCAGTTCTCTTGTAAGGAGAGTCCAAACCAGTAAGTGAGTTAGAAACATTCCTGATGGAAAAATAGAACCTACCTGAGAGGGAGGAGAATTGTCATGACAATTTACAGGCTACTGTGAATGCTTACTTTTCTTGGGTATATATTTGTGTTCTCCTATCAGTTCTTTGCAATATCTGCATTTTCTGGGGGGTAAAATAAAAGTTGTCCTCTATCCCAATTGTATTTGCTACCTTGACTCCTTGTATGGGAGAATGAACTCCTGTTGCTCACATTTGTGGAAACCTATCTGTGAGCTGCACAGAAAAAAAGCTGATGTTTTAGAATAGCCCCCAAGATCAGACTGAGTCAGCTTGAAAACAGCAATTTCAGGGTTCTGGGACACAGTTTACTGTTTTGTTTTCTTTTAATAGAGATCTCCTTCTAGACCAGGAAAGCTTACCCTTTTTATATCACGGACACCTTTAGAAGTCTGGTGAAGCCCATGGACTTTTTTTCGGAATCATGTTTTAAATACATAAAATAAAATACATAGGCAGAGAAAGGAAACCAATTATATTAAAATACAATTATCAATTTTTTAAAAAACATGTTTACAGACCCCAGGTTAAGTACCCTTGAGATAGATTAACACTGATTCATTAATCACTTTTAGGAACAATGAACCAGCTGCAAATCTACCAATTTAGGCTATTCTCCAGTCCGCATTTCTCTATCATATCCATGAGGATATGATGAAGTACCTAGTCTAATGCCTTGCTGATGCTAAGATATGTCTACGCATACCTTAGCTCTAGCAATATAATAAATCTCTGAAAAAAGAATTGCATAGTGAGTTTAGTTTAGGATATGTTCTTAGGGAAGCTCATACTGACTTCTAGGAAGCGCTGAATGCTTTTCTAAGTGCTCACAAGCCATCTGTTTAATAATCTGTTCTAAAATTTTGCCAGGGATTGACATCAGGCTCACTGGTTTATATTTTCTGAGTTTCTAAAATCCAGTCCTTTTCTCCATTTGAAAATCAAGGCAACAGTTATATTTGTTCAGTCTTCCAACTTCACTTTTGTTTTTTGTGATTTCTCAAAGATGCCAATAGCATCTCCCCTTTTCTTCAGTACTTTAGCTTACAATTATCTCAGCTGGGACGCTTCAGGTGAATAAATGTTTTCTTACTGTCAGAATTAATTTTTAATTTGTAGCAGTATCAGAAAGATTAGTTATGACTGGAACCAGTGGACTAGATGGATCTGATGGAGTTAGACAGGTGATCTGAGAAAGTCTTGGCAGTCCTAGGAAATGGATAGAAGTCTAGACAGGCAGACAGGCAGACATGCAGAAGCTGGGAGATCCAGCAGTGGAAAACAATCAGTTGGTTTCCATTATCACTGTTTTGTTTTGTTGGGGGCAAGGGAAGGATGTCCCAGCTGAGTTCCAGATAAGCAAGCATTCCAAATCAAATCTATCTAACCTTAGATTGTAACCCCGTGGGCAGAAAGATTGGGGTTAGGTAAAACTGCATTTCCTGGAAGTATGGGGGGGGGGGGAACAAAGCAGGGCCTCTTTTTTTGAATAATCAGGGCCTCAGGCAGGGAACCAAGGTAGCATTTCAGGCATGGGAGAACAAGAGCAGGGCCGGGTTACTGGAACTGAGCTACTCATAAGGAATGAGACAAGAACCCAAATTCATCAGAATGCCTGGGGTGAGGTTGACTGTACAGGTGGGGATTAAGCTTTAGCTGTGAGAATACAAGGGCTGCAAGCAGAGGACTTGGGCTTTTGTGTTGTGTCTCACCCTCCTCCCTCCTCACCACCCACTCTTCCCCCAAAAAACCCATGATCCCTAATACCACATGTGGATCACGGTAGATACTTAATGTTGCTGAATTGGATGGAATTGAATTGAACAAAAGGAAAAACACCTAATGGTCGTTTAAAGCTTTGTCAGAGAGCAAATATAGCTAGAATAGGTCGATAGAAAGGTAAGTGTGTCCAAAGACATTACAATTTATTGCACTGGGCTAATCATTTCATCTCTCCAGGCTTGTGTGTCCTCATCTGTAACATAAAGTAAATAGACTGGACATCTCTGTTGTCCTTCTGGCTTTCACCTTCTACAATTCCCCTTAAGATCTGATACCTTCAGTTCCACACCAGTCATTCTGTTATTCATTCTCCACATGACATATCCTCCTCCCCACATACACACACACACTCACACACGCCTTCTGTAACGAATCCCAGGCCTCCAATAATTCTTATCTAATTATTGAATCTTGTTTTCTGGATGAAATCAAGTTAGTCTGTTAAATACCAGCAGACAGGCAACAGGCATACTCGTGTTACACAAGTAACTAATTACAAATCTAGGCTTTTGAGAAAAATAGCACATAATGAATCATTTAATTGACTCAACTCAGGATGAATATAAATTGCTGGCTATTCTTTAACACAATGAAGAAAACCAAGTCCATGTCCTTACCCCCACCCCTCAAAAATGAATATATATTTTTTAAAACAAAGTTTCATCTCTAAAGGGTTTTTCTCCTTCTACCTTTCTCTTTGGAATGGGGTCTGGGCATAGAGGAAAGTAGAAATGCAACTAAAGCAAGACAGCTAAGGTCCCCTTTGCCAAAGTCCAGGGGCCAAATTCCCTATTGGATTACTGTTCATCCCCAGGATAGTGAGTATATGTGTTGGCCCAGAAATTTCTGTGCCTCATACAATGTGGTCCTTCATTGGCCAGCATCCCTGCTAGAGTAAGGAGGAAGGCAGTCTTAAGAGTGGAAGAAGCAATGGAGTTACAGGTCAGCAGAGAATGGGAAAATGGGTTGGCTGACCACCCCCAAATATGGTCAAATTGACATTTAAAGCTATGACCCCTATTCCTCCCTCCAACTCTTTTTGCCAGGGTAAAAAAATATATATATGTGTGTAGTTATTCCTGGAGGAAAGACAAGATTCTCAACAGAGAATCTCTCTGATCAGAAGACTTTCCTCAAGGCTAAGAGAATAGCCAGCATCCCCAGTCTTTGAAGTACCCCTGACTTTCCTGTGCCCCCATATCATGGCCTCTGGTATGACTTAGAGCTATACTTCTACCCTGCCTTGCTTGCTTATGACAGATCCTCCTTAATCAATCAGCAGGTATTAATCATGTCTTTCTTATGTGTCAGGCACTGTGCTATGAGCTAGAGATGCAAAGACAAAAATGAAGTATTCCCTACCCTCAAAAACCTTGCATTCTCTCCCAAGAGCTCCCAAGGGCTTTTGCTCTTTGTCCTAAACAGAACCAGGAAAGCTTCATTTCTCCACTTGCTCAGATTATCTGAGCTACCCCAGACATCTCTATGGACTACAGACAAAGCAAAAGTTTGGGGAAACATTTTTTCTTGGGAGCAGAAGGCCACTCTTTTAAAAGGCCTCTGACCCTTCCAGGCCTTTTGAGCAAGTCTGGGCAGTGGAAGGATTTGCATGAGATTGTGAAACTAAGGACTTCATTCTCTCTATGCCTTTTTTTTCTCTTTTGGATGAGGGGAGTGGAAAAGGTGGACTTTTCAGACAATGAATGCTGTCAGGCTTCCCCCAAGTTTGTGCCTGCTCCTTTCCCAACAATTCCAGGATCTAGCATCAGCAAAGCATGTTATTTCATGCCCCACTGAAGAGACAAAGAAGAGGATCTATTCCAACAGGCTTTCTAAGGGGTGGATGCCTTGTAGTATTCTGTGCTTTTCCCTTCTTCTGGGCTTTCTCCTTTCTCTTTAGTCTTGAGAAGTGACAGAGGTCACAAAAGGGCTACTGGTGACAGCATCACACCATAAACAGAACACTGGCAACAGAAGGATGTGGATTCAAATTCAGCCTCAGACCGGTATTAGTTGTATGTCTTTGGGAAAGTCATTTAACCTCTATCTATGTGAAATCGTCATTTGTGAAATGGAGCACCTTTACTTAATGGTCTCTAAAGTTCCTTCTACCTCTAAATCTATGAGGAGAGAGTGTAGAAGGAGCACCAAAATGGAACCAGAGGGATTCAGTTCAAACACCAGCTCTTCTACTTAACAGCTGTCTCATCTAGTTGGCTCAGTAGATAGAGCACTGGGCTTAGATTCAGGAAGACCTAAGTTCAAATCCTCCTCAGAAGCTAGCTATATGACTGGACAAGTCACAAAATTGCTATGTGTCTCAGTTTCCTCAACCATAAAAAGAGTTACCTACCTCTGTCAGTCACTTAGCACAGCACCTAGCACATAGGTGATGCTGGAGAAATGCTTCTTCTCCATTCCTTATCCCCTTTCAAGTCTCTATGATCTGGATTCCCTCAGACTTGAGCTATAGAGCAAGGATAAATGTCAGATAGAGCAGAAATAACAGGATCTTATATTTAGAGATGAAAGGGAACCTAGCTGGAGGCTCTCTAGTTGAACACTCTCATTTTATCAGTGAGAAACTGAGGCTCCCGGAGTTCAGTGATTTGTTCAGGATCACACAGGATGTAAAGAAGTGTTAGGACTGGGACTCAAATCCAGATCCTGGGGTTCCAAATCCAGCATTCTGTCTGTTCTTGCCTTTGTGGAGTCCAGGAGGTCTATCTAGCCAAAAATCAGCAGAAATTTGACTTCAAGTTCTAACTTCAAATTCATCTCACTTCTTTCTAATTGTCTGGCATAAAAAGCCAGTGCTGGCACAGCTGGTTTCCCCAGCACATAGATCATGGACTCCAACCTGGACTGCATCCTAGGATCTGACAGAATTTATGTGGTTCACATATTAGAGACAAGTCTCACTGCCAGGGGTAGATAAAGCTATCCCACTATTTCCCCTTTCTCCCCTATTCCCCTAGGAAACACAGCTGTTGGGAATACCTAGAGACAGATGTCCTCTGTGCAGGGGATGGACCCTTAAACAAGGGCTGACACCAGATATCACAGAGGCATAGACCGGACCTGGTTAATTTCAACTAAGCAAAGACCCACGTAACACAGAAAGGGAAAAGTCTATTCTTCACTGAAGATGGAACCAGAGAGAATGAATGGAAGTTGCAGTTGCAGGGACTTGGGTTTGGCTTATAGAATTGTCATTGAAAATAGTTTAAATACTGGACCCTTGAATAATAAAAGTAGGCTATGAAAACTTCTCTTTTTAAAGAGGAGGAAAGAGTCTCATCTATCTAGTGGTGTTGGTTATATCATCTTGCCTAGAAGAGTTAATGGTATTTGACCCTTTATATTTATTCTGGTTCTGGTATTTGTTTTCAAGATGACCAGAGTGTAAGAAATATAGGGTTTTAAGAATTCAACCACCATTTTAATCTGCTAAGTTGTTAATAGAAGTCCTAACTGGCAAAGTCACAAAAGGGAGAGATAGCACGGCCCAGAGGGTTAGCACCTTTCAGCTACCAGCTTGCTGGGTCCTGGCTTTCCAGGGGAAGGCACAGAGCCAGCTTTCAAACCAAACTCTTCTCATCCTTTCAACCTGACCAATCATGGTATGTCCTTTCATGCTAAATCAGGGCATTGGAAACATAGACTGGCAAACAAAGCCCTCTGGGCTCAGCTGAATAGGTCTGCCAAATCCAGCTTCCAAAGTGATTTCACAGGGCGGGAATTTGGCTGCAGACACAGTATCTTCTCTCTCTCTCTCTCTCTCTCTCTCTCTCTCTCTCTCTCTCTCTCTCTCTCTCTCTCTCTCTCTCTCTTTTCCTAAGAAAAGAGAATGATGACCTGGACCTATCCCAAGTACCCTAACATTTTCCCAACCCCTATGTAATTATTATCATCCAAATGGAATGCCTGTCCCAATGTCAGGCAGCAAAGCAGCCTGAGAAAACATGTGCCATAGTCTCATTAGACACACAATGAAGACTGCAACTCTGAACACATCATCAGCATAAAGCTTTCTTGCATCTTCCAGGGCTAAGCATGGAAAACCCAAAGCAATATCCACCTTCCAAGCACAGCATCTGCTGGGGCCATTTGCAGGAAGATTGTGACTGGGCATTAGTCCAACAAGATGGTGGGAGCTGGGATAGGGGACAGGCAATAGAAAGAAGAGGGAGAGGCTGAACTCTCCTAATTCATGACTGGAAGCAGGGAGGGGCAGGAGATATTGGCCAAGTTTTAAACCTACCTCAGCTTTGAATACTTGGATACCTAACCAAGCCCACCCCTCTGGGGATAAAGTCTGTTTACTCTTGGCAGAAAGTTAGTTTAGGTTTAAGGAAAAAAAAAAGAAAGAAAGAAGAAGAAGGGGGAGGGCACATGGGGTAGGAGAGACAAAAAGGAAAAAGATTTCCAGAAAAGTTCTTAAGTACTTAGTGTGATATCAAATGGTTATTACAGCATGATAGGGGCAACAGCATCAGGGCTGTACAATTATATTTTCCTCAGACTATACACACACACACACACACACACACACACACACATGCACAAGCATACACGTACATGTATACACAAGCAGCAACATGCATACACACACAGAAAATTTTAGGGGGAAAATAAATGATTATATCAGAGACTGGCCATTACTGGTTGTGGCTGTTTGGCCATCAATAAGAGCCTTCAGCTCTCAATAAAATGGGTATTCTGGAAAGCCCATCAGCTCTGGAGTCATAGAGGCTGGAGTTCAAATCCCATCTCTGATAACTATTATGTATGTGACTTTGGGCAAGTCATTTAACTTCCTGGAGCAGAGTTTTTTTTTTCTTTAATCTATAAAATGAGAAGTTTGTACTAATGATCAATAAGGTTTTGTCCAGCTCTATGATACTATGGAGGGGGAGATGAGGGGGAATCTATGGTCTCATCCCATTAGGCAAACATTCCAGGAATCCTAAGCAATTAAAACCTCAGAATGAGAAGTCCCCAGGTCAATCAAAGAGGCTTCACATCTTACAAAGATACACTATAGGACAAGAAATGAAAATGGTGAGCTTGTGGTTAAGAGTGTAAAGGTTTTAGAGACAAAAAAGACCTTAGAAAGTAGGTAGTACAACCTCCTCCTTTTATAGATAAGGAAATCCCATCAGGGAAGTTAAGTGACTTGTGCAAGGTAACACCTTAGGATAGGACCAGTGCCAGGATTCAGAACCCAGGCTTTCTGACTCTAAGTGTTCTGCCCACTATACCACATAATGAATCCCAATTTTATTAAAGAAAAAAGGAGAGAGAGAGAAAAGAGAAAGAAAGAAAAAGGAAGGAAGGAAGGAAGGAAGGAAGGAAGGAAGGAAGGAAGGAAGGAAGGAAGGAAGGAAGGAAAAGAAAGGAAAGGAAAGGAAAGGAAAGGAAAGGAAAGGAAAGGAAAGGAAAGGAAAGGAAAGGAAAGGAAAGGAAAGGAAAGGAAAGGAAAGGAAAGGAAAGGAAAGGAAAGGAAAGGAAAGGAGGCAGAGAGGAAGGAAAGGAAGGAGGGAGGTAGAAAAAATATCAACAAAGCATGTTCTGAAAGGTAAGGAACACAGTATGAATAAACTTTAAACTTCCTAAGAAAAGTGTAGAAGAGTAGAAGTAAACATGAATGCATGAAAACTTGGCAGAGCCAGACTGTGGGTAAGTGGTGAATATCTCCATACTTCAAACATGTCTTGTCCTTCCAGATGATGTACTTGCAGCCTTTGGAATCCTTCACTCTGCAGGTTGGCAAGGCATGGCTGCAGTACACTCTTTCCTTCACTGGCTAAGCTCAGAAACAAGGTCAATCATATATCCACTTTGAGCTCAGTTTTAAAGAAGTGGAGGTCTTAAGAAAAGGTCTTAGCCTACAGCTCTAAACTCCCAAATGTGTTCATCCCAAATAGTGCCTCTTGTGCCTCAGCACAAGATACCAGTCTGCCTTGGTCTCTACTTCATTGGGCTTCCTAAATAAACCACAAAGTAAAAGAAATTTGAGCTGTGATGAGGACCTTAGAAATTCTTCCATCTAATAGAGCCCTCATTTTTTAGAGAAAATCCAAAGAAAAAAAAAAAAAAAGGAAGTGCCTTGTCCAGCATTATATTCATCCAAAATCTCTTCTGGTGCTCACTCTACAATTCTGGGAGAATAGCCTCGGTTACCCCTCATCCCACTAGCAAATACTCCAAGGTTTCTAACTAAATGAAGCCTGGGGAAGAGTCCCTTAATTAATCCACATCTTGTTAAATCTACATCTTGCAAGGATGCACTATAGGACCAGAAAAGAAATAAGCTAGTACTAGAGCTAGAACCAGAAAGGGGTCTGCTGGCCCTCAGTTCAGGGCTCCTTCCTCCCTGGAAACACCTCACTGCTTCATCTGACAGAAGTCTGGCCTAAGTGACTGTTCAGACTCTCTTCCAACTCTATAGGCGTATGACACTGGGATTCTCCCGCTTTCCCCAGGGTTCAACAAACTGCTCCAGCCAAGGTCCCACACTCTCCTCCATAAGCAAGGCTCCCAACTCCTTCTTCCAAAAATGCTTCACATGTGTATGTTACTCTTTCCCCATCACACAGGAGCCAAACAAGTTAGGACAAGGGCTAGAACTGAATAAAGAGGAAGGAGCAAGGAGTGTTCCCAGAGGCGGGCCCAGGGCTGGTAGGATGGCTGCCCAGATAAGCCAGCATGTGCCTGCATGTCCACAGAATTCCTTGTCTCTAGGGAGAGGCTCAGGCTTTTTCATAAACGCAGTTGGGCTTGCAGACAGCTTAGTCCAGGCTGATTTGCAGGCTGGCATGTTAGGGCAGATACGAGGCCCCATTTATACAGCAGGGTTTGTTGCTGGTAAAAGTAGAGAAGGGGGAAGGGAGGAACTTAGAAAAGGGAACTGTCAGCACAAAACCAAGAGACTAAAAGCACTGCCTGAGAGCCCCTTTTGTACCCAGCACTGTACTAGACTAGGGAAAGTCACAGAGGTAGAAGGGACCTCTGGCATCTTCTAATCCAAAACTTTCATTTTGCAGAATAGAAGCTGAGTGCTAAGAAGGTTGAGTCATTTGCTCCAGATCACTCATTGAGCACAGCCAAGACTTGAACTGAGGTCCTCTATCCCCAGAGCCAGTGTTCTTTTTCTCCACTGGGCTGGACAAAAACAGTATTAGGTACGTTCCAGCTTCCAAAGCCATTACAACCTTGCTAAAGAAATGAGACTCACATCCATAAAACAGAATCATAGGCTGAGAGCTGGAAAGGGCCTTAGAGGCCATCTAGTGCAACCCCTTCATTTTACATTTAGGGAATCTAAAGAGCTAGGGAGGTTGTGACTTACCCAAAGTTAGCCACATAAGCATCAGCCTTGAATGCAAGTCCTTTGACTTCAAATGCAACACTGTCCTTACTTTACATATTATATCACATCAATTATCATTTAATATAATATAATATACATATATCATATCAATTAGAAAGCATTTAAAGATAGCATGTATTTAATAAGGGCATTCATTTGGTGAAATATATTGTAAGAGCTAGAAGTCAGAGGAGATCACTTTAGACTAATGTAGCTGGGAAAGGTTTCATGAAGGAGGTAGCCCTTGATGGGTAGGTAGGATTGGGGCAAGTAGACAAAGGCCAGATGGCAGGAAGAAATCTAGGCCAACAGGGGAAACCCATAAGCTCTCTCTGAGGATGTCCATGAGAGGACATAGTCAATCAAGGTTGTAAAAAATTGGAGTGCAGACACCACTTGAAATCAGACTCTTCATATTGGAAGAGGCATTCTAAGAAGCTGAGCACTTCCTCCCTCTAGGCAGACACAAAACAAATAGAACCAGAAGTTATCTTAATCTGCTACCTCAGTAGTTTCTCCTACCTCCACTGTACAAGGTAACTTCAGAGAATCACCTGAACTTGGGCAACTATATTCTGACCCATCATCTTGATCTCCTCCACCATGTATAATATGGCATTAGTTTAAAAAAAAAAAGAGGCATCCAAGTGTGGTGGAAAGACTGCTGAACCTGGAATTTGAAGACATAAGTTTGAATTCTGGTGCTAACACTAGTTATGTGACCATGAGGAAGTCACTTGACATCTTTAAGTCTCAATTTCCTCACTCGTGAAATGAGGGTAAGAGGCAGAATAGCATCATGGATGGGTGTGGCTGTAAGACTTCAGAGTGCCTGGAGGACCCTGGGAGGACCTATACCCCATGAAGCCAAATGGCAATTTACAATAATAAAGGGAGTTTTTTCACCAGGAGTTCCTTAAGACAATGAAATCATAGATCTCTCTTTCTTCCCTCTCCGTCTACCAAAAAAAGAGAAAAAGGAGGAAGAGGAGGAGAAGGAGGAAAAAGAGGAGGAGGAAGAAGAAGAGGAGGAGGAAGAGGAGGAGAAAGAGAAGAAGGAGAAGGAGAAGGAAGAGGAGGAGGAGGAGAAGAAGAAGAAGAAGAAGAAGAGGAGGAGAAGGAGGAGGAGGAGAAGGAGGAAGAGGAGGAGGAGGAGGAGGAGGAGAAGGAGGAGGAGGAGGAGGAGAAGAAGGAGGAAGAGGAGGAGGAGGAGAAGGAGGAGGAGGAAGAGGAGGTGGTGGTGGCAAATTGGCTAGCAATATTTGTACTACCTACCTCAAGGGGTTATAGTGAAGAAAATACTTTGTAAATCTGAAAGTGTGACATAATTATGAATTATTATCCTTAGTAGATACAAACCCCTAGAGTAAATAGCACCAGGTAGTTCTGAAATTCTCAGATCTCTAAGGCAATTTCTGACCCAAGGATAAAGTCAAAAGGTAAGCCATTTATTTATTCCTGTTCTATCAGCTCATATCCTCATTGCATTCATACCAAACCCTCTTCATGTAAATACCTGGATGCTCTCAGATAGACCCTTTATACTCCACATCCCAAAGTAGGCCTGTATCTTAACCATTCCATATTGTTAGATGTCTATTTACAACTCCAAGACTTCCAAATAATCAATCAATAAATTTTTATTATGTGCCAGGAACAATGCTAGTACTGGGGACACAAAAAATTTTTAAAAAGAAATTGTTTCTCCCCTCAAGTAGCTTACATTTTATCAAGGAAGACAACATATATATATATATATATATATATACATATAGATATATAGATATAGATATATATAGATATATAGATATATATACATACATATATATATATATATATATAAGAGCAAAATAAACACAAGCTGTTTGGGCTAGGGGTGGTGGAGCACAGCAGAGAAGGCTTCAGTAGCTGGGAGGATCAAGAAACTGGTACTTGAGTTTGGCTTTGTACCCTAAGACTGGAAAGATAAACTGGAACCTAGGTTGTAAAAGGGTTTAAATAACAAGAGGGGAGTTTATATTTGATCTTACAGGTTACAGAGAGCGTCTAGACTACACTGAGTAAAGAGGAGGGATGCAGTCAAACCTGTGCTTTAGGAAAATCACTTTATCAGCTATGTGGAAGATGAGAGATTTGAGGCAGGAAAATCAAGTAAGAGGCTATTGTAATAGTCCAATAGTCCAGAAAGATGATAAGGAACTGAACGGGCGGGGTGCAGATTGTGAATGGACATAAAGGAATGGGTGTAAGAGATACAGTGGTAGGGTGAGAGGGTTAGGAATCTAGACTTACTCTAAAGTTGAAAACCTAAGTACTGAGGGTGGCTAGGTGATGCAGTGAATAGAGCACTGGCCCTGGAGTCAGGAGGACCTGAGTTCAAATCCAGCCTCAGACACTTAACTCTTGGGAAGCAGAGAGTAAAGATAATGAATTCTGTTTGAGTATGTTGAGTTAAGATACTCAGAGGACATTCAATGAATAAGATGTCCTGCTTTCTTTCAGCAAATGGAGCCAAGATGCACCTGTTTCTTTCTGCACATCTAACTGAGGTCCCCAGTGCAGTACAAACCTCCCAACTCTGTGGGTCACTTTCTTGTTCAGAAAAAAAGAAAGATTAACATTAAGGAGTTAAGCAATTTGTTCAAGGTTCCACGGTGGTAGGAAAGGAAACATCCTTTGCATTTCCTCTCCTTTCCTTTTCTGCCCCAACCTAAACTAATAAGTAATGGTGAAACCCACAAAAACTTCTAATTAGTATATAAAAATTCATCCCACATCTATCTCAGTGAGGCAGGTTAAGTGTAGTTTTCCTATTGTTTAACTGAGGAACAGTCACCTCTCATACATGTGTTACTCAAGTCTGCTCATCTAAGGTTAGAATTTCAAAGCCCTGGTTTCTGCCCACATCCCCTATCCCTGCTGCATCAGCCTCACCCTCCACCCCCAGTCCCCTGGCACTGTTTTCTATTTACTATGCTCTGTTCTCTTCTGGCAAAGAAGTTCAATATCTTGGCATTTCCCAGGATCCTTAGGGTTAAAGAGATGTCTACAAGCCACCTTGTCTAGGCCCTTGCCCTTAAGCAGTTTCTTATCTCACTGACTTATCTAGATAGTTATATTTAAGTTTCCAGGAACACCAAGGAAAATATTTTCTACCTTCCTTCATCAATATGATCCAGATTTTCATAACTCCTTTCCTATCTTTGACCAAAGGTTCTTTGTTGGCAAAGGCCTCCTGACCTCAGGGGTCAATGTACCCATGCCAAGGAATATTATCCTGAGTTTTGGAGGTTATTTATTCAAAGTCACCCAATGAATAGAAATCAGCATCCAGGTTTGTGAGCCATTACTCCTCCTCACATACTCTACAGTCCTGACAAACTTCCCTAATTTCTGTTCTTCTTACCTATTCCATATCCTGCCTCCATATTTGTATGGACTGTTTCGGGGGTCTGGAGTGTTCTTCCTCCTCACCTCTGCCTCTTCCAAACTCTAGTTTTCTTCAGAGCTCAGC
This sequence comes from Pseudocheirus occidentalis, assembly GCA_028646575.1. NCBI lineage: Eukaryota > Metazoa > Chordata > Mammalia > Diprotodontia > Pseudocheiridae > Pseudocheirus > Pseudocheirus occidentalis. The sequence continues at coordinate 92,720,133 of CM053593.1, forward strand.
TCAAGCCCTATAGTTTACATGAGACCTTTTCTGGTCTTTCTGGATGCTAGTAACTGCCTTAAGTTACTATACAAATGCCATTATGTTCATTCACCATTGTTCTTAGCCTTTAGAGCTCAAGAGTCTTAGCAATAATTATGTAGTCAATCTAACCTCTTTTTTTTTTTCTTTACAGATAAGGAAACTGAGATCTCAAAAAATGAATTGGTTTGCCCGGGATCACACAAGAAGTAATTGAAAGAACTGAGATCTGGAGCCACTTCTTTAAATTCAGCATGCTAAGCCATGCTGTTCTTCCTCCAATTTCTCCAAGAAGACCTATAGCTAGTTCCAACATCAGAGTTTCCAGTGCTAAGAAGGAAATTTATCTTGGTCAACTCTTTTTAGCCATGGGTCAGCACCCACAGAGATGATTAAGACACTGACCAGGGTAATATACCTTAATAGCATAGTTATTGCTAAAAAGAAGAGTAGACAGATTGTAGGGAATTCTAAGGAAACTATATTGTCAAAGATGGAAATGCCAAGGACAGAGCTTATTAACATCACTGCTATACCCAGCAACAATCGTGTAACTAATTCAGGTCACTCCCTGATGTATCTTTCCAGACAATCAAGGCACTCACTATCTGCACTCTCTTAGTCAAGCCCTAAGCAATAGGATTCCCATTTTCTTCTAGACAATGACTAGAACTTGTTGATTGGGAGAACTGACTTAGGAGTTGGGGATCCTGGGTTTCTTTATGGTTCATCGCGTGACTTTGGTCAGCTGATTTCATCTTTCTGGATCTTGCCTGTCTGAGGAAGTCTTGAAATACACAATCAAAACAAACAAAAAAAATTAATTAAAAAATAGAATGAATTTTTAAAGTCCATTCAAATTCAAAACATCTAAGACTTTATCAACTTGATTTGCCCTCCTTTGTTTCCATTAAAGCAGTTCTTAGCCTTTTTGCAGGATATGCTGGAGCCAGCTCTACCCAAGTTGAGAGTCTATTGTTAAATTTTCACCATGAGCATTTATACCCTCAGAAAAGTCTACAGATTAGGACTCAATTTATTTTTTTGTTACTTGTCTGTGCTCTAAAAAATAGTGAAAGAAATGTTAATACAGATTAAAATTATGCCATGCATAGATTTTTCTTGAGAAAATTTGTTGCTAAAAATTTACCAGGCCACTTAGCTTTAGATAGGCATCTACGTGTTATGGACCCCTTTGACAGTTTGGTGAAGCCTATGGACTCCTTCTCAAAATAAAGTTTTAAAACACATAAAACAAAATATAAAGATTACAAAGGAAACCAATTACACTTAAATAAAACTAGAACCAAATTAGTGCAGATAAATCCATCTGAAATCACACTGTTTGAAATTACAGCTACATAAAATCTGGTCATTGGTTACAGCCCAATAGAAATAAGCATCACAGGGCAACAAGGTGGTGCAGTGAGTAGAACATTGGCCCTGGAGTCAGGAGGACTTGAGTTCAAATCCTGCCTCAGACACTTGACATACTTACTAGCTGTGTGACCTTGGGCAAGTCACTTAACCCCAACTGCCTCCCTCAAAAAAACAAAAGGAAGACACATTGTAAGTTTAAATAATCCAGCTACTTCAGATGATTCATTATTTGTGTTAATCGAACTGAGTCCCAGAGACATTAAGTGACTTGCCCAGAATCACACAGAAAGAGGCAGAAGCAAGATATGAAAGCAGATCTTGTAACCCCAACTCCATTTATCTTTCAACAGCACTACAGCATCATTTTAACTGATTTTCTTCTTCAAGAAAGTAAAACAAAAAAAAATCTGAGATGGTTCAGACATAAGCCTTCTTTGAGGCATGGAAATGGACCAAAAGAACTTGAGAGTCCCTTTTTACCCTCTGACTCATCCAGCTTTTGAGTCTTCTTTTCTTCTGGAAAAAAAAGCAAATGTTGCAACTAGCATCACTGCCCTTTTCTCTAATGGGTGACAAATTATTTGAGGGGCTTTGGTTAAAAACTAACTCTACCCCTGTAGTTAAATCCAATTATACCATAATTACAGGGAAGTCTGCACACATCAGAGCTCTAGTTGGAAGAGAATAGAAACACTGCTGTTCTTCAAAACACTGGCCAGAGGTAAACCTATAATTTCACCTACTGTCTTAGTGAAAACTTCATGGGAAAGAAGACAGATAGCCCTTGATTTTCTAACTAAGGAAAAAATATGTGAACATGTCTTACTGAAAAATACTTGCTCTGGTAGGCAGGGATGCCCTCTCCCTTCTCCTCCTTTAAGCCAACCACAAAAATAAGCATAGAGTCACATTTTAAGGACCCAAACAGGATATGGCATTCACTAAGAAATCTGATACCCACCATCTTTTCATTGCATATCTCTTTTGTTTGGTAAAATAATGACAGCAATTTAATCTTTGACCTCCCCCCAAAAAATGTTAGGAAGTCATGCTCTACTGTTTTTACCAAATACCTAGTCTCCTTGTATATTTTTAATTCCCATTTCCTTGAGCAGGAAATTTCAAGAGGAGGAGGGGAGGGGAGAGTTCTTTAAAGAGGTCAGTGCTGATACACTGATAACTCATTGACAAATTTAGATGAAAAAAAACATGCATGAACAAAAGATGGAAGCTAAGACAGGTAATAAAAGATAAATACTAAAGCATATTTATAGTCCATTAAGAATCATGGCAGGAGGACTAAAGTTTGGGATTGGTTGAGGAACACAGGATTATTAACTTAGATCTGAAAGAGACCTTAGAAATATTAAAGTTTCCCCAGTTTTTACAGATGAAGAAGATGTGGTACATAGAAGCTAACTGACTTAGCCAGAGTCACACAACCAGTAAGTTTCTGAGGCAGAATTTGAACACAAATCTCCCTGATTCCAAATCCTCTTTGAACCATTCCAGTTGCTGCCTTTGACAAGGAAATCTAGGAATGGCAAAAGGGTTTGTTTTTTTTTTAGTAGGGAAAACAAGAGCATCTAAGAAGGGATAGGACTGCCATTACACATGGATGAGGTATTAATAATGGGAAATGAAGAGAAGGCATTCCTTCTTAATGCTTGAAATAAGAGTTTAAAATATGAGCTCCTTTTGTCTCTGTGAAGAAGAATGACCTTTGGATTTGAAAGAACAGAACAAAAAAATAATTCATGGGGAATTAATATTCAAGATAAGTAGAGAGTTAGCAGCAATGAACCTGGTTATCCTTGACACATGTAAGTCAGCAGGTCCAGATAAACTGTTTCCCAGGATGCTGAAAGCATTGGCAGGTGTGATTGTTTATACACTGTCAATGGTCTTTGAAAGACTGAGGAAAATGGGAAAGTAGTCACATAAATGGAAAAGAGTAAATGTTGTTTTGATTTTTAAAAAAGGGGTGGGAGAGGACAGAGCTTGCAGATTACAGGCAAATGAACTTGACTTTGATTCTTGAGGAAATTATTAAATATATTCTTAATGGGGTGGTTAGCAAATATCTCAGAAAGGAAATAGTGATAAATGAAGAAATGAAGAAATTTTATTAAGCATGTATTATATGCCGAGCACTGTGCTAAATGCTAGAAATGTAAGAAATGCAAATACAAGGGTTAAATCAGTTTACTGACCTCAAAGAGCTTACATTCTGGTAGAGGGAGATAACACACATAAGGGAATGGTGGTCTAGAGGGTGATTTTGCTCCAAGAAATTATAGGGAAGGTGAGTGGGACCATAGAGCATAAGATTGATGCTACCCCAGCCCATCCCCTATAAACAATGGCAAAGTTGATTTGATCATAGCTCTAGAACTAGAGGTAGGGGAGGACAAGGGTGAATATATAGACTTGATGGCAAGAAGGTTAGATAGAAGGTGGTTGAAAAGTGGAGAATTAAACGAAGCACAGCAGGGGCATGGCCCAAATAATGGGAAAATCACCCACCAGGAGAACAGACCTCCAGGGAAGGAAAAGGATAAAACCTCAAGGTTCGTACTATGGTCTGGGTGGCAAAACAGTTGTTTGGCGATTGACCAGAGAATAAGGAGTTATGACAAACAGTTAGCAAGGCTACATCAAGAGCAGACCATGCCAATCTAATATCTAATTTTTCTTTTTTTTCCACAGGATTACTGCATCCCTTAAGGCTCTATCACACACACACACACACACACACACACACACCTTGGATTATGCAGGGCAAACATTCCAGGCAAGCCTGTGAAAGCTGGAGGTGGGCTTGCTGCAGAGCATGTATAACAGTCTTGCCCTCCTTCAACCCCCCCACCTCCATTTCAGAGAACTAGAACATATCTTCTGACTGCTTTCCATCAACCATGATGCCTTAAGGGTATTGACTATGTGAAGTTTAAAATTCTTTTAATTGGATACTAGGCTGTAACTTCATAGTTATACTAAAATGATATGCCTACCTCCTAAGAGCTGTCTCTTCTCTGGTGGCTTCTGAGTGGAGGGGTACTGCTATTATCTGGGAGGAAGTACCTAATCCCCTGATAACCATCCCCTGCTTGCTGTGAGTCATCTGTTTCTTTTGCCTTCACTCTTTCCCATTTTTAGGTAAAAGAGTATCCTGAGATAGGAGCTTTCAGGTAATCAATGAGACTGGGAGATTCATCAAAACCATGAAAGATTCCACTGGCTACTGGAGACAGTAATAGTGGCAGGTCAGTACAGAGCAGAGTGACCTGATTGAACCAACATTGCAGTATGTTGCTCCATCAATGGATTCACTACTCCGTGCAAAAAAGCCAGCCCAGTTGAGCAAGGGAGTGACTCATTCATTGAGGATGCCAGTCACCAAAAATGAACTTGGTGGGTACTTCACTAAGGTAAAAAAGGACTCTTAGGACCAGAGGGGATGAACCAGATTGTTGTACTGGACAGCCTTGCATGCCTTTCTTATGGAAAAGATGGAGAGTAACCTAAACAATGGTTTAATGTCAACTAGGAAGGAAGAGTGGCACAGTGGTTTATGCTTTACCCTTTACTGTTTAATATTTTTGTAAGTAATTTGAATAAGGTCAGAATCAGTTAGGTGGCACAGTGGATAGAGAGCTGAGCCTGGAGTCAGGAAGACATGTTTTTCTTAGTTCAAATCTGGCCTCAGATATGTCTTAACCATGTGACCCTGGGCAAGTCACTTAAACCTGTTTGCCTCAGTAAATGTAAAATGATCATCTGTAAAATGATCTGGAGAAGGGAATGGCAAATGACCCAAGTATCTTTACCAAGAAAACCCCCAGTGGGGTCAGAAAGAATTTGACAAGACAGAAAGTGACCCAATAATAACAATAACAACAGCAACCACACTGGAGCTAAACACACAGATTGCATTCTTCTCACATTTCCAAACGGCAGAAGATTCAGATCTGTGAACAATGCCTAACAGAGTCAGGATCCAAAACTGTTCTGATGGGCTAAAACACTGGACCACATCTAATAAGATAAAACAAGAATGAGTACAATCACATATTTTTTAAATCAGGTTCATAAACAAAAGCTGTGGAGGGGGGCATAACTAAATAAAATTTCATTTGAAAAATACCTAGAGGTTTTAATGAGATAATATTTATAAAACACTTAGCATAGGTTCCTGGCACATAGTAGGCATTTAATAAATGCTTACTCCCTTCCCTCTTTTAGAGCAATATAAGCTCAATATGAATCAAGAGTGGAATGTGGAAGGCAAAGTAAGCTAATGTCATCTTGGGTTGATCTTGGGTTGCATCAAAAGTAACAGTGTCTGGGACTAGGAAAGCAAGAGTCCTTACTGGGTTCTGCCTGGTCAGGCCATGTGTGCATGGATGAAGGTTATATGAAGAGAGAGGAGGAGATATAAATGTGTGCACACATTGTGAGGGTAAAACAATAAGAGCAGGTAATGGATTGGATATATGGGGTCAATGAGAGTGAAGACTGAAGGAAGAGTGAGGAGTCACACCAAATTTGTGAGCCTGTGTGACTGGGAAGATGGTAGTGTCCTTGACTGAAATAAGAAAGTCTAGAAAAGAGGAGGTTTTTTTGAGGAAAGACAATGAGTTTGAGAAATGATGCTTTTGCTATATCAATAGATTATAAGAGCTTGGGAAGGAGACTAAGGCTGTCTATATAAGTCTAGGAATAATCTGCATAATTTATAATGATAATTTAACTCAACAGAACTGAGGTAATTAAATAGTATAGAATGAAAAAGAAAAAAAGAGGCCAGAACAGAACCTTGGGCAACACCCATGTTAGTGATCATGACTTAGATGAAGATCCAGCCAAGGAAACTGAGAAACAGTCAAAATAAGTAGGAGGAGAACTAGAGAGAACAATGTCATAAAAGCCAGAGAGGAGAGATTATCCAGGAGTGAGGATGAGGACACCAGCAGTATCAAATGTTTTGAAGACGTCAAGAATGATGAGGATTTAGAAAAGGCCACTAGATTGGTGATTAAGAGATCATTGGTAACTGTAGAGGGAGTGGGTTTAGTTGAATGATGTAAGTGAGATGAGAGAGTGTTAAGAAGAAAGCAAGAGGGAAAAGGTGTAAGTTTCCTAAAGAGTTTAGCCATGTGGGTATTTTAGAGCAATTTTTAAAAAATCATTCAGCTAATGATAATTGGATCACCAGATCCAGAACTGGAAGCAACTTTGTACACTCTCTCACTTAAACTGGATTATTCTCACTACCCATCTCTTCTTCTGGTCTAAATTATTTTATTTCAGGCTCACAACTCTCTGAAGTAGGTGCTGTTATGATCTCCATTTTACAGTTGAGGAAACGGAGGCAAACACAGTGTAAATCACTTGCCCAAGATTACACAGCTAGTAAGTGTCTGAGGCCAAATATGAACTCAGGTCTTCTAAACACCAGGCCTCTAGTGGGGATTTGCCCTTCAGGGAAGGTTTGGAATAGATGACCTCTGAGGTCCCCTCCAGTTCAGCTGAGTACCTATAATTCAATGTCAATGAAAATAAATATAATTAAAAGATCTCTAGTAGGAAGGACCTCCTTGGGCCCTCTGAAATTCATAGGCGGTATGAGTGATATGCAACTACAGGTCTTGATATGCCCTAGCTTTTCCTGGACCAGCTCCAATTTCAGGAAGAAAATGCATACATCTAAAAAGGTTTTGAAAAAATATATATTGAATTTGAACATGTATGCTGATTTGGGACTGGGAAAACCTGGTCATTGTATGTATAAACAACACTGGGTGTGCTTTGCTAGTATTTTCTTGTCTCACTGCCATGGAGAGCCAGAGAAGGACTTGAAAATGGGGGACAAGAATTGAGAAACGCGGGTGGGGCCAGTACTGAGTCAGCAAGGCTAGTGGTGTTTTCAAGGGGTGATGACTTTTTGAAAGTTATTTGCCAATGCATATTAAACCTAATCCCTGCCTTCTTCTTTGCATCCTCTAAGGGCAGTGGTATGAGCGTCAGCCTTAGGGAAATGGAGGATGCTTAATTGGTATTGTGCAGGAGGTTTGGCCACACTGATCCAAACAGTAGACAAGTTGCAAGAGTGTTATGTATTAAAATAATAATAAGAAACCAGGAGTGAGCAAGGAAACTTGGCCAATTCTACTTCCAGCTCTATGAGACACATATCTGGACACAGCATGTCAAAGTAGAGTTTTTCAAATCCTTCCTGCGCTCTAACACAAGACCCTGCTAAGTAGGAAGGCAGTGGTCAACAAAACCTAGATTCTAGTATGAAAAAGTCTTGGTCCTCTACCTTCTCCCCAACTGACATACTACCAGACTAAACATACTTTCATTATTCAACAAAACAATCCAAAAATATTTATTAAATACTACTTATTTGCCAGGCACACAAAGACAAAGCAGAGACAGTCCCTGCCCTTAAACAGTTTATTTTCTATTAACCACAACATGTGCAAAGATAAGTAAATGTAGAACATTTATATAGCATGATCAAATGGGGAAGCTCACCCTGGATCTCCTGGACTGGTATATGTGCTATTAGGTTGAGTAGGCACTCTGCTGTTTTCAGTTGGATTACTCACTCTTGCCCCTTGCTAAAGGACATCTATGAACAGCAAGCAGTGTTTGTATGTCCATCTGATTGAGATTGGTATCAAAATTGATTGGGGACTGAGCTAGGAAGAGGTCCCTGATCAGTAAACTGTAAGAGCTATAGAAAAGTTCTATACCCTTCTCTTTGGGACTCTGACTGGTTTGGACCTCCCTGAAGAGGGGAGGAGCAAGTGATTTCTCTCCTCCCAAACACCTCAAAGTGGTCATTGCCTGAGGCTTCCCTAGATAAGCCTGACATTGGCCTTTCATTCCCAGGTTGCCTTTCTATTTCATGTTTCTTTCCGCTAACCACAGGTGAATAAATAGTAATCCTGAGAGATGAACATTTTCAGCCTTGATGGAGCTCAAAAAAAAATTTTTTTTTTATTGTAGAGCTTTCCTACAGATTTTATATCTGCTGAAGGGACAGTTCTTTCTTATTTCAGTCACCAATCATCTTTGACTGAATTCTCCATCACAGGGACACAGGAGTGCCAACTAGGATATATTGATCAAGTATGTTCTTAAGCAAGGGAGCCAGAACATGAAGCCTACTTAAATGTACCTTGGCACATTCTCAGTTTCATGGGAAGTGGTCCAGTCTATCAGATGGGGCTGTGGTTCCTTAATTATCCCTATTACATTAATCAGCAGTGTCAAACTCAGATAGAAATGGATCCCTGCAGATTTCATTTTGACTTGGAAAATCACAAAACAACATTATCTTTGTTACGTAGTTTTTCGATTTATTTTGCTAAATATTTCCAAATTACATTTTTTTCTTTTTTGCTTTTTTGGAGGGCAGCTCGGGTTAAAGTGACTTGCCCAAAGTCACTCAGCTAGTTTTTGTGTTAAGTGTCTGAGGCCGGATTTGAACTCCAGTACTCCTGACTCCAGAGCCGGTGCTCTATTCACTGTGCCACCTAGCCACCCCTTCCAAATTACACTTTAATCTGGCTCATGCTATACTCAGGGAGTTTGTTTATTGGAAGTTCAGCATTAATATTGGGAGGAAATGGAAAAACCTTTTGAAGGCTTGAACTAAGTCTTGGGATTTTAAGAAGCAAAAATTAGAAGGTAGAACACTCCAGATATGGGGAGAAACTTCTCCATGGTAGCAGGCGATAAATACAGGGAACAGCAAGTTGAAATTCTGTAGAATGAGAGAAATTAATGTGTAATCAACCTGGAAAGATGGGTTAGAACCACATGTTTTAAATTCCTAAAAGAGTAGTTTTATATCTTAACCTAGAGAAAGTGGAGGGTCACAGAAGCTACTTGAGGAAAGTTATAGCATGTTCAGAAGTGCACTTTAAGAATATGAATTTGACTGTTTCATGGCAAACAAAAGAGTGAGGAGAGACACTATTCAATAAGACCATTTACTATGCTGTTGCAGTGGTCTAAACAAGAGGTGATGACAACTTGAACTAGAATGGTTGTAGTAGAAATAGACAGAAGAAGGCAAATGAAAGAATGTTGAGGTGGTTGCTTCAATGAGACTTGGAAATTGATTGGAAGTAGTAAAAGAGGAGAGGTGATAAAAAATGGAGTGTTGAAATCCTAGAATAAGGACTGGGGTGACAGTCTTTTATTTGGGATGTCAAATTACTAGGAGGAGAAAGGAACGGAGAGGCGGAAAAGGGAAGGAGAAAGGATAGGGGTAAGGTTAAGGACCAATGGTGGTGCCATTGACAGAAATTTTGAGTTCAGATGTAGTGGGTTTGAGATCTCAAGGGGATATCCTCGTGGAGAGGTACAGCAAAACAGTTGGAGATGAGGTTCTACAACTCAGGAGAGAAATGAGGGCTGGCTATGCATTCTCTCTCAGACACCAAGGAAATGTAGTCTCTCAACTTGCAAATATCTCCACCCTCACATTGTACTTGGTTATTAAATTCCAAGATGATTCCATTCTTCTGAGGTAGGAGGCACCTGCAGTTGTCATTTCATCTGTATTTGTTCATTAGTAGTTATCTCAGAATTGCGGACTTCCTTATGCAACTGCTTTCTTGGGAGAATCAACCAGGAAGGATGAGAATACACTGTTAGTATGTTTAGGGTGGGGAGGTCTGAGGGAGTTCTCCCAGTATACCAAGTTCTAAATTCTGAGCACTGGTACTTTTTCCCAGTTAGAAGAATTTTTTGTCATTTTGCTGTTAGGAAAAGAGGTCTCACTTTGAGTCCTAACCACATGGATTCTCCCCATTTTAATGATCTGAACATACACATATTTTATAGAGAAAGTTCTAAAACTATCCTCCCCCTTCCCTTTTTCCTCTTCTTCCCCTTCCATTTCCCTTCTTTCTTCTTCCCCATATTTTCTCTTCATTTCACCCTTATTCCCTCTCCCTTCGTTCTTTCCTAGTCATTCCCCATTTATCCCTCTTGCTTTGCCTTCTCTTGGTCCATTCTAGAGAGTAAATGACTTCTCCAGGGTGACAAAACCAACAGATGTCATCAGTAGGTCCTTAATGATTTGAGGCAAACACCTTTCCAGGTTAGCTAATCAATCAGTTCTGATTTCATTTAACTATACTATTATCTAGTGCATATCATTCTCTTTTACAAAAGATTATTAGCATCAAACACTTCTTCAATGTGCAGAAATCTAGGTAAAATATAGCCTCAGCAATCCTATGATCTGTCACTCTAGTAACCTTGATTAAAAGGGAAATTATATTAGTCTATCATTGATGAAATCACTCTGGCTCTTTATTATCACTGTCACTTTTTCTAGATAGTCATTAACCATTCCTTTAAATTCTATCAGTTTACCAGGATTCAGAGCCAAGTTTAATAACTTATAGTTTATAGACTCTATTCTATTCCTTTTTTCAGAAAATTGGGACATCTGCTCTTCTCCACTCATGGAGATCCTCTCCTATTCTGTCTTTCAAAGATCACTTAAAGGGGTTACGAATTCACACCTGGCAATTTTTTTAGTATCCTGGGATAGCAATATACTACAGGGATAGCAAACATTTGTCTAAGACTGCAACTTGAATTCATCAAGGTGGAAAGGTTCTCTTTTACTATCTCCCTATATATCTTAGATAACAATTCCTTATTAATCTCTTTTTGTTTTGTTTCTTCTCTTTTTCTCTGTTATGGAGAAAATGGAAGCAAAATAAAAGATAAGTAGTCCTATCCTCTCTGTCATCAGTTATCATCCACCCCAAACACTGGTCTTATCCTTTTCTTGATCCTCTTGTTTTCTCTATTATAACTTTTTAAAGCATCATTTTTTTTTGTTGTTTTCCTTATGTTTCTTTGCCAACTTCAGTTTATCCTGAGATTTAACATTTCTGACACTATCCTTTTAGGACTCTTCCTCCCTTTTGTGTTTATTTTTTGTGCCTTGCTTCCATTGTTTATACAAGTTGTTTGTTTTTTTAATGGTAAGTTGGTTGATGACACCTCTATGCATGCCCATTAAGTCTTGAGGTAGTTGGGTACACTGAAAATGAGAGGTGATTTTGAAATCAGACATTGTTATTGTTAGTCATTTTGGCCATATCCAACTTTCTGTGACTCCATTTTGGGGTTTCTTGGCAAAGATACTGGAGTGATTTGCCCTTTTCTTCCCCAGCTCATTTTATAGACGAGAAAACTGAAGCAAACAGGCTTGAGATTTGCCCAAGGTCACACAGCTAGCAGGTGTCTGAGACAAGATTTGAACCCAGGAAGACTCATCTTCCTGATTCCCACCACCATGTTCTACCCACTGCACTACATAGCTGCCCCTTGATGATCTGTTTTCAAATTCTGATGGTGATACTACTTATATGGCCTAGCACAAGTCATGAAAACCCCATGGGTTTCACTTTATTCAGCCAAATAATGAAAAGATTGGAGTAGTGACCTTCAAGGTAATTTCTGACTCTAAATCCATGATTCCATAGTTTTCAGACATTTCTCTTTCCTCAATGGAATCAATTCTATGTAAACCTGCAGAATTTTATTTTTGGTCCAAGACAATTTCAAAGGACTCATGATAAAAAAAAGAAGCTATCCACCTCCAGAGAAAGAACTAATGAATGCCGAGTGCAGATTGGAACATACTTTTTCCACTTTCATTATTTTTCTAGCTTTTTTTTTTCTTCATGGCTATTACAGAAATATGTTTTGCATGACTTCACATGTATAATTGATATCATATTACTTGCCTTCTCAAAGGGTGGGGGAGGGACTAAAAAAGGGGGAAAGAATTCAGAATTAGAAATTATAAAAAGAATGTTAAAATAAATAAATAATGGGGTGGAGGCATTAAATAGAAAAAGTATTCTTGAGAGTTTTTTATCCCTTCTGGGCTGACTCATTCCATTGTAGAATTCCAAGTCAGTAAAATCTGCCTATCCTTTGTCTAATTCCTTTGAAATCTATCCCTCTAAAATCTAATGTGAACATCAGATGCTGCCTAACTTTCCTCTCTTCTCTATCAGAAACTCAAATATAAGGCAGTCACTTCCCCATAAGTGTCATACCACTTCTGCTCCTACAACCAGTTTCTACTGAGTGATTGGAACTGGGTTGAGAATAGAAGTTCCCTTCCCTGGTTCCTTGACATTTTAAAGGATGAATTATCATTAATGTAGTCAAGAAACTGTTAGATCTCTGCTTTGGTCAAAGAGAAAGCTTGAGCATATGTCCAGGTAATTGAAAAACCCATCACTACATATACAATTAAACTCCAAGAAAATAAGCCTATCAGCAAGATGAAGAAACTGAGGCCCTGGAGACTGAAGCGACCTGCCCAAGAAAGAATCAGAGTTCAAACCCAAGTGAAAGGAAGTAATGTTTCTAGCACATTGTATGGATTTTTCTTTGGCAAGCATATGAAAGAATACAGACAAAAGTCACACTAGATGGCGAATCAGTTATGGATGGGTTTCATTCTACATCATTGTAGGAAACATGAAAATCAATGAGATGACAGACATCTGAATTCTTTTATTTATATATATATATATATAATTTTATTATGCTTATATTGTAATGTGACATAATATAGCATATATAGATATATACATATATCTATATATAGATACATATATATGTATGTATGATATATGTGTGTGTGTGTATAAAATTTCCCCTGTAAGCTCTTTGAGGGCAGAGATTAATTCATTTTTGTCTTTGTGTCCCCAGCATAATATGACAATTATTATATTATGTACCAATAGCAAGTGTTGTAAAGTAATTGACTGAGGTCAATACTATAGTTTATATCATTCTCTTTTACAAAAGATTATTAGCATCAAACACTTCTTCAATGTGCTAGGCTTGAGATACTTCCCAAGTTCCTCTTCTATTTCGTTTCTTTCAAGGTGATTAGTAGTATCATTTTCTAGGTAGAACAGTAGTTCAAATATGAGCTTAAACTCTCCCTCAGAAGCTTACTAGCTATGTTGCCTTGGATAAGTAATTTGATCTCTTCTGGCCTGTTACCTTATGTGTAAAATGAGGGTGCTGGACTTGGTGGCCTCTAAAGTTCAGCTCAAAGTTAATGATCCTATGAATCCATTTCTTCCTTCCCTTATTTTAACCCAAATGCTTTCCCCTATGTTTCCCCATTCTGATTCTTGGATTCCCTGGTATAAGGATATATAGACAATGCTACTCTACACCATTCCTACCTCTTCCATATTCTGTTCCTTCCTGTGAAGGCATGCTATTCGTGAGCTATATTCTAACTCTCATGAATATCACCTCTCCTACCCTTAGAAGGCCTGCAATATCTTCCCAGTGGCCCAAAGAGGAATTTTTTCATCTTTTTTTCTAATTGGAAAGAGAACCCTGGGGACTATCCTTACTAAACATTGTTTTTCCAGACCCCCTCCCCTTAAAAATTCCTCTCCCTCCCAACTTGCAAAAAGTCAAGATTCCTGAAGAGTTATTGTAGATACCTGAAGGTAGAATTTTTTTTTATGATATGTACTAACATGAATTGCTTTGGCTTGTGCACACCTCTCTGAAGGAATCTCTGCATCTCCTCCCACCCCCACCCCCAACAGACCAACAGAGAGAGAGAGAGAGAGAGAGAGAGAGAGAGAGAGAGAGAGAGAGAGAGAGAGAGAAAGAGAGAAAGGGGGGGAGAGGGAGAGGGAGAGAGAGAGAGAGACAGTTCTTAGTTTCAAAGCAACAACAAAGAAATGTCTGAAAAAAACAATCCACCAAGAAGTCTAGAGCCTTATGTCCCTCGAAACTATAAGGCATTGAGGCTAGTTTGAGAGGTTCAATTTCTGGTGCTTTATAGTCACCTATAAAACCATGAAATGGCTCAAGTTGCCCAGCTAAAGACAAAACAAGCAAGCAGCCTGGCTTTCAAGTACATAAAATGTCCCCCAAGGTACACTATTCCACTCACTCAACTCACTTTTCTCTCTTCATGCAGAGGGGAGGGGGAAAGCTATTAGGTCTTCTAAACTGAAGGGTTAGGTTAGGAACAGGGAGGGGAAGCCCAGAAAGAGTTATGCAAATGCAGCAGGTTCCAACCTGCCTTTTTCCCCTTCCTTGGGCTCAAAAAAAGTTTTTCTTCAAGGAAAAAGGGGCTCCCAGCCCCATGTCATGAGATAACTATCTATAAAATATATAGCCCTATCCTGACAAGACAATGTAACCTATTGCCCATTCTAAGAAAAGTTTCCTACACCAAAAACAGGCCTTCCTGACTATCTGTCAACTGTCTCGGAACTAGAGGATTAAGATTATACATCCGTGATCTCCTTCATATCCAGCGGGGTGATGATTCAAAGCCCCTTTGTCTGTTCCACATCATTCCTAGTTTCATAGCCAAGAAAACGGACCAGTTACCCAGACACTTCTCTTTATTAAGAATCTATTGCCTTAGCTCTGAATGGTGAGCTTGGTGGCATGGAAAGGGTAGAAGCAATTATAAACACTTCCAGCTATATGAAAGGAGACAGTATCTTCCTAACCCCTATCACCACACTTAGCAGACACACATTATTCACCAATATGTAGGATTGACCCTAGAATTCCATCGTTTTTCAAAACTATGAACCATTCCTAAAATGAACATTTTGAAAATTACCCCCAGTTTTTGTTTGTTTGCTTTTATTATCTCTTCTGCTATCCTAAAAGTTCCTTAGCAATATTTTCTAGCTTCTTACTTGTGTAATCATGGACAGCTAAGTCATTTCCTGGTAGGAGGGCAAGGATTATCTCATGTCTCATTTTTGTGTTTGCATTCCCCAAACCTACCATAGCGCCTGACACAAAGAATCATCAGATGGTAGATTTGGACCCGAGTAGGACCTTAGAAGGTCATCGAATCTAACACTTTAATTTTACAGATAGGGAAATTGAGGCATAGAACGCTTAAGAAAATTGTCCAAAGTCACACAGCTAGTAAGTCTCTGAGGCATGATTTGAACCAAGATTTTACTAACTCTAATCTAATGCCCTCTCTACTATCTATACCAAGTGGTCTATGATTATTTAATTAAATTCTCCTGTGGGAGTCTCAGTTTCCTCATCTATAAAATGAAGGGGCTAGACTAGGTAGCTTCTGATATTTCTTATATCATTATTTCCTATGAACCTATGATCTCTCATATAGAAATTACCTTCTTCTCCCACCCCTCCACTAATATCCTTGCCTGGCAATGCTATAAAAGGCACATCCAGAATCTCACAGAATCACAGGATTCAGAACTTTAGAGACATTGAAGTCCAATGCCCTCATTTAACAGATGAGGAAAGTGAGGTCCAGAGAGTTAAAGGGCTTGTACAAGGTCAAACAGGTAATAAATAATAGTGGCTATAATTTATACAATGATTTAACTCTGAAAAGCACTTTACATATAATATCTCATACTAGATATATTATACCTATGAAGTAGAAGCTATTATGATCCCCATCTTACAGATGAGGAAATTGAGGAAAAAAGATGAAGTAATTTGCTATGAACCACACAGCTAGCAGTGTCTCAAGGCAAGATTTAATCTCAGATCTATCTTTTTTTTGTTGTTTGAATTTATTTATTTATTTTCTTGTATACATCACTCATTTCCACAAGATTTTGAGTTACAAATTTTCTCCCCATCTTTCCCCTACACACTGCCCCAAAACAGCAATTCCACTGTATAGCCCCTCCCCCAATCTGCTCTCTCCTATGTTCTCTCCCATCACCCCTCTGACTTTCTGGTAGGGCAGGATGGGTCTCCCTACCCCAGTGCCTGTATATCTTAATTCCCAGTTGCATGTAGTTAATAACATTTATACACACACACATATACATACATATGTATATGTGTGTATGCATATGTATATGTATATGTATGTATATATATACATATATATTTTTAACATTTGATTATAGAACTTTAAATTCTAGATTCTTTCCCTTTCTCCCTTATCATCCACCCCCACTGGAAGGACCAGCAATTCAATACAGGCTGTATATGTGTAATTATGCAGAACATCTCCACATTGGACATACTGTGAGAGACTAATTATATGTCCCTCCTTCCTATCCTGCCCCCCACCTTGTTCTATTCTCTACCCCATCCCTGTCCCTTTACTGAAGTGTGTATTTCCAGCAACTGTCCCCTCCACCCTGCCCTCCACTCTGTCATTTCATCTCTCATCCCCATCCCCCCTACTCTCCTGTGTGGCAAAATACCCAGTTTAGAATTTATGTCATTCCTTCCCTAAGCCAAAATTCAATGAGAGTAAGGTTGACCCTTTCCCTTTTGCCTTCCTGTTCTTCCCCTCCATTGTAACAGTTATCCCTTGCCTCTTCTATGTGAGATGATTAACCCCATTCTGTCTCTCCCTGTCTCCTCTCATTCTAATCCTCTCCCACCTCAGAATTTCACCTTTTAAAGTGTCATCCCTTCTTATTCAATTGATCCTGTGCCCTCTATATACACATAATATACACATACTCAGATATGTGTTCATAGACATATAAAACCCTCCTACATAGACATATGTGTATGTATATGTATATATAATTTGTATTCCCTTCAACCTATCCTCATACTGAGAAAAGTTTTGTAAGTTAACAATTCTCATTTTTCCATGTTGGCATGTAAATAGTTCAACTTTGATAAGTTCCTTATGATTTCTTTCCCATGTTTACCTTCTCATGCTTCTTGTGTTTGAATGTCAAATTTTCTTTTCAGTTCTGTTTTTTTCAGCAAGAATGCTTGAAGGTCCTCCCCCTCACTGAATGACCATATTTTCCCCTGGAACATTATACTCAATTTTGCTGGGTAGGTGATTCTTGGTTTGAATCCCAACTCCCTTGATCTCCAGAATATCTTATTCCAGGCCCTTCTATCCATTAGTGTAGAAGCTGC
>CM053593.1:92737993-92764909 GCA_028646575.1 Pseudocheirus occidentalis
TGAATCTAAAACATCAGGGCAATTTTCCTCAAGAATTTCTTGAAGGATGCTTTCCAAGTTCTTTTTTTTTTTGTCATGGCTTTCAGGTAAACCAATCATTTTCAAATTGTTTCTCCTGGATCTATTTTCCAGGTTAGTGGTTTTTTTCAAGGAGATATTTCACATTGCTTTCTATCTTTTCATTTGTTTGTAACTGTTTAATAGTATCTTGGTTTCTCATAAAGTCATTTGGTTCCACTTGCTCCACTCTAACTCTGAACAAATTATTGTCTGTAAGGGCCATTTTAAGCCTTGAATTGACTAGAGGTCTGAACTCAGTGTGTCCTTGCGAACAGGAAGACTGGACACAGGTCTAAGAGGCATTGTGCATTTGCCCCATCCCTGTGACCATACTTCCTGTTTACCAAGCACTCCCTGTCTCGTGTCCCCCAGGCACGGGCATCTTGGGGAGATCAAAGGTCATGGGTGGCATAGAACATGTGTGAATAAGTGGAGGAGTGCTCCCCCCTGTCAGAATACTGTTACTGAGGCACATGACAAGGGGAAGATAGACAGTCTATATAAGGCAGAGGAGCGCGGGAGAGCACAGGACACAGCACACAAGGAGGCAGGGCACACATGGGGATAGGGCACACAATAGCATAGAATAAAAAAACCTATACTACTCCACTAAGGTGTCTGACTAGTCTGTCTGTCTAATCCGGGAGTATCCTAAAGGGTTGTGGAGGTGACCAGGTCGTAGAGGCTACAGAGACTGTCCACATGGACTGAGGTAGGTGACTTGGAAAGTTAACAGTTCAGCAAGCTCAGAAAATTGTCTTCAGAATGCTTTTGAGATTCTTTTTCCATCTGACAAATTCCACTTTTTAAGGCATTCTTCTCCTCATTGGCTTTCTGGGCCTCTTTGCCATTTGAGTTTATCTGTTTTTTAAGGTGTTATTCTCTTCAGTCAGGTTGTTGACTCTCTTTTCATGATTTTCTTGAATCATTCTCATTTCTCTTTACAATTTTTCCTCCACTTCTCTTATTTGGTTTTCAAAGTCCTTTTTAAGTTGATCTATGGCTTGTAGGCAATCTTCATGTTTCTTAGAAGCATTTGATGTGGGAGTTCTGACTGTGTAGTCTTCCTCCTGTTCCATTCTTTGATCCTTTTTGTATCCAAAAAAGGATTCTAGAGTTTTATTGCTGTTCTTACTTTGCTTCCTTTTCCTTATATTGGCCAATCAATTAATTGGTTGATTTTTTAGCTCTGTGGAACTCTGCTTCCAGGGGGGAAAGCTCTGTCCTAAATTGCTGGGATTTTCACAGCTGCCAGAGCTATTAGGGGGATGCTGCAGCCCCCATCAGCTTTGGCTTGCTGAAAGCACACCCCAGGACCACCATGCAAGACCACAATCCAGATCCAGGCCACTCAATGCAAGAGCCCTTGGCCTTTGATCAATTGCTTTGGCCCCCCTGCTGTCTGCAGGCCAGGGGCTCTGAAGCAGCTGGGTTGGGCTGCTTTCTTGACCTGGGGGCAGTTTGGCCAGACTGCTTTTTTCCCTCCAAAATTTAGCTTGAATTCCATTGACCTTTCTCTTAGCCTTTTTTCTTCTGGCTTGATAAATGTGGAGATTGCCCCAGGTGCGCCCCATCCACTCTACTGTAGACTCCAGCTGCAGCTTCTCCTGACCTCCCTGGGGCCAGGCCAGGGTTTCAGGCTGGGCTGGCCCCACCTCCCAGCCTGCTGCGATGAGCCCCGCCTGCTGAGCTGCCTTCAGCCAGAGATGTGTTTTCTGTATTTTTGTGAGTTTTGGAGCCCTAAAATTTGTTTTGGGTCATATTTTCTGGGTATTTAAGGTGGCTGTGTGGGAGCTGCAAGCCTTTGCTGCTTCTATGCTGCCATCTTGGCTCCGCCCCTGGGGAAGCCAGTCTCTTTCCTGAGCGCCAGTCTTGCCAACTGCCATTTGGATATTTCAAATTGGTATCTATAGTCATCTCAAACTATTCCTGTTCAAAATAGAACTCATTATTTTTTCCCCTTTAATCCTATTCTATTTCCATCTTCCCTCCATCATCTTCCCATTTACTCAGATTCGTGACCTTGGCATTACCTTCTGTCCCTCATTCTCCCCCACCCAGAGATATTGTCCTTTCTGCCTTTGGGCTGTTTCTCACATATGACCCCTTCCTAGAGCCTCCCCCCACACTAGTTCATGTTCTCATCACCTCTGACCTGGGCTATTATAATAGCTTTCTAATTTCTCTTCCCTGCTTCAAGTCTCTCCTTACTCTAAACCACTCTTTGTTTAGCTGCCAAAATGATTTTCCTAAAGCATAAGTTTACCCATTATTCACTCACTATTCAGTAAATTCTGGCGGTTCCCTGTTATGTCCAGGATCAAATGCAAGTCCTTCATTAGGCATTTAAAGCTCTTTGCTACTTGATTCCTTATGTTTTCAGAATCCTTATATTTTATCTCCTTCCATGTATTCTGTGACCCAGGTACATTGGTCTACTTGCAGTTCCTCTCACACGACACTTCATTTCCTCTCTCCATGTTTTTGTATTGGCTGGATTGCTATGCTCCCTTAAATCTGACTTCTAGTTTCCCCTTCAAGACACAGTTCAAATCTCTCCTTCAGGTCTTTCTGGTGGATTCAGTATCTTCCTAGACTTTTGTTGTTAATATATTTTCAAAGTAAATATTGTCTTTTAGAAGTTGATTTGTGTTAAGTAGTTAAATGGGAATGGGTGCTAGTCAGTCTCTGCTGGCTAATCGTGGGGGAACACAAAAGGTTGGAGCTCAAATCAATAGCATTAGAATGAGAAATTCCTAACCCTTCTCCTCTACACCACCTCGGTCTCTGGGGAGAGTGGGATCACTCTTAGCACAGTTTCTAAATAGTCTTTATCCTACCAAGTTCATGACCAAATGTGGATTTGCTGCCTCAGTCCTAGGCTGGGTGCCCAAGGTCTTTTCTTGCTGCCCAAAGCATTGATACTAGGCTGTGTGCAAAACCCATATCCCATCCATTTCCTTCTCCAGTGCATTTTATAGATGAGGAAACAAAGGCAAATAGGGTTAAGCATAGACTCCAACTTCTGGACTCCTGGGTTCTTGGACACCAAGCTCTCTGGAGGCTTAGTCTCCTGATCTTTCAAAACATACAAGGTTGAGATTTTCAGGTTAATCTGTTTTACCTAAAACAAAAGTACAAGCAGTGAGACAAAAGAGAGACTCATTTTCATGGTGTCACATTTTGTCTTCTTCATTCTTTCTCAGGACCTTTCACCAACTTTCTGTCTCTCTGCCTTTGTTTTTCAGGATGTCTTGGCTTTCTTCTCTGTCTCTGTTTTACAGTCTTGCCATCAATATCTGTTTCTTTGATTCTCTATCTGTCCCTGCCTGTCCATTCCTTGGTGCTTCTCTCTCTCTCTCTTTCTCTCTCTCTCTCTCTCTCTCTCTCTCTCTCTCTCTCTCTCTCTCACTCTCTCTCTGTCTCTGTCTCTGTCTCTCTCTCCCTCTTTCCCTCCGTCTCTCTCTCCCTCTTTCCCTCCCTCCCTCTCCCTCTTCTCCCCTCTTCCCCCCCGACTCTTTTATCTTGATCTCTGTCTTCCCATCTCTGTCTCTATTTCTCTCTCTGCTTCTCCTTCCATCTCATAATTTATCATCTTATACTTGTTGATAGACAGAAGCACATTATTAGTGAAATAAATTAATAGACAAGTACCTAGAGATATCCTTTATCTTTCCTGTTCTCTCTATATGTCTGTCTTTGAGATGGAGAGGAGATATAGCCATATCTTCTCTCATTCCTGAGAAATCTAGTTTTTGGAGGGTACTCAATGTCTTTCCAGAGCTAATCTTCAGTTCTACTAGCCTTAGAGAGCCCAGTATCTACTCCATGGCATGATGAACCATTATGGGAAGACTTTAGGGGAGAACTTGCATTATGCTTTCATTTATCTATCTATCTGTCTATCTATCTATCTATCTATCTATCTATCTATCTATCTATCTATCTATCTATCTTAGTCTATGCCTATAATTTCATTAATATGAGGAAATTCCTATTATGGTAACTTTCTCTACTAGGGCATATAGACAACTTATATGTATTTTGTGGTCTGAGACAATTGTCATTGGGCACAGAATATATCATAGCATTTGAGAATTGGGAGTGACCTTAGTGACCATCTTGTCTTACCTATACACAAAAGGACTCTCACTATAACATAGGAAGAGTGGACATTCAGCCTCTGTTTGAAGTACTCTAAGGAGAGGGAACCCACCACCCATCATGCCATCCATTCTCTTTTATAACTTCCACCCTCTGGGGCCAAACAAACCAAATCTAAATCCTTCTCCGTATGGAAAACCTTCAAATACTTGAAGGCAGCCATCACATTCTTCCTGAATCTTCTCTTCTCCAGGCTGAACATCTCCAGTTGCTTCTCATATAAAATGAATTCACTGCCCTTCACAATTTTCGTTACCCTACTCTGAGCACTCTCCAGTTTATCAAAGCCCTTCTTAAAACTGGGGTACCCACAATTGAACACAGCAATCCAGATCAGGTCTATTGGGATAGAATATAATCAATGAAAGCCCAAATTTTCAACTCCTCTGTTCTTGGAAGCAAGGCCTCTCTTAATATGATCCAAATCTCACTGGCTTGTTTGACTGCCATATTATACTGCAGACTCATTGAGGTTTCAGTTCTCTAATACCTCAAGACTTTTTTTCAGATCAGCTGCTGTCTAACCCTGCCTCCCCATCTTCTCCTTGAGCTGATTTTTGCGTGTGTGTGTGTATGTGTGTGTGTGTGTGTGTGTGCATATGTATGTGTATGTGTATGTATGCCCCATTTGGGCTCTTCTCAGGAAAGATACTGGAGTGGGTTGCCATTGCCTTCTCCAGCTCATTTTATAGAAGAGAAAACTAAGACAAACAGGGTTAAGTGACTTGCCCAGGGACACACAGATAGTAAGTATCTGAGGTCACATTTGAACACAAGTCTTCCTGACCCCAAGCCTGGCACTCTATCTATTGCACCACCTACTGTGCCAGTTTTTGTGTGTGTGCTCAAGTGTAAAATTTTACTTATCCTTATTGAATTTCATCTTTCCCCCCATCACTTAGCATATTCAGTACCTCTCAGTTTTGTGTCATCTGCAAATCTGATGAGCAGACTATCTATACCTTTATTCAATTCAATGATAAAACTTTTAAAAAGAACTGTGCCAAGCATAGATTCCCAAGGTACTCCACTGGAGACTTCCTACCATGTTGATGCTGAACCATTAAACAGACTTCACTTTGAGTCTGGTTATCCAACCAGTTCGGAATTCATCTAATTGAATTATCACCTAATACATATCTCTTCATCTCCACAAGAACTGAAGAAGCTCTGTGAAGTTTTGTCCAAGCTTTATTAAAATCTCCACAAGCAATATCCGCAGTCTTTTACTCCTCTGTTGATTTAGTAACCCAATCGAAAAAAGGAAATGAGATTAGCCTGGAATGCGTTACTCTTTATGAAGTCATGCTGGCTCTTTGTGATTGCCACTTCTTTTTATACTGTAGATGTTCTCCCAACCATCTCTTTACTTATCCAGCCTAGAATTTTTAAGGAATCCAAATCAAGACCATTGGCCTATAGTTTGCAGACTCTATTCTCTTCCTTTCTTTGGAAAATCAGAATAACATTTTTTACTTTTCCAATCATGTGGTTGTTGAGTCATGTCAGTCATGTTTGACTCTTCATGACCCCATTTAGGCTTTTCTTGGTAAAGATACTGGAATGGCCTACCATTTCCTTCTCCATCTCATTTTACAGATGAGGAAACTGAGGCAAACAGGGTTGTGATTTACCCATGATCACATAGCTAGTAAATGTCTGAGGCTAGATTTGAACTCAGAAAGATGAGTCTTCGTGACCAGGTGCTCTATAGCTCTATCCACTGTGCTACCTAGCTGCCCCTAATCATGTGGCATCTCTTCCTGTGTACCAGTTATTTCTGGACTTTTCATTTGACTAGATGACTTTAATTTATCAAAGGCAACCAGATGATACTTTCTTAGAATCTCCTTGTTTATCTTGCATGTCACTTCTGTGTTAACCATCCTTGTTTTTGTCTTTTCCAGTACAAAGGCCATTCTCTTTGACAGAGAAAACCAGCAAAAGAACAAATGAACAGCTCTACCTTCACTCTGTTGTCAGTTACAATCATTCCAAGCAATGTTCTTGTTCTTTCTTTGATCCTAGTCTGCCTCCCTCCCCCCAACATCACTAAACAACTCACCACTTTTCTGTGGTCTTTAATTCTCCTCAGATTATTCTGTTAGTGTTGCTGAGAATATTTTTACATGACTACACCATGCTAATATCTTTCTTCTGTTACCTAGCTTTGTTTCCATCCTCAGTACACTTTAAAAAAATCTAAGTTTTAATGAGGTGAATTCCTCACATATCAGCTTTGACTGAAGATACTTCCCAGTTTTCTTCCCAATTGAATTGTTTCTCTTTGTGTCTTCAGAATCTCATTCTTGAGCGTTTCTCATCATTCCTCGACTGACTTCCCTGGTAGCATTTTAATTCATGGGATTCTACCCATCTCTCCTATGAACCCTTTGAAACAGACTTCCTCAAAATCTAGTAGGCACGTCCTGCTGTGTCTGTATTTCCTCTCTTTCACAAACTCTAGGAAGGAGTGGTTACTTCCCTCCAGGATTCCTCTCATTTCTACCCGGACAACCAGATGATTTGTCTGTGGTCACACAGCAAGCAGGGCTTGTGTGGGTTGGATGGGATGACCTCCGAGGCCCCCTCCCACTCTTTGATTTTAGGATTCTATCATTCTAAGTTGGAGAACAGTGGGAGAGGAGACTAGATAACTGGGCTGAAACCATATTATGGAGAGCCTTGAATGACAAGCTAAGAGTCTGGAATTTATCCTGTAGGCAATTGACTGCAATTGGAGGATTAAGAGCAGGGGGGAATGATATGATGAAAGTAACATTCTAATCTCTTGTAGAGCTCTCATTACTGACAGGCTCTTCCTGTTCACCTTACGAGAAATCTTTGAAAGACCGTCCTGTAGTAATGGGTGTTGTAAAAATATAGAGTGATCTTAATGAGCATGATAACTGACAGATTTTTGTTAAAAAAATATTTTAGGTAGGGATAAAAGTTCTTTTAAAAATTAGCAATGAGATATTGTCTTGCTAAAGCAGACCATATGCTAGACTATTTATAAATGGTCTGAGTAAAAATATAGCTTCAGATGCTTATACTAGCTTTGTGACCCTGGGCAAGTCACTTAATCTGTTTGTCTCTGTTTCCTCATCTATGAAATGGGGCTAAAAACAGCACCTTCCTCTCAAGGTTGTTGTGAGGATCAAATGAGATCATAATTATAAAGTATTTAGTCCAGTGCTTAGCCAGATACATAGTAGGGGCTCCATTAGTTATTATTAGTTATCATTTGTTATAACTTTTATTTACATTTATTATTTATTATATACAATAAATTTATATATAATTGTATATTATAAATGTATTTGTATTATCACTCTATTATTATTATTTATTATAACTTATTTATAGGTATTATTTGTTACATGTAATACATTTATATATAATTATATATTACATAAAATAAATTTATTATTTATTATAACTCTATTAGTTATTATTCTTATTACTAAAAGTTTCAGGTTGCTAAGGGCAATCTCTGTCTAAATTTTGAAGAAATCTAAGTCTAAACTAGCTGTATTCAGGGTGAATGGGGGAAAGATTTCTCTTTTATTAAAGAAAAGAGTAGAAAATTGCCCTCTTCTGATTAGAAAAAGACTATCCTAGTTCCATGTTGTTAGGCTAGAGATTCATTAATCTCTTTGTCTGAAAAGAGAGGACACAGGGGAATCAGAGGGTCTAGCAAACACATCAGACAGCCTGAGAATTTCTGTAACTGAGATCTTTCACGTTTTACAACCCAATTCACAGTCACTGCCTCCTTTACTGACCTTTCAGACCTGTATGATTTTCTGGCCCCTGTAAGAGTTTTCCTGTATTTTGTTCTTCAAGTGGGAAGTGCTTATCCATGGATGTAATTTCTTTTCTGCATACAGTGACCCAGGTATCACTATTTTCAAGAAGCTGGTAGCACAGTGGATGGAGCTGTGGGGCTGGAATCAGGAGGATCTGAATTCAAATCCACTATCAAAAACATAATAGCTATGTGACCCTGGCCAAGTCCCTTAAAAAATAAGTTCTTCTTGCCTCAATTTCCTCAACTGTTAAATGGGGATAATGATAACACCTGATTCACAGGGTTGTGAAGATTAAATGGGATAGTTGTAAAATAACACTTAACATAGTACCTGGAACATTATATGTAGTATGTGTATGTATACATACATATATACACACATATATATGTATATATAATATATGTAATATAAATGCTTATTCCCTTGCCTCTCCCATCCCCTTCCTTCTCTTTCGCCCTTTTCAGACTTCTCTTTAGCTAGGCTAAAGGTTATCTCCTCTCCTATGCTAGGGAGAAGGAAAGAAAGGGGGTAAGGTTGGTGGGGGGAGAAGGTAGATGAGTTCAGGAGGAGGGGATGGGGTAGGTGGGGGGGGGAATGAGGGGCGGGATGACAGGCACCAGTTCTTTCTTCCTGATTGACTTACACAGGAGAAAGTGAGTCCCTGTCCTCACCTCATCTTTGATGCCTATAGGTCTCTGCCTAGAAAGAGGACGTCAGGTCCTTCTTAAGTAAGGTTTTTGTTACCACTAATGTACTTCTGCCCTTTCGTCTCCATAGGCTAGAGCTGACATCTGCATCCTCTTCCCTTAGTGCTAAAGCCGCTGACAGTTTTCCATTCTTCTGTCTTCCCAATGATCTGGAGACAAAAAGGCAGGGATATCTCTTACCACCCTGCCTGCGTTCAGTGCTTCTATCTTTTCTCCAGCAGGGTACAGAAAAGACAGAAGGCCACTCCTAGTGGCTGTCGCCATTGATCGAGAGGCTGATCCCCTTGGAGACATTCATCTAAGGTTTCATGTCAGGAGGATATAGATGCTGAAATCCCCCAAAGAGCAGAGGAAGTGGGGTTACCAAGTGCTTTTTAAGCTGGGAGTGGGAAGGAGGGGAGAGGAGGTCAGGGTTTACACTGTGGCCTTTTCTTTTAAAGTCCAGGCAAACCAAAAAAGTGAGCTGTTCTTTTCTTCCCCTTCCCCACTCCTCTCCCCCCCCCATAATGGAGAATCTGAAAGTTTGATGTGGAAGAGACCTCAGAGACCAGTCTACTCTAACCTCCTCATTTGAATACTAATAGCTAGCATTTATATAGCAAAGCACTTTACAGATATTAGCATTTTATCATTACAACAACCTTGGGAGGTAGGTGCTGTTATGATTTCTCCTTTAAAGATGAAGAAAACAAGACTAAATGACTTGTCCAGGGTCACACAACTAGTTAATCTCTGAGGCTGAATTTCAATTCATGTTTTTTTTTCTTTTTTGGAGGGGGGATGGCAGGGCAATTGGGGTTAAATGATTTGTCCAAGGTCACACGGCTAATGTGTCAAGTGTCTGAGGTCAGATTTGAACTCAGGTCTTCCTGACTCCAGGGCCGGGGCTCTATTCACTGAGCCACCCAGTCACCCCTCAACTCAGGTTTTCTTGACTTTGGGTCCAGCACTCTAACCACTGTGCCACTCAGCTGCAGATGAAAGCTATAAAGCTCAGATACATGAAATGAATTTGAAAAAGTCGTATGCCTCATATTTACATAGTACCTTAAGGTTTTTAAATCACTTCATATACATGTTTGCATACACGTGTGTGTTGTTGTCATAGCTATTGTTGAGTCATTTCAGTCGTGTCCAACTCTTTGCGAACTCATTTTGGGGTTTTCTTAGCAAGAATACTGGAGTGGTCTACCATTTCCTTCTTTAACTCATCTTACAGATGAGGAAACTGAGGCAAGCAGGGTTAAGTGACTTGCCCAGGGTCACACAGCTAATAAGTGTCTGAGGATAGATTTGAACTTAGGGAGGGAAGTCTTTCTGATTCCAAGCCCAGTGCTCCATCTGTCTGTCTGTCTGTCTATCTATCTATCTATCTATCTATCTATCTATCTATCTATCTATCTATCTGTCTTTCTATCTGTCTGTCTGTCTATCTGTCTTTCTATCTATCTATCTATCTATCTATCTATCTATCTATCTATCATCTATCTATCTATTTATCTGTCTACTATCTATCTATCTGTCTGTCTGTCTTTCTATCTATCTGTCTGTCTGTCTGTCTGTCTGTCTTTCTATCTAATCATCTGATCCTTATAACAGTCTTGAGAGGAGGGTGCTATTATCATTATCCCCTTCTATAGATGAGAAAACTGAGGGGTTGAGAGGTTAAGCAGCCTCTGTGAACCAGGCTTGCATGGCTAATAAGTTTCTGAAGTGGGATAGGAGCCCAGGTCATTTGATCTGAGTCTAACACTATCCATTATACCACACTACCTATCAAGAAGAGAAGCCTATTCTCCCTTTTTTGACCACACCACACTCTCATGTTCTTTAAAAACATCCCTTTTCTTAGAACATACCAGTTGTATGGGGGGCCGTGTGCTCTCTGTTGTGTTAGATGATCTTTCCTCTTCCCCTCTCCCCTATTAATGAGTAGTAAATAATTGTTTAAGGAGGCATCATGGTTCTCTAGGATGAACACTGACTCTGGAGTGAAATTGAAATCCCACCTGGCATGCTTACTATCTGTGTGACCTTGGGCAAGCCATTTAACTCCCACGGACCTCAGTTTCCTTATCTGCATGCAGTACTCCTTCTGGAATCACTTTCCCTGGTCCTTACTGGCCCTGGCAAGTTGGATCCCCAGAATGTATCTGACTACTGCTTTCCTCAGGGATCTGCAGAGAACCTTGAGGGGCTGAGAGTTTCTAATATAATCACTCATGAAGCTATATTAGAGTGTTCCCTAACAGAAATTAAGTAGTTAACACCTTCCCAATATCAATCTACCGGTTTTTATCAATTAGCTTTTGCACAGGGGAGTTTGGTAAGAAGGTATAGCAAGGATCAATGCACAAAAATATCTCCATGAATTGATATGTTCACTTCCCTTTTTTCAAATATTGGTCCCTGGTGATAATGGGCTCAAAATTAAAGGGTTTGGCCCAGAACATCCTCCTGCCAAAGCAAATGAACAAACCACACACATGTGTGTGCACGCGCACACACACACACACACACACGCACACACACCAAAAAAAGAAAAACTGAACAAAAAAGAAGAGGCACATTCTTCTGAGCACAGGTCCCTTAGATGTGTAACTTGTATTTTTTTTATGTGAAATTTGTGCCTACAGTCCGCAAGGAGCACATGTGAGTAGGAATCTGTGTGTAACAGTAAAAAGAGGGATGAATTTAGATTCAAGCCTAGGTTCAGATCTGTTTTGACTTTTACTATCTATGGTACCATGGGCACCTTGACAATTCTGTACAGGGCAAGGGGACTCATGTTCTGGGACAAAGTATCTAAGGTGAAACCCCTCAGTGTGCTTATCTGTAAAACAGGGACAAGAGTAGGGTGGCTATCTCAACAAAGAATTTTTGAGGAAAGCAGATTTTTAAAAAAAAGTTGTGAAGACAAAAGTTATTATTAATTATTATTATGAAGCCTTTCTTGGAGTCTTGACCTCCTCTTGTCCTAGACTAAACTCTTGAGCCAAAAGATCATTACAGGCTGTGAGTTCTACCAGTCTGGTGGATGGGTCCCTTGTTTAGTAAGGCATTGTCTTTTTGTCCTTTTTTCCTGAGAGCTTCAGACCAGGCTGGCTCTCTTACAAATAGTTGCTTTAACAAAGACCAATACACAGAGGCACAGCTTTTCTACCTCTCCTCCTTATATTCATGGCTTTTAATATTCAGAGAGCCTTTTGCCAATATACAGATCCTTGTATGCTGGGAAGACCAGAGCCAGGCTCTGATGTATTATTGATAGGATAGTAATTTACTCTTCTAGGGTTGTATCTACAGTGTATACCATTAGCACAAAATATTAAATTACCAGTGGGTTGTATATATTTGTCTATTCGGGGTTTGGCTCAATGATATTTGCCTTTCACTGTAGTAAAAATGATCATGAATAAAGCAAGCAGAGGCAATATTATTTTTTGTTGTTGCAAGGGAATTTTGATTAAAGTATTTTTTCCCTGTGTTGTATTGGGTGGGAACTGTGCCTTGTAATGAAGACATGAAACATAAAATAAATGAAATCAGCCCGAAGAGATGGATGGAGCTGTTGAAATGCCCAAGTTCCCCTTGTCCCCCAACCTATTCCTGGGCCAAGTTTTTCCTTCCTATGGTCATGTGTGTATAGGAGACAGAACAAAGCATGTTGAGTTGAAATATGGGCTTAAACTAAACTCTATTAAGGCCAGTAATAAGGCTACCCCTTGCTCTTTTGGAAGAGTGATTTTGCACTGAGGTTTGCAAGGGTCTTGGAAATAGACTGATGTCCTAACACAGAGAAGGTCTTAGTGATGTCAGTTCCCCCAGGTGGACATGAGGCATCTCATTCTCTGATCTTCATTTTGGCTGTTTCTTTCCACTTGCACAAAGATCAGGGAGGGCATCACCTTCTTCCTCTTAGTAAGAGGCTTCACTTTATCAGGACCAACAGGAGGGAGTAAATGGAAGCAAATACCAGGCTTTGGCTTTCTTTTATTCTGACTTGGAAAATTCCCTTAAAACTGGGAGTGGGAAAAGGAATGTGTGTATGTGTATGTGCACACAAGTATGTGCACAAATGTGCCCAGGTTGGTGTCTACCAATATACTCTGATTCTCCTATTCTCTATTTTAAATAGATGAACACTTTTGGTTTGGTCCAATGAAGCAGTGAGGCGCAGTAGAGACAGGGTTAGACTTGTGAAGACCCTTATTTAAAAAGCTGCCTCTCACATGGACTATTTGGGATGACCAAGTTATAAGTCTTAGAATAAGGGTAATAATACATGTAGGAGCTATCTCAAAGGACTTGAACAAGAAGAAGATAATGGATATAAGGCAGTTCTCATCTCTGGAAGCCCTACCTAAGTCCTGGTTATCAACCTTTTGCAAGGCTCTGGGTGACTAGGAGAGTGGTTGTATGTTGAATGCTGGAAACCCAAGCAGGAGGGTTTACTTGGGAGCCGCTGGACTTTCTTAGTTCTGCTAAGGACTGGGGGAGGCATTCTCTTTTTAACCTGCCTCAGGGTTTGAGATTAGAGAGGCTCTTGGTAGTTAGTTACCTGGGGAGAATCAGAGCTTAGGTAGGTGAATGACAAGATGATGGGACAGGGCAGGTGGAAACCTTTGGTACTGCAAAAGAAAACATCTAGCCATTTTAAGTGATTGGGCTAGTTTGGCTGCCTAGGGCACATTCTGGAGGAAACCGGTTTTCCCAAAAGCTTGTCAGATTCAGCCTTTGTTCAAAGGCCCACCTGTCTCAGCTTATACTGCACCCCAGGCAGTGTCCAGAATTGGTTGCTCCAGCAGAAGGAGGCAGGCATCCTGCTACTGAATCTGAAGCTAGTAACAATGAAGGCTTAGAATCCCCTTAAGTCAGGCACAGATTCCATTAAACCTCAGTTCCCTCCCAACCCCTCTCTTCCTGTCACTCTCCCCTTTCTCGTTTGTCCCTAAGAGATTGAATGTGAAGTAGAAAATCATACAGAATAATAAATCCAATGAATCCTATGTTAAATCTCTCAAAGCAAATCATATGTTCTGACAGAAGGTGTATTATTTGTTGTTGGTTTTTTCCTTTTAGACTTGCACTAAGCCTGGTGTTTTGAGCTTGTGTCTTTAGAGGAGCCCTATAAAGGCAATTACAACTGGTGAATGATTAATGCTAGATCTGACATTTTTACGTGTCAAATACATTTAAGCACATTAACCTTTACCGGATTTACGCTAGTACCTTACAAGATATATCTTACAGAGATCCTGGAATATCTGCAAACTGTCTCAACTTAAATCTTATTTACATTCATTTTATTATAATATAAATGGGTTTTAAAAGTCTTAATGTAATTTGTTGCTGTTCTTCCATTCCATACATCTCGCAGGAATCTGAATGAAGCAGTGTTTTTCCTTGTTGATTACAAATAGATGGGTTCGCCAACAGCTTGGGGACAGAGAGTGAGAGACGTCCATTTCCCATTTTCTCCCTCTCCCCTCTCCCCTCTCCCCCAGCCAGGTTCTCCACATCTGCTCAGAAGGGAGAAGGCTAAGAAAACAGAGGGATCCCCAAACATAACGGCTAAGAGAACGGTCACAGAAATCTGTAAAATTTACGGCAGCCAGTCTTGGGTAACCTTTTAATTCTTTCCTGGTGGCAGACAAATAGACATTCCTAAGATATTAACTTTTACAAGGGGTAGAGATCAGAGGGAGCTAGTCCCGTTCTTGGTGCCTGGTCCAACGTGTGTATCACCTTGTCCCACCCCAGTCCTCCTTGCGGGCTAATTTTAGTTCCAAACGTTCTTGTTTCTTCTCCTATGTCAGAACTAATTTTGAGGTGGCTGCTGGTGCTGAGTCAACTCCACGCCTCTTATGCTTCACCCCACTGAAATCTGATTAGATATGAGACAGACTCCGGTGGAATGAAGGACAAGAGAAACTCATGGATCATTCTGAGCTCTCATCTTCAGAGCATCTATAGCCAAATGCCAACCTCACTATACATGGACAGGGTTGCCACTGGTCAGGGGGCTATCAAATAACAGGGCTGTGTTAAGGATCTCAACCCTTGGTTCCTCTGGGTACTCTACATAGGAAAATTAGCCTTCAGATGGTTAAGTACCCTACTTAGCATTGCCCCCAAAGACAGGCTGAGCCAGTCACAGAAAGCAAGAGAAATTTTTGGGCAGTCTCTTGGCTCCAAAGAAGAAGCTTGACATTGACCTAGAAGGGGATATCAGTACATCTGCACCCTCTTTCTCTCTGTGTGTCTCACAGTCTTATCCTGAAGTTCATGCCCAAATGTGGGGCCTTGGTTTGGGAGATGTCCTAAAACTGTTTTAGAAAACTTTAGGATATCATTGACAAATTGGGGGGGGGGAGGAGAAGAGAGAGAGGAAAAGAGGGAGGGAAGGAGGCAGGGAGAAAGAGAGAGAGAGAAAGAGAGAGAGAGAGAGATGGGGGTGGGGAGTAGGGACTGTTACCTCTTCCCTCCAAAATGGAGTAAACAAAAGAAGAGGAGGCATGAGTAGAATTTGGAGGACCCAATCGTATTCTGAAATGAATAGAAAAGTAGTGAAAGATCTCTTAATAGTCCTTGGGTTGCTGGAACAGTTAGGAGGATGGGAACTCCTGGCATCACAATTTCAGGCTTGGCCAGGAAAACTAGCCCCAAATTGGGTGAATCTCCCCCACCCCATTCAGTTTCCTAGATCTCCCTTGAAACTACCTTTCCCACCTCCCAGCAAACTGCATCTTTGTTTATCTTAAGTGTAGCTCTTTTTGATTGGGTGAGGACTGGCTAATAGGAACAAGAGAAGGATAAATTACATGTGATTTTCGCTCCTCTGTAAGCTTCAGAGATTTTTGTTTTTGAGCTAGTGGATAGAGAGAGATCTAACTTCCTGGGAACCGTTAAATTTTTTTTTCTTTAAAAAAAAATCACCCACCAATCAACCTATTGCTGTCTAAGTATATTCCTGCCTCTCCCTCTACTCTGTTCAGGCATGTTCTTGGCTCTATGTTAAGTCCCATAAAAGGATGGTCTTAGCATCAACGTGCAGATGGGAATGAGTCTGGGCAATTCTACCTTATTATTTGGAATACTTTCTTCCTGGGGCATGTTCTGACCTGATGCTGAGATACAGTCTCTTAACATTGTCACAATTTTCCCTGCAACCCATGTTCTCTGCCCTTCTCCTCTACCTGGCTTGGACTTTTGAACTCATGTTTAGCAGAAAAGATACAATGCAAAGACTTACTCTAAATTTTAAATGCTTAATTATCCACAGGAAAATCATCCAGTTTGTGGGCTATTCAGAATCCTTGATTTTCTTCTCTTTTGTTTTTGATCCCTCTCATTTGCACCTCACTCCCATTCCAGAGATGGGTCCAGAAAAGAAAAAAAAAGATGAAACTCAGCAGCATGATGTAGTGAATAATGCACTGGACTTGGAGCAAAATAGGCCTGGGCGTAAATCCCACCTCAGATACTTTACTAGCTGGGTGGTCCTCAGGCAAGTCACTTAATCTCTCTGTCCCTCAGTTCTTTCATCTGAAAAATGGGGACTTAATGTCCTCTAAGGGTCTTTCTACCTCTAAATCTTATTCCTGATCAGAGGATTGTCATAATCTGGAAAGGTGGTAGGTAGAGGAGTAAGAAGTCAGAATGTTGCTAAAATGTGTAAGGGAAAGGTTTGATTTCCATTGTTAGAAATTATTTTGGGGGCTTTCTGGGTTTTAGTTCTATCCTTAAAGCATCAGTGGGTACCCTCTCATCATTCTTCTCTGATTCAGCAATCCCAGCGGACTTGAATCCCATATCTATTCTATATCTGAAATATACACATTTGTCTCTTTGAGACTTAACCTTCTCAGGTGCTCTGGAGTACCCATCTAAAACAAGACCTTCCTTCCCTTCCCCACAAAACTAACCCCAAGTAATGGAATCTCAGCTCTAGTTCCTAAGAGGTATGGAAGCCCCAATCTGTCACACTCGAGACAATACCTCAATGAGCTGTATATCCCTTTCCATCCCAGTTAAATATAGGGCTAGAACCAAGGGAAGAGCTCATAAAAGCAGTTGGCTGGTTCTTAGGCCTCATATTCTATTCCCTGGGTTCTATCACCCTCCTCATCTTGGGTTAATTTTTGACCCAGTTAATGGTTGAGGGGGCCATGGATCAAATCATAAAAACTATGGAGAATGCTCATCCTAAGGACCTGTTAGGGATGGTGTCCTCATATACAGAAGAGTGGGGTCTAGAATTTCCTACCATAGTTCCTTTCTCCATTAAGGCCAAATCGACCATTCCCTTTATTAAGCAAATCTCATATCTGCCTGGCACAGTAGGGACAGCAATAATAACATTAACAATAGGGACAGTGATTCTCAAGATACTTCATCAGTTCTAATGTTTGAGTTCCCATTATCAGTGAAAACTCAAGGTCCTTGGAATCCAGAGTAATAAAAATATAGTGCTTGAAGATTTACAAAACCCTCGCCCTTTCAATGTAATATCTCAGCTGATTCTTATAACCTTTCCCTGGAAGGTTTGGGTTATTATTATTCCCTTTTTACTGAGAAAGAAACTGAGGCTAAGAGGTTAAGTGACTTGCCCAGGGTCACACAGCTAGTAAGTGTCAGAGGCAAGACTTTCTGATTCAAGTCTTTCTGAGTTCCAGGTTAGTGCTCTATTCATTTACTACATAAAAAACTCTTTAATGCTAGATCTTTTGTTTGAAATGTGACAAGTTAAGAAATTTTAACCTCAGAGATAGTAGCTAGTTTGCTCCCAGGGGCAACTCTCTTATTCCTCAGGCTTCTTACCACCCTGGTTTCCATTAGATCTTTATCCTCCTGTGAACCAATGACCACACCCACTTTGTCCCATTGCTCTACTCACCCCCCTCACTGTGCTTTAGTAAAGAGTCCCCAAAGAATCCCAGAGGCTCACACTTACCTGTGTTTTCAGGTTTTGGGTCCCAGTCTTGAGCTTGGTTCGAAGTAAAAGGACTAGAGTAAGGATGTTTTTAAGGAAGACAGCAGAAGACAGATATATGAACAATTATAGGGTGGTGCAGAAAAAGGATGCCAGAGTAGCAAAGATGAGAAAGGGGAGTATTTATCTGTCCTGGAGCTTTTTTTCTGAGCAGCAAAGAAGAGAAAACACTTACTGTATAACAGGTCCTAGGCTAACCCTTTTGTCTGGACCGAAGAGCTGTCCCAAGCAAAGGGGGGGAGGAGGGCTGCTGGATATGGAAATTCCACTCTTCTTGCTGGAACTGTTTTGTGGTTGTTTCACCCCCACCCCCTTGTCCTTCCTGAAAAGAAAACGTCAGAGTAGAGAAAGGTAGGATTGAATCAAAAAGAGTAAGGAGGGCAGGATAGAAGAGGTCAGTGAGAGAGTAAGGAATTCTGATGAGTTTTTAAGAACAGAAAGTGAAAGATAATAATGGAAAAAAAAGAAATGAGTTTAAAAAAAGCAAGTAAGAAAGATGAAGAACAATTCAGCCCATTTTAAGTCGGGCCCCTCAGTTTCACTTCTTATTTATGCTTCAGTATAGGAAGCTTCAAGTTACCTGCTGGTCCCAGCCAATCGAAAGTGAAATTCATCTGTAAGCCCTGCCCCTCTGAACCTCCTCCCTTTGCAGCCATGAATGTTGAGGTATCCCTGCCCAGGAGCCTCACCTTCCTGTTGTTCTCCTGAAGTGGTCAGAGCTTACAGTGAAAGACAAGATCTCTGTAATCCTAGAGACCCTACAAGCTACCTGTGTCCCCCAGTCCCTGATGGTATCCATTTCTCCTCCTAAAGGGATCTTGAGGGGGAGGGAACTGGAGGTGGGAAAAAGGGGAAAGGTAAAGATCTGCTCTATCTGCCTTGTGAGTGTGGTTTGGGGGGAAGAGGAGTTACAGGAACATTTCTGCCTCCCTTGGTGTGAAGTGTGTGTCGCTGTAGTCCACCACCACCTTCCTGATTTCTCCCCTCTGTCTCTCTTTAGTCATAGAACTTTCAAAGCTGGAAGGGACCTTCAAGATCGCTTATAGCCCAAACCATTCATTTTACAGATGAGGAAACTGAGACCAGAGAGTTTAAGTGATATAGTAGGTAGAAGACCTGAGATTCAATTTCAACTCTTCTGACTTCAGATCCATTGCGATTAGTGAGATGCAAGTTGGCGGCATATCCCAGTCTAGAAATATAACGGAATCTCTGAAAGGGGAAATTGGTTCCAAATTCAGGCTGTCTTCAGCAGTGCCCTGCTGGGCTCTAATCTTTCAATGAGATAAATTAAGTTATTTCTGAGTTTCAGTCAAGCTGAAGGATTAATTTACTGGAGAGTAGAAAAACCCAACAGGGAAAGGGTGTTAATGACCTTCTCTTTGGGAATGACTGGATTTCCCTTCTGTTTTAAAGAAGCAAGTGGCCATTAGAATCCAAAATGTCAGCAACATGCTCTCAAATTTGATACTCTTCTGGGAGTAGGGAAAAGGAGAAGGAAACGGAAGGTGGATGGGTGTGTTGGAGGAGCCTGGCTATTGGTGGTAGTGGTGATTGCTTTCAGCAAACCAATGGGCTAAAAGAAAAACAAAGCAAAACAACATACAAAACAAACATTATAAAGGTTACTAGGTACCAGGCACTGTGCTTTGCATGTATGGAAATGCTTTCATATGTTTAAAACTTTGTAGGTGAGCAATTTATAAAATCAAATCTCTTTCTTTTCTTGCTTCTTTATTCTCCCTCTGGGGAATGAGCACCATGCAAAAGAATTTTGGATTTGGGGCCCTAATCCTTGCTTTCTTGAGGGCTGTGTTCTTTTGCAGGAAAAAAACCAACAATAACACATTTTTCCTAAAATTTCCTTTCAAGTATAGCCTGTTTCAGAAGTCAGAATGACCTTGTCCCAATCTAGGCTAATTAGCAGCAAGAGACAGTGACTTTGTGTCTTTTTGTTGTTGTTCAGTTATATGCAACTCTTTGGCAGAGATATTGGAGAGATCTGACATTTTCTTCTCCAGCTAATTTTACAGATGAGGAAACTGAGGCAAACAAGGTTTAGTGACTTACACAGGGTCACCTAGCTAGCAAGTGTCTGAGGTCAGATTTGAACTCGGGAAGTAAGTTGCCCTGTCTCCAGGTCCAGCACTCTATCTACTGCACCACCTAGCTGCTTCTAGTCTCTATAACCCTCATCAAAGCAGGGACAGGCAGAAGGGGTGGCTAATGTGGACATGACTGTGTCCTGAGAGGTAGGAAGTGGAGGGTGGTTTCACTGATATTTAGGAGGACTAAGGGTGGCGTTTTGGGGGACTAAAGAGTCTTGAGGACTCCCAGATCCAGCCACACCTTCTGTGATTGTTATACTGTTAGCTGTTTACCCAAAGACACACCTAGCTCAGGCTTGTCCGTGGCAGAACCAAGATGAAAAACCAGGTCTTTTGAGTCAAAACCATCCTGGTTCTGCTACTAACAAGCCTGAGTTTTTACTCTGTGTCTTTCTGCTAAGACTATGTGTCTTTTTTTTTACTGTAACTAGTCTATCTCTTCTAATACTTTCAGTTCTTAACATTTATGTGCATTTATGATCATTTCTCAAAGATTTGTTGTTAAAGAAGATCACCAAACCCATCTATTGCTCCTGGTCAAGGCAGGATCAACTTTAGTGGGGTGCTCTCTAGAGCAGGGAGGCATCAATGACTCTGCCTTGGTCCAACAGAGCATAGGTTCAGAGATTTAAAGCTGAGAGAGACCCAAGAGGTTGGCTTGCCCTCAGCCTGTTGTGGTTATTCAGTCATTTCAGGTATGTATGACTCTTTGTGACTCTATTTGGGATTTTCCTAGAAAAGATATTGCGTTGGTTTGTCATTTATTCCTCCACCGCATTTTCTAAATGAGGAAACTGAGGCAAGACAACTTGCCCAGGGTCACACAATTAGTGAGCGTCTGAGGCCATATTTGAACTCAGGAAGATGACTCTTTTTGACTCTTGGCCTGGCGCTCAGTCTGCTGAGCCACCTTGCTGCCCAACCCTCACCCTACAGAGAAGGAAACAGAACCAGAGAAGTAAAAATAACTTGCTCATATCATCTAAGAAAAAAGGGTCACCAAAGTTATGTCAGGATTTGATCTTGTGTTCTCTGACTTCAAATCCACTACATTTTCCCATTGTACCTATCTTGTTCTTCTGTCCTGATCTGGTTTTCCTTACTTGATCTCATTTATAAGAAAAAAACCACCAGTGACGCTTGCCATAGCCAAGCCCACACAGGACCAGGACCATTTTGAGCTGTCTTATAACAGTAGGTTTAATCAGAAAGTGCCACTAGGCCACTAAACACCTACATGTAATTCCTGCTCCAGGCATCAAGAGAAAGAAGCCTGGAAGAGAAGGGTAGCCAAGCTAGGCTAGATTCTTAGTAGAATGCTAGCCACATTCTTCCTCCAGCTCCCCTCCAAGAGCCAAATACTTGTGTGGTCCTGAGGGTGTGTCTTCTTTGACCTCCAAATTTGTTTGGTAAAGGAGTCAGATTTGTGTGTGTGTGTGTGTGTGTGTGTCTGCTTGATGACTTGGCTCAGAAGGTACAGCAGGGGCAAACTCAGATCTATCTAGACTTTTAGAAATTGTTAGCTGTAAATCACTGGGTTTATTTATTTTTCATTTAAAAAAATTATTTATGACTATCAAAAAAAAATACCAGGTGAAGTACCTGGGGGTTTCCTGGCAGTGAGTGGAACTTGTTGCTTGAGATCCCTAGATGTAATAGCAGCAATAATAATGCTATTTCATATCCGTATAGTTCTTTACAAACGCTTTCCTTTTCTTCTTTTGTTGCTTGTCGTTAGTTTTGAAAAAACATAGCTACAGCTTCCCTAAAGGTTTCTGTCTAACCCTTAAAACAAGAGTCATTGCTCCTCTTCAAAATGAAGGACGAAGCACAACAACCTTTTCCATAAAACGCGGCCTTGAGGTCCATGTCTGGGTCCTGCCTCCTTACTGTGAGAACCCAGGCTGGACAATAAAAGCTCAGGGCCTCTCCCTTCCGGATAGCTTTTCACTTTCACTCTCTAGGAGGCATTTCACAGTCAGCAAAAACCCCAAACATTTGAATGGTTGTTTTGTGCCAAGTGCTGGGGGCCCAGAGGAAAATAAAAACATGATCCTTCCCTTCAAGGAGCTCTCGTTCTAACAGAAGAGGCAGCATGCACATACCGATGTACTTACAAGCTGTACACAGGGTAAATGGGAGATTACCTTAGAAGAAATAGGGATAGTGATAGTAAGTAAAGGTAATGGTGTGTATATGTGTTTATATGTGTGTTTCATGTGTTAAGCTGAGGAATAACAATATTCAGAAGATTTTAGAGTAGTGTTAATATAAAATAGTGTTGATATAAAATAATAGTTAACCTTTATATTGTTACATTTATATAATTCCTACTATGGTCTATACTATATTAAGTACTTTATTAAATGTTATCTATGACAGTCCTGGGAGGTAGGGACTATTATCATCCTCCTTTTCCAGATGAGGAAATGGAAGCAAATAGCATTTAAGTGACTTGCCCAGGGTCATACAGCTAGTAAGTGTCTGAGGCCAGATTTGAACTCAGGTCTTCCTGGCTCCAGGCCCAGCCCTCTGTCCACTGTGACACCTAGCTCCCCTCAAAAGTACAGAGCAGTGTGGGACACTGTAAATCACACTGGATTTGGAGTCTCAGAACCAGGGATGGAATCTCAGCTCTACCTACCTACATGTTCTTGAACATGCTACTACTCTGGGCCTCAGTTTCTGTATTTATAAAATTGTGCTGCGTAATTTCTAAGGCTTCTTTTAACTTTAAAGCCCGTACATTGGCATGCATCTTTCCACCAAAGCACTATTTCACGAAATAGGAGTTACTTGTTTCCAGTCTATATTTCCTACCTGGTCATTTTCATATTTAGGTAGCAATCCCTCTTGGCCCACAGCCCCTGTTTCTTCTGTTTTATGAGCTCTGCTAACAGATCCCTAATACTCTTTCCACTGTAATCTCCAACCCCATACTTTGGGGTAGCATCTTTGGCCTGGCACTCCCTACCAAAATCATGTTTCTTTTTGTTCAATAACACTTGGACACTGATGAGCACCACCAAGACAAGGCTAGTCTATATGGAGATGGAATGGTAAGGGTAGGGGAGATGGACAGAGAGCCATCAGTTTGTTCCCAGAAACCTCTCAATTCTTGCAGCTTGAAAAGTTCATTGAGATGGGTAGTTTGAATGGCAACAAAATAAAAAACTGGATAAGGGGAAAGCAGGCCCATCCCAACAAGTCCTCCCCAAATAAATAATTAAAAAATAGATCTCATCTGTCTGGTCATCTCTTTTGGCTTCTACCCCATAAAAACCCAAAATACGTTTTACTCCAAATTCATATCTATAGATCTGGCTTAGCTTCCTTTCTCTTGCTGGCCATGGTGACTAGGAATAAATAGTTGAACTTGGTTTTGCTGCAGGCAGAGCAGGCTAGGAGCCTCAGGCTCCCCTACAGTGTTGTGTTAGTGTTAGACAAACCACTGGGAGCAGGAGAAAACCACCATCTGGGTAGGTGTTATGTGGTCCAAAGGACCAGAGCTGAAAAAATTCAGCAAAGAGGAATAGGCCACTTGCCCAGCTCTTCCTTTTTCTCTGTTAATTCCAGGGCTCTGGACTTCCTCTATGGGAATGAACCGCAGAATCATGTTATTGCAAATTTGACATTGGGATAGACTTAAAGGTCATCAACTCCAACTGTCTCATTTTATAGACAAGGAAATTGAGGCCCAGAAAAATTAAGGGACTCACTCAGGTTCTTATAGCTAGTAAGTTATAGAGCCTGGATTCCATTCCAAGCCTACTGATTCCAAATCTGGTGTGCTTTCCAGTATCCCATATTTGTTCCCCTGTCTGCATTTCTCTAAGAGTAGTAAATGATAAAGTTGGGATTTGAATCCAGTTTTCTCCAACTCCAAATCCAATACTCTTTACTAAAATGATGAGTAATACAACTTTGCAATAATAAATTAACCTTTTACTGAGAAATTCCAGAACATGGAGCAAGAGTGATGAAACTTGGCTTCTATATCTAGATAGGTCACTGGGCAAAGCATGCTACCTTCTGGAGCTTGGTTTCCCCATATACATAAGTGGATGGCCAAAGCAAACCCTTTTACCTGTACAAGTGAGCCCATTCTATTCCATTTTCTTCAGCAGATTGTCCTTCACTCTCTCACTTATCTTTAATCTCTTCCTGTCTCTGGGATACTTCTTTACTGCCTACAAACATGCTCAAGTCCTCCTCATCCTCCCAAACCCCTCACTTGATCCTTCCCTCCCTGTTATCACCCCATATCTCTTCTACTGTTTGTGTCTAAACTCCTTAAGAAGGTTGTCTCAAATAGGCTCCTTCACTGACTTTCCTCTCTCTCTCTCTCCTTAATTCTCTATAATCTCGCTTCCTACCTCACCATTAAACTGAAACTGTATTCTCAAAAAATCACCAGCCATCTCTTAATTGTCAAATCCGATGACCTTTTGACCTTTTCTCAATCTTCACTCTTCTTGAGCTCTCTGTTGCCTCTGACATTGTCCATCACCCTCTTCTCCAGGGTTCTGTCTTCTTGTGAGGTTTTCTGGCACCATTCTGTCTTGGTTTCCCTCCTAACTCTCTCAGTCTCCTTTACCAAATCTTCATCCAAGTGATACCCACTAACATTGAGCGTCCCCCAGCCCCACAGTCCAGGACCCTCTTTCTTCTGTCTCTATACTGCTTCACTTGGTGATCTCATCAGCTATAGAGGATTTAATTATCATCTCTAACCTGAGGATTCTGAATTGTGTTTATCTAGTCCTAATCTCTCTGCTGACCTCCAGACTCTCATCTCCAATTGCTTTTCAGGCATCTTGAAATACATGTCCAGTAGACATTTAAAATGTATCATCTTTCCCCCTAAATCCTCTTCCTTTTCAAACTTCCTTATTACTGTGTAGGGCAATACCACCCTGCAAGTCCTTCAGGATTGCAACCTCTGTGTTATCCTCAAGTCCTCACTCTCTCTCACACTCTCCCACCCCATATCCAATCTCACACAGAAGACCATCAGTTTCATCTTTGAAATGTTTCTCAAATATACCTCTTCCTTTCCTCTGATTCTGCTACCAGCCTGGTACAGGCCCTCTCATCTTCTATGTCTGGACTGTCATAGTAGCCTGCCAGTGGGCCTGCCTGTCCCAAGTCTCTCTCCACTCCAATCCAGTCTCCATTTAGCCACCAATGATTTTCCTAACGCTCAGGTCTGACCTTGTCATCTCCCTACTCAGTAAAGTCTATGGCTCCCTATCACTTCCAGGATGAAATACAAGATTCTCTGTTTGGCTTCCAAAGTCCTTCATAACTTCTCCACCGTTTCAGTTTTCTTATCCTTTATACCTTATACCCTCCTAGGTATTCTTTGGGCCTGTGACCCTGACCATGTTGCTCTTCTGTGAATAAGGAACTCCATTTCTTGGATCCTGGAGGATTTCTCTAGTTGTCCCCCATGCCTGGACTGTTCTCCCTACTCATCTCTGCCCCTGTGCTTCCCTGGCTTTCCTTGTTTCCTTGGA
This sequence comes from Pseudocheirus occidentalis, assembly GCA_028646575.1. NCBI lineage: Eukaryota > Metazoa > Chordata > Mammalia > Diprotodontia > Pseudocheiridae > Pseudocheirus > Pseudocheirus occidentalis. The sequence continues at coordinate 92,763,362 of CM053593.1, forward strand.
GTCATAGCTAAAATACTGCCTTCTTTTGGTGGTAGTGCTGAGTCAGTTTTCAGTTGCATCCAACTCTTAAAAAAAAATTCCATTATGGGGTTTTCTTGGCAAAAATTCAGGGGTGGTCTGCCATTTCCTTCTCCAGTTCATTTAACAGATAAGGAAACTGAGGCAAACAGGGTTAAGTGACTTACCCAAGGTCTCACAGCTAGTGTCTGAGGCTAGATTGGAACTCAGGAAGACAAGTTTTTCTGACCCCAGGCCCAGTGCTCTTTCTATTGTGCCGGGGTAGCTGTCCCCAAGGAGCTTTTCCCAATCCCTTTTAATTATAGTGCCTTTTAGTTGGTCGTTTCCTATTTATCCTGTACATAGCTTATTTTGTTTACATATTCATTTGCATGTTGTCTCCACCATTAGATCATGAGCTCCTTGAGGCAGGTATATCCTTTTGCTTTTCTTTCTAACTGAAGCACTTAGCATAGGATCTGGCATGTAGTTGGTACTTAATAAATGTTTATCGACTGACTTACTGACCAATCTTTAGGCCTATCTGACAGAAGTATTCCACTGGGAGTTGTCACCGTGCTCCCTTCATCCCTGCAGCCCCATTCTTGCAACTCTCCTCTGTTCCGGGGAAAGGTCAGCCTCCATCAGCTGCCATGTTCTCCCTTCCCTTTCCTCCTATCCCTTCGTTTTTAACTCCCTTATATTGTTTTCTACCTCCTTTAGAATGTGAGCTCCACCAGGGCAGAGGCTATCTTTTTCTTTGCTCGTGTTTATATTCCCAGAATCTAGAATAGTAATTGGCAAATAGCTAAACTAATGCTTATTGATTTATGGACTTGACTTGAAATGCTATGTTTTGACTTCTGAATGAAAGACATAAAGTCAGTATATAGAAACAGAAATGATCAGGGAGTGAGATCAAGGAGAGATAGAGTACAAAGGAAGATTTGGCCCCTTGAGATAGGTCAGGGCATAGTGGGCTTTATTTATCTCTCATACCTATAAATGACAGAGAACGACTTGAATCTTTCATGGACTGGAGTCATGAAGAATCTGTAGCCTGGGTGGGAGGAGTTAGAGGCTCACAATGATATTTAGGATCTCTAGACTGCATAAAATCACTCCAGATTCTTTTCAATGCTGTGGCCGAATAAAAGGATGAGAGACGAAATGTAGCACAGTGGAAAAAGCACTGGACTTGAAGTCAGAGGACCCAGGCTCAAATCCCTCATTTAAGTTGCTTGGTGGTGTAATAAATGACATGTTAGAATTGGAAACAAGATAGATCTGAGTCTTTAGAAAAGACATCTACCAGGGGCAAAGCCATGATCAAAAAAAGAACTTGGGAAGCATCCTTCAAGAAATTCTCAAGGAAAATTGCCCTGATATTTTAGAACCAGAGGGCAAAATAGAACTTGAAAGAATTCATCAATCACCCCTTGAAAAAGATCCCCAAAAGAAAACTCCAAGGAATATTATAGCTAGGTTCCAAAGTCCCCAGATCAAGGAGAAAATATTACAGGCTGCCAAGAGGAAACAATTTAAATACTG
>CM053593.1:92765409-92806108 GCA_028646575.1 Pseudocheirus occidentalis
AGTATAATGTTCCAGGGGAAAATATGGTCATTCAGTGAGGTGGAGGACTTTCAAGCATTCTTGCTGAAAAAAACAGAACTGGACAGAAAATTTGACATTCAAACACAAGAAGCATAAGAAGGTAAACATGGAAAAGAAATCATAAGGAATTTATCAAAGTTGAACTATTTACATGCCACTATGGAAAAACAATAACAATAACTTTTGAAACTTTTCTTAGTATGAGGATAGGTGAAGGGAATACAAATGTGTGTATATGTGTGTGTATGTATACCTACACATATGTCTATATAGGAGGGTATATATGCATATGAATACATATCTGAGCATGTATGTATATGTGTACATAGAGAGTATAGGATCAATTGAATATGAAGGGATAATACCTTAAAAGGTGAAATTCCGAGGTGGGAGAGGACTAGAATGAGTGGATACAGGGACAGACAAAATGAGGTTAATCATCCCATATAGAAGAGGCAAGAGATAACTGTTACAACTTTACCTTCATTTACTCTCATTGAATTTGGCTTAGGGAAGGAACAACATAAACTCTAAACTGGGTATCATGCCACACAGGAGAGTAGGGGGCATGGGGATAAGAGGCAGGATGATGGAGGGGAGGGCAGGGTCTGGGGGACGGTTGCTGGAAGCACACACTTCAGTAAAGGGATAAGGACAGAGTAGAGAATAGAATGGGGGAGAGGGGCAGGATAGGAAGGAGGGACATATAATCAGCCTCTCACAATAGATGCGCTGCAGAGATGTCCTGCATAATTACACATGTACAGCCTGTATTGAATTGCTTGACCTTCCAGTGGAGGTGGGTGACAAGGGAAGAACCAAAAAAATCTAGAATTTAAAGCTCTACAATCAAATGCTAAAAAACAAAACAAAACACATATGTGTATATTATATATTAATTATATATATATACAATATACATATATATGTGTATAATAATTATATGTATATATAATTATTATTATTAACTACATGTAACTGGGAATTAATATATACAGGAGAGATGGATAGATGATGGATGGATGGATAGGCAGATGGAAAAATAGATGGATAGAGTGATAGATGCATAGTTAGACAAATATAAATAGATAAATGTATAGATGTGTGTATATATACACACATATTTTAAATCACATACATAGAAATGATAACAGAACATGGGAGTTGATGAGATTACCAAGCAAAATAACATGAAAAGGGGGCCCAGAACAGAGCCTTGGTAGATACCCATAGTTGGGTATAATTTGAATGAAGATCCAGCAAAGGAGACTGAGAAGGAACAATCAGACAGGAAAGAGAACCAGGGGAGGGCAAGGTTACAAAAACATGGAGAAAAGAGAGTATCCAGGAGGAGAAAGTGATCAATAGAATGCTGCAGACAGGTAAAGAAGGATGAGGACTGAGAAAAGACCATTAGATTCGGCCATTAAGAAATCACTGGCAACAATGGAAAGAGCAATTTCAGCAGAGTGATGAGGCTAGAAGCAGAGGGTTTAGAAGAAAGTGATAACAGAAGATGGAAACACCTGGTGAAGATGACTTTCTCAAGGAGTTTAGCTTCGGAGGGGAGGAGAAATACAAATTGCAGCAGAGATGGAGAGAACAAAGGAATGTTTTGCTTGTTTAAGAATTGATGAAATATTGGGGGTGGGTGAGGAGGAAAGAAGGGAAAGAATCTGGAAATCAAAGTTTTGCTTTTTTTTGTGTTAAATATTGTGTTTTACATGCAACCGGGAAATAAGATATACAGGCAATGGGGTATAAAAATCCATCTTACCCTACAAGAAAGTTAGGGGGAAATTGGGGGAGGACATATGAGAGAACAGATTGGGCAGAGGGATATTCAGTATGCTTGCTATTTGGGGATGGGGGCAGGGGAGAGATGGGGAGAAAATTTATAACCCAAAATCTTGTGGAAATGAATGTTGAAAACTAAAAAATAAATAAATAAATTTATTCTAAAAAATAATTGAGGAAATGTGGGTATGTTTGTTGGCAGCACCAGTAAAATGTGTGCTAATGCTGGAAATCCCAAAGTATCAATCTACTTATATAGTATCTTGCTTAGTATTTTTTAAATGGATTTCTGAACAATGTCTGACAAATTGAATCCAATTTTAAATGCACTAGTTAAGTGTCCTATCTAATGGGACCTTGAGTGAGCTTCTATGTAACTCTAGAATATGTGAGATCCTAATGTGGGTGATATGAAGGGTTTGCTTAAAGCAGGGTCTTTCTACATGCAGTTGTGTTATAATGGAAAAAGCATTGAATCTAGGGAAGTCATCCTACCTCTTGGAGGCTTAACTTCCTAATCTGCAAAATGGGGACAATGATATTTGCTAATATTTGCTGCCTCATAAGGTTCCTCTTGCCAGGATCAAAGGAGGTGAAATTTGAAAAGTGCTGTATAAATGTCAGCTATGACTGTGTCCTTTTTTTGTTTGTCTATAGTTGTAGTAAAAATCCCACAAGATCAGCTGGTGTGTGCATAATAGCCTTTGTGATCCTGTCCATCCAGTAAGCCACCATTCTTTACTTTGTTGGATACTTACTATTACAAATCTAGCAATATACCTGGTGCTCTAAAGCAATGGGATCAAACTCAAATAAAAACAAGTACAGCTAAAACATATATAAGTATCCCTGTGGCTACATATTGACTTAGAAAGCCACCTGTTAACATTTTATTGTATTTTTTATTAATTTTGTTAACTATTAACCAATTATATTTTAACCTGCTTCAGGACACACATGGGAGTTTTGTAAATCACAATATGGCCCATGGGCCATGTGTTTGACATCTCTGCTATAAAGGATGCAAGAAGGATAGCGGACACTTTTAATGATATAAATAGTGGAAATTAACCTCTTTCCAGTAGCACTGGATTTAGAACTGAAAAGGACATTTAATTTAATACTGTTACTTACAGAGAAAGAACCTGAGGCCCAGAAAGAGGTGACTTGCTCAGGATCACACAGTAAATTGTAGAGTTAGGAATTGAACTGTGGTCTCTGAATCTAAAGCTAGTACTCTCTCAAGTATACCAGAGTATACAGTATAGCTGGAGAGGTCAGATTAACACAGAACAATTTGTAGCAAATCATTCAAAACATTGTGCAATGAATTACCAGAAATGCAGCTTGGCTAATACCGATCATAGTCATATTCCAAGCCACTGAGATTCAGTGGGGTATGTTTACTCCCAAGAAGGAGATGCTTTCTCCCTCCAGGAATCCAATGACCACCATCTTTGAACTTCACAGTCTTCCACTGGTCCCCCTCTTCCTTGCCTGGCCCTTCTCAGGCCCAATTGCCATAACACCTCTCTTTTAGGGTCTTGGCATCCCTCTATACTAGAATGAGAGTGAGTCTTTCTGGGGGACAGGCTACCCATCCTTACTTTGTACAACTGTATCTGTGGTTGGCATATCTTCACGCTTCCCCACCCCCACCTCAATGCTACCTCTGTAGTTCCTCCTCTACTCCCACTCAGTCCCACCCAAAAATTCCTAGTTATGGTTCTAGGAAGAATAAGCCTAGGTAAACAGGCTATAAGTACTAAAAAGTATTTATAGCAGAGTAGAAAAGGAAGATGGATTAGACTGGGGTATTGATGGAAGGCTTCATGGAAAAGGCTTCATTTGTACTGGATTTTGAAGTCTGGGTGGATTTTAGGCAGCAGTGGAAAACACAGACTTGCATTCAAAGGATCTGGATTCAAATACTAATGCAAATGCTTACAGAATTATTCTCCTCCAGTCACTTTACCCACAAATGCAAAGACAATATTCTATAAACAGTAAAATCTTTATAAACTGGGGAAGAAAGGGTGTTTTATTGCTGTAACAGTTCTGTGCACAAATAAGCATTTAGCCAATACTTGCTGATGGGTACTTTTTAATGATCTTGGCTTCAGAGCCCTGATTTCCTACTGGGCAGAGTCTCCCTAGCCAAGACAGTTTGGGCAAGCTGTGGACTGTGCCTTGGAGGAGAATTATGTGAAATTGCTTTGGCCAGAGTACCAAAGGAGAAGCCCCATTAGACAGCTTGATTCAGGGCCACCCACCCTTGGGTCTGGTGTGACAAATCATATTTATGCAGGATGAAGGATACTTTGTTCTGTTCTCCCATAGTGTTGATGTGAGACCAGTTTGAAGGAGCAAGTGAAAAGAAATGGGTGAAAAGCTTATCCATACAGTAGAGAACAAGCAAATCAATGGGTGAGCATGTCACTCACAAAGTCCAGGACAGAAGGAACAGTGCCACTTCTAATTTGTGCTAACTCTGAACTCAACCACCTGATGCCCAGAAATGTAGCAAGAAGCTGTCAAAGTCACCTCTTCGGGAATGTTTTTGCTGATCAGGGACAGTTGGAGGGAGAGTACATGGCTCTATCATAACCCAAATAACCTTACCCAGCTGTCCCAGGGAGATTCCACAAACATTCACCTGGAATTTGAGCTAATTGGTGAGAACTTGTCATATAATGTCAGGTTTCCCAGACTAGTATAACAGGGCTATAGCACAGGCCCAGATTATTTAAGACAGAGGCATCCATATGGGAGATACCAAGGATCTGATTCTGGAAGAAAACATATTACACTGGTCCACCACACTGATGAGAGCAATCTTTTTCCACTGACTATAGCCAGAAATGGCTACGTCTTTAAAACCACAAGACTGAGATAGCTTTTCTCTCTCTCTTTCTGGTGGTGTGCAGAGATGAAGATCTTATTCACCACCAATCTAAGCATCATTCACTAAGCTAGGTAGGGGGAAGGGCCACCTTCCATTTCCCCTTAGTCCCTGTGGCCCCAACAAACAGATTTAGGGTATTGATCTTACTTGTTTGTCCTTTTCAGTTCAAAGTACAGAAACAGAGTTTCTAGACTTAAGAGCCATGATGACCTTGAAACAGGAATCCAAGCAGGATGTTGCTGCAAGCCCAGCAGGGAATTCCTGAGAAGCCAGGGTGCTGGAAGTTAGGCTTCAGACTTGTAACTTGGTGGAATGTTTTATTGGAATTGACTTAAGCTACGAACCTAACCACTTCCTCTCTACCAAGGGAACGATGAGTCAAGAGAAATTTGTGTTTGTTTCTTCTTGCTATACCTTTGAAGCAAATATTCCTGTGTTAATTTTTTTAGTTATTCTAACTGCTAAGCAGTTAAATGGAACTGGAATATTTGCACCCCTATAATTGGGAGGGGATACAATCAGTAAGAATTTGAGCAAATGTGGGGATAAGAGATGCCCCAAACCCCTTAAGGGTGCCAAAGAACCTTGAGGAAGGGGTAAAATGTAAGATACCTGGCCTTCAGGTAGTGGGGGCCAGAGAATTATTATTTTGCTACTAATTGAGAACATTTGGAAGGGTGACCCAGGTACCTTAAGAAGAAAAATCATCTAATTGTGAAATTTTCATGCCAGAACCTGGTATCATTGATTGAGTCATACTTGGCAATGAGAGAAGTGATATTCCTAATTTCCCAGGCAAACCTGAGTAAGGCCAGAGCAGGACAAAAACCCTAGTCCAAGGAAGACACTTCAAAGAAAAGGTGTTTTGTTTGTAACTGCATTGAGCTGAACTAGGTCTGTGTTCCACCAACATAAAGATGCTCTGGAACATTCTTCCTGTGCTATGGGGGGTGGACAAAGTACCTGGCAGAGAAGATTTGTGGCAAAGGGCTACATACAGTTCCTCTTGTCTTCAAGAACCACGGAAGTGTAACCCCAGAGCTGCACAGAACTACAGAAAGAGCCCCAACTCTGAATACTTGCAAGTTGTGGCATCTTCTGGGAACCCTACCTAATGCCTCAATCCCAAATTGAGGCTCCATACGGGACTTTTAAGAAAGTGCCACTTACTGAAGGATGTCTATATTTGCTGTGTTCTCAAATATGTGTTCCTCATAGTTTTCCTCGATTCATCAAAAACATTTTTCATTTAGTTTTGTGAACTGTGTGCCTACAAAGAGAGTTAGCGATGATACATTAAGTGATGTCATATGGTGTCATATAGTTTATGAGCTAGAGAGGAGAGAAATTCCCCCCAAACTTACCAAAGCTCTTTATATCCCACAAGACATAAACAACAAGGCGCACGGTTTACTTAAACACTAGTACACAGTTAGGACCATCCATGAATTTTGGAGGCGCCATTCCAATATGGCTTAAGGAAAAGGAAGAGATATTTTATCTGGGTTTACAAACCAAGCCCATTTCTTTTGAGTTTTACCATGAAATGTGTAAGAGAGTGAAATTGTTTACAACTAAGCAAGTTTTCAGGAGGCTTGTAACACCTGTGGTCTTCTGGGGCTTCCTTCCTAGATCCTAGATCCCTGGCAGCTGAATTTCTGAGGAAGATGGAGGGCAGCTCACTGGTATATCTGTCCATACCTTGGATGTCTCTGTGGAGGCCACTACTGAACTCTAGTTCAGTACATGATTTCAAGAAACAGAGCTTAACATTCAGTTGATCTGACCTAGTGGACAAAAGATACTGAGGATTCATGTGCCCTGACAGTTTCACCATCATGTGAGTCTGAATGATATTTCTGGTCTGAAGACATGAAGCAGCAGGAAGCTCGCCTCGCCCAGAACTGAAGACTACATCAAAGTAGCTTCAGGCAGGTGTTCTGTGTTATGGGAGAAATATCTCCTCTGTGAGTTCATGGGGTGAGTAACTGCCCCAATTATATATTAACCACAATGAAGAAATTATAGAGGTAAAAACCAAAGTTTTATTATTATGCTCAAGCATAGGTTCAGGCCTCAGAGAAAGCCCAAACAACCATTAGGAGTCTCAGAAGCAAAATTACATCAGAGTGACAGAGAAATAATTCTTTTACATATTGCAATCTTGTACATTCCTCTCAGGCCATAAAAGTTAAAGAGGAGATAGCTCCATAATCCCATACTTCCCTCAATGTCATAAAAGTTGAATAAACTAAGTTAAACAGAGTCATAACCTCATACCCCACCTCCCCCCAAAGGAAACAAACTTCAACAAACAAACTCTATGGGTAAATTAAGTCAGGTTACAAATTAAACTACATTTAGAGGATTCACAAATAGACTGATTGAGGAGGAGGATTTACATGCCTCCAGGGAGTTGGGGACAGTGGAAATTCTTGCTCTGGCTTCTTATCTAAGGAATGCTTAAAGTTCTGAGTGCATTTTCACATCTCATGGGACAGGTTTGATTAGGTAAGGTTGTTATTAAGACAGACTTTTAGTTACCTAGATTTTCAATAAGAATGACCTGAATCCCAGATAATAAAAGGAAATTGAAAAATCCACATAACATTGAGGTAGACAGAAAACTGGATATTTAGAAGGGCAGTAATCCAAAGTTAAAAAAAAAAAAACCCACAGGCACCCAAGAAACTAATCAGGAGTAGAACAGATAAGGATAAACAAAAGGTTTGGTAGAACTCCTCTGGTATCAGGGGCTACACTTAATGGACTCATCAACCACTTTAACTGTTTCTGTCTACATGGTCCCCCGCACTCCCCCGCCTGGAGGGAAGACTCAGTCTGACCAGACTATGTACAGCTAGGAGCCAGTACACAAGAGTCCATTAAAGAAAGGATGTGAACAATGATAATACATCCTCCACCACTGAGCTCAGTCCCCTATCATCAGGTAAGATGATCTAATGGCAACTATTTTACCTGATCAGAGGGACCATTAGAGAAACACTCCAAAGTGAGGCCCCTTTGACTCAAGGCACTGAAGTGTTAAGGGTGGAAGGACTTTCCTTGACAATCAAGGGAAGTTTTGTTGTTCAGTCATATCTGAGTCTTTGTGACCTCATTGGGGGTTTTCTTGGCAAAGATACAAGAGTGATTTGCCACACTTACAGATTAGAAAACTGGAGCAAATAGGGTGAAGTGACTTGCCCAGGGTCACACAGCTAATACATGCCTAAGGCTGGATTTGAACTCAGGAAGATAAGTCTTCCTTATTGCAGACCTGGTACTCGACTGTGTGTGCCATCCAACTACTCATATTGCTCACATCAACCTGTGGAAAGCCTTTAATCTGGAAATTGCCCCAATTTTGGCCTCCCTGGTAGGGAAAGTCCTGCTCATAATCCATTCCCAGTCTTCCATGGGAAGACCCAAGAGATTCAGTTAGCATGAGGTGCCCCCTGGGGATGCTTTCTAGGCTATTACTGGTCTAATTCTAATATGGAATTGAATTTCATTTGTGCAGAATACAAGAGGATTGCCCCCCAAGAATCCTGCTAAGTCCCAAAATAGGAATAATAATAATCCTTGCCATCATTGTATTCTAGTCTAAAATTACCCAGTGAAATTAGCAGAATGGGCACCCCAGCTTTGACCACAAAGATGCCATGACAATAAGGGACTTGTCAAAAATTCATGGAGGGTAGTTAGCAGTGAATCAAGGACAAGAGGTCATCCCCAATCTTCCTGCTCTGGCTGCTATTTACACTACTCCAAACTCCCTCATTATGCGAAGTGCTCTCACTTGTCCCTAATTTGCATTACTGTCTCAATCAGTGGTCTCAAACTCAAATTCCATGTTTGTTTCAAGTTTATAGCAGTCAGTTACTTGTTTGCAGGCAGAATGACCTAAAATTTGCTTATCTAATTCAATTTTCGTCTAAACAAAGACACAAAGAATTGATCACACAGCTTCCCTGGCTTCACTTTCTTGCACTGGTGGCACTGTCATTTATTCACCCAGACTCATTCACTGGTCATGGGTCAGGATGGGGGTTGGGGGAGGGAAGAGAGTAGGGAGGGAGGAAAGTGAGTTGGATTATTTCTTGCTCCCATTGCTACTTCCAGGCTTTCTCTATACCACCATCTTTCAGTAACCTTTTATAACTTAATATAAAATAATCTATAGAAAATAAATTTGTAGCGGACTCAGTCGGCCCTGTTTCGTGGTTTTGTCCAGGTTCATACCTAGGTATGAATGAAAGTAGTAAATAATGGGATGGGATTTTGTAGGGCAGGAGCTTCAATAGGATAAAGGGGAAGGGACACCAGGGAAATGGACAGTAAAAAACTAGTTCATCAGGAAGTCAGGTTGGGGAAAGGAAGAAAGTATAGCCAGTGCAAAGGTGATGGTGTTGAAAAGAACTGAAAGGTAGAATGATTGGAGGTTATGGTGAGGGTGAAAGATAGGGTTTGGAGTCTTGGGTAGAGGGAAAGCTGGAATGACAACAAATTGTGATCAGATGAAGGAATTTTACAGTTTATGAACATGGCAGTAGAATACTGTGAGTGATGGCTAAGTCAAGAGTATAGCTTCTGTGTAGCTGTGATGAAGGTAGAGGAACAGGTCATGAGAAATGAATAAAAGAAGGAGTTGGGAAGTTAGGATGTTCAAGGGCATAGCAACACGTATGATGAAATCTCCTAGTGATGAGGGAGGGAAGGGGTTGGAGCAGAGAGAAAGTCTTTGAGCCAACCATGCACTAAATGGAAAATGTCCTGGAGCTCTATAGACAACATCATTCAGAATCTCAATGGAGTATCATTGAATAAATTAGCTTAGAGATCTAGGATGTATAGACTGATAAGTACTGGCATTTTCCCATGAAGCCACTGAAGGGAACACAATCTATTGTTGTTGTTCAGTTGCTTCTCAGTTCTGTCCAATTCTTCGTGATCCCATTTGGGGTTTTCTTGGTAAAGATACTGTTTTCCTTCTCTAGCTCATTTTACAGCTGAGGAAACTGAGACAAAGAGATTTAGGGACTTGTCCAGGGTCACATAGCTAGTATCTAAGGCTAGATTTGAACTCAGGAAGATTAGTCTTCCTGACTCCAGGACCAGCACTTTATCCACTGTGCCACCCAGCTGCCTACACAACCTATTAGTCCCTGATATTTCTCCATGTCCCACTCACTTGGACTTTCAGTTGCTTTATTATTCCCCTGACCTTTAGTTTCCTGTCACCTCATCTTTCTGCTGCCTAAAGCCAACTCTCCCCAGGACCCCCCATACACAAACACACACACACACACACACACACACACACACACACACACCTCCATCGTGCCATTCCTGGCCACATGTGGATGACTGACATTCTTCCCCATCTTCTTCCAGATATACAACACTACCCGTGCCTCAATGGTACCAGCACCATAAAACGGTTTTCTTTTTAAACTCTACACAATGGAAGTCCACCCACCTGTCCCAAGTAAGTGCTGGATAATACTATGCTACACAGCTTGTACACAGGCCTCTATGAGACGCAGGACCGAGGAGAGCACTGAATCTGACCAAGGCTAGGACCCAAAGAACCTTAAAATAAATGTCATTTGGGTCTTTTGGTCTACATCACTTATGTTCATTCATCATCTTTTGAGAAAAATGTTTTGGAAAATAGAGCAATTCTCTAACATAATACGCATCTAAATTCTGATTTGAACACAGACTATATAGCTGCACTGAAAATAATGGTTAGAAGGCCCCACTTTTACACCATTAATACAATGAAAGCAGCAAAATACTCTATTTTGCATGCACATTCTCTGTTCTCGATAAACTGTCAGGCCCCTCTGCCACATTTTTATGGATAATTAGGAGGTTGCAAGAAGCAGATGTTATGAAACTATCTGTGACTAGTCCTTAATGTTGGATGACAAGAACTCGGCACCATCTCTTAATTACATGAGACATACAGAGAGGTGAGTGAAAGAAAGAAGGGAATCTTGTCAAAGTCTGACATGGAATCAAACGGTTAATCACCCAGATTGAACCTGAACATTCCAGAAAATGTTTCACTAGGTGAGTCAGAAGCAGTTCTACACTCTGAGCAATTTCATTGCCATCCCCCACCTGGGCTTAAATAAGATCAGAAAACTTGTAGGTTCTCATGGTCTCGAGGCCTGGTTCAGTCCATGAGTATTAAAAGCTCACCCTGGCAGGGAACTTTCCCTCATAGTCAACACTAGTCAATTTCATTTTTCCTCATTGAATCCCTTTCTGGGTCATATGGGGAAAGTGAATCAGAACATCTGAATCTGGATTTTACCTATTCCAAGAATTTAATCTGTGACCTTAATTAACTCAATTCGATTCCATTTGACAAGCACTTTTCAGTGTCTGTTTGCCAAGTATTTTGCTAGGTGCTATGCATTCAAAGACAAAAATTAAAAAAAATTCCTGCCCTATAAAGGCTTTCATTCTGTAGGAAAGATAAGATTTGTCCACATATAAATAGTGTTTTCATTGGGCTGTCCCCAAGTCTAGAACTCTCCTTAATTTTTTTTGAGGGGGGAAGGCAAAGCATTTGGGGTTAAGTGACTTGTCCAAGGTCATGCAGCTAGTAAATGTCAAGTGGCTGAGGCCACATTTGAACCCAGGTCCTCCTGATTCCATGGCCAGTGCTCTATTCACTTTGCCACCTAGCCGCCCCTCCTTCTTCATCTTTAACTCCTGACTCTGATGGTTTCCTTCAAATCTCAGTCAATGTTTCATCACTAAGTTATATGCCTTCCCTGGTCTTCCTTAATCTTAATGCCTTCCTTCCAAGACTGCCCCCAGTTTATCCTGTATATATCTTGTTTGTACATAGCTGTTTGCATGTTGTCTCCCCTCATTACATTGTGAGCTCCTTGAAAGCAGGGAATATGTTTTACTTGTTTGTTTTTCCTCAAGTCCCCAAAGCTTAGCACAGTGTTGGAAACATAGTAAGAGTCTATGAAATGTTAGTTTGACTGAATTGACTGGGACAACATGGTACCATGGAACCAGAGATGAATGTAGACAATAAACTTGTACTCACAGAAACTGAATTGAAGCCCTGCCTTGGGCAAATGAGTTAACCTATCTGCACTTCAGTTTCTTTCATCTGTAAAAGGAAGAAGCTAGGATAGGTAACCTATAGTAGTATCCCTTACAGATGTAGTTCCGTGATACTATTAGAAAATACAATTTAAGTTGTTTTGTTTTGTTTGTGGAGGGTGACTTTAACAAGGAAAGGTCTCTTGTTTGGGGGTCTGGCATCTGACCTTAGTCCTGAAGGGAGCTAGGGGTTCCAAAAGGCAAAGGTGAGGAGAGAGCATTCAGATCAAGGAGCAGGAACAATCTTCAGAAGTTATTTTTTGGACCCCAGTCTCACTGAAGGATTCATTTCACAGCAATGCTATTTTTTATTATAAAGTTGGTGAGACCAATAGGAACTAAGCTAAAATTTAAGCCTAATTTCTACCCACCCTCCCTCCCACCAGATGAAGGTGATATAAAGAGGATTATGCCCCCTAAGATATGGAGGGAAAATGTTTGTTTGTTGTTGCTATAGCTCCAAAGTAAACGTGTTGTTGTTCAGTTGTCTGACTCTCTGCACGTCATGGACCAGGGCACACCAATACTGTCATGAGGGTTTCTTGGCAAAGATCCTGAAATGTTTTTCCATTTCCTTCTCCAGTAGACTGAGGCAAAGGTTAAGTGACTTGCTCAGACTCTCACACCTGGTAAGGGTCTGAGTCCAGATTTGAACTCAAGTCTTTCTGACTCCAGACCCAGTGCTCCATCCACTGAGCCATTGTACAAGCTAATTGATGTTAAGAGATAATAGAACTGGTATATTAGTCAATATCCCCATAAAATTGTCTGAAAACCTAGTGAAGGATCCAACTAATGGCAAAAGAAAATAATCCCTAAAATTTCTCAGATTACCTAAGAACCTTGAGGAGATGCAGCAAACCTAGCCCTGAGAAAAGTAGGGTCAGTCATTCATGTTATATCAACAGTGTTCTCATATCCTTTCATCCTATTTGGATAAAATCAAAAGTCCTCAGAATAATTCTCGAAGGCCGTCTAGAATTCTGGAACTCAGTTTCCTCACTTGTAAAATGATTGGATTAGATGATCTCTAAAGATCCTACTTTATCTAAGTCCATGATCCCATAATCCTTTGTCTCGTATATATTCCATTTAACATCCACCACTAGGGAAGGACCTCAATAAACAGTGAAAGAATGAATGAATTGAATGAACTAAGGGTTCAGTAGCATTTCTATGAGGTATCTCTCTCTACCTCTGTGAGTCTCCCGATCTTTGCCCTGTCGTTATTGATCTATGGTTTCAGAAACCCTCACCTTAGTGTGCCAGGAAAGATAAGGTGGTTAAGGATGAAAAGCTAGTCAACTCTTCTCCTGACCATTGCCTTTCAATTGGTCGTTCAAGGAACAGGTATTAAGCCCCTACTACAAGTCAGGCACTGTTGCAATCACCAGAGATACAAAGAAATCTAAAAGACAGTCTCTGCTCCCAAGGAGCCTAATGGGACATTCCCATAGTGGTAATATTAGAAACACAGTCAAGAAGAGTGGGTAGGACATTTTTTGGGTTCTTCTATACCAAATTTTCTTTAACCCCAAGGTGTCCATGAAATTGAATGGGGGAAAATACATATTTTCACTAACTTCTAACTGAAAGTGAGCATTTCCTTCAATTATTTTATTCTGGGAGGGAGGGTGGGTATAACATTCACCAGACTGCCCAGGGAGTCTAGGAAACAAAAATGGTTCAGAGCCCCTGCTGTAAACAAAAGCTTTCTTCCTTTAGCTCTCCTTCGGAGGCAGTTCTAGCTGCTCACCCCATCAGGAAAAGATTTACTTTTGCTTTCACAATTCCCCAACCCAACCTGCGCTCGCAGCCTCTCTAGGGAGCATTGAGTCCAACGAATTAACAGCCTCATATGGCAGAGAGCCTGATAGATAGGCTTTGTAATCAGGTGCCAATGCCCTTCCATCTAGATATTCCTCATGCCCTGTCCTAAAGGAAACAGCGGTAACCTCCAGTGAAGCTAGTGCCTCTTCTCCTTCCGCAAGAGCCTGTAATTCCCCCCCACCCCCACCCCAAACACCTGGCATCTCGTTAATTTACCTGTGACATGTTGCTACACTTAATTGCCTTTGACAATTAGTAACATTTCAACACCTCTTTTAATGGACCAATTAAGAGAACGCTTGTCTCAGGTGCAGGGAAATAGATGGGCTAAATTTGAAGAGGGAGGGCAGGGGGAACTCGGAAGGAAGGAAGTGGGGGGAAGGGTTTGAGATGGGTGGAAGAGGTTAAAGGAAGTACCTGGCGATACTTTCTCTTCTCTCCTTGGGAAGTGAGTTTGTTGCCCTTTCGTGTGTTGCAAGAGCTGTGTTATTCTATTCTTTTCCATGTTTATTCGTTTGCTGCTTGGCTTCCCAAAATGAGCATTTTTTTTCCCCAGACAAGCTCCCATTTCCCGAGTAGCTGGTTGATATTAATTATGGGGAAGAATGGATTCTAAGCAGTTACTATTGCGTTCTTTTCTCGGCCATGTTTCTGTATTGATTGCTTAGGAAGCCCGATTCCCCCAATGCATATCCCTAGTGCAATCGATACAAGGGGTCCCTCAGGAAAGGAGCTGAGCAGGCGTTACTGTTCTGGCTAAGCACACATTCTGGTTCCCTCATTTAACACTAGCAAGACCCTGAGCAAATTTTCTGTGGCTTCGGGCTGTTTGATTTCTTCTATGTGGACCTTCCCCCGACCCCACTTATATTAGAAGCAGAGAAAAGGGGTGCTATTCTATAATGTATTTTCAAGCAACCCTAGGAACAATTTCGCTCAAAATTCTTCCAATAATGTCTGTATGATCAGATCTGTGAAGTATGTGGGCTCCAGGACTCATTGTAGTCAGGTATGTGAAACGACTTTTAGCCATATTGGTCTGCTGCAGCGAATTGAACTGTTTCATTTCAGGCAAGATCATTCGCTGGAGCGTGGTTTTGTGATCGTTAATGTGGGAGAGATCTTGAAAGCATTTTTTTATGTTCGGAAAACTCGTGGAAATGGACAAGCCAGCTGCCCGACTGTCATGGAATTTGATCAGCTGTTGACAGAACTTGACATATATCAGATCTGCCTTTTTGTTTCAAATATTGTATTAAGCTTTGGTTTTGGGCATCTTCATGCAGGGGACCCGGGCAGATGCTCTTTTTACCCACAGGAGAAACCAACCCTGGTGAGAGGCCACAATGAAAGAAGTCATATCTGCCTTTCCTGCGTCCTCTTCATCATCCCTTCATCACCTGGGATTTTTGTGTGTGTTTCATCTATCCCTGAGTAGCTGGGCATTTGTAGCTAGGGACAAATAACAATGTCCCCCAAGGGAGAAATACAATCAGATGTACAATAATGAGTCTTTGCAAGCTGGGATATGTCCTGCCTGACCCTTTAGGTTGCTAGGGCTTCAATCTTCTGAAATTCGCAATGAATTTGTCACAACCCTTTCTTCCAGAGAGTTATCATCATCTTCCCTCTTTTCCTGCAAACCTTGAGCCCCAGTGGCAATGACTGGAGCACCTGATGTAGAAAGAAAACTATCACAGGCCTCTTCTGATTTCTCATTAGGAAACTATTTCACTGCCACTTGCTTTAAGAAGACTCAGGAAGAGAAGACAAGGAGACAGTGCTACACTTGGACTAGGAAAAAAGCCATTTTGTTTTCACTGCATGATTGTGGGTCATTTCTTTTTTGTTTGTTTGTTTGTTTTTTGCTTTTTGGAGGGCAGTTGGGGTTAAGTGACTTGCCCAAGGTCACAAGGCTAGTTTTTGTGTGTGTGTGTTAAGTGTCTGAGGCCGGATTTGAACTCAGGTACTCCTGACTCCAGGGCCGGTGCTGTATTCACTGTGCCACCTAGCCGCCCCGTGGGTCATTTCTTCAATTCAACCCACTAACACTATGCTAAGCCCACCTAGAGCAAGAGTGGTAAAGCTCTATACTAATTATGTTACTTTTGCTGAGTATTAGCAAGGACCTGCTTTCAGGTCCTAAATAGAACCTACTACATAACAGTAGAATTGACAAATGGGGCATATCCTTGAAGCCACTGTGCGAAGATAATGGGTTACATAAATCAAAAGTTCAGTAATTTACCTCTCAGATATGGCCAGTGAATAGGGATTTTGAGTTAATTGGGGGGGGGGGGTGATGTATTTTATAAAACTCCCAGTGCCTTAAATACTGTTCTGGAGATCTAATCTCAGGGAAGGCAGAAGTACAATGCAAAGAGCTTTGGACAGAGAGCCAGGAGTCCTGGATTCTAAACCCTCCTCTGACACTAGCTAAGAGATGTTGGACCAATAACATCTCATATTCATAGGCTCTTTTATTTTTTTAAATATATGAGTATAAGTTTTATCTCCATTTTACTGATGTAAAATTGATTTGGTGACTTGACCACAGCCACTCTAGTAGTAAGGGATGCAAACAAGATTCAAACCCAAGTCTTCTGGCTTCAATTCTAGTGTTCTTTCTACATGCCACTCTGTCTCTCAAATGATTTCATTTCTCTGGGCCTCAGTTTTCATATCTGTAAGTCAAGGTGAGACAGGATCAATTTTTGAGATCCTTTCCAACTTTAATGGTATACAAATCTGATTTCTGAGAATTCTTAGAGAATTGGCCCCTATGACTTATTATAAATCCTGATCAACAGAGAGGGAAATAGAGGCACAGAATAATGGGACCAGGTCATAAATAACACCTAAATTTCTAGCTTCCAGCCACACTGTATGATGTTGCCCTAGGATGAAATAAGAAAAAAAAGACAGTCCTTTCTATCTCCCACCATTTAAACTGGAAGTTTATATAATTCTCACCCTTCCATTTCTGCTTTCTTAAATTAGTTGTTTTGTCTCTGGGTGTAACTAGGTGGCCTAATTCTCAGTTTCTTCCCTCTGGTTATGGCTTAACCATAGTCATGGTTTGTATTCCAAGTTTGTTTTATTGGTGTAACTACCTTAAACCCCGAGAACCCAGTAAGATAAAATGACTGTTTCAATTTTGTGCTTAGTCTACCTGGGGTTATTAGTTGAAAGGGTAGGATAAGAAAGAAGTAGTTTGCTGAGCTGAGGGTCCCAAGGAGCTTGAGAAAATCAGAAGGCAGTGTCCATGAGTGAAAAAATCATTCATTCACAGCAAGGACACCATGAAGCAGTGGGGAAGAGCCTAAGGACCTCTGTTCCCTTCCCTACCCACTCCCCCTTCTCCCCAGTCCATGGGCCCAACAAATGGACTTAGGATTTTAGTCTTTTTTGTTTGTTCTTTTCAGTTCTAATTTCAGGGAATGGGCACCTTGTAAACTAGGATTATAGTCCAGATGTTACAACCAGCCCAACAGGAAAGCACTAAGAAGTCAGGTTCCCAGGAAACAAGACCAGGGCACGCCTTCTCCATACTTTGGACCTAAAGATTGATGGTACTAATGATATATGGGAACTGAACTGAACTATGGATGTAATCTCCCTTCCCTCCCCTCCCCAGAAACCAAAAATGGTATAGGGAGGATTATGCCCTGGAGCAAATACTTATACATTTGTTCTGGCTATCCCTTCAAAGTAAATGTGCCTTTCTATAATCAAAACAAAATCAGAAGGTGAGAAAGAGAAAAAGAAATTTGGATCGTATATTAGGGATCATGTATTAGGATCATATATAGAGGATCATATATTAAGAGGAACTTATATATTATAAGAGGGATACATATATTATAGAAGGAACTTTAGAGATATTGAGTTCAGAGTTAGAGTTTTGAGTTAAGAGATAATGGATTCAACCTGGCCTGGAGAAGTGAGTGATATGTGTAAGGTCACACAGATAGTAGTATAGAGTAGGACCAATATTTGAAGCCGGGTTCTATGACCCTTATTCCACTGTGTTTTGGGTTTTGTTTTTTTCCACACTCTATGGGCCACAGGATCCCTTGGAGAATGCTGACTGAATGAGAAGTGAGGACAGAAAAAAGAAATAGAATCAAATCAACAATCCACACTGCATCTGTGTTTAGATGAGGGTCAAAGCTTTGGGTCAAATTCAATAAAATAAGGAAGGATAGGATAAGGAAGATGTGAAAATTCACCCCTCTAATCTAAGGCTCCAGAAAAGGAGGTCTTTTTCTCTTTCACTTTCCACAGTTTCCACAGAAAGGAACTCACCAAGCATGGAAGCAAACTGGCCCCAGCTCCTTAGAAATGAACAAGTAAACAAACAAACGGGAGCTGGAAAGGAAGACATGGTTTATGAATAAAACAATGTTTTATTAAGTTGCTATTAAATTTCAATTGAAGAGTACTTGGGATACATAGATGCAGACATATTCCTGAAACTAATTGGTTTTCCACATCTGCCTTCCTTCCTAATTGGACTAATTACTGCACTGTAGGATCATGTTCACTGCACTAGAGAAAGCAGGAAACCCTGATTTACAGTGAGAGGAGCAGCAATTAGAGGGAATTAATTCATAAAGCAACATCTAAATAAATCATATAATGAGAAGACAGCAATGTAATTATTGTGACTGGTGGGTCCCTTGTGGGGGAACATCAGACTTAAACCTCACACCAAGCTGCTCGGCTCTCCCTGGATCAGAACAGAAGCCCCTCTTTCTTCAAGCATGCATTACCTATTCTTGAAGGCCTAATTGAAGTGCCCTGTTGAAAACAATATGGCCCAACACTTCTTCTCTCCAGTGACAAAGAAAAAAAATTAAATTCTTGACACCTTAATATTTGTCCTTTGTCAGGATTAAATATGAGCTCAGCGTGAGGGAACTAATGTGTTCTGGCCACAGCTTCAGAACCTGAACCTTTACAGACTTTAGCATCATTATGAATCTTTCCTGTGTCTCCATTTGGCATATTTGGGGTTGTAGCTAAAAGGGCTTATTAGTAAGAATAGCATGTTTAACTCCAGGATTTCAATAATTCATTTCCCCTTGCCAAGGGGTAACGGGCTGTGGTCTTGCTTTGCTGGTAGAGATCAGATGGCCTGGGGCTGTTCTCCTGCACTCCCCTTTATCAACTGAGCTCCCCCTTCATCTCCTGGTTATTAGTGTTACCCCTGGTGAGCTCCCTCATCCCACCAATCCTATATCTTTGATGTTCTCCCTACACCCTCCCCTGTTATCCAGCTTATACTCCAGTGGGGGCTCCTTGTAAACAGAGATACTAGCAGAGCCAGTACAAAGAGACTGATGCTTTAAAAGAGTAGTTTCCTAATGAGGAATTAGAAGAGGCCATTTTCCAGTACTGTATGACTTTCCCAATTGCCTTGTGATTTGACTCTGAACTTCAAGGATCGTGGGTGGGACAGTGGGTCATTTAATGGCATATTCTCTGTCCAGAAGGAGCTCTCCTTTCTTCCCAGTCATGAATATCACCTACCCACTCCAGTCTCTCTACTGTACATCATTAATGTCCATCATGCCAATTCTTTCTGTGTGGCAGGCATCTTTTATTTTTTTCATCTTCTCATTGAATGGTAGGAAATGGACTTAAGAAAAATACTTATATAATACACAAAGTAACTTCAGAAGATTGTGCTTCCAAGGGCCCATTAGGGGAATATTAGAGTATTATACTTCCCTCTGGCTTATATCTCTACTGGCCATTTGGAAGAGATAATTGGAATCATATCATTTCAGAGTTGGAAGGACTTCAGAGGTCATCTTGCACCATCTATGCCTGGAAATAATTCCCTCTACAGAGTCTACAACATACTCAACAAGTGGTGGTACAGCTTTTGCTATTCCAGTGAGGTGGAACTGCCAAGGTAGCCATTCTCTTTTTATATAACTCTTAGACTAAGTTCTCCCTTACAGCAAGCTGAACCTTACTACCTCTTTGCATTTCTAACACATTACTCCTAGTTCTGTCTACTTTGAGGAGGTGTGACTTAAAGACCTCTTTAAGCAACTACTTTGCTTCCCAGGTTATGGTGGTATGAACTTGCATACTGAATGAGACATGAACATTCAGTTCAATTTAGCAAGTATTAAGTGAATGAATGAAAAAGCATGACACAATGTGTCATATGCTGGAGATATAAATATGAAAATAAGATAATCCTTGCCTTCAAGGGTTATAGTTTTGTTTTGGTTTTTTTTGGCTTTTTGGAGGGGGAGAGGCTGGATAATTAGGATTAAGTGACTTGCCCAAGGTCACATAGCTAGTGTTCAATGTTTGGGGTCAAATTTGAACTCAGGTCCTCTAGACTCCAGGGCCAGGACTCTATTCACTGCACCACCTAGCCATCCCAAGGGTATATTTTTAATAGGAGAAAACAATACATATGGGGGATTCACTGATAAAGAGGATGGCAAGTTCCATATGGTACAGTAACAAGGTAGTAAGTGTATACTATTTACTTGGCCCTGTGTGAGGCACTCGGGATGCAAAGACAAAATGAAGCAGCCCTTATTCTCCAGGATCTTACATTTTACTGGGACGGGGTACCAAACAATATGTACACAAATAAATAATTACAAAGTAATTTAGGGGCAGTTAGGTGGTATTGGAGAGAGTGGTGGACCTGGAGTCAGAAAGACTCATCTTTCTGAGTTCAAATATGGCCTCAGACGCTAATTGTGTGACCCTGGGCAAGTCACTTAACTCTGCCTCAGTTTTCTCATCTGTATAAAAAAAAAAAAAACAAGAACGGGAGAAGGAAATGGCAAACTGCTTTAGTGTCTTTGCCAAGAAAACTCCAAATGGGGTCACAATAGAAATGACTGAACAGCAACAAATGCAGGAAGGGAGAAATAATAATAGGTGGGGATCAAGCAAGGTTTCTTCTAAGGGTAAGTCTGAGCTGAGACTTTAACAAAAACAAGGGTCAGAAGAGGCAGAGGTGAGGCCAGGAAAGTGAGCATCCTAGGTACGAGAGACAGCCTGGGCAAAGATGTAGAGATAGTAACTGGAAAATTGCAAGGAGACATAAGGGTCATCTAGGTTGGGGTGGGGAACCTGTACCCTGAATTCAAACTTCAGAGAACAAATCCCCTTAATAAAAGGATTTGTTCTGTAAAATTTGGACTCAGCCCAAAGGTCACACTTGAGGACCTAAAAGGCCACATGTGGTCTTCAGGCTACAGGTTCCCCACCCCCAAACTAGGCCAATCTCCTCATTTTAAAAATAAGGAAACTAAGGCCCCCTCTATCCCTAGGTTCTAAGTGTAGTTAAAACAATCAATTTGTCAAAGTTCTTCAGTATAGGAATGGAGGACAGGCCCACAACCCTCCACTGCCTGTTTCCCCTTAAATCCTGCATAGTCACATCACATTAGGCCTTGTCAAATCACATACACATGACGGAGAAGAATTAACATAATATGATGTTCCAGGGCACGTCTACCTCCAGACACACCACAAATCCCTCTCATCAGAAAGCTAAGCTTTGCATCCAGACAATTACCTGCTTTTAACAGAGGCTTCATCCATTTTAAGATAGGATGACATAGCCTAAGTTCAGACAGGCAAAAACAGATCCATCTCGATTGGCGATGCTTCTGCTCCTGCAAAAGAATGAAGTCAGCAGGAAGGAGGAAGCAGAGCCCGCTTACTTGCTGTACATAATGCGTGGGATTTATGCTAAAAGGATATTGAGAACTAATCACAGAAAGAGACAAAGCAAGGAAAAGAGATTTGTTTAATATGATTCATTATTCTTTTCCTCATTAAAAGGGAAACTTAACTTTCTGGGTTTCATTATAGATGTTTATCTTTCTTTCCCCACATGCCCATTACACAAGTATGGGGGATTTGAAGCTAAAAGGGACCTTAGAGGTCACCCCTTCTCTGTATTTACAGATGAGAGAACTGAGGCCCAGGAAGAGAAAGCGATTTACTCACAGACAGATACAGCTAATAAACGGTAGATCTGGAATTGTCCTTCTATTCCAAACAACAATGATAACCATAACCATAATGATCTCACATTCATGTGTCACTTTAAGATTGGCAAAGCACTTAACTCATAACTCAGTGAGGCAAGCAGTACAGGTATTTTTTTTTACTTTTTGGAGGGCAAAAGTTGGGATTAAGTGACTTGCCCAAAGTCTCACGGCTAGTAAGTATGTCAAGCGTCTGAGGCCACATTTGAACTCAGGTCCTCCTGACTCCAGGGTCGGTCCAGGGTCGGTTCTCTATTCACTGCACCACCTAGATGCCCCAAGTATGGGTATTTTTAATCATCTTTTTACAGAAGAGGAAACTGATGGTCCAGTATTCTTTCCATTGTATTATGAGACTGCCATAGGTCAGTTTAGTTCTCTGAGGAGCAGCATAATCTTGAAATGAAATGGCATTAGTGTGATTAGTGTGAACAAGCAAACTGCTTAATCTGATTTTTTTTCACCTGTAAAATAGGGGCAACATAACTTTTATCACAAGGTTGACGTGTGTGTGACAGAAAAAGAGAGACAGAGACAGAAAGCACATTTACTAAGAGCTTGACAAATGCTCAGCACTGTGCCAAGCCCTGAGGATTCAAATACAAATGAGAAAGACCATCTCGGACTTCATGGTTCTTACATTCTAATGATGAAGACCACACCGAACATGGAGCTGGAAGGTGATGGAGTAGGTATGGTTTGGAGATTGGGGCGCGGTGGGGAGATGGCTAAGGGTAAGCAGAGAGGTGTGGAAACCTAACGCTGGGCGAGATAAGGTAAAAAGTCACCTGTCAGAGCCTTTTATCAAAAGGGCATAGTCCAAGGTGAGTCCAAAGTGAAGATGAGAAATAGAATAAAGGTCTGATTCCTGGCAAGATAGGGGAAAAGCCCACCTGGGAAGCTCTTTGTAAATCTTATGTGATAAAGGAGACTTGATATTATTTCCAGAGCCATAAAAAGTCTAAATACTTCACATTTATGGCCATTGGCTCATCTAAATATTCCAAAGAACTTTTAAGAAGGCAACAACTTTATCCCTAACTATCTCTTCTCCTTGCTGTTGAATAACTCTCATGCTGAGGATCTGCTCAGTAAAAAAAGTTGAAGGGAAGGAAAGAGACTGAAATTCATAACTAAGTGGCCTTCTAAGGAACAAAAAAGTAAATAAATAAAAATCTAAAGCTGAAAATGTCCTGGGAACCAAATATAGCCTACAGAGGGACCTATAAATTATATGCAAACACCATGCAAATGTAATGTAGATCTCATGCAAATGAACCAGTGGCCTCTACGAATATTTAATTGGCCTGGAATGTAGACCTGGGGACAATGTTAAAGGAGGCCACATCTCTGGAGAGCTGGCAATGACCCAAAAGATTTACCCGGCATTGTAGCCTGCAGCTGAGTCTCAATCAGGCTATTGAGAGAATGAGTTGACTCTGGTAATTCACTCAACCAGACAATTCAGTAGGAAAATGTCAAGCAAATTGTTTGGCCTACAATTAAGGCAGAACTGTCCCCTACTACCAGGTCTTCCAATCATCCAGAGCTTACCTAGAGAGCTCTGGGATTCAAGCCCCCTTTCTCTGGTTCCAAACCCAGTCCTCTGTCCATGGTGCTACACTCATTCTTATGACCACAACCTGTGAGGGAGGTGGTACAAGTAGGATTACCCAGATATTACCTCCTTTTCAGATGAGGAAATGGAAGCCCAGGAAAATGTAGTCTTTGCTGACGATCATAACCTCATAAGTAATAAATGTAGCAATTTAAGCTCATGTCCTAACTTTAAGCCCAATGCTCTTTCCACTTAACCTCATCCTATTCTCTACACACATACATACACATACATATATGCATCTTGAAATACTGTCCTGTCCTACCTAAAGGGGGTAAGAGCTCATGGAGAGCTCTGGTCTGGGAGCCAGCACCCTTGTGATCTGGCACTAGATGGCCATGAGATCTTGGACTTTCCTTGGATTCCAGGTTAGTAGGAGTGATGGGGATACAAAAGTACCCTAAAGGTTAAGTTGGTGTTTTCCCTGGTTTATCATCTAAAGGCACTCTAAAATACAGAGGTGCCCTGAGGGTTGAGTTGCTCATTCCCGGGTGTCCTAAAGTCTCCCCTTATCTTGAAATGCCACAAAACTTCCCCTTATCCGGGACCATAAAATTCCTTGTCTCACCCCCTCCTCTCCCACCCCCCATCCTGGGTCATAAAAATTCCCTTGTCTCCCTTATCTTGTGTCATTCATTGTCCTCATCCAGTGTCTTTATCTTACAAGACTAATCTTGTCCCTAAATCTCCAGCCCCCTTGAGAAACCCTAAAACTTACATCACCATCCTATGGGCTGTATAGCTTTCTGGCTATACAAGTCTGGTCCTTGTCCTATATCAATACCTTTGTTTAGCTCTTTGCTAAGTCTCAGGCACCCATGCTTTTGCATTAATAAAGCTCCCTTTGGCTAAAGAGAAAGTTTGATTGAATTCTTTCAAAATCTGAACCAGCTCTCCCAACTCTGAACCTGGACAGTAGTGCTTGCAATAATAACTAGCATTTATATAGGTCTTTGCACAGTGCTTTACACATATTATCTCATTTGAGCCTCAAAATGTCTCTAGAAGGTGGGTGCCATTATTATCCCTATCTAACAGATGAGGCAACTGACACAGAGGTGAGATGACTTGTCCAGAGTCACACAGCTAGTAAATTTGATTGGATTTGAATTGGATTTGAACTTGGGTCCTTCTGACTCAACTGCCAAGTGCTCTATCCACTGAACTACCTAGCTTCCTATTTAATATGAAAGAGTTGGACTGAAATAATTGTCCATTTCTCTTCAAATTCTAAAAAGCACTAAGTCTTTGAAATCACACCTCATATTGGTAACCATAAAAAGTTGCCCAAGAAGAAGAGTCCACAGGTTTCCCAGTCTTTAATGCCTATAATAGAATGAAAGGTTGGGGGTGGGGAGGGACAGTAGAATGCTCCCTTCAGCCTGGGGTGTAATTGGAGAGAGGGAAGTACATCTCCAGAGAATATTACTGGTTCCAGTAGTTTGCAGGATCAAAGGCAGTCAGTCCTCTCTGACAACTCTCTGATGCTCCTTTGCATTTAAAAGCTTTCCTATTTACTTACAAATTATAGTGGTTTGGATGCAAATGAACCACTTGAGGACAGTTTCCTCTCCCCTAGATTAGTGGTAAACAGGGAAGAAATTGACCGGGAAAGCCATATACAGAGCCTGACCTGAGACCTATTAAAATACAGCTCCAGCTTAATTATTCTGATTTGAGAAGTATTAGGCAATTAGACACTTAGGAAGTGGCAGGGAAGGGGGCTGTCAGAGGGATTTCTCTTTCAATTATGAGCAAACTGGTTTAGACAGTTGTATGATTTAGATGCTGCAGAAAATCCTGACCAGTGCCTCCTGGTGGAATAAACACCTGATGAGAATGTCAGCAGAGGAACATTGCAGACCTGATTGCCAGGGTTATACTGCGGGTCCCCAAGAAAGTTACTTATCTCTCTGAGTCTCAGTTTCTTTCATTGTTAAAAAGCAAGCATCATCCTTGTGACCCCTCCAATATATTGAACATCAGCCTTCCCTCCATCACCAACATATGCTTTACTTAAGTAGACTAAAGAGAAAGCACTTACAGGATCATAGGATTTGAGTCAGGAAGGACCTCAGAGGTCATCAAGTTCTTTCTCTATTTTTTACAGCTAAAGAAACTGAGGCCCAAGGCAACTCAGTGAGTTGCCCAACATCACACAAATAGTAAGTATCGGCAGTGGGATTTAACTCTAGGTCTTTGGATCAGCAATCTGTCTTCTGCAATCTGGAAATAAGTATCATGTACAGAAGTCAATACTATGTTCATTCCTGGATGTATGGTAGCAGTAGTGCTATTTTAGATCAGGGTCAAACTCCCTCTTAGGTGGGCAGCACAGTATAGTGGAAATAAGTCATAGGCTAGAATCCCTAGGTTCTAATCGTGGCACCAATAAATGCAGGTTGTGGGTCTCTGAAAAGTAAGTTTTTTTATATCTCTGAATCTCAATCTGTAAATTGAGGAGAATAATACTTAGAAAGCAGCTAGGTGGTACAGTGGGTAAAGCACCAGGCTTGAAGCTAGGACAATCTGACTTCAAATCTAGCCTCAGACACTAGCTGTATGACCCTGGGCAAGTCATCTAACCTCTATTTGCCTCAGTTCCATATCCATAAAATGAAGAGCCACTAAAGAAGGAAATGGCAAAGGACTCTAGTATCTTTGCCAAGAAAACACCATGGACAACAGTACATGGGGTCACATGGGGACTGAACAACAGCAACAATACTTATAAAACATACCTCATTGGACTGTTGGTGTCTGAAAGGTCACCATCCTTAGAATTAATGTCCCCATCAAGTTATCCACCAGGAAAGCAAAATCTAATTCCCTCTACTCTATATGGTTGGTTGGCCTTCAGGAACATTGTCCATGACTTTCCCTCTCAGGCTGAATGGGTATACACATGTCTGTTTCTACCACGTACTTTAGTAGGAAATCTATCAGTTCCCTGGTTGAGTCCCATCTCTTGGACTAAAAAAGTTCATTCTCAGTCACTCTCCCCTCTGACACTCTGACCTTTCACACCTCCTAAAGTCATTGCACATCTAATACTCCTTCATTTACTCTAAAGATCAGATGGGAAAGTGCATTAGGCAGAGCACACTGGGCATAGCCATAAGGACTGGACTATCATTGACCCAGTCACTCATTACACTTGTAAGGTCATTGAATTAATTAGGAAATTCATCAAATCAATCAGGGACTTCCTCTGATGAATCTTTCTTACACATGCCTTAACCCAAAGTAATGATTAAAATCAGAGAAAAAACTGGCTCTAGAAGGAACATGAGAGATCATATGTCCAGGCTCTTTATTTTCCAAATTAATTGAGGTTCAAAGAAGTAAACAAAGTCACATACCTGTTTGGTGTCAGAATTAGAACTTGGAAATTTAGGAGAACTTTTGAAGTCTAAAGGAAGGAAAGGAAGAAAAGAGGGAGGAAAGGAAGGAAGGAAGGAAGGAAGGAAGGAAGGAAGGAAGGAAGGAAGGAAGGAAGGAAGGAAAAGAAAGAAAAGAAAGAAAGAAAGAGAGAGAGAAAGAGAGAAAAAGGAAGGAAAGAACAAAGGAAGAACTTAAGGACAGATAGCACAAAGGGACACTTCCAAAACCTTATTACACTAAAACCTTTTATATAATCTGTTTTACACTACAGCTATTGTTTCTTTGTAAAATCTATCAATTAAGAACAAACATTTCTTTAAACACCTATTATCAAATTCATCAGGTTACTTATCCCTAGGAAGTAGGGATACAAAGACAAAAGTGAGAGTCCCTACCCTCAAGGAATTTATAATCTAACTGGGAAGGAAGCAGCACCTATATTCCTGTAGGTTAATACGAAATGAACATGAAATAGATAACAGATAATTTGTGGGTGGGTAACACTAACAATACGAGGGTTTTCCTTGAGCTAAGCCTTAAAAGGAAGCTAGGGATTCTAACAAGTGGAGGTGAGAATACATGGACTGGGGCCCAGCCAGTGAAAAAGCACAAAAATATGTGAGATGGAGTCTCGTGCATAAGGAACAGTAACGCCAGTTTGGATAAATTACAGGGTGCATGAATAGACCTAATGAATTATAAAGAGGAAAATGTAGTTTTATTCCAGATTGTAAAAAGCCTTAAATGCCAGATAGAGGAGTACTTATCTTATCCTAGAGGTAAAAGGAATCCAGTGGAGTGTACTGAATAAGTTAGTGACATTAGAAGGGGCAGCTAGGTGGCACAGTAGATAGAATGCTGGCACTGAAGTCTGGAAGACCTAAATTCAAATCTGGCCTCAGAGACTCACTAGCTATGTGACCCTGGGCAAGTGGTTTAACCTTGTTTGCCTCAGTTTCCTCATCTGTAAAATGAGCTGAAGGAAATGTCAAATCATTCCAGTACCTCTGTCAAGAAAACCCAAAATGGATTCATAGACAGACATGCTTGAAAAATGACTAAATATCAACCACAAAAGTGACATGATCAAAACTGTGCTTAAGAGAAATCACCTTGGTAGCTGTGTGGAAGGATTGGAATGTGAAGAGCCTTGAGGCAGGGAGTTCATTATAAGAGTCCAGAGGAGAGGTGATGAGAGCTTCAACTAGTGTTGACCATGTTATTGAAGAGAAGAGTTCAGATGCTGTGAAAATAAACTTTGGCATATGATTGTATAGGTGAGGGGGATAAAATAAGGAATTGGAGGATGATACCTGGATTATAAGAAGTATGGTGGCATCCTCAACAGAAACAAGAAAGTTTGGAAGAGAAGTGAGTTTGAAAGTAAAGATAATGAGTTCCCTTTTGGACAGGTAGAGTTTGAAATGCCTGTGAGGCATCAAATTCAAAATATCCAATGGTCAATTGGCAAGGTGGAGTTGGATCTCAGGAGATACTGGGATTGAATACACAGATCTGAGTTGTCATCATCAAGAGAGTGATTAAACTTAGGTGAACTGGGAAATTAAAGTGTCAACTCCAGGAGAACAGAAAACATGTCTTAGCCATCTTTTTTCTCCCCCAGGACCTATCATGGTACTATGAACCAACTAAGTAACTTAATAAAGGTTATTGAATGAATGAAGGACACAAATATTTACTAAATGCCCACTCTGTCCGAGGTGGCATGCTAAATGTTGGGTTTGTTAAGACAAAAAAATTAGGAGCTTACATTTTGGGGAGCTTACATTTTTCTGGCAGGCACAACAATGTACACACAAATAAGTTTTCTGTAAAAGAAACTGGTTACGGAATTTTAACAACTGAGAGGATGAGAGGAGGCTTTGGTGAGGAAGAGGGACATGAAGTGATTCCTGAAGGAAGACAAAGTCTCTGAAAGGTGGTGATTAATATGGAGTACATTCCAGTCATGGAGACCTGCTCATGTGAATGAACAGAGACAGGAGATGGAGTACCAAGTCAGGAGAATGGCTAGTGGTTAAGTTTGTGAATGCAGGATAGAGTTAAGACTAGAGAACAGGGCTAGATACAGAGATCATCTCTTTATAGTTGGTGCTTGAACCTGCAGGAGTTGCTAAAATCCCCAACAAAACACATGTAGATAAAAAAGGTCACAGGACTGAACTCTGGGGAATATTCTCTCTAAGAGGGAAGTAGTGATAAAATTCTGAGGTCACCTCTCTCCTTAGCATCACAGGATCCTACAGGTGAGAGAAAGAAGCCATCTGGTCCAAACCCTTCATTTTACAAATGAAGAAACTAAGGCTTACAGAGATCACGTGACTTCCCCAATGTTATACACATAGTCCATGGCAGAACATGGATTTTAACTCAGGGCAGCTATGTGGTACAATGGAAAGGGGTAGAGAATTAGAGATATCTAGCAGGTAATCATTGGACAGAATTTAGAGAATAGGGTTGGGTATGTAGAAGTCAGGAAGTCATGAGTTCAAATCTAACCTCATACATTTACTACTTGTGTGACCTTAGACAAGTCACTTAACATCTCTTAGGCTTAGTTTCCATCTCTGGACAATAGGAATAATAATAGTACTTATCTCCCAGGGTGGTTGTGAGAATCAAACAGGATAGTATTTGTAAAGTATTTTGTGAATTTTACATTTCTATGTAAATATTCATTATTCCTGTTATTATTATTTCCAGGATCTCTTATCCTACAAACATGGTTAAGTGATTTACTCAGAGTTATAAGGCTACTAAGTGTCTGAGGCTGGATTTGAACTCAGGAAGATGAGTCTTCTTGACTCCAGCCCAAGCACTCTACCCACTGCAGCACCTCCTACGTGCTAAGAGTAGAACGTTAGGAGCTGGGGAAAGTGCACAATTTAGATAAGGCATGATCTCTACTCTTTATGGAGTTAACAGTCTGATAGGAAGCTAGGACAGAAACCCAGAGAGCTATTATGGAAAATATCCTATGCCAAGTGGATTAGAGAAAGAAAACCTCAGGATAAAACATCAAATCTTCTGTTTGGCATTTCATTCACTCTGTAAATAATCTTTAGTTTGTAACTAGTCCCCTCCTACCTTTCCAGTATTTTTACATTTGACTCCCCACTATAGATTCTAGGATGCAGCCAAAGTAGCCTGCTCACTTTTCCTCACAAAGGATATGCCATTTCTCCTCTCCACACCTTTACATTGGCTTTCAAATCCTCATGCCTAGAATGCTCTTTCTCCTCACCCCCACTTCCTGGCTACCCTGTATTCCTTCATGAAGGAACTCAAATCCACCTTTTGTAGAAGGCCTTGTCTGGCTCTTTCTACCATTACCACACTACCTCCCCACCCTCTTCTCTACTGCCTGCCCTCTGAGATTAGCTAATACTCCATTCACACTGTATATATCTGAGACATATATAGATATTTACATGTTGTCTTCCCCATTAGGACACAAACTTCTTGAATGTAGGAACAATTATTTTTTTTTTACCTTTCCCTGTTCCTATCAACTAGTGTTGACCGTGTTATTGAAGAGAAGAGTTCAGATGTTGTGAAGATGCTGTAAAAATGAACTTTGGCATATGATTGTATAGGTGGGGTGGATAAAATAAGGAGTTGGAGGATGATACCTGGATTACAAGAAGTATGGTGGCATCCTCAACAGAAACAAGAAAAGTCTGGAAGAGAAGTGTACTTAGTAAGTAGTACTTAGCTTGGTGCCTACGACATAATAAGACTTCAATCAATTGCTGTTGACTGATTGACCTGAGAGGCAAGGGAGAATCAAGGACTTCCTGGAGGAAGTGGCATTTATGGTAAGATCTAAAAGATCAACAAGACACCAGCATACAAAAAAGGGGAAACAGAGTTCTCCAGTGACAGTGAAGGGTGAACAAAAAGCATAGCATTGGGAGACTGTGTGGTAGGGGAATGGAGAGTGGACCAATGTGAGATTAGCTTATGTTAGAAGGAGTATGCTTTACCTGCTGATGCTGAAGTAGAGGCAAACCACACTAGCCATAAGTTCTCTGAAGGAAATAATGAGAAACAGTATTTCTTTCTACTACCAATCACTACTATTTATTTGGACTGAATAAAATAAAATCCTCCTTCTATTTTCCTTTTAAAGAAGATAAAGATTTATTAAAGTTCCTGTTTTGCCATCCCAGTAAAAAATGCAATTCTTAATAAATTTTTTCATACACCTCAGAAGCATAACAGACCTACAAAAACAACTGTCTTTAAAAGATATAATCCTTCTTGGAGGCAGGGAAATGGTTGAGATGACCTTTGCAGGGCCTTTCTAGCCTTTTGAATTACAGAGTAATGGAGCTGGAGATGAACTTGAGAGACAAACTGAGTTTTTTCTTCTCCTCCCCTTCCTGCATTCCAATCACTTAGATTCCTGAGTACTCTGCTAATTATAGAGACAGTTTGTTCAGCAGCACTTGGATTCATTTCCAAAGACAAGCCCTGTGAGTGCAAGGAGAAAGTGGGTCTGAGCACCATGGCCAGTAATTGCTTCCATTGCTCCAGACCATTTTGAGTCAGTATAGCAGCCTGGATAGCATGATAGACCTAAAACTCAAAAAGACTCAAGCTCAAATCCCACATTTGATATTTACTAGCTGTGTGGCCCTGGGCAAGTTACTCAACCTCTCTGAACCCCTTTCCTCATCAATAAAATAGGTATAACATTTGTAGTACCTATTTCGCAGGGTTGTTGTAAGATTCCAAAGGAGGTAATACATGGAAACTGTTTTACAAACTTTAAAACATGTCATGTTAATGTCAGTTATTATTCTCACTAATGAATGTATGAAAGAATGAAAAAACATTTTTATATGCTTCCTAATGGGGGAATCCCAGGAAACAGGATCCAGAGATTAAAAGATTAAAACCTCATGTTCTCTGATCCAACTGGTGAGATGATGATGGGGAAGAGGGATGAAGATGAATGAAGTACCTGGCCTTCTCCCTACAAGAGGGGAGAATAGCTTTCATTTATATAGTGATTAGTCTTATACCAACTCAAATCTGTGAAGTAAATGTTCCTATTACCACTATTTTATGAATGAAGAAACCGATGGAGATGAGGTTAAGTGACTTCCCTAGGGTAAGACAACTAAGAAGAGAATGAGGCAAGACTTAGTCCAAGATTTAGTCCTAGATTTTCCTGGCTCCAGGCTCAGTAATCTAGCCACTATTCTATTTTTTTTTTGCCTCATGCTACAATAACTATAGCTGATTCATACGCATAATTGTTGTTGTTCATCCTTCATTTTCAAAGAGGACCAACGGTATCACAGATGATGTCTTGACTCTAAGCGAGGCTGAGCTGCTCAAAGTCATCAGTCTCATTCCATACCAAAGTCATCCAAGTCCAGTGACAGTACAAAAGACAAGATGATTGACTAGACTCAGTGGATGACTTTGACATCTTCAATGTGTGACCCAAGCTCTAAGTGCTCCACCTCATCTTCTTTAGCTGTCTTTATGATTCTTGGAATAAATTGTTCTCATTGGCCCGTTCCACCAAGGAAAGTCTTCACTTGCTCAGCGTAGACATCCCCTTTGTCTCACTGACAGGTTTGAGGCCCATTAGTTACCCTCAACCTGGTTTAGCCCAACAGCCAAGATGGTTTTACTGGAGTGTGAGCACTGTGGAGCCACAGGTGCCAGGTGGTCACCAAAGGTGGACGAGCAACCCTGAAAGAGGTTTGTCAAGCCTTCCCACCAGAGGTGCTAGTCCTCCCTGATGTAATGATACTGAGATTTGAAGACCTTCCATGCCCCCTGAACTTGCTGACATAGCAGGAAGGGGTGGAGCAAGAGAACGCTAGAACCAAGCTAGCAGCAGCAGTGGTGGTGGTGGCAGCAGCAGCGGTGCGAACTCCTTTTTCTTTGAGCCAGCCAGAATCTCTGCTAAGGAGTCTTGCTGAGGACTGCCAGGGACAAGAACTGTGGAGGGGCTGGAGCTGCTGGAAACAAACTGCCTAGACGCTGAGCAGTTGCCGCGAGTGAGGAGAGGAGGATCTTTGCCTGAGGTCGCCTGTCCTGTTTTGAAGGCTTGAGAATGTGGGTATTTACTACTTTAACTACATGTGCCAACTTCATAACTACTGTGTTGGCTTTGACTTTCTGGTTTTGGGACTCAGTCTTCTGGTATTTGAATAAATGTTCTGACTGTATGTCTCATGTAGAGAGCCTGTTACATTTTGTGACAGCATACTTATAGTTACTGTAGGCAATGTGAATACTGCATTGCTGATACACCTGAACACCCCACACACACACTCCATAATAATAATAGCTAGCATTTATAAAGCATTGTAAAGGCTACAGAGAATTTTGCTTGTATCTCATCTGATCCTTACAACAACCCACTCATTTGAAATAGGTACCATTATTATCACTGTTTTGTAGAGAAGGAAAACAAGGTTCATAAAAATGTAATGGCTTGCCCAGGGTCACACAGCTAGTAAGTATCTGAAGGAGGATTTGAACCCAGGTCTCCCTGATTTTCAGTTTAGCCTGCCTATATGCTGACCACTTAGCTACCTCAAATGAGTAGCCTTCTCCTTTTTAATCATCAAATCCCAAGAAATTTTCAAAGATGATTTGAGGAAAGGACAGTATTTTCTCTTCTGTTTTTTGGGAGACCTCTCATTTCCTTGTTGGAGTCTTTATTACCACGACTGCCAAAGAGTAAGCTGAGCTCTCTTTGCCCTTCAACCTTGAGGCCCTGTCAGAGAAAAGCCAGTGGTGAGATCATTATTCGCACCAACCTTGGACTGCCAGCCAGGTACTCCTAGAATGCTCAGGATAGGAGGCCCAGGCAGAAGATTTAGCAGTGGACCTGGCTTGGGGCCTTGCAATTTATGGCTCAGGGAAAAGAAACCCTATTAATCTGGCACATTTTATTCAGCCGTAAATCCCAGCCATATTTAACTCAGCCACAGCCAAGGTTTCCCCCTATCTGCCACCAGCAGACCTGTAATATAAAGCTTGCCGATTCAAGGGGAAATTAAGATCCTGTTTAGCATTCAAAGTGGGGAATCCATTTCACTTTCAAGTTGCTTTCTGTTCCCTGGTCATTGAGGGATCCAGTAAGACTGAAAGCATTCAGAGTAAGACAAACAGTCTCTGAAACCGCACCCCCTCCTCCCCCCAGCAATCAAGTAAATCTCACCTTCTGAGACCCTAGATCTTTCAGGAAACCTGGGGAAAGAAAGAAAGGGCTTCTTTCCTAGGGCCTTCTTTATTCTGCATCTAACAAAGCTTTGGATCATAGAATCTTAGGGATAGAAGGGCCCTTCAAGGTGATCCAATGCCCTTATTTTTTAGGTGAAGAAACTAAGGCCCAGACAGGGAAAAGCATTTGCCCATGGTCATACAGCTAATTAATGGTAGAGGCAATACTTAGGGCATAGAAAAGAAAGTGGAAAGGACATGAGAGATTATCTAAAACCAATCTCTTCAGTTTATAGATGAAGAAATTGAGGCCCAGAGAACGTAAATAATTTACCCAAGGTCATCCAAATAATAAAAGAATTGAAAACCAATTCCAAATCCAGGTGTCCTCACTCTCATTTTTATTGCTTCTGACCCTGCTCTGCTCTGTTTCTGAAGGGGGTCCTTTAAATTCAGGCCTTTGAATGTAATCATATCATACCTGAGACCTACCTCATATGGTACTCAAAGAGCTATTCTTCCATTTCAGAGCTTATGAGCCCCAGATCCACTATATTTCCTCACTAAGTCAGAATAAAAAATGAAATTATAATAAAGCAATGATCATTTACTTAAGATTCTATTCAATGAGCTTTTAGAGAATACTGACTATGGAATGCAAGGGAAATAAGGAAATCATGCCTCATTTAATACAGAAGTTACATGTTTCCATAGATTCCTATGCTGCTTGTGAGAGATGGTACCCTTGTACCCTGAACAACTCATAATTCCAGAGTTTTATTCAAGCTGCATAATGTCCCCACTTCTGAACCTGTCCTTTATTGCTTCTCCAGGGTGCTGCTGATGTCATCTGCTGGGAATCTTTTTTTCCACTGACCTTCCTACTGCTGTTTTTTTGCTTAATTGTTAATTCCTTCTATAGCTTCTGCATTGTATTACAGCCTTTGGGAAGCTTCTTCCATCAATTGTGGCTGACTCTTCGTGACCCCTTTTGGAATTTTGTTGGCAGATACTGGAGTGGTTTGCCATTTCCTTCTCCAGTTCATTTTACTGATGAGGAAACTGAGGTAAACAGGGGTACATAATTTGCCAGGGACACAGCCAGTAAGTGTCTGAGGTCAGATTTGAACTCACAAAGATGAGTATTACTGACTTCAGGTCTGGCAGTCTATCCACTGAAACACCTAGTTGCCTTTCCATTGAGGAATGTGTTTATAGCTCTTTTGGGGAGCAGAGCGGGGGAGGTCAGGGCAGTTGGGGTTAAGTGACTTGCCCAAGGTCACACAGCTAGTAAGTGTCTGAGGCCAGGTTTGAACTCAGGTCCTCCTGACTCCAGGGCAGGTGCTCTATTCACTGCGCCACCTAGCTGCCCCTATAGCTCTTCTTTAACCCACCCTTAGCTTCAGGGCTTTGTTTCTTTTTTTAATAATCATATTCATGATAACACTCTGGAGCATGGAAAACTCTTAACTAAAGCCTACCTCTTTTGACTCTTTCTGTTTTTCCCTTTGGTTGGAACTCATCTGAGCCCTCTGGATGTTTTCATATGAGTTATTATATTTCTTTTCTATCATACACTGACAGCTATGACCAGGGCTATGAGAATTTTTCAAGATCTTTACTTGGCAATATTGCATAAGTGGGCTAGAGCCGGTGACTTGTTCTGCACTCCTGCCTTTTCACCTAGATTGCTACCTTCCTCCTCCAGTGAAGAACTCATTGAAAACCTTGCTCAAGGATTAGCCTTAACCAAGAAATTGAGTCAGCAGGAAATAATCTGCTATGATATTGTGTAACTGGGGTTTGGAGCATACTCAGAAAGCCTCAAATGGTATCTCTCCATATGAGGATACTGAGGGACCTTCTTCCAGTATGGCTGTGATGACGTACAATAGACGGAAGTGTCTTAGAATGTGACATATGTTTAGTCATTATATAGCTGGATTCAGTCTACTAATCTTATTGGAAGGAATAATTTTCAATTTACTTCATGGCTATAATCCTCAAAAGCCTGGGTCAGTCTTGACCTATCTTATCTTTTCTTTTCTTTTCTCTTCTTTTCTTTTCTTTTCTTTTTTTACCATCCTTCTTTCAGCTGTGCTTTGGTGAGCTGACTCCACTCTCACTTGGTGAGAAATAATATTGTGAGAGGAGAGGCCTTATGGCTTTCTCCCCTATGAGGTCCTATATACAGGTCTCAGTCCTTGAATTTGTTCTTTTTTATTCTAGGTGAAGGGCATATAGCCTCTGATCTTATAGGTTTCAAAAGGTCAGGAGAGTGAACCACAAAGTGCCAAGAGTCAGAGTCCAGGTTGTGTTTTGCAGCCAACTCAACACTGATGTTCTGAAGAGTGGCCACAGGAATGGCTATAAGGAGTGGCCTTCAGGACCCAGGGCAGTGGAAGAAGTTGGAATAAGGACTTAACCTCATAATCATGCATCATTTGGACATAAACTCAGTGAAACCAATGCTATGTAAGAATGTAGGACTTAATTAAGAGTATGTTACTGAAATGCTGGGAGTAAATATTTGTTTGTTCTTGCTATATG
The DNA here is from genome assembly GCA_028646575.1 of Pseudocheirus occidentalis. Classification (NCBI taxonomy): domain Eukaryota; kingdom Metazoa; phylum Chordata; class Mammalia; order Diprotodontia; family Pseudocheiridae; genus Pseudocheirus; species Pseudocheirus occidentalis. The sequence goes on from CM053593.1 coordinate 92,801,915, forward strand.
TGCTAAGTTAATACCCTTTTTTAAAAAGACAATAGATATTAAGTGGCTAAATGAAACTAGAGTGCCAGTTCCTGGCCCCTAACAGTTGGTAAGGACTCAAACTGAGGGTAGAAAAGAGACAGCCACAACTATTCAGGATGCCCTAGAACCCTAAGGGGCAGATATAACCTGACTACAGGGGAGTAAGACCTAAGTGGCATTCTTTAGTAGCAATATAAGAAGATCTCCCTATCTATGTCCTTAATTGAGTGGTGGGAGTAGATAGGCCCTTCCTATCCTAAAATTCTCTAATAATATTCTGAAAGGTCCATTCCAAACTTGGAATTATATCCTTTTTTTATACAGAACTATATAGTTCTAGATTCTGATTAGACTATAAGCCCTCCCTAAGTCTCTCAGAGCCCAAGATATTGCCTGGATTAGGTTCTTCCCAGTCTCTAAACACAGTGACATCTGTAGAACAGTGGCCCTTTTCCAGGTACTGCTGGATTATAATAGATTATAATAGGCATAACATGTCATTTCAGCTACTGTCTATAGAAATGTGTTCTCTCTGTAGCAATGGAAGGAAGCCTTAAGGAGGTCAAGTCCCAGCAGATACAACCACATGTCAGTTCAACTATGTAAAGAGTAGAAGGTATTCTCCTTACCCTCAGGGGCAACCACGAGACCACTGGAACATAACCCAGCAGAATCCATGAGACACAATTAGGGAGTAATGCCTGACTCATGGAGGAAGCAACAGGTCCACAGAGAGCAGTGTTAATAACATTATCAGAAGATGTCACAGATTCAGTAGCATCGGATAGTGTTTCGTCCCTTTGTATGTGCACCTTGACCAAAAGTGTTTCCTACATGTTCTTTAGGTGTATTTACTCTCTCCACTGATGTTATATGTATTTGTAGAAATACTCTATTGTTCTAACCTTTGTTATTATGTTATTTCATTAAATACCATCTCTATAAACAAATTGTGTCCTCTGGCTAACTAGTGAAAGTAAGTCGATTTGTGGAAGTTCACAACCTATGCCTGAGGGGATGCAGATGCAAAGAATACTTTGAATGGATCATAGCTTGTCTGGAGGGACCCTAGGTGCTACAGAGCAATTGTTTTAAATTAGAATTGGTTTTTTTTCCCCTTAGACTGGCCCAATATTTCTACCCACTCAAACTGAACTATTGTAAGAGAATGGTGGAGATGGATCAAGAGCTTCAATGCAGTGAGTCAGCGTAATTGTGGTGGTCTGGGGTCCTCAATGGCATTTCTTGCCATCACTATCTGGTCCAGAGAAGCCATCAGAAAGGTCTTTCTCATGTGTGTTTTCTAAGTTGAATCCTGTTTAAGTCCACATTGGCAACATGCTCTGTTGTTCAAACACAGGAAATATCTAGAGGAAATTGGTCAACGATGATCTAAGGGTCCATAGGCACAGCTATTGCCATGTGCCTAATATTACCTTCTGGGACCAATTCCTTTTCCCTCAGTGTGTGCCCACAAATAGAACTCAGAAATCCTTCCTTGAGGAGCAATGATTTAATTTTCAAAGTAAAAAACTAAACAGAGCTAATCCTACTTTCATAAGAGCCATGGGGAATTCTTCTGAATAGGGTTAGAGCATAAGCTAAAAATCAATAACTTGAACTCAGCACATGACCATGTAAGCCCAAGTGATTGATCCACCAAGGGAATGATAATGAGAGCACTGTAAGCTCAATCACCCAATTTATCAACAAGAATGTATTAAGAATATGTTCTATCCTAAGCACTACACTACACACTGTGGATACAGAGATAAAAGTGAAACAGTCCCTTCCCTCAAGGAGCTTATATTCTAATAGACAAACCAACAGACAAAGACATAGGTGCATACAAACACATACCCACTGTATCACTTATTTTTATCAGCACTGTTTCATATTTACAAACACGTCTTTAAATGTTCATATTAAGCCAGAGAAGAAATCTAAGTTCATTCATTCATCCTTCCATTTAACAAGTGTTTATTGTTCTTTTTCTTTAAATTTCTTTATTTTCAGTTCCAATTTCTCTCTCCCATCAGCATCTCCCCTACCCACGGGGAAGGCAAGAAATATGATACCCATGCAAAATATTTCCACATTAGCCATGTTGTATAGGGAGGGAAAGCAAGAAAGTTAAAGTAAAGAAGATATAATAGACTCAGAGTTCATCAGTTTTCTCTGGAGCTGGATGACATTTTTCATCACAAGTTCTTCACCATTGTTATAGATCACTTTATTGACCAGAATAGTTAGGTCTTTTACAATTGATTGTTGTTATGTCATTGTTATTATTATGTACAATGTTTTCTAGGTTCTGCTCATACTACATTGCATCTACATCTTCCCAGGTTTTTCTGAAACCATTCTCTTTGTCATTTCTTATAGCACAATATAGTATTCCATCACAGTCAACTTGTTCAGCCATTTCCCAATCAACAGGCACACCCTCCGATTCCAATTCTTTGCCACCACAAAAAGACCTGCCATACATATTTTTGTACATATCAACACTTTATACTTTTCCTTTGATCTCTTTATGATACAGACCTAGTAGTGATAGTAACAAGTACTTTTTGGGGGGAGGGGCAATTGAGGTTAAGTGACTTGCCCAAGGTCACACTGCTAGTTTTTGTGTTAAGTGTCTGAGGCTGTATTTGAACTCAGATCCTCCTTACTCCAGGGCCAGTGCTCTATTCATTGCACCACCTAGCCGTGCCCCCCCACCAAAGTGCTTTTTTAAACATATGCTGCAGAGTACCATATGAGGCTCTACCTAGAAGAGAATGGAATACTCTTTTTTTCTATATAAGCAAAAATAATTCAACAAATATTAATTAAGCATGTACTATTTTCAGAGTACTCTGCAGTTTGATACAAGGGACACAAAGATGAATATGACATGGTTCTTACTTTCATGGGGTTTAAAGGCTAATAGGAGCATACATGAATACAATTCAAATAGAAACAGTGGACCAATTTGGCAAGAAAAGTCTTATAAGTATTTCTTTACTCAATAAATACTTATTGAGAGTCTACTCAATTTTTTGTTGTTGTGTTGACCCCATCGTTGTGTGCCTGTGAAACCTGGACAATATTTCAGTGCCATGATAAGAAAGTGAATCACTTCCATTTGAGTTGCCTTAGAAAGACTCTGAAGATCACGAGACATTGAGGTTCTTTCTCACGTTAAATTGCCAAGCATTCAAAGTCTACTGCAAAGAATGCAACTACAGTGGGCTGACCAAGTTCTTCAAATGCCAAATGTACATTTGCCTAAAAGACTATTTATGGAGAACTCACAAAAGGCAAGCACTCACAAAGAGTGAAGAAGAAGGGATACGAGCACATTTTCAAGGTCTCTTTGAAGGACTTTGAAATTGATTGCATGATAAGGAAGACACTGGTAAAGGACCTCCCAACATGTTGTGCCCACATCAAAGAAGGTGCTATGTTCTACCACCAAAGCAGAATTTTAGTAGCTTAAAAGAAATGTAAGATGTGCAAATTTAGGGACATCCCCAATCCAAATGTTCATGTGGACTACTTGTGGCTCAACCTGTGGTGGAACCTTCCACATTCCTATTGGTCTGATCAGATACGGTCAGACACACTGTACCTTGCCTCCAACATAGTCATGTCATTTTGGTGCTCTTACAGAACTAAGGACAACAGTCATTGAGAACATACTCTGTACAAGTCAATATATTGGGTGATTATATTCAAAGAAAAGTTTCAGTTCAGAATATAATCATAATAGTTTTGTGTAGATAAATAATATATTTTTAAAAGTTTATTAGAAACAGCATTGAACATGAATGTTAACAAACTGAATTGTTAATCTGAACAATTTAACTTGCTTAGTAACTATTTACATTAAAATTAATTAATTTCAGTGTCCTGAATTTTGTAACCTCTTCTTTTTTCCCAATAACTCTCTAATTCCTGAATCAGGATTTTGCTTTTTTTGCCCATTCATTTTTATTTGGTTTTCTTCATATGATTATATTTAATATATTCTTCATTCTACTGGTTTTTCTTTTTTCTTTTTTTTTTAATTTTAATTTATTTTCTTGGTTACATCATTCATTTCCACAAGGTTTTGAGTTACAAATTTTTTCCCCTTTTTGTCCCTACCCCCCAGCCCAGAACATTGATCACACTGTAAGACCCCTC
>CM053593.1:92806608-92836953 GCA_028646575.1 Pseudocheirus occidentalis
GCAGTTTGGCTGGACCCGCTCTTCTCCTCCCCAGTTAGCAAAATCCACTGACCTTTCTCTTAGCCTTTTTGTCTTCTGGCCTGATAAATGTGGTAACTATGCCTCCAGTGCAGCCGATCTGCTCTCCTATAGCTGCGGCTCCCCGCCCGCTACCCCAGGGCCTGAGCTGGCTGGGTTTCGGCTGCGGGTCCCAGACTGCTGAGAAGAGCCCCGCCTGCTGCGCTGCCTGTAGCAACAGATGTGCTTTCAGTCTTGTGGAGAGTTTTGGAGCTTGAAAATCTGTTTAGCGTCCCATTTTATGAGTTTTTTAGCGTTTTTGTGTGGGAGCTGTGGTGCTTTGGGGCTTCTATGCCGCCATCTTGGCTCCGCCCCCTCTGGTTTTGCTTTTTTCAATTTGCATTACTACATATAGGCATTTTCAGATTTCTTCGTATTCTTCATACTTGTCAGACTTAATTACATTACTATATTCCATTACTGAACCACATTTTTTAACCATTGCTCTATTGGATATTTAGGCTGCTTCCAGTTTATTGCAATTACATATAATACTATTATTAAAAACTTTGAACAGATAGTTCTTTTTTAATCTTTGATAAAACTTCCAGTGCATATTTGCAACAATAGAATAACTGAGTCAAAAAGTTTGGCTATTTTTTTTTATAACTTTAACTGTGTAGTGTCAGATTTTTCCAGAAAAAGATCTAACAAGTTTATAGTTCCATCAGTAACAAATAAATGCACCTGTTCTTCCACAACCCTGCCAGCTCTGGATTTAATTTCCTTTTTCTTTATCAGTCTAATTATTGTGAAGTAGTACCTCAAAGTTGTTTTAATTTGTGTCTTCTTGATCATTAGTGAGATTGAACATTATTCAAATGATTATTAACCTTTTCTGTTTCCTCTTTGATAACTATCTGTTCATCTCCTACTGTGACTTGCTAATAGTTTTAATATTAGTGACTTTTAATGGTTCCTAATATATTTTATATATCAAGCTTTTAATCTGTCAGGTTTACTGAAAATATTTTCCTAAGATGTTATTTTTCTATAATTACACTTTTTGTTGTAAAGAATTTTTGAAATGTTAATGTAGTCAAGCACATCTATCTTGTCCTCAATAATTCCTTACTTTCATGGAATAAAAAATTAATTTCCTCCCTGTAACTGAGATAAATGCCACATCCCATTTTGGGACTTCTTATTCATATTTCAGTCTGTCTACAAACTGAATATACATAGTAACTTTTTTTAACCAACGTAACCCCAACTTCAAAGCTCATTGGTATGGGACCCTCTCCTGATTGGTAGAGACTGAATACTCACTTTCAATATGCTTGTATGTGAAGTGGAGTTGCAGGAATTAGAAGAGAAGAGACATCCTGGTCTTCTGACTTTGAGCTTAAAGAAAGAGGTCATGCTATTCTAGATTGTGTTTGGGTCCTTGAAAGGAGAAAGACTCTGGGCAGAAACTACTATGTAGAATAAGTAGCACTTGGATCATTGGAGAAGAATCCTTACTTCCTTTAATACGTAGCTCAACTGTGTCTTCTTTCAAGAGATAACTTTTTTTTTTCCTTTTTGGAGGGGGTAGGACAAAACAATTGGGGTTAAATGACTTGCCCAAGTCACACAGCTAGTAAAAGAGAGAACTTTTTTTTAAAAATCATTTCTGGTTAGTTCTTGAAGATGGTTCTAATGTTGGAAAAATCACCACAAAGGAAATTTTTGTACTTGGATCTAAATGATGATTCTATACTAATCCAGGTGCATTCTGGATCTGGTATAATAGGGGTACTTGAATTCAACTGGAATGGCTGGAATATATATCTTCATAATTTTTAGCATGACAGTAGTTTAGCACAATCTGATTAAAAATCCATTGAAAAGGAGATGGACTAGTACTTTCAGAATACATTCTTAGACTGTCATATAAGTCATTAGGAACATCTAGTTGAAGCTCATCAAGGAACTCTTTTGAGACACTATCATATTAGTAACTGAGTAGGACTCCCTCTCATTGTTGTATGAGGAGTGACATGTTGGATGATGACAAACCTGCAAAGTTTGGGCAAATTTCCTCCAATGGTTCACTTCAGAGTACCCTTAATGGTGTGTGACATCCTTTCAGCCTGATCATTGGGTTAAGGGTGACATGATGGTGACAGCTCTGGTAAGGGTAAGCTCCATGGAGTTATCTGTGAATCCACTGTCAGAAACAATAGCATCTAACATTTTATGTCTTGAAAATAACTGACATGAAGCTATGATTGTTGCAGCAAAGACATGGGATGAGATTGGAAACAATTTAAGACACTTTAAAGAGAAGTCTACCAATACAAAGAAAACCAATGTAATTTTCTTGTCCAAGGCTTCTCAATCACTTGCCACAATAAAGTAGCCTATGTCAAACACCTTTGCTTGTACTACACTGCCTCATAGTATTTTCAATATTTGAATCAATTCTAGTGTAGAAGCCCATCTGAGCTACTTATCCAACTACTACTCACATTGCCAGCCATATCTTTCAGGGAAACTACTTCCCTCAGGTTTCTAGGGGAATAACCCTAAGAGGTCAGACAATGATTGTTCATGAAGTCCCCTCCTACCCCAGCATACTTCCCAATGCTTATCAGCTAGACTTTTAGAAGAAGTATTTAATAAATAGGTGTAGCAAAAATGATTTTTACAAAAGCAATCTCTTCAAACCGGGGTACACACTCTCCTTTGCAAACATAATCTTCCCTGGGAAGATTGAGCTAAAATTTAAAGCAAAAAGATAATGGGGTACATTATAGAGAACACATGTGAAAAAGGTAATTCTCAGCTCCTGGTCACTGGGTGGCCTTTTCTTTCTTCATTTCTTTCTCCCTTAGTTCCTCTTAGGTTTCGCACTCTGCTGGGCTTCAAAGATCAGTGTCTTTGTAGTAGCCATAGCAAGCATTTCTCTCCCTCCCAAGGAGTCATGATCACTGAAGTTACCTTTCTTTAGTGTGTCTAATTTGTCCACAGTATCATTCAGCTCCTGATGCAGACATTGCCATCAGCCCCATTGCTCTGAGACCATTGTCAAGAACTGTAGATCTTCTGATCTTTCTAAATCCCTAAGATCATCACTGGTCAGTGGTGGAGGTCAGGGGAAGATGAAGGGAGAGAGAAACTCTCTACTCTCTTGCTTCCCTTTCCCCTAGTTCCTAGGATTTGGGACTATTCCTTCTCAGGAGTCCTACACCTCAGGATTTAGACACCCCTCCCCCATTCCCCCCTCTATAGACTGGCTCTCAATTAGCCTGCTGCTCTAAATTATAGCCCAAGGGTGTATCTGATTTCTTTTGTGGTGTCATCTCTTTAGTGAAGGATCAAAACACTATATTCCTCAAATGGATTAAGAACTTATTCACACTTCTGATTGGTTTATTGGTTGAATCAGTAGAACTGTCAGAACCTTTGGTTACTTGGGGTGGGGTGGAGCCCAACTTTTATGCTAGGTCACCAGATAGAGCTTCTAACAAATGCTTTCATGTAAACAATTCCCAAAATTTTACATGTAGTATGGTCAAGATAATGGGAAAACAACATTGTGATTTATCCATAAATAACACCTTTTAGGGGTAGATGCTGCGGGGTAATAGCTAGTAAAGAGTTTTCATTTGAATAGTTTTCTACAGGATTTATCCTGCACACACAGTTCTAGGCTCAGGTCGATCTGAATGCCCAGACAGCTAGTCACATAATTTGATCAGTTAGAGAGATCTCACATTGATATTTGCTCTGGATCTGTATTGGCAGATAGCGCCAGGCATCAGCATTCTGTTGTGCTGTTTCAGCATTTTAGATAAGTATATGACTAAGTGCTGACCAAAAGAGTCCAGTATTGCATACACAGTGACAGTTAAAGAGATGGGTTTGTCCTTAGAAAAAGTGTCACTAGATACTTGTGATCAATAGAAATTGTATTAGAATGTAAACTCCTTGAGAGTAGACAGTGTGTCATTCTTTATATCTCCAGTGCCTAGCGCATACATCTAATACATAGTAGGCACTTAATCAGTGTTCGCTGATATAGGCCTGTGTTTTAATGTAGTATAAGTGAAGTGAAGTTCAGGATCCCAAGAGGCAGGAAAACAGGGGATGTTAATCTCCTTTTGGAGGCAGCTATATGGCTCAGTGGATAAGAGTGCTGGGCCTAGGGTCAGAAAGACCTAAGTTCAAACCCAGCCTCAGACACTTACTAGCTATGTGACCCTGCTTAAGTCACTTAACCCTGCTTGCCTCAGTTTCCTCATTTATAAAATGAGATAGAGAAGAAAATGCCAAACCACCCTGGTGTCTTTGCCAGGAAAATCCCAGATGGGATCATGAAGAGTCAGAAAGAGCTGAAATAACTGAACAACAACTCATAATTAGGGGTAGTCAGAAGGACTGGAAATAGACTGGATCTGCTAGTGGTACCTAGTGGAAAATGGGATCAAAACTAGAAAAGCCCAACAGATTTTTATAGAGTTCTTATCTATGTCATGCAAGACCAAATACTGAAGGGAGAAAGCAGGGAGACTATGTGAGTCATGGTTAAGGGACTGGTGCTAACTCAATTCAGATTGACATTCTTATCTGGAGGCAATTAGTGGGGAAAATATTTTGTAACCATTACCACTAATATCTGCAGAGTCCAGAAGCTTCTCCTATTTCCTCATTTAGTGGAGGGAGACAGGACCCTCACATCATAATCATAGAGGTAGCTTTGGAATGTCTTGATTCTCATGATAATCACAAGGACATTTTTAGACTGATTGTGTATAGCAGTTCTGTAGCTGACTTTATTCTTGGGTAGATAACAATTGGTACTTTATAGCAAAGCAAATATCTAATACTACGTAAGGTGAAACACCATCATAAGAAGGTAGTCATTTAAAGAGTCGTTTTCCAATTGATAAATGGTCAAAGTATTGAGGTCAGAGTTGGGAGAGCTGATTCAAATCTGACAGAATTTACTTAGACCTTCCTTTTAGTCAATGGGAGCTTTACTGACACAAAACCATAAGGGCCTGAGGTTTAGCAAGGAGCTAAACAAAGGCATTGATTTAGGAAAAGACAAGACTTAACTAGACAGAAGTCTGTAGGATGATGATGTAATTTTTAGTGTTTCTAAAGGGGGTTGGAGATTTAGGGACAAGATAAGTCTTGCAAGTTAAGGAAATAGGGTGAGGATGATAAATGACACAAGATAAGAGAAACAAGGGAATCCCATGATCTAGCAATGGGGGAGGGTGGGGAGAGAGACAAGGAATTTTATGGTCTAGGATAAGGGGAAGTTTTGTGGTATTTTAAGATAAGGGGAGACTTTAGGACGCAAGGGAATGAGCAACTCAACCTTAGAGCACCTTTGTACTTTAGGGTGCCTTTAGAGGCTAAACCAGGGAAAGGGCAACTCATCCGTTAGGGCACCTTTATATCCACATCAAAATGTCATGATAAGGTATTTCTAAAGGGAAGAAATCCAACCTATTAACAGCTATATGAAAAAATGCAAAAAATCACTAATTATTAGAGAAATGCAAATTAAAGTAATTCTGATGCTCCACTTCACAAGCATTAGATTAGAAAATGAAACAACTAAGAGAAATAACAAATGTTGAAAGGGGCTTGAGGAAATAAGCAAATTAAGGCACTTTTGGTTAAGCTGTGAATTTGTGCAGTCATCCTGGAAAGCAAATGTAAATAATTCCCCAAAATTTACCAAAACCAGACTACACTCTTACCCAGTGATGTCATTACTAGGTCTATACCGTAGGAAGATCAAATGAAGAAGAAAAAGACCCATAGGTACAAAAAACATTTAAAGTAGCACTTTCAGTGATGGCAAAGGCTTCATTTAAGTCCCAAAGAAGATTCTACATTCTACAGAAAGTTTTCCTCAACTCCTTAATTCTGGTGCCTGCCCTGTTAATTATTTCCTATTTAACCTGCATAAATCTTGCTTTGTATATACTTGCTCCCATATTATCTCCCCCACTAGATTGTAAGCTCCTTGAAGGCAAGGATTGTCTTTTGCTTCTTTCTTCAGCACTTAGCACTATGTCTGACACATAGTAGGCATTTTATAAATGTTGATTGATTGATTGAAACCGGAAGGTGCGTATCAATTGGAGCATTACTAAACAAATTATGACATGAACATAATTAAATACAATCTATATAAGAAATAATGATAGAAAGACTTACAACTTAAGAATTCTGATCAAAGCAATGAGCAGTCATAATTCTACAGGGCCAATGATGCAGCATTCTGTCTACCTTCTAACTAATAAGCAATGGACTTGAGATGCAGAATGAGACAGACAGACAGACAGATAGATAAATAGATAGATAGATAGATAGATAGAGATATACATATATATGTGTGTGTGCACACATGTACATATACATATATACACACACACAAACATATATATGTAAATATATTTGACATGACCAATATGGGAATTTATTTTGACTCCACATATTTGTTTCAAGGGTTTGGTTTTCCTCTTTTTTTTCCTAATGAAGCTGAGTAGATGAAAGGAAGAAAAAATAAATTCTTGATAAGTGAAAAAAAGTAAAACAACGAAATTTTAAAATAAAAAAAATAATGGTTTATGGTCACTGTAATATATTAACATTGACTCAAAAGTCAGTAACTGCTTGACATTCTGGAAAGTCTATTCATGTTGGCCAGTGCTGAAACACCTGGGATGATGAAGAGGTTCAATAAAAAGTTTATTTCGTAAGAGAAAAACATGGCAGAAAAGTTCTTTCTGTTTTTCTAGACTAGATGCATCATAGATTGTTTGTACCTTATGTTGGATGGCTGGATACTAGTTCTATGGATACTGAAGGCTAAGATAATATTGGAAGTCTTGATTTCCACACCTCTCTTTTCTAATTCAGATACCTACCTGATATATGAAAATAATGTAGAATTTATATCTGAAAGACACTTTAAAGATCATCTAATTTAGTCTCCTCATTCTGTAGATAAAGAAACCAACATGCAGAAGGATTAAGTGACTAAGAGAATTGGGATTTAGAGAACTTGTCTCAAATCCAGTGCTCTTTATCCATTGTACCATTCGACCTCCCTTTAATCTTCCCATTCAATTCAACAAATATAGATTAAGCACCTATTATAGGTAAGGTACCATGTTAGGCACTGAGGATCCAAAGACAAAAACACCCTTTGACCTCAAGAAGCTTACATTCTCATCACTGAAACATGATACCATACATATAACACCAAAAATTAGATCTCCCAGAAAACATTAGAAAATTCCAAAGACAACATCATTTCTGCTAGTAAAACCATTAATAAGCATTTATTAAGCACCTACCATGTGCCAGGCATTGTGCTAAGCACCGGGGATACAAATAAAAGCAAAAGTCAATTCTCAAGGAGCTCCATCTAATGGAAGAAACAACATGAAAACTGCTATATAAAAACAAGCTACGTGCAAGATAAATTAGAGATAATCAACAGAAGGAAGAGAAAGGGAATCAGGAAAGGTTTTTCATAGAAGGTGAAATTTTTGATAGTACTTGAAAAAGGCCAGGGAAGTCAGTAGGTAGAGGGGAGAAAGGATTAAATTCTAGACCTTGGGAACAGAAAGGAGACAGCTATCAAGCCCCCTCAGGAGCAATGATCACTTAGCTGCCTGCGGTGATGAGATCAGACCATCATTGGAGAGCTATTTATAATCATGGACAAAGTCAAGTTTGGAGAAAAAAAAAACACTCTCAAAAGAACAGCAAGTAGTTGCTGGACTGAAGGCACTGGATGTGAATGCTACTTAATCATATTAATAACCAATTCAAATTCTCCTCAATGTCTCACATTATTATTAGGCTTTCACATCAACATGATTAGGGTATCCAACTGGGCATGTGTAATTGGTCCATTGATTTGTTTAATTACATCTTCAAGTTCTTCATCAATAGCAAATCCAGATGGGATGGCATTTCCCTTCCCTTGTAGACTCCCGTTTCCTTTGAGAGTATACTGAAAGGTCTGCTGATAATTTCTTGTACTTAGGATGACCTGATAGTCCAGCATTTCTCAACCTGTGGGTCGTGACCCCTTTGGGGGTCAAACAGGGTAGCCTAAGACCATCGGAAAACACATATTTCTAATGGTCTTAGGAACTGAGACACCACTCCTCTATCCATCTCCAGGCAGGTCTACCCAAATGCAGATATACCCACATATGAGTATTAAAAAGTTGCGGCATTAGGAAGGTTGAGAACCACTGTGATAGCCTGAAAACTTTAGACATTTTATATATTTTTAATCAGGATCCTAGATTGTCAGATCTTTAAGGGGCCTTAGAGATCATGTAATTCAACACCTTCATTTTATACATATATATGCACATATAATACATATAATTTTGATATATTATACATATTATATATTATTATGTATCATTATACATTACATATAATATCTAATTATATATATATGAATATTGAGTCCTAGATATGTAAAAAAAAGGTATGTTCTCCATTAAACTGTGCTCCTTGAGAGTAGGCATTGTTTTTGCCTTTCTTTGTACTTTCAGTGCTTAGCACCGTTCCTGACACATATTTGGCACTCAATAAATGCTTGTACACTGACTGACTAAAGGGAACCAGTTCCCAACCACAAGACTTCTGCATCACTTTATTATAACGTCAATGAAAATTTCTTCATAAAAGAGCCACACTGTAAATTCATGGCAACGCTTCTACAATACCCACTGAATAAGCCCTGAAATCTTAAAGACTGCACAGTGACCTCAATAACTCCATCAATGAGCCTTCTGGGAAACTATTGAATAGGATGTCTTTGCTAATTATCAATACGCCACAACCAGAGTTGACTTCCATCTTGCATTCATACCCATTTATGACTCTTACAAATATTACACTGTCCTAAGGCATACTGCCACTGACCCTGTGAATATGAAGCAACTCTGGGGTTTTACTGTCATGTCAATAATGAAGATGACCTGATGCCAAGGATGTGAATTGCTGTGACAGTTTCTAGACCTCATTCTAATGGATTTGGAATGGCACAGCCTCTCAAGGTGACCCTTTTTCTTACAGAATCTCTACCCCTCATCCTGGCACCTGCTGAGTACCAGTCTAACCCTCTGTAAGTGGAGCTGTATATCTCAGCCAGTAGAAATGAAAAGACCTGCAGATATTGCCGTGAATGCATTTTCTGCATTCAGTTCAATAGCAAACATTTATTAGTCTGACAATTCAGTTCAACAAACATTTACTAAGTGCTTATTATGTTCAAGATGCTACGTTTTGCTGACCTTGTTGGTCAGAGCTCTTTCCCTGAATATTATGGACATTTATTTCAGCATCTGTTCCTTTAATTTTTTTTTCTACTTTAGCAATTCAGTCTCACTAGCTAAGGTATTGTCTTGGCCCATCAAAAGTGTTATAAAGTGTCCGTTTTTGATAACACAGGATATGCTGGTGAAAAGCCTCATCACAAAATCTATATAAAAGATGATCCCAAAACCTGTCATATAAGACATCTGAAAAAATGTAGTGTTGAGACAGATGACGCAATTTTATCATATAAGCAGCAACATTCTCACCAGGCTGTGGATTTCGTTGCAAATCTAAATCTCTGAACAATAATTACTAGTATTGGTAAGAAGTGCACTTTCAATAATCCCATGAGTTCATCAAATATCTCAGCACAACATGCTTCTGTCCAGGGTCCTTTGTTTTAATTTCTTCTAAATAGAAGCAAGGTCTCTCTACATGAAAATTTCAGGACAATAACAGACTGATATCAAATCCTCCATGAGGCCTAACACAACCATTATTTTTATAAGCACAGATTTACTTAACTTCCAGACTGGAGGACATAGTTAAGAGACTTAGTGGGATGATATGAGCTTTCAAAAGTGAACTGTAATTACCCATACTTGTCCTGTTTTAGCAATGTCTCATGTTCAGCACCAGAAAATGGCTACATCACATATGAGTACAAAGGAATAAGGTCTTCATCATGTAGTTTCTTTTCCTACTGCAACAGTACCCACAGTAAACAACCTTACTATGGAAAAGGTGGGCTGAGCTCAGTTGTTGAAAATCTAGAACCAGGTGATAGCAATTCAAGATCCCTCTTTGCATGTACTCTATGTCTGGGATTCATATTAGTTCAGGACCTAACTACAAACCCATGAACACCTGGAAAACAGACTTTGTAGTTGTTTCCTGCATAGCTTTTTCTACAGAATGTGCAGTCAGAGTAAGAAAGGAAAAACAAAGAAAGCAAAGTACAGATATTGCCAATCACTACACCTACGGTTCTCCCCAACTAGCTGGAGCCTTACCTGACTATATATACTCTAACATTCTACCTTACGTGGCATGGTGAATATAATTGAATATTGCCTAATTTAATGTCTACAGATGTATCAGGGGTGCTACTGGGAGAGGCTAAGGCTGGTAGATCACTTGAACTCAGGAGCTCTGAGCTGCATCTCTAAGTCCATCAGATATCTGTAATAAGTCCAGCACCAATACAGTGAGCCTCCAAGGGGTAAGGGAGACCACATAGCTGTCAGAGGATGAATGAACCTTCCCAGATTAAAAGCAGAATAGATTAGAGCTCCCATGACAATTGGCAGTGGGTTTAGGCCGTGAATGGCTGCTGTACTCATAATCTGGGTAAAATGAGGAGATCCAATCTCAAATAAAAAAAAAAAGAAAGAAATGAAAGTGCTAACATTTCACCATAGCATTCTCTGGAGTACAGTTAGACTTTGGCTTAAAGAATGAAAAAGAAAATGAAGTCAAGAAAGAAGTAAAAAAATGGAAGAATTAGAGGACTGTCTCGGTTCCAAGCTCCTGCCACAAAACAGAAGAGTTATTTTTCAACCTGTGTTTGAAAAAGAATACTCACTATCATTTATTCAGCAATGGTCATCCAGGCTGAGCTTGAAGATTTCCATTAAGAGGAAACTCATTCAGCTCATTCCAACTGGGGATAGCAATTATATTGGGAAGTTTCTTCCCTAAATCAAGACTAAATTTAACTCTTTGCAACTTCTACCCACTGCTCTGAATTCTGCCTTACCATCCAAAAGCAAAGAAAAATGTATAATACATGTTCTGGATGAAAGGTCTTCAAATGCTCAATGATAATAACCACACTCCATCCTAACCCACTCCTAGACCTTAGAATGACATGACCTCAAGGTCTTTTGCCTTTTTCTGGATGTTCTCCATGGTTTATCAATAAGTGAAGATGAAAACAGCTAGTGTTGGAGGTATTTGGAACAGATTTGACTGTATGACTACAGTGTGTTCTTCCACTCCACTCCAACACACACACACACACACACACACACACACACACACACGCACACACACACACACACAAACTATAGAGATCCACAAAAAGAAAACATGTTGTGGAGCATGGCCATAATCCCTGCTCCTGGGGGAGATGTGGATTGGTCCAACCATTCCAGAAAGCAATTTGGAATTGTGCTAAGAAAGGAGCAAAATTTCTATACCCTTTGATCTAGAGATTCCAGTGCTAGACTCAAGGAACTCAATGATTAAAAAATGCATCAAAAATATTTATTGTAGCATTTTTGGTAGTAGAAAAAAATAAGAAAACAGACCTCCATTCTCTTAGGAATGATTAAACAAACTATGATACATAAATATAATGGAATATAGTTGCAGTTTAAAAAATAATGAATAATATGATTGTAACACCCCAGAACCACTACTGATTTCAGTGGGGCTGGGGCATTTACACTTTCTTTTTCTCATTATAGGGAACCTAGCTCTAAACATCTATGAGTACAGACCTGGAAATCCCATGAACATGAAAATCCCAGGACAATAACAGACTGAGATCAAATCCTCCATGAGGCCTAACACAACCATTTTTTTTATAAGCACAGATTTACTTAACTTCCAGACTGGAGGACATAGTTAAGAGATTTAGTGGGATGATTTGAGCTTTCAAAAGTGAACTGTAATTACCCATACTTGTCCTGTTTTAGCAATGTCTCATGTTCAGCACCAGAAAATGGCTACATCACATATGAGTACAAATGAGGTCTTCATCATGTAGTTTCTTTTCCTACTGCAACAGTACCCACAGTAAACAACCTTACTATGGAAAAGGTGGGCTGAGCTCAGTTGTTGAAAATCTAGAACCAGGTGATAGCAATTCATTCAACTGAATGAATTGAATGAATTCAATCATGATGGAGAGAGAGGGGTCAGGCTCTTATTGCCCTCCCTGGCTCTTTATCTCCCCACCTTCAAGCAGCAGGAGAAATTACTTTAAGCCAGACTTGGCTCATGTTCAGGATTTCCCCACAAGAGGGGAAGGTGGCTGGTGAGTAGAAAGGTATTCAATTTACAGTATAGATCAGGTGTAATACTACTATTGACTTCTTCCACACAAAAGAAATGCTTAAAACACAAAATAAGCATACATGAAAAAAGACTTAAAGAACAAGATAGTGACTTGTAACTACCGTTATATTCTCCTGAGAGGCTGATACTTGAAACATCACAGTATGTCATTTTGGGGACACCACTCAATAGGCATTTCACTTTCACCTCGGTTCTTTACTGTCTCTCTCAAGATCCATGTTTTCTGCAAATTAAGGCACCAATTGGTCTGATCCTCCTGTCCTTGGTCATCTACTTCAAGAAGTGCCAAGGTAACTACAGAAGGTGCTTCTCAAAGCATAGCTTTTAGTAACTAAAGAAACCAGCAACTCCCAAATTCCGGAGGTAGTCACCCCCTAAGTCCATCTTTCCTAATCAGTGTTGGTCTCAGAGTAAAATGTACACATACGTGCACATGCACACATATACATGTTAGCAACTCAAGGTCACCCAGGGAGCACGTATATTCAAAGCTGCAATGACTATGGGAGGTCAGAAAGGGAGAGACAGAGCCGAAGTCAGAGAAACAGAGAGAGACAGAGAGATAGAAACAAGCAAGAGAGATAGGGACAATGACAGGGATTGAAAGATGGAGTCAGAGTGAAATGGAGACAGATAAAAACAGAGGCCAATGGAGAGAGACAAAGAGAGAGAGAGAGACAGAGAGAGAGTTATAGGCAAGGGTGCTGTAAGGCTCAAACGAGATAATGAATATAAAAGACTTTGCAGACCTCAAAATGTCATGTAAATGCTTGTTGTTGTTCTGGCTGTTAGTCTATAATCAGAAAGCCTCTAGTCTGGTGATGATTTCATCCCTGGAACTTTCTTTTGCACTCCTACTGAGCTCAGTGTTTATACAGCAATACAAGGGTGGGCTGGTAAATGTTTGATAATGGATTCTAGTAAGAAAAATATATTTACATACTTTTAAGTTTAATTTACATTGATAATATTTTCTTAAGTCTAGACAATCAATAAAACAATAAATTAAGCCTGGATTTGTAGTAAATTTCTGAAGTATGAATACTCACAATGAAAATTTAACAATGGGCTCTCACCAGATGGTTTAAGCTGGCTCCAGCACATTCCTAGTTATATGTCACATGTTCTGTAAGCAGGAAGGGAGTACCAGAGGTCTTCGTTAACTCTTTTTAAGGCCTATTGAGTGGGCAGCTCTTTATTCCTTAATGATCAATCTTCTTCGATACAATGAGAAGGAAGGGAAGAGACCAAGGGTTTGCTCTATCATGCCAAAGTATAACTTTAGCAATAAACCAGTACAAACATGGAAGCATCCCAGGATCCCAAAGATCTAAGTGGTAGTTGGTGGAGGAAGGTACCATTTGATTTTCCCATTTACACTTTGAATTCAGAGAAGTAGGGACATATGAACTGATGGAAAATAAAATAAATAGATCCAGGAAAACAGTACATGATGACTTTCTATGTAAATAGAAAGAAAAATAACAAAATGATCAAAATTGAATGTTGTGAAATCCTAATGACAAAGCACGGACCCAAAAAGGAGATAGACCAGAACACTTTCCCCCCTCTTTGCAGAGATAGAATACAATGAGTGTACATCATTGCCTATAATATCAGACTTGGTTGATGTATTTGTTTCATTGACCTGTTTCCTCCTCTTTTTAATTTGTTGTTGTTGTTGTTCTTATAAGAGAAAGTTCTCTGGGAGCAGCTAGAGGAAGGATATATTAAGAAATGTACTTGATATAAAAACAATGAATACCAACAAAAATATATATATAAGTATGGGGTTTTAAATCATCCCACTGCACTTAGCCTTGCTCCCTCCATCAGGTGAGAAAACCATCTCAGTGAATAAAGCAAACAGAAGGATGAACTATGTGTAAACAAATCTTGGACATCAATCAATCAATCTAACGTATTTCAACTGAATATAATAGGAAGTCTGTTCAGATTGATTGAGGAACTTGGTCATGCCCTGTAGGTCTTCTATAAAATCAGGCCAATTTAAAACCCAGGGCATTTGGGCATCTGGCAGCAGAAAGAAACCTCCAGTCAAGGCCCTGAGAAGAAATTGCTTTGGGGGCAGAGGGTTGAGAATTTGGAGGAGGGTAGAAAGTGCACTTCAGCCTCAGTCTCTTTCCCTGCCCTTGACTAGAGGAGAATCTAGAGATCTTTGTAGGACCAGAAGATTTGTACATTTTCATCAATTTCCTAGCAGCATACCTTATACAACAATGGCTGACAGCAGTGACTACATAAGAATCCAAGGACAGACTTAATGTGATGGGGAAAGGTAGACTCAAAGTTGTATCAGAAACCCAGCAGAAAATCTACAGCATATCTAAAGAGACTATCTTGAGGACTTTAGCAAAAACAACTATGCTTCATTACATGTGCTCTCTAAGCTTGAGCACACTTTTCCCTGGACCCTGTATACATGTATGTATTGGTGGAAGAACATGTCACAGACCTGTAGGAAAAATTTTTTGGATCAACTATTGCACAATAGTAAGATTTTAAAAGATAATTGTGTACAGTAGATTAATTTATATCAGCTGATTATCTTAGAGGGAAAACATACTGGTGGGACCTCATGAGCTATAACATTAAAAAGATTCCTATAAATCCTTAGGGCTACCCTTAGACCCTGAGAGAAAATGGAGCAGCTGAGCTCTGGGGACTCAACCTGCTAGTGCCGGTAGAGATTAGGAGAATAACTCCAGCCCATGTACCATGAAATTAAATAAATAAAACATGGTGTCCAGAACTGAACACAATCTAGATATGGCCTTATCACTGCCTTACTAGTTCTCACTAAATGTAACATAAAATTGCATTAGCCTAAGATAGCATTAGTGTTTTTTTTAGCTACCATATTATTAGCTTTGAGCTCACTAAAAAAAAAAAAAAACAGATATTTTCCAGATGAACCATGTAGCAATGCCTTTCCAACTATGTTACTATACAGTTGATTTTTTGAAACCCAAGTAGATCTTGTATTTATCCCTATTCAATTTCATCTTATTAACTGTGGACTCATGTTAAACTTGTCAAGGTCTATTTGGATCCTAAAAGATGACACTACCCATCCAAATTTTGTGTCACTTGGCAAATTTGAGAAGTGTGTCATCTAACCTTTATCCAAGTCACTAACAAAAACTGGTGAACAGCATGGAGCAAAGCACAGGATTCTGGGATACCTCATTAGAGTCCTCTTTAAGTTGACTTTGAACCATTAATAACTACTCTTTGAGTTCAATGATTGCCCCAATTCTAAAGCCATCTAACTGTTCTAGGCCCTATATCTCTGCATTTTCCCCATGAATAGCATGATACCATGTGTGGTTTTATCAAATATGCCACTAAAACATAAGAAAACAAAAGTATATGTATACACAAACATATATATGTATGCATGTATATATGTTTCACTACCTGTCCTTTTAATAATGCTTAATAAACTTTTATCTGGAACTGAAGATAGGTTCACTGGTCTAAAGTTTGCAGATTTCTGTTTTCTCTCCAATTTTCTTGAAAATTAAGAAGTTTCCTCTCCCCCAATCTCAGAGAACTCCTGTTCTCCATTACCTTTCAAAGATCAGTGACAATAGCTCAGTCATCCTATCATGAATAAAATCTTGCTTACTTTCTTCACCCTGAAAACATTAAGAGTGTTCTGTGCATACAGTGAGAGCATCTTTTATTTTTAAAAATATTACGAATATATAGACCAGATTTTCAGACAATGTTCAATGGAAAGTCACAACCACACATAGTCACACAACTTACTAAGAAGTATGGAGAATTTAAGAACGTATTTCACTTAGTGTTTATTGATTTTTAAAAAGCATCTAGTTCAAGACGGTTGTTACCACAAATAGAACTTTGTTTAGCAATGTACTGAGCAACAGTATAGTAAGGAATAAAATGGAAACAGGCTAAGTGATAATATTTGCTGATGTCATACACAGATGATGTTCTGAGCTCCCTGCTGATGAAAAGACTCTTTTTCTTGCTAGCAAATGGCATCTATTTCAGAAGATGATAAAGAAGAGAAAATCTATAAAGAATTATATGAAACTCCAAAATACCACAAAGTCTCATTAATGAGACCAATAGTCATTCAAAAGTGAATGTTCTACCCAGATACACAAGAAAAACAAAGAGGATGAAAAATGTCTGTGGCATGCAGTTAGATGGGCAGTCTGTGGATTTTCTATTGGTACTCATATCTTGGACAGGTACTGTCAGTGGACAATGATATGTGCCCCAAATTTTAATAAAAAGAAAGGGATCAGGTAGAGATAGCATTGAAAACTGTAGTTTCCAATAATTCCAAGTTGGTTCCTACCACAAAAGATCATATTTTTAAATACCTGTAGTCTCCTGGTGATGCTAGATGGCTACAAATCATTGAGTACCATGATCTCACTAATACTGAAAACTGCAGGTGACTCAAAGGTCAATGGAAAGAGACACAGTGGGTATAGGTAGGCTGCCACATATCATTAGTGATGACTTTTACAAGATTTTGTTAGATTCGGTCTAATGTAAATCTGTCAGGGTCTCTTTGGATCTGAACTCTGTCATCTACTACCTTGGTTATCTCTCCCAGTTTTGTGTCTTCTGCAAATTTGGCCACCATACCATCAATGTCTATAACCAAGACACTGGTTACAATAAATATCTTAGGACCAAGTACAAATACCTCAGGATACTCTACTAGTGCCTTCCTTTGCCTTTCTTCTCTCTCTTTCTCTTTCTCTCTCTCTCTCTCTCTCTCTCTCTCTCTCTCTCTCTCTCTCTTTCTCTCTCTTTCTCTTTCTCTCTCCCTCTCTCCCTCCCTCCATCCCTCCTTCCCTCCATTCCTCCCTTTTGGTCTCTCTCTGTCTCTGTATAATATATCAAAATTATATGTATTATATGTGCATATATATGTATAAAATGAAGGTGTTGAATTATTATTGCTGACATGCTTGCTGAGTCATTGCCAGGGATCTTTGAAAGATTGGAGAGGAAAAAAAAGCATGCAGGTTTGGACAAGGGCAGATGCCTCCCTTTGGAGGTTTGGTCATTCAAACATTTCTACACTGACCCATCAGTACTGTCATCTAGACCAGATCTCTCTATCTTGTCCACAAGGAGAACATGACAGACTTTATCAAATCCAGTTATACTAATGTCTATGAGAAGAGGTTAGTTTGTTCTGATAAGTCTTCCTACTAGAAGAAAGGATGCTATGTACTGTGTCACCATTGCATCCTGGGCCATCTCCAGACATCCTGATGAATATCTGGTTACTGGATCCACGTGGCTCTGGAGGAGAAAGTGAGGCTGGTTGGTGGCCTTACACAACCCTCCTTCCCTCAAATCAAAGTCAACTGCAAGAACTGTCATCATCTCCCCAATGCTATGGTCCTCTTGGAGAATGAAGGACAAACACAACAACAACATATTCCTGATAAAGGTTGTACACAGCTAATGATCACCATCAACTTTTTTACCCATGGCAGTTAAATTATGAAAAGCCTGTGGCATGCTCATTGTGATACGTTAGTGTGGCTAGCAGACACAGGTTTGAATCCTGGTTTTCACCAGAATTCTGATCAATAGGTAAATTATTTACCTGGTGGAACCTCATTCATATACTTATGCTACCTATCTCACAGTTTTTGATGTAAGCTCTTTGTTTTGTTTTGTTTTGCTGTTGTGGGGGGGGAGGGTAGGGCAATTGAGGTTAAGTGATTTGCCCAAGGTCGCAGGCTAATTTTTATGTTATGTTTATGAGGCCAGATTTAAACTCAGGTCCTCCTGACTCCAGAGCTGGTGCTCTATTCACTGTGCCACCTAGCTGCCCCTATGCAAGCTCTTTGTAAACTTTCTAGTATGTTATAGTGCTTTGCTGGGAAATGAAATTAAACTCACCAGCTTATGGTTTGAAGACTCCAACCTCATTATATTTGCCCCCTTTTCAAAGACAATACTACTTTGCTTGGTTGGAAATTCAGCCAGATATGAATCCACCTCTACTATTCTCCACAAGTTTTCAAACATCAAAGACAGTGGCTCAGTAGCCCAATCTATCAGGTCTTTAAGTATCCAAAGATGTTGTACCTCAGGGACTAAAAGCTTAAATTCATTTAGGGCAACTTGGTGCTTTCTAACTTCTCAAATATCTTGGGCTTCAATGGTCTATTAATGATTTCATTTTTAACTTGCATAAAGCAAGCATCATTCTCCTTGGTACCCCTCTCATATCCCCCCAGAAAGCAGTGAAGAGTTTAATAGTTTTGCCTTGTCTCTATAGCATGTTACCATTGTTTCAACCATCCTGAATAGTGGTCTTATTATTTATCCTATCTCCAGCTTTACCACAATATAAGTGAAAAAAAATTTTTTTTTGCTTATCTTTAACATTCGCTCTCAGCCTCAATTCATTTTGAGCTTTAGTGTCCATTAAATTCTTTTTACAAAACTATGCCACTTGTATGTATTCATTCTCATTTGTCTGCCTTTGCTTCTATATATTACACATTTCTTTTTAAAAATCTAAGTTGGCTCATGAGTTTTGCAAGCATCCACATCCATCTCTTTGGACAGCTCATGCTTTTCTTTCTCATCCAAATCATTTAGGTTTATGCTATCCTAATTTCATTCTTGTGAGCTTTTCATCCCTTTCAGGACAACTTTCCCTGTAGGAATTTAGGCATGGCATGCTGCCCATCCACATTCCAACTGTTTTTAAAGTTGTGGCAGTAGAAGCTAGGGCATATATCAGGTTATACCTAGCTTTCTTTTCTTTTATTATCACTAACTCTCAAGTGAAGAATCCACTTCCTTTCAATATTTCCATTTTTTTTTTACCTCAGCAACCACTCCTAATTCATCAAAATCAGGTTCAGACTCATTTTCTCTACCTTTAAAATAATAAGCGAACTAGTCAAAAAGTTATCAACTGCTCTGCTTTGGGGGGTAAAAAAGAGAAAGGAAAGGAGGAAGAGGCAGAGGAAGAGGAGGAGGGAGAGAAGGAGAGGGAGAGGAAAGGGGAGACCAGAAAATACTGATGAGTCTGGACCAGGTTTGTGATCAGTTTCCTGAATTCATCATCCATGTTCTCTTGACCAAATAGGCTCCTATCATAGTATCACTTCTATTTCTTTAAATCCAGTGCTACTTTCATAATCCCATCATGGTTAAATTATGAAAGGCCTGTGGTATGCTCATTGTGGTATGTTCACTGTCATTGTAGCCAGTAGACATGGGTTTGAATCCTGGTTCTCACCAGAATTCTGATCAATAGGTAAATTATTTACCTGATGGAATCTCATTGATGTACTTATACTACATATCTCACAGTTTTTTGATAGAAAGTCTTTGTAAGCTGTAAAATGCTCTTAAATTTCAGTTGTTATTGTAATTCAATTCTAGGTGTAGGGATTTGGCCTTGATGTGGAAAATAAGGTTGCACCATTGTAGTCCCTTGAAAGGTCTCTACTGTTTACATAGGTTGTTTCTCCAAGCAACTAGTTCTAGGGGACCAGGAGGGAGCAGCTGACAAAGTCCAGGGTCTTAACACTGATGATGAGTTTCTTCCCTATTTCCCTATTCTGTGAATTAGTTATGGCACTACACTGTCAAGTATCAAAGAACAATTTTCCTAAGCTACTTTGGCTCCTTTGAGTTTTTGAGATAGAGTGACAGTCTATACAAACAGAAAAAAGCTTTTAAGATGATAATTGTGTAATTGGCTGAGTTTCAGGCATATACAAGTCAGTTCCCCAACAAGGTATTTGTTTTGAGTATTTAAGGGTTCCGAGGCCACATTTTTTTCCTACTTCACTGCAAACTCATGCAGTAGGCCCCTAACCTGCCATCCACCATGTCCCTTCATTCCTGGGCATGGTTGACTTTGATTCCGAGGAGCTTTGCAAGCTCTATTCCCCAGAAAAAGACCTTGAATCATAATTTCCAAATTGCTGCCTGGGGATGGTAGATTCCAGAATAGGACTGGAGACCTCTCCTGTATCATTGAGCTCCTGGTTCTTCCCCTATACAAGAAAAGCATCTATGGAAGAGATGGGTCCAAAAGTATCTGTATTTAAAGAGATACACAAATATTCCATGGAGACTGGGATCAGTGTAGATGTTCTCTTCATTGAGGCAAGTCCCCCCCCATCCCCCATCCTTGTCCAGCCATCCTATGCAACTCTTTTCCTTCCTTAGTTCCCACTGGGGGCCCACACAACATGTTTTGGGGAGTACCAGTGAACATGTGGGCTAGCCATAGTAATCCCTCACTCTGGCCATATTATCTGCCCGTATTTTTCAACCCTACATTTAAAAAATAATGTTCCTCCCTCTGGTTCTATGTTATAGTCCCTTGTTTGTAGATGGCTTCAGCTCCCCAGATACCTCTCTATTGCCTTCTGATATTTATTTTTAATTGAAAGGCTAATGATAATAACATTACCCTGCAGACTCTATTTGAAGAAAGAAATAATTACAATAACTACTACTTATTTAGCACTTTAAGCTTTGCAAAGCACTTTACAAATATTAGTCCCACAACAACCCTAGGAGGTAGGTGCCATTATTATTCCCATTTCACAGATGAGGAAACTGAGGTAAAGTGGCTTTCCCAGAGTCACATAGCTACCAGATTTGAACTCAGGTCTTCCTGACTCTGGGTTCAGTGTTCTATCCACCAAACCACCTAGCCTTCTTAGAGAACTTTTTAATTGTGAGTTATCGATGTGTAAAATTATATTATATTACAGTTGAGACAGCTTCTTCAGTTCCTTTGTTTTACAGATGAGGAAACTGACCAAGAGAGATAGAGAGACTTGTCCAAAGAGACCCAGCAAGATGGTGGCAGAGCCAGACCTAGAAGCCCTGGGTTTTGTCAGTTCTATTTTTTTTTCTCTCCACCTTGGGACCTCTTGAAAAGAATAGCTGAGGCTCAAAGACTCATAGAACATTGAAGATAGATTGGCCTTGGATCAAGGCCACCTCCAATGACAGACAAAATAAGTTGGCATTTTCCACTCAGGACCTAGGGAAATGGAGCATAGGGAGTTTGTAGAGAACAGAAGAGAAAAAAAGCAAATGAAAAGAAATGAGGGAGAAAATGGGGCTTCTTTCCTTGCACCCAGCCTGTGGCAACTCCTGATGCATGCTTTTGAACACATTTGCCCTATTGCATGGGTGTGAGAGCTTCCTGGGTCTGTGTGCTTGGTTTTGTCCTCATGGACAGACCCTGCAATACACACATGATGCAGCAGACAATATTTATGTATCTGCCCTTCAAACCCCCTGCAACCCTACTGTGAAAGTGATACTCTTTTCCCTTTGGATGCAAAGAAGCATCTAAAAAATGGGGCAATATATCTGTCTGTAAATTCATATTACTAGGTATCAAAAGGATGCAGTAACTTCTTTTGTTCAAAGTGCCACTGATGCAGCAATACCCATGACCATCACCATTAGGCCTAAGGTATAGGCAGGGAAAAAAGGGAAAATGATAAATAGATGAGTACCCTCCCTTTTCTTTTTTACTTAACATGGGTCACATATTTTCTGGCTCATTGCTAAAGGCTTTGGCACTTTGGGATGACTCGGGAAATTCTGAGTGGTTGCTTAGTACCTTTAGTACCTCTCCTTTACCTTCCCCCCTGCCCCCAACCATGGTCTGACTGTATTAATTTAAAAAAAAATTACAAATGACTCTCTCTCTCTCTCTTTCTCTCTCTCTCTTTCTCCCAGTCACTGTGTGTGTGTGTGTGTGTGTGTGTGTGTGTGTATGTCTCCCTCCCCTATTCTTTTAAACATATGACTTGGGTCTCCTTCTCTCTAGGTTGGAGAAAGGGTACCATCTTGACAGAAATAGCCACTGTTCTCAAATACCGGGTAAGACAGATGCTTATCTAGGTAAACGTAAGTCAGAATCTCAGAGTCCTTGCTTTGCTGCCTCTTCTGCTTTGTGTTTCTTTGCATGAACACAGGTGACAAAACAAATATCCTAAGGTGTACATTTCCAGCCTCAGAGACCACTTTGTGAGTTTGAGGAATCAAGAGTTCTTGATTCCTCAGTCAGTGCCAGCTGCACTATAGGAGGTGCCCCTGCAACTCCTACATAGCTTCTTGGAGGGGAAGAGAAGGGAGACCTAGCCATGGTAGGGACTGTAGAGAGCACTGACAATTGTCTGAGACTTCCTTCACTAGTACCTGCAGCAAACATTGCCCAGTCTTCATGTCAATGCATGCAAAAGGATGGAGAGGTGGGGAGAACAAGATCACTTAGTCATATGTGGTTTTCCTAGCCTGAAATACACCTATCTGTGTATTCCTTAGGCAAGTCACTTAACCTCTACAGGCCTCCCTTTCCTCATTTGTATAAGATGAAGGGTTAGACTGACTGTTATCTAAAGTCCCCTCCAGGTTTTTGTCTATGATTCTGTGATCCAATGACTGTCTAAGCCCAAGTATGGGTCAGCTAGTACTCGGGATTCCTTCTGAACAATAATACAGTCAATAGGGAAGCAGGCAGCTCTAGTCCTAAAGAAGGCAATCTCTTGCATTTAGACATTTGCCTTTTGTGGTCTGACAAATCTTTCCCTGAAACCTAGGATCATCTGTGAGAAGGACATTCTAGTCAATACATACTAAGTGACCCTTTCAGTTGGTTTCCTTTACCCCACATTCAAGGCTGGGCAGAGATATCCCTTAACAATACATGGAGCCCTGGGGAGTGGTGGTTGGTATGTCGATAATGGGAGGCTAGCCTGGGGCAAAACCTGCATAGACCTGTTCTAGAATTACCACCTCTCTCCCCCTTCCCCCCCACACGTACAATAGAAGTCTTACACTGTAGTCTCCTGGCAGTGTAAAAGAAAAAGGTGGCTCCCAGTCCCTGCTCTAGCACCTGTCATGTGACTTGAATGTCAAGAACCCCTGGTCTCTAACTCCGTCTCTAAATTTCTAACTTCTTTGTCCTCCGGCTACCTCTGTGTGTCTTAAGGAAAAGCCCTCTCTGATCAGAGAAAGACAGTGAGTACCATAGAATATTTCAACATGCAGAGTTCACCTGTGTGTAACTGTGTGTGTTCATTATAGCCAACAATGGGAGAGCTACAAATAGGTCCCAAGTGTTCATCTCTCAACCCAAAGCCAACTAAGGATACTAATGAGACTGTTATCCTTGTGAATAGACAACAGTAAAACTAGAGTCCTGGCTTAGCTGCACCTCAACAGAAAGGCAGTTCAGTGAGTAGAGCACTAAACCCAGAACTCAGGAAGAAGTCCTGAGTTCATATCCAGCCTGCGACACTCCCTTAGTTGTGTGACTCTGGGTAAATCATTTAATCGCTGCCTGCCTCAGTTTCCTCAGTTGTAAAACAGGGAAGATGAAAGCACCTACCTGACAGGATGAGATCAGATGAGATAATATTTGGAAAGTATTTAGTCCAGTATCTGGCACATAGCAGGTGTTTAAGAAATGTTTATTGATTTGACTGTAAAAGGAGGAGGCTTGACCTCAAAGATCGTTCCAATTCTAGATACTATGACTCCTTGAACTGATTACAGAGAACCACACATGGTATGAATATATATTAATAACTATTATATCCCCAAGCTAGTGCCCTATACAGAGAATCGGTGACTTGGATTTGTGTCCTAATTCTTTCCTGAATGTATTGTATGACTTAATCTCCCTGGGCCACCATTACCAAACCTGGAAAATGGGGTTAATAATTTCTGCTCCTCCCCACCTCCAAGGTTCATTAGGAAGATGACTGAAGTAATCCATATCAGATATTTTGAACTGTTCTGAAGAAAAACTCTGGAGAAATACAAGGAAGAGAATTTTCTCTGCCTTAAAATGACTTCCAGAGCTCCAAGGACAGCAACTCCCCAAAACCTTCCTGACAGATTTAAAGTTTATGAACCTGAAAGCTAATGTGCCTTCCTTCAGGAAGGGCAGGGCCACTGCTGTTTCAGCTAGCTGAATGTCGCCTTGAACGCTCACCTGGGAAGTCTGTTAGTAAATAAAGCTTATCTTTTGTAATATACGAACATTCTAGTCCAAGAATGTCACTACTTTAAAAATTCCTTTGTTCTTAAAAAAAAAAAAAAAAGCAAAAAAGAATTGTGCCTAATGTTTCACTGACCTCCTGTGGGCACTGGCAAGAAGTACATGCATGCAGCAGATTTTGATTTTTCTGGAGTAGACTCAGACAGGACACTGTAAGCCATGACAGGTAAATGGAAATCTGTCCTGCCTTTAAAGTTGTCCCTGAGAACGTGATTCCACTGGTAACCTACAGTCACCTATTTTGGGATCTAAGAAATCCTAACAGAACATTTTTCTGACTAAACAATCTTTCATGTATGACTATAACCTTTTCTTTAGTCTTCGATAAGATGGAGAATATAGGAATTAACCATTTGCTGCTGCCATGGGGAGAAATTTCATTCAATTTTAAGACAAAGTGGCTACTTATCCAAGCACAAATGCTTGGGTAAAAGCACATAATTTGAGGAGTACTTTCTCTATCTGCAATTTCTTGCATATGACCCCTTTACTCAAAAATACCACCCTAGTTCTAGACCTTATCATATCTTGTCTGGATTCTTGTAATTGTCTTCCTAATTGGTTCAGATTAGTACAGTACCTAACATACAGTAAACATTTAAATACTTGTTGACTCAACTTGATTTAGTCTCCCTAATTAAAGTCTCTTCCTGCTCTAGTCCATCTTCTGTGCTGTTAACAAAGTGATTTTTCTTTATGCATAGCTCTGATCATGTCACTTAAATCCCAGTGGTTTCCTTTTGTCTCTAGAATAAAATATAAGCTCTTTGGAGCCTTTAAAGCCTTTCACAATCTTAGCCTTTGCAGCCTCATTACTCTGCACTCTGTGATCCAACCAAACTGGTCTTCTTTCTGTTCCTCTCATAGTACACCTCTCTCATCTCTTTACCTTTACACTGGTCATCCCCCACACACTTCCTCCTCACATCTGCCTCATAAAATCCTTTCAAGATAGAATTCGAGTACCACCCTCTATGTGAATCCTACATTGATCCCCATTCCCCTCAGCCACTAGGGTCCTCCATCTGCCCTCCCCCCAAGAATTCTAGGATCAATTATAAAATCCTTTATTTGGCTTTTAAAGCCCTTCATAACCTGACCCTCTCCTGCCTCTCCAATATTTTTACATCACCCTCCATGTAAGCTGCAATCCAGTGACACTGGCTTCTTTCCTATTCTGCCCCCATGACACTTTTACTTTTAACTCCATGCCTTGTCACTGGCTGTCTCCTATGCCTAGAATGCTGTCTCTCCTCTGTCTCTCTCTGCCTCTGTCTTTCTCCTCTCTCTTCTCTCTGTCGCTCTGTCTGTCTGTCTCTGTCTCTCTGTCTGTCTGTCTTTCTCTTTCCCTCTGTTTCTCTCTCTCCATTTCATCTCTCTTCACTTCTTTCTTTTGTCTTCCCTAGCTCCCTTCACATTTCATCTAGATCTCCCCTTTGCCAAGAATCCTTTCCCAATCCCCCCATTAACATTGGTCCTTTCCCTTTATTATCTCCAGATTACATCTGTACATAGCTGTTTACATATCTTCCTCATTAGACTGAGGTTTTTTGAGAGCAGTGACTGTTTTGTGTGTGTATGTGTGTGCATGTGTATGTGTGTGTGTGTGTGTGTGTGTAATTCCTGTCTCCTCTATTAGAATAGAAGCTTCTTGAGCTCCTTGTTATCTGAATTTTCCCTGTCATTTGTATCCCCACTTTCATAGTTCCTACTACATAGTAAGAGAATGATAAATTCCTATTGATTGATTGAAGGGCCTACAAAACCGTAACTAGCATAAGGTGAATAGTCTTTTGCCACCAGCTGCCAACATCCAGAAAGGACTTGATTCTATGCATGTCTGACATCCTCCTTTGGATTCTCTGAACCACATCACTCCTTCCTGCAAGCCTCACCCTCTAAACTAATTGTAGCTGCATCATCTTCCCTCAACTGCATTTGCCCCAGGTGCAGTTTCAGCTAGTGACAGATCTGGGGACACATCCTTGGGGAATCTTCTCTTTGTTTTTGGAAGAAAACGGTTTGAATATATCAGTTTCATCTTAGTTTAGAGAGTACAACTCTGAAAGGAAATCTGCATTACCCATTAGCTGGAGTTTCCCTAGAAAGCCTGAGCTACCAATAGCCCTCTCCCTCATCCAATGAGACTCAGAATTTCAATAACAGAGGAAGATAAAGATATCCAGACATTAAGGAAAGAGTTAACCATGTAAATAAAAATTCCTCAGAGAGGACAGTGTGGAACATGAGGTGGGAGCAGAGTACTGACAGACTGAATTAGTCAAAAAGAAAAGAGGTAGCATTGCGGAAAGGGCCTGCCTTGAATTTAGAATTTGGAGACCTGAGTTTGAATCTCGTCACTGGATGTTGTGACCCTGGGCAAGTCACTTAACCCTGCTTGTCTCAGTTCTTCATCTGTAAAATGAGCTAAAGAAGGAAAAGGTGAACCACTCCACTGTCTTTGCCAATAAATCCCAAATGGGGTCGTGAAGAGTCAGACATGACTGAAAAACTACTAAACCACAATAACAGATATAAACAATTCTAACTCACCTACTTCTGTTACCACTATTAAGTATCTCTTCATTGCCTTTGCCTTCTACTCCCATCCCAACTCCAGCTTCTTTCTCTCTCCTGTAATACTTTCCTCTTTCTCTTCTACTTTTTTCTTCCTTCCTGTCCTTCATGACCCATCTCAAGCTTCTCCTCCATGAAGCCTTCTTTGCTGTTTCAGTCCTCATTGATCTCCCCCAGAATATGAGTCCTGTAGAGCCCCACATAATTTAGTAACTGACTACTAGTTCTAGGTTCTATAATCTGCTATTGTTTTATATTTGAGTGTCTAGTCTCCTCAATTAGATATAATTTCTTCAATAGCAGGAGTTATACCTTATAATTTACACCATACTATCTGTCACAAGGTAGTTCAAGAGATTCTTAATTGATGCCCTCAACCACTAGTATTCTAGAAATGGAGATCTCAGAAAAACGTTGGACTCTGGTCTTGATTCTACTCTCATTAGGCCGTATGATTTTGAACAAATCACCTCCCCTCTCAAGGTCTTCATCCATAAAATGAGGGGACTGGACATTTATCAGCTTGGAGTTAGAAAGGTATGACTTCAAATACTCCCTCTAACACTCCACTAGCTGCATGACAAGGGTGAAAAATCACCTAAAACCTGAGTCTCAGTTTACAAATCTGTAAATTGGAGATAATAATATTTGTAGTATATAATTCAGTGGGCTGTGAGACTCTAGAGAACTAACACATCTAAAATGTTTTACAAACGTTAAAGCACTATATGAATGTTAGTTATTATCATAACTTTTCTTTATTATAATTAGATGATCTCCAGGCTAATCCTCTATAAACTCCCTGGGAAATATACACACATATACACACACATACACATTGCAGAGACTCAAGAAAAAAGTAATGATGGAAAGAGTAACTACAAATCATTCCATCCAATAATACATATCAAAAGTCATCCATGTCTATGCATGCTGGCTTCCTCTCACTCATGTTCTACCGTAACTTTATCACAGGGAATTCCCCTAACAGGGATTTCCTTTAGTTCTCTTAACATTGTGTGGATACTGATGGAGCACATAGGCTATCCACTTATTTTCCCTGTTGACTAGTCCATTTTTTCCCTAGTAATATGTAATGGTAATTAATTTAAACTTGAAGACCCCTTTTCGTTCTGGAAAGTAAGCAGGTACTTAGCCCTGAGTAACTAATCAAACCCCTGTGAAAGAAACAGAAGGTGTGAACTCTGTCTCTTGTTCTTGACATAACAGGAAAGGGTTGGCTGAAACAGGAAGCCAATGCTGTGTGTGTATATGAGAAAAATCCCAGAGAGAAATGGTCCAAATTTTCTCCTGATGAGATCCTGGTGGAAGAAGCTGTTCTGCCAAGAAATCTGGTGAAGGCTAGAGTTGCTGCCAGGAAGGCTGCCTGGAAGGCTGAAGTGGATACTGCTGCCTGGAAGGCTGAGATTTCTTCTGGGCCAGCCAAATTGCCAGAGGACTGAGGAAGCATGAGCAGGACACTAAGACTTTGTTTGTTCATGGCCTGGCTGATCCTTGAATTCCCGGGAACAGAAATTGTGAAGGTTTTGAAATGTGCTGGACCCTGTGAACTTCAGCGTGTAGCAGGAACTGCCCAGAGGACTGGACAAAGACCTGGGAGCTTTCTGCCTCTGAATCTAGGTGACTGGTGGATTCTGGTAGGAGCTGAGACCATGGAAGGGGATCCAGGGAATCTGAAAAACCACTTCGAGTCAAGATGAAGAAAAGATCTCTCCTTGGATTTTGAATGCTGTGATGATAACATGACTTACTAGTGACCCTAGGGATGAAGGGTTTGTGTATTTCCTAATGATTGTACTTAGTGATTAATGATACTTAGTAATTGTGAATCTGAATAAGTGACTGATTGAGTTAATTGTTGGAGGGTTTGTGTATTTTGTAATGGTTGTATTTCATGATTAGCCATACTTAGTAACTGATTGCTTAATAAATGACTGATTAAGTTAACCTATGATTGCCCCATGAGTGGAAGACTGACATATTCTGAGATGATTGAATAAGTAAGGAGTCAAACCTCCTTAGGGATACCAGATGATTGTCCTTTTGTTCTTTGTTCTAAATACTGTGACCACTTTGGTGAAAACTATGTGGCCATTTTGATGATAAGCTGTTGTGAACCCTATATTGTGATTTTCTGTGATAAGATCTAATGTTGTGAATACTGTATCTTGATTTGTTGTGAATGTTTTCCTTTGATTTGTTCTTGAATAGAGTGTTCACTACACTGTGCAATCAGAACCTTAAAAGCTGTTTACAATAGCATTCTTTTGGGAAGCTGCTTGTGCATGGCATTGCATCATATATTTCACAGATGCTCTTTACACCATTCCTCCTGTATAATTCCATATTTGTGGTCAGTCAAATATGCAGCCAGCTCATAGTCACCATACACCTCTTCGCTGCCCTTTGAGTCATCCTCAACTTTATATTTTTAGAGACTAGTGTTTCATGTCTCATAGTCATACAAAACTACCAGAAAAAAAATAAGAATGTTAAAAAAAAGATAGACCTTCTTTCAGAGAAAAGTTTGGAATATTGAAATTTTTTAAAAAAAAATACTAGTACAGTTTCCTAAAGGCAATCTAGCCCACTTTCCTCCTCCTGCTCTACTCAGAACTCAACTCATTATGATTTGCAAAGTCTGTTCCAGATATATGTGCTGATGAATTAGTTACATAGAATGTTCATTTCTAACATGTTATAGACATTCTTTACTCAGTTTTTCCTCTTGTCAATAGATCTACTCACTTCTTTATAAATATAGATCACAATTAGACAGTCAAAACACATGTGTATATGAATGTGTATACTGTAGTTTGTCCTGAACTTGTGATTTCATTGGCATAGGGAATTCTCAGCAAGGAAAATCCCTTTATCAATGCAGAACAGTGTCTGGTTTTTATCTTGTAGTTTACAGAGTTGCCTGGGATGAGAGATCAAGGGATTTGTCCCGGGCCTAATAGCTGTTCTGTGTCAGAGGCAGGACTTGAACCCAGAGGCAGGTCTTTCATCCCTCAGTCAGCCATTGGTATACTGGTAAATGTTTAAGAACTGGTTTTCTGAGGGGAGGATGGGAATGTACACACAATAAGCTTTATGTTTAATCTGTATTGTTAACATTTTTTCATCACTTACTTAAGTCTAGAAATCAACAAAGTAATAAATCAAGCTGTGATTTAGTGTTTGCCAATTCCTGAAATATAAAT
>CM053593.1:92837453-92858002 GCA_028646575.1 Pseudocheirus occidentalis
TAAGAGAGCAGAGCAGGGGAGGGGCTTTACAGTGGGATTGCTGTTTTAGGTTTGGGACAGGGGCAAGACGGGGAGAAAATGTGTAATTCAAAAATGTAATGAAAATGAATGATGTAAACAAGAAAACAAATTTAAAAAAATATTTTAAAAGAATCAACAACAATAAATAAGTAAATAAATAGTGAGAATTGCAGTCAGGATTAACAAAAAAAATGTGGTACCCAGAACTAGATACAGTACTTCAGATATTTCCTGGTTAGGACAGTATGTAACAGAAATTTTAGTGACTTTATTCTGGGTTCAATGCCTCTCTTAGTGAAGCATAATAGACTTGACTTTGGAAACCCTTACTTGTAAAACTGAAGTCTTAACCCAAACAAAATACCTGATATTTGTCCTTATTGAATTTCATTTTAGTCTATTTGTCCCTTTGTTACAGTGTTTGGAGATTTTGGGGAATCCAGGCTCTTTCATCAACATGTTAGCTACTTAGTATTGTGCCATCTGCAAATTCAACAAGTATATTGGCATAT
Source organism: Pseudocheirus occidentalis (assembly GCA_028646575.1). Lineage (NCBI taxonomy): Eukaryota > Metazoa > Chordata > Mammalia > Diprotodontia > Pseudocheiridae > Pseudocheirus > Pseudocheirus occidentalis. The sequence goes on from CM053593.1 coordinate 92,837,987, forward strand.
GAAGACCTTCATAATCTGGAACCCTGGTACCTTTCCACTCTTCTTGCCCTAACTCTCTCCAAATCCCCTCATACTCTTCAGTCCATTAACTCTGGCTTCTAATACAACACACTCCATCTGCTTATGCCAAGCATTTTCACTGCCTATACCGCAGGACTGGAATACTCTCCATCTTCATGTCTTATCTCCTGATTTCTCTGACTTCCTTCAAGCTCCAGCTGACATCCTCCCTTCTACAAGAAACTTTTCCTAATTCCTCTTAATTTTAGTGCCTTCTCTTTGAGAATATCTCCAATTTATTCTGTATACACCAACAGTTCTCAACCTTCCTAATGCTGCGACCCTTTAATATACGTATGTGGGCGTATCTGCATGTGGGTGGACCTGCCTGGAGATGGATAGAGGAGCGGTGTCTCGGTTCCTAAGACCATTGGAAATATGTGTTTTCCATTGGTCTTAGGCGCCCCCTGTCACACCCATGAAAGAGTCACTCAACCCCCAAAGGGGTAGCAACCTGCAGATTGAGAACTGCTGGTCTACACCTTATTTATACATAGCCATTTCTATGTTGTCTTCCCCAGTAGACTATGAGCTCACTGAACACAGGTATTGATTTTTGCCTTTCCTTGCATCCCCAGCACTTACAACAGTGGCTGATACTTAGTAGGCACTTAATAAATGCTTGCTGACATAGTGATGCCTTTATCTATATATCTATCAGCATATGCCTTTATCTAAATCACTAATGAAAAAAATGTTGAATAGTACTGGGCCAAAGACAAGATCCTAGTGGCACTCTACCAGAGCTCTCCTCCCAAATTATCCTTGATCTTTTATGACCACTTTTGGAGTCTAATTGGTCATTCAATTAATTTGAAATCCATCTAACTCTATTCTTATTTAGGCCAAATATCATCTTACACAATAGGATATTATGAAACCTGTCCAATGCTTCCCAAAATATAAGTATACTTAACATATGTCTGCAGCATTCCCCTGATAAGATTCCTAATGTTTAGAACTATTCAAAAAATAGAATTGACTGCCTTAGGATATAAAGATTTCCATTTCCCTGGAATCTTTAAGCAGTGTCTGATTAACCATTTGATAGATGTATTGGAAAGGGGAGTCTTATTTAGTACTATATTGGACCTCTGAGGTCCCACCCAAGGATTCTATAATTCTACATGATACCATCATCCATCATTCTAGTTAACCTGTCCAAAAAGAAATTAAAGGGTTAATATGGCATGATATGTTTCTCATAGGGTCAAGTTGACTTCTAGTGATCACTGTTTTCTTTTCTAAATACTCAAATATCACCCCCCCTTAATAATGTGTCCTTGAATTTTACCAGTCATAGAAGTTGAAATCTCAAATTGTAGTTAGTAAACTCTGTCCTCTTTCCTCTTAACAAAATTGAGATATTTGCCCATCAGCATTACTGCATCACTTCTCCCATTCTTGATGATCTGCCAAGAATAAGCCTTAACTATAAGTGCATGATTCCAACTGGCAGCCTTCCATGCAACAGACTCCTCCATCCCCATTTTGATGGAAGAGATGGAGGGCCAGTGTCCGACTATTCCAAGTTTAATACATATTTTGGATTCTTACACACATAGGCCTTGGTAAATGGGCCATGATAAAGACTTGCCATCACTGAATAGAGGGCAAGAAGAGGAGGAATAATGAAGAGAGAGGGGTGCTGCTTGGGGTGAATCAGGTGATGATGATAGATGATGGATAATGGATGATGGGGAAGTTGAGCCACATATATTTTATTTTGCTTCTGTTTTTTTCTGCCAAGGAGAATGATCTTTGGTCTGGGAAAGATAGAACAAAGATATAGGAAGTGAAAACCAGAGAGAAAAAATGAGATGAGATATTATAGAATCTAGTTGTCCTAAGGTAGTTCAAGTTACCATGACTAATTCATTAGGACCTAGTGATTTAACCTTATTGAGGGCAGATACTGGAGGGAGAAGTTAAGTTGTTTGTATTATAACACATAGAAAACAACTTATTATTTATATAGCTCTCATTCTTGAAACATCTGGGCACATTCAGAATTAATATAATACTGGAAGAAAGAATGAATCAGGAAATAATGCATGCAATTAAAATAATACTAATCTGCCCACTTACGTAAGCTATTGACACTGAAAAATGGTAAAAGGTGAAAGAAAGGACATCGATGCCAATTATAATGATTTCACACAGAAATTTGACTGGTGTAAATCGATTGGTGTAATGAGCAGATCAAAAGAGCATAGAAAAGTTCTTACCAACAAACACCTTATCTCCTTGTTAAATATGGCAGCTAAAGGCAACACCAGTTCAGAACACAAACTTAGTTGTGAAATCTTACAAGGAAGTCTAGCAAAAGATTATGAGCAATATTGTCTTGTAAGACAGTGAGATTCAGTGAAGAAAAAATAATGTGTTCTAAGAAAGTTACATGAGAAATTCAAATAAGCAAAGTTGCCAGAAGGCTTTTAGGTTGAAACTAAAGTTAGACAACAAGTACAGAAAAATGGAAAATATTTACAAATATTTTTATAACAAACTCTTTTCACCATCAAAGATAGTGGAGTTACCAATTTCTACCCAAATGCTACAGCCCCAAATATGGTACCAGAATAAATGGACATGACAATGAAGAAAACAATCATGGGAAAAGTAGACTAGATAATTAACATGTATGCTGGAGATGACACAATTTCTACCATTTTGAGATCACTAAGGGATTGGCTATTGAGGTATCTTAAAGAGAAGTGTCAAGATGAGTATCATTAGCTACCAGTATATATGTTCTTTATACCATCTATCTGTATAGAGAAATTATGAGACAAATCTACATATGCATTGAGCGTATCCTATGAATCACATAATGGAAGGTTTGCAGGTGAATATCTGATGTGAGCTAGGCATATTCCTTACTGAGGCTCTATTTTATCTGGTTATAAACTGATGCTATTCTCTCTCTCTTTTCCTCCACAAAAAAAAAGATTTATTATGCAAGTGCTACACTCAGCCTCAAACAATCATTCAAGAATGTCAAGAGGGTCCATGGCACATAACTAAGTGAATTGATTTCAGGGAGGTAGACCTTGCATTAAAAGATGGAGTGTCCTTTGTCAAGAAGCTTTCATATAGTGATGAGTACTATATCATAAGGTAGAAATAAGAGTTAAGAATCAGATGAGAGATTTGATACTGTCCTTCATGAGGGAGATAGGGCACATTCCCAAAGGCTCCAAATGAGTCTGACTAGGGCTCTGACATTCTATATCCCTGGCCTGTGGTCAACATAAGGCTTCTTGGACATCAGTCTCCTATATCTCTTATGTTTCAGTGTATGCATTTGTTCCTTCCTCCACTTGGCTTTCATAGAGTAGTGGAAATATGTGAGATAGTGGATACTAAAAATGAGAAAAAAATGATGTTATTTTCAATCAAGTTGAGCTATTTATTGATACCCAGTAGAACCTTGGGCCAATTTAGCCCCCATCAGGTACATGAGCTGTTCTACAAACTGGTCAGTCAGGACTGCCTACGTGGCAGAGTACAAAGATCACTGGATGGAAGTCAGGGGTCAGAGTTAGAGTTTATAGTTGTGTAAACTTGGGTAAATCACTTCATCCCATTATCCTTAATTTCCTCATTTGCAAAATGGGAGAAATAATACATTTTAATACATATGAGACAAACCTACATATGTATTAATACATATTACCTCTACTTACTTTACAAGATGGTTGTGAAGATAACATGAGTTTATGTAAATGACTTGGCAAACCTGAAAGAACTATGTAAATGTATTTTTTATTATTTCATTGTAAATCCTGAATTAGAAAATCAATATATCCATATTCTTTTCTACCATCTATCACCACTTCTTTTCCACCCCCATTTTCATGACAATTCCATTAATTAGTCATCACTGCCTAAAACTTGTTATAAAACTTATCCTAGAATTCTTTTGAGAATTCATCAAAGCAAGCAATGTACTGTGCTGGTCGTGTAGGACATGTCCCTAGCAGGTGGGTTGTCCAGTTAACCAAGAGGTCAAAGTCTCCCTTGCTAAATTCAATATGTCAGTTCTAGAAATGTGTCCAAGAATAGTTTCATTAAGATGATGAAGCCTGAAATGTCAACAGTTTGGTGAACATTTTTTTTTCTGAGATACTTAATGAACCATCAAATTATCTGATGGATGCATCCATTGAGTTGACATTCTCCTCTTACAAGAAAACAATCCATTTACACCCCCAGCATTTTCCCCCAAAATCCTGTTCCTTCTGAAGTGTGATTTTTCTGGGCCTCTTCTGTAGACTGCTATCTGCTTGACAGTACCTAGTACAGCTATCATATTCCCAGCAAACCAAGAGAGAAGAATTATTGTGAAGTGATCAAATATTGTACTATTCTTCCTAGTCCTACCTTGGAGTAGGGACAAGGATATGTCTAGCTGTCAGCTAGACCAGAGGTGTCAAATATACTTCAAGGAGTCAGGAAAGATTCATGAAATTTAAAGTAAGGAAACCATTAAGAAATGAAACTAGGAGCTGGTTTTATGGGAAAAAATAGATAAATCATTAGTTAATTTGATTTTTTAAAAAGAGAAAACCAAATCACCAGTATCAAAAATGAGAAGGGTGAATTTATCACCAATGGAGATGAAATTAAAGCAATTATTAGGAACTATTTTTGTCCAATTACATGCCAATAAATATAGCCATCCAAGTGAAATGGATAAATATTTATAAAAATATAAATTCCCCAGAGTTATAGAAGAGCAAATAGAATACTTCAATAACCTCATCTTAGAAAAAGAAATCAAATAAACCATCAATGAGCTAGGACCAGATGGACTCACAAGTGAATACTACCAAAAATCTAAAAAGCAATTAATTCCAATACTAGATGAACTTTTGGAAAAATAGGAGAAGAAGGAGTCCTGTCAAATTCCTTTTATGACATAAATATGGTGCTAATACCTAAACTAGGATAATTAAAAACAGAGAAAGAAAACTATAAACCAAATTTTCTTGAGTAAAGATGTAAACAATGTAAATAAAATGCTAGCAAGGAGATCACAAAGATCATGCACAATGAACAGTTGAGATTTATACCAAGAATGAAAGGCTGGTTCAATATTAGGAAAGCTATCAGCATAATTTTCCTTATCAATAACAGAAACAAAATTTTTCTTTAAAATGCTACCCATCCACAATATGATCATCTCAAAAGATACAGAAAAAGCTTTTTGACAAAATACAATGTTCATTCTTATTTAAAACACTAGAAAGCATAGGAATAATGGATCTTTCTTTAAAATGATTAGTGGTATAATTGTTATTGTTAAGTTGTGTCTAGCTCTTCATGATCTCATTTGAGGTTTTCTTGGCAAAAATACTGGATAAGTTTGTCATTTCTTTCTCCAGCTTATTTTACAGATGAAGAACTGAGACAAAGAGAGTTAAATGACTTGCCCAGGGTCATACAGCTACTAAGTGTATGAGACAGGATTGGAACTCAGGATGGTGAGTCATCCTGACTCCAGGCCCAGAAATCTACCCACTGTGCTATCTAGTTTCCTTTAAAATGATTAATGGTATCTATCTAAAACCATCAGCAAACTTTATCTGTAACGGAGATAAACTAGAAGCCTTCCCAATAAGACTGGGGTAAAGCAACAATGTCAGTTATCACCAATATTATTCAATGTTGTACTAAAAATACTAAGTATAGCAATAAGATAAGAAAAATAAACGGAAGGAATTAGAATGGGCAATGAGGAAACAAAATGATCACTCTTTACAGATGATAGGATGGTATACTTAGAAAATCCTAGAGAAGCAACTTAAAAAAAACTAGTTGAAATAATTAACAACTATAGCAGAGTTGCAGGATATAAAATAAACTCACATAAAGTATCATCTTTCTATATACTACCAACAAACTCTAGCAGGAAGAGATAGAAAGAGAAAACTCCATTTAAAATAGATTCAGACAATATAAAATACTTGGGAATCTACTTGCTAAGGAAAACCCAGGAACTATATGAACACAATTACAAAATACTTTTCACACAAATAAAAATCGATCTATATAACTAGAGAAATATTAATTGCTAATGGGTAGACTGAGCCAATATAATAAAAGTGACAGATCTACCTAAATTAATTTATTTATTCAGTGCAGTACCAATCAGACTACCAAAGGATTATAGAGCTAGAAAAAATAAAAACAAAATTCATCTGAAAGAACAAAAAGTAAAAAACATAAAGGGAATCAATGAAAAAAAATGTGAAGGAAGGCAGTTTAATGGAACCAGATTTCAAATTATATTTATAAAGCAGTAATCATGAAAATAATCTGCTAAGAAATAGTGGTGGATCACTAGAATAGATTGGGTACACAATATACAGTAATAAATGATCATAGTAAATCTAGTGTTTGATAAACCTAAACTGAAAAGAAGTTTGGCAAAAACTAGGTATAGAGTATATACTAGGTATAGAGTATATACATACCATATACTAAGATTAAGTTAAAATGGGTACATGATTTAGACATGAAGGAAGATAAATAAGTAAATTAGGAAAGCATGGCAAATTTTACCTGTCAGATTTATGGATAAGGAAAGAATTAGTTGCCAAGAAAGAGATAGAGAGGATTATGGAAAATAAAGTAGATAATTCTGATCACATGAAATTTAAAAGTTGTTGCATAAACAAAACCAATTCAGCCAAGATTAGAAAGAAAGTAGGAAATTGAGGGGGGGGAGGTTTTACAGCAAGTATCTCTGATAAAGGCCTCATTTCTCAAAAGGCCTCATTTCTCAAATATTTATTTTAAAACAAAAGAAGTCATTCCCCAATTGATGAATAGTTGAAGGATATGAGCAAGTGGCTTTCAGAAAAAGAAATCAAAGCTATCTATAGTTGTTTGAAAAAATACTCTAAGTAAATATAGATTAGACAAATACAAATTTTAAAAACTCTGTGACAGAGTTAGACTATCCTATCCCATTGGCTACATGATAGAAAATGAAAGTGACAAATGCTGGAGGGCATGTGGAAAAATTGAGACCCTAATGCACTATTGGTAGAGTTATGAATTGGTCCAAACATTTTAGAGGACAATTTATGTAACTATGCCCAAAGGGCTATAAAACCATTTGACCCAGCAATACTACTACGAGGTCTATATCCTAAAAAGGAAAAAGACATATATGTACAAAAATATTTATGGCAGCTTTTTTCTGTGATAGCAAAGAATTAGACATTGAGAGGATGCCCATCAATTGGAGAATGGCTGAATAGACTGTGGTATATGCTTGTAATGGAATATTATTGTACTATAAGAAACAATGAGGTGGTTGGTTTTGAAAAAAAAATAAACACAGAAGACCTACATGAATTAATGAAAAGTAAAGTAAGCAAAATCAGGAGACTGTTACACAAAGTAATAGCAATGATACTAATTTATTAATAATATGATCCAAGAAAATTCTGAAGTATTCATTGATGAAAAATGCTATCCACCTCCAGAGAACCAATGTAATATGAGAGCAGATTAAAGCTTTTTTTCCATTTAAAAATTTTTTCTTACTTTTCTTTTTATAATATGGCTAATATAGGCACATGTTCTGCATGATTTCATACATATAATAGGCATCAGATTGCTTTTCTTCTCAATGGATGGGAAAGGGGCAGGAGAGAGGAAAAGAATTAGGAACTTTAAAAAAATTTAAGAATGTTATAAATAAATAAATAACAATTTAATTTTTTTGAGCAAACAAGGTTCCATCTTTTACTTCTCTTTGCCAAATTTCCTTCCACCTTTGTACTTCTATTTCTAAATCTGTTGCTCTCTTTTTCAGAGCTTCTTCTACTTATGCAGTCTGTATAATGCGTTTTATTAATCTACTTCATTGTTTTCATTAGTTCTGCTTTGAGAGTTATGGTTTTCAATTTAATTTCCATCCTGATATTTTCATTTAACATTTTCATTTCTCTTTTGAACAATATACCATAGTCCATATTGTTGTTATGCCTTGATGTTTTCTTTTTTTCTTTGAGATTTTGTGATTCACTTTCCTTCTATAAAAAGTATGTAGTCATTTTTCCATGACCTTTTATAAAAACCTTAACCATTTTTATTCTGTCTTTATGAGCCTTATTCTTGGATTATCTGTCTGAGCCTTAAGCCTTACATTCTGAAATTTTTAGATTTTCAGACATTTTTTTTTCTCAATTTCTTCTCTCTGGCTTTACCTTCCTTATACTTGGATAGTCCCTCTCTCCACTTTTCACAGATGTGGGATGAACCTTTTCTCCTGCACATATATATGAGGTCTAGCAACTTCAGTCCAACAACCGGATTTAGAGGAGTAATGCAGACCAGGTGGGTCTATGCCCAGAATAAGTTTCATGAGCAGAAAAATCACTTATAGCTAAGTTTCTTTGACCAAAGAAGCCCCTCCCCATCTAGCTATCTCTAGATTACTAAGTCTTCTTTAGCTTCTCCCTAGACATATTGCCTTTTTTTCCTCACAGTAAGGTAGGATCAAGGTTCTCTGCCTCTTATAGGGTATGAGAGTTTGAGCCTGAGTCTTTGCTGTGAGGGGACTGTATAAGAAATACCCCAACTTGATCCTGAAACACAAGCTTGTGGGGTTATTGATATTTTTCCCACATTAGCTTACACATGGCATGGGATAGGTTGGGACTATTTAAAATGAATGAGTATTTCAAGTCACTGTTATTATCCCATAAGAGTTGTTATTTCATTTAATATTTTGGTCCTATTATCTTAGTGATTCATCATTGATTACTATAGACTGAAAGTATGTTTCCTTCTTTGGGGGTTGCTTCAAGGAGGAAGTTATTCTGAAAACAACTATTGCTCAATCTTGACAATTACATGATGAGTTCTGGCCACATTCCACCACCACATAATCTTAGAACAGCTGCCTGCTGGAAGGAAGAGAAATTTATCCTATACATCACTAAGGTGCATGTGGTACCTAAGAAGACATACTTATTCATTCATTCAATCAATGGTTACTAAGCACCTATTTATGTATAAGTTACTATACTAGGAACAGAAGACAATATAATAAAAATGATTTGTACCTTTGGCATTAAGTACTGCTCAGATAAAGAGGAGAAAGGAGGAGTTCTTTCTTTTGTCCATTTCCATATGACTTAGGATCCTATGAAGAATCATAGATATATAATTGGAAGAAATCTTAAAGTTCAAGACCCTCATTTACAGATAAATCTCAGAGAAGTTAAGCGACTTGACCATGGTCATGCAGATAATGAGTATTGGATATAGAATTTGAAATCAGGTCTTCTTCATTCCAAGTTCAGCACGTTATCCACTATCCTACACAGCTTCTGTTGCTGATAACTTGCTGTGTGAGTCATACTGAATAAGATGAAAGCTTCAGGCATAATTTGATTGCATTTTGTGAGCTGTAAGTTGGTATAACTTGATATAGATGGTTTCTTGGGTAAGGGGTGAAATGGGATAAATATAGAGACAGGATGGGGGTGGAGAGGGCATAAAGGTAATGGAGAGAGAAGCTAATGTAAGAGAGGGTTATAGGAGGCAAGAGAAACACTCAGGATAAAATAATTTCCATCCACCGGCAAAATGGGGATTGTGAGCTCAGAAGTTTTCTGACATAATAAACAAAAGAGAAGTGGACATATAACTTTATGACCTGTGAAATTGAATTGCTTTTTACAGATTTTTACCTTTGGGTGGACAATGAGGAGGTTTGTCATCTCAGGGAAAGATGAGTCATAAAAGCCACTAGAAGAGAGGAGATGAACTGAACTGATTAAAGGAGATCCAAGAGGCCTTGATTTCTGGGCCAAGCTTTATATATCTGGGCTCCACTGAAGGAAAGCAGAGAGTTCTGTGAATTACTATGTGCCAGGAGACAAAGCCTGAGGAGTCTGTGTCTCACCAGCACTACTGACCCATAAACACTGATGGAAAAGCCAAGGCCGTGCTCCTAAATCACCAGCAAGAAGATGGAAACCAATATAGTGGGGAAGGGAAGGTACTGTCAATTAGTCATTCAGTCAACAAGCGTTTCTTAAGCATTTACTATGTGTCGGACACTGTGCTAAACTCCAGGTATACAAATAAAGTGAAAAATATTGCCTAATGAAAGGACCAAAGCTCTAATTACACAGTCCTGCCAGGCCAAGCATTTTTATCAATTTCACTGGTCGACATATAGGCAAACAGTTGGTCAAGTCAACCAAAGTGGCTTGACAGATTTTTTTTTTAACTGAGGTAAGCTAATTGTTTGACTAAATTGATGAAACTAACCAATAACTTCCAAGTCACTGAAACAACGTCCCTAAGTCTTCTTGATCTGTAAAATGAGACACTTAAACTCACTTTAAAATTTAACAAGTTTACTTCTATCTCTTTAGGCAACTATTTGGCACGATGGAAAGCACACTGGATTTTGAGTCAGGAAGATCTGAGTTCAAATCCAGCCACAGACACTAGCTGTGTGATTCTGGGCAAGCACTTAAAAAAAACCCTATTTACCTCAGTTTCTCCATTTGTAAAACAGCAATAATAACAACACCTACCTTCCAGGTTCATTGCAAAGATCAATAAGATAATAATTGTAAAGCACTTAACATAGTGCCTGGCACATAGTGTCATATAAATATTAGTTATTATTTAGTCTATGATTTCTTATGATCATAAGAGGAGCTAGAGAATAACTCATTTTCTTTCCAAACCCAATGTTGGAAGCCAATGTCTCTATTTATGAAATTCCCATCTTTCAACCTTGGATATGAGCACAGATTGCTCAGAAAAAATCACCGAGCTTGTTTTGGTTTGGTGTAGTCCAGACCTATCATTTCATCAGTGTAGTGAGCTCCCTGGGAAGAAAATTCCCTCCTACAACTTTTAGTTTTAGTGAGAGTTGACTACAGTTCTGAGAAGGCAAAAAACTTACATGCCCAGGATAGCTCAACCAGAATGTATGAGAAGAAATAGTTGAATCTAATTTGTCCTGACTCAAAGACTGGCTCTCTATCCACCATGCCACCTTACTTCTTACAATTATCCTTATCAACAATTAAACAAATTCCTCTTTGGCAATATGCTCTCTCTACCTCAGTCTGTCCTGCCTGAAGAAAGTATAGCCAGTTAGAGACAACAGGAGCAACTCAGGTGCTTCCAGGAAACACTGGCAAATCAAGAGCCTTTCATGTAGCCCTAGGAGGTATGGGCATCAGAAATCCCTCCCCCCATCAAACAGTTGAGAATAACAAACAAGGAAATGTACACCAAAGGGGATAGTGTTGAACATGTATAAACTAAAAAGAAAATTTTGACCATGGAATAGGACTTATGGATCAGGGGTATAATGGAAAACCTAGGAAGGCCCTTTATAAACATGGGTCACAATTCTCTCACACAGCACTAGACAGTATCTAACTTATCAAGAACTATTACTATAAAACCATCAGAGCTTTTCATGGTCAAATGAAAGGAATTGTAATTAAGCATGAAGAATGGACTCAGCCTAGGGGACAGGGTACAATCAGAAAGGCAGAGACTAGGGAAAAGAGAGGACAACAGAGAAGAACAGATGGAAAAAAAAGACACAGAGAAAAACTATAGGGACACTGAAGGAGATAGGTGTACTGAGGGAGAGGGATGGGGAGATGACTTCAATTTAATTTTAAAGCAATCAACTGAGCCTATCAAATGCATTTCCTCAAGAGATCATCCTTCCTCTCAGTGAAGAACCAGGTGGATAAATGAATGATATGTAGACAATTCAAAGGGAGTTGAGAGAGAAATGTAATCACAGATCCCTAATGGAATGAACTGTTCTCTTCCACCTGTGCCCATGTACCAATCTATGCAGATAAGGAGGTATGCAGCAGTAAATAAAACTATCCCTGAAAGCAGGCTTAGTCTTTTGTTCTTTGTTATTTCTATCTTCCAGAATACTAATTTTCCTCCTATTCTGGGAGAACACTTCAGTAGTACTGTCCTTCAATAGCTAAGATCTAAGAAAACTATGATTTCCCTGATCTATCAGCTTAGTAAGCCTGTCAAGGAAGGAAATAAGGTTAGTCTGGCATGACCTGCTGTTATCGAAGTCATGCTGGCTCTTTATAATCACTTTTCCTTTTCTAGAATTCTCCCAGGAATTAATGTCAAATTGACTGCTCTATAGTTTGCAGACTGTGTTTTCCTTCCTTTTTTTTTTTTTTGAAAATTGGGAAAACATTTGCCATTCTCCAATCTTGCATTATCTATTTTGTCCACAATATTTCAAATAGTAAAGCCCAACCGCCCCCAGGAGCAGTTGTATCTGAAATTACCAATGCCTTAGTATATGTTGCATTGTCTACTTTATCCAACTTTCCCATAATGTCAATATATCAGTAGAGCACTGGTACCCTTTAAAGAAAGAGAATAAACATTTATTGACTACTGTGTTCCAGGCATGGTGTTAAGTACTTTTTTTTAACAAATATTATTTCATTTGATTCTTATAACAACCCTGTGAGGTAGATGCATTTTATAGTTGAGGAAACTGAGGTTAGAGGTGTTTAATTGATTTGCCAAAGACCATGCACCTAGTAAGTGTCTGAGATCACCAAGTGTGTCTATGGTGGCTCCCTTAGATAATTTTTAATGACATCACAGTGTTGCCGTGTATGCACAACATTGCTTAGGAAAGCTTCATCCTTTTTCAATGACAAAGTAGAAAGAATACTGGTTCTGGAGACTTACAACCACAGTTCAAATCCTCCCTTAAACTTTCACCATGTATGTGACCTTGGGCAAGTGCTTTAACCTAGCTCAGTCTCAGTTTCTTCTATAAAATAAGGAGCATCAGACTAGACAGCCTCTTAGATCTTTTCCTTCTTTACGTGTATCTCTGGTCCTCTGTCAGTCCATATATGATTCTATGGTTATCAGTTCTCCTGCCTCTGATCAGCAGAGTTCATCATTCTAAGTGCTACTAAATTTAAATGGCCCCAGGGGATCTGGAAAACAGATGTTAACTACACACACACACACACACACACTCACACACACACACACTCCTTTTGCAAGGGGAAGTCCATCTATTAGTTTGATGAAGCTACCTCCCCCCACCCTTGGCCGTGAATGAATGATGAGCTTGTCTCTGCCATTCTTAGGTCAGCAGCCACTGGAAAATTGACAGAGGAGTAGAAATCAAAAGGAGAAGCCTTGCTTTCAATTGAGCATTAGAAGAGTCAATAGAAAAGACGGGAATCAAAAGGGTTTCATTTGAGAAGCTTCATTGAGAGGAAGAGGGAGATAATGGGGTATCTTAGTCCCCTTTCCAGTTCAGTGATGGTGAAAATACTGTTCCGGGATGATCTATAATGTAAAAAGTTTGGAGATGACTTTGTTTCAGAGGAAGGAAAAGAAATTCCACCTAGCCCAGAACACTGAATGTCATGGCTGTGTAGTTTGTTCACAGGAGAGGGAAGACCCCCACACCACTGATCAAGACTTGGTAAGATAAATAACAGAGTAAGGGTGTGTATAGTTGTAGATGGGACAGGCTTCATCACACACAGGACCCAATGTGTAGGGGGCTGAGAAAGGCAAGGGGAGATAGAATTATTTTTTCAATGGAAATATGGAAGACAACAGAGGACCCAGAGATGGTCGGGGAGAGAGTTAGTGGGAGTAGCTTGGAGTGGGGAAGCTTTTGTAGGAACAACACTGTACTCGTAGAATGAACTCTCACCACTCCTATGATTTCAGAATGAAGGGGCAGGAATGAGGGAGGAGAAGAACCTTCCTCCTACTGAGACAACAGAAATATCATCTCTTAACCTGGTAGAGTTTGATTTGAAATAATTTTTTGTTTTTATTGAGTGATTCCACTCCTATCCAATTCTCCATGACCCCTTTGGGCTTTTCTTAGCAAAGATACTGAAGCTTCTCCAGCTCATTTTACAGATGGAAAAACCAAGACAAATGGAGTTAAGTGACTTGCCCAGGGTCATGTAGCTAATAAATGTCTGAGGCCGGATTTGAACTCAGGTCTTCCTGAATCCAGGCCAGGCTCTCTATCCATAGTACCCCTTAGCTGACTCAGAAAGAGCATTGCCCCATAGTCATTCAGAAACAGTGCTGCTAATCCTGGCTTTGGCATTAATTGGTTCAAAGTCTTTTTTTTTTCTTGACAAGTCACCCAATCACCTTTCTGGGTCTTAGTTTCTTCATCTATAAAACAAGAGAGCTTTGAGATATTTAGCAAGAAGGACCCCATGGTCCAACCAGCCTGACCTGTTCCTTCTCACATAGCTATTCCACTTTTCATGTCCATTCACAGGTTTCCTCCTATGCCTGGGATTTTCTCTCCCTTCATTTCCACCTCTTTTGATTCCTACTCTCCTTTGAGACTCAGATTAAACATCACCCCCTACGTGCAATCTTTCCTGATCCCTCCAATGACTAATACCTCTCTCTCCCTCCCCCACCTCTTTCTTTGTCTCTCTCTCTTCTCTCTTTATATACATACATGCATATATAAACACACACATATATGTATATATGCGTGCATGCATACATGTGTTTGTTATTCCTCACTCATTCTCAAGGAGAACCAAAGACAGTATGAAGGTGATGTCTTGACTTGCAAGTAAATTGGATTTAAGTGAGGCAGAACTGTTCAAGGTCATCAGCCTCACTCTCTCCTCCAGTTATCAGAATCCAGTGGCAAGGCATAAGTCAGGACTATTTGCAATGGTATGTTATGTATATATGTAAGTACATTCATATAATATGCGTATACAAACACATACATGTGTGAAGTATATGTACACATCAGTGTGTCTATGCATACAACATACATGTGTACACACATATATGTATACTGCGCGTGCACATGCCACAACACATATATACATGCATATATACATATCTTATATTTATTTTGTTTTGTTTTATTTATAATATATTATAAATTATAAATTTTATATATAATATATATTATAAATTATATTATATATAAGCTTCCTAACACCCTAAGATCAAATAGAAAAATCCTCTATTTTGACATTCAAAGTTCTCCATAACCTAGTTCCTTTCTGCCTTTCCAGTCTTTTTTTTCTTGGTGGAGAGACGGTAGTTAAGTGTATCAGGGTTAAATGATGCCCAGAGTTGCATAGCTAATATTTGTCTGAGACTAGATTTGAACTCAGGCCCTCCTGATTCCAGGGATGGTAGCCTATCCACTGCACCACTTAGCTGCTCCCTTTTCAGTCTTTTCTCTCTTTACCCCCACCATGTACTCCTTGCTCCAATGACACTAGCCTGCTGGCTCTTCCATGAGTAAGACATTCTATCTCTCAGATCTGGGCATTTTCTCTGGCTGTCCCCCATACCTGGAATGCTTTCCTTCCTCATCTCCACCTGCTGACTTCCCTGGCTTCTTTTTAGTCCCAATTAAAATCCCATCTTCTACAGGAAGCCTTTCCCAACCACTCCAAATACTAGGACTTCCCTCTTTTAATACTTCCTTTTTGTCCCATAAACAGCTTGTCCGTACATATGTATGTCCTTGTTCCCTCACTCATTTGATTTTGAGATCCTTGAAGTCAGAGATTTTTTTTTACCATTTTTAAATCCCCAGTGTTTAGCAGTTCCTTACACATAGTAAATACTTCATAAATATTTATTGACTCATTGACCAGTAAATTTCAGAAGTGGCTTTAAAACGAGGTGCTTTAATTCCAAATATAGGGCTCTTTCTACTATACGGACTGAATAATCCCTAGGCTCAATAATTAATGTGCTACCTTAATCAACTCACTTCACCTCAGGTTCCTTTTCTGTAAAATGAGGGCAGGGGCAAAGGGAAGACTAGTCAATCAGGCCACAAACATTTATTAAATGCTTACAGTTCCAGGCACTGTGTTTCTTTAGTGCTGGGGACACAAAAACAAGTAGAAAAAAGTCACTGATCTCAAGGGATTTACATTCTAATTGAGGAAGGTAAAAATTAAATAAGAGTTGAACAAAACTGGGCAGAAAATGCCCACACAGAGATGGTGGTGAAATCTGGAAAGCCTGGAATAAAGGAGGGTTGGCCTGGCCCAGCTGACCTTACTACCTTTGTGACCCTGGGTAAGTCACTGAACCTTTTTCACCCTCATTTTCCTCAAAGTCTGGAGAGTCTAGAAGCTCTTTAACTTTTCCAATTTAAAATTCAAAGATGGAGTGAGTATAGGTCATTTATCCATAGCCATGGAGAAGTACAAAACCTGGCAGGATGAAACCTTTAGCTGTTAAGAATACAAAAGGTTACCAGGGAGACTGAGTGGAGCCAAGATGGCAAAGCAGAAGCACAAACTTGGTGTGAGCTCCCACTCCAATCACTTCCAATACATGTATAGAAATTACTCTAAACAAACTTTAGAGCTACACAACCCACAAAGTGACAGAAAGAAACAAATCTCCTGCTGAAGGCAGCCTGGCATGCCAACAGGAAAAGTCTATTGAAGCACATTGGGTGCTGAGCACACTCCCCCATGACTGTGGTTCTGGCCCAAGGGGAGCCCCAAACAGCAGCAGCCAGAGCAGACTTCAGGAGAGTGTATCACCAGCCACTATGGCAGTTTCCAGACTTCTCAACCAATAAAAGACAAAGACAAAGTAAAATGTCAGTGTGGAACTCTGTTGGAATGGGGGGATGGAAGAGCACAGTCTGGCCCCTGACCCCCAGGGTGAGAAGTGGCAGAGGCATAGTGGCTACCTCAGGAGCTCCTGGCCTGTAGATTGTAGGGGGAACAAGTGACCATTCAGAGGGTAATCACTCTTGCTTTAACCTGCTTGTATCTGGATCATGGTCTTGGGTGGTTGTGCTGGGGTGTGTGGCCAGTGATCCAGAGCTTCTAGGGACTGTAGAGAGGGAGCCCTCCTAATGGCTCCGGCAGCTGTGAAAACCCCAGTGATTTGGGACAAATCTCTCTCCATTCTGGAAGCAGAGTTCTATCATGGCAAAGAGCTCAAAAGTCAAGTAATTGGCTGGCAATATGAGCAAGCAGAGGAAGCACAAACAGACCATAGAATCCTTTTTTGGGGACAAAAAAAAGATCAAGTCATGAAGCGGGAGGAAGACAATGAAGTCAGAACTCTTGCATTAAAAACCTCCAAGAAAAATATGAACTGGTTATAGGCCATAGAGGAGCTCAAGAAGGATTTTGAAAATCAAATAAGAGAAGTGGAGGAAAAATTGGGAAGAGAAATGAGAATGATGCAAGAAAATCATGAAAAGTGAGTCCACAGCCTGCTAAAGGAGACCCAAAAATACGCTGAAGAAAATAACACCTTAAAAAGTAGACTAACTCAAATGGCAAAAGAGGCCCAAAAAGCCAGTGAGGAGAAAGAATGCCTTAAAAAGCCAAATTGGAAAATGGATTTCAAAAACTCATTGAAGAGTTTAACTCCTTCAAAATTAGATTGGAGCAATTGGAAGCTAATGACTTTATGAGAAATCAAGATACTATAAAACAGATCCAAACAAATGAAAAAATAGAAGGCAATGTGAAATACCTCAATGAAAAAACAACTGACCTGGAAAATAGATACAGGAGAGATCATTTTTAAAGTATAGGACTACCTGAAAGCCATGATGAAAAAACAGAGCCTAGACACCATCTTTCAAGAAATTCTCAAGGAAAATTGCCCTGATATTCTAGAACCAGAGGGTAAAATAGAAATGGAAAGAATTCACTGATTGCCTCTTTAAAAAGATCCCCAAAAGAAAACTGCTAGGAATATTATAACCAAATTCCAAAGTTCCCAGATCAAGGAGAAAATACTGCAAGCAGTCAGGAAGAAACAATTTGAATATTGTGGAAACACAATCAGGGTAACACAAGATCTAGCAGTTCTTTCATTAAGGGATTGAAGGGCTTGGACTATAATATTCTCGAGATCAAAGGATCCAGGACTAAAACCAAGAATCACCTACCCAGCAAAACTGAGTATAATGCTACAGGGGAATATATGGTCGTTAAATGAAATAGAGCATTTTCAAGCATTCTTGATGAAAAAACAGAGCTGAACAGAAAATTTGACTTTCAAATACAAGGATCAAGAAAAGCATGAGAAGGTAAACAGGAAAAAGAAATCATAAGGAACTTATTAAAGTTGAACTATTTACATTCCTACATGGAAAAATGTTCACTGTAACTCACAAGACTTTTGTCAGTATGAGGATAAGTTGAAGGGAATATTTATGTGTGTGTGTGTATACATACACACATATATATAAATATATATAAATATATATGCATATGTATATGTGTGTGTATATATGTATGTTTATTTATACATACATATACATCCTATTGTATAGGAGGGTGTATGTGTATATAAATATATATGTGAGTGTGGGCATATGTATATTCGTGGATACATAGAGGGCACAGGATAAGTTGAATATGAAGGGATGATATCTAAAAAATAAAATTAAGAGATGAGAGAGAAATTTATTAGGAGAAGGAGAAAGGGAGAGAGAGAATAAAGTGAATTATGACATATAAAAGGCAAGAGAAAACTGTTACAATGGAGGGGAAGAGCAGGAAGGTGAAAGAGAATGAGACAACCTTATTCTCATTGAATTTAGCTTAAGGGGAGAATAACATACACACTCATCTGGGTTTCTTATCCTACAGGAAAATAGTGGGGTAAGGGATAAGAGGGGATGATAGAAGGGAGGGCAGATTGGGGTAGAGGGTAGTTAGAAGCAAATATTTTTAGAAAGGGATAGGGTCAAAGGAGAAAACAGAAAAAGTGGGGAATGGGATAGGATGGAGGGAAATATAATTAGTCTTTCACAATATAACTACTATGGAAATGATTTGGGTAACAGCACATGTACAACCTATATTGAATTGCTTATCTTCCCAGTGGGGCAGGTGAGGAGGGAAGAAGGGAAAAAATCTGGAACTCAAAGTTTTAAAAATAAATGTTGAAAACAAATTAATTTTTTACATGCAACTGGGACATAAGATACACAGGCACTGGTATACAGAAATCCATCTTGCCCTACTAGAAAGTTAGGGGAGTAATGGGGGAGGATATAAGAGAGAACAGATTTAGGGGAGAGGTATTCAGTAGGCTTGTTATTTTGGGGTTGGTAGTAGGGAAAAGATGGGGGAAAATTGTAACTCAAAATCTTGTGGAAATGAATGTTGAAAACTAAAAACAAAAAAGTTTTTTAAAAAAAGGTTACCTGGTTACAACTCCAGGGGAAAATTGACCTCATTTGCCATCTTCATATCTTAGAAGGCTGGTCACACAGAAGAGTTTAGACCCTGTCCCTAAAACCAAGAGATGGAAGCTACATAGAAACAATTTCAAATATGGATGAATTTCCTAACCATTAGAACTATCCGAAAAGGAGAATGTGATACTCAGGGGGCAGAGAATTTCTTGTCAATAGAGGTATCCAATCAGAAGCTGGGTGGCCACTTCTCAGTTACATTATAAATAGGATTCATGTTTCAGGCTGGAACCAAACCAAATGAGCTCAGATTACAGCAAGATTTTATTTGTCACACATATAAATAATAGAAGTCGTAGCAATGCAGATGCAGAATAATGGATAACCTTCATTGCTTTCCTAAGTAGAAAATTAATATACAAAGAGGGCCACCTAGGCTCTGAAACGAAATCCCTCAATCAACTGGGTCCTGGATAAATTTGGATGGGTGGGTGGGGAGCATCTTTTGTTCCCCAATTCTGACACAAAAATGTTAAGCTGAATGGCAAACTGAATTCCTGTATCTTCAGAGAGCTTGAGAGTTGCAGAGTGTAAAGAGGTCTTCAAATTTGTTTTTTTTTCTTTTTTTATTCATTTATTTATTTTCTTGTTTACATCATTCATTTCCATGATATTTTGAGTTACAATTTTTCTCCCCATCTTTCCCCCACCCACCA
>CM053593.1:92858502-92929706 GCA_028646575.1 Pseudocheirus occidentalis
CCTGCTGCGCTGCCTGTAGTGCTTTCAGTCTTGTGGAGAGTTTTGGAGCTTGAAAATCTGTTTAGCGTCCCATTTTATGAGTTTTTTAGTGTGTTTGTGTGGGAGCTGTGGTCCTTTGCTGCTTCTATGCCGCCATCTTGGCTCCCGGAGCTTACATTCTAATGGAGGAATGGGAGGGCAGTTTTAGTCTGGGAAATCATAAGAATGAAGAATGAACCCATAGGACATTCAACTGTACCATTCAACAGTGCCCTCTCCAGCACTAATTTGATAACTTATTTCCAGGATTAAAGAGAAATAGTGTAAGTGGTATGTATGTACATGTGGTAGGGCAGAGAGTAAGCATGGTTTGGAGCCAACTAGACATGGTGGGTTGTGTGAGTCTGTACCCACTGACTCACCAGTGAGAACTATTCAGTCCCAGAAAAGAGTTCCAAAGCTGAATGGATTAACTTCTCCAGGAAGAAGCAGCATAATCTCTAGAGGTCTGGTCCAGAATGTTTTATTTTCAGGTGAGGAAAGGACGGCAGCACAACATCTGTCAGCATGTCTGAGAAACATTTAATTTACCTCTAATATACCTCTAAAATAAAATTTACCTCCTCCTCTCCACCAATAACAGTTCATAAAACTACCCCCTTGATTTCCACCAGTTTCTAGTTACCAAGTTATATCTCGTCATAATTATTTTAGGGCCTACATTTCAATAACCCACCAAGAGTTGTCTCAGGCCAAGTTTAAGAACCCCACAATCCTTTGATTAATCATGAAAATGAAAGGAAAGGGAGAAAATATGAAAAACAACAATAACTTGAGATGGATGTGCAAGAAGGCATCACAAACAACCTCAATTCTTTGTTTCAAGTTGCTGGTTTTATTATGTACATTTGACCAACATCATTCTTCCAAGTCTCTGAGTTACCTTATATACAACTTGCATAAAACTAAATTCATCTTGCCCCTCCAACTGAACCCCCCCCACTTAATCTCTCTATTTCCAAAGGCATTAACCCAGTCCCAATTTCCCAGTTAGAATCTCTATCATCTTTGATTGTTCCCCAAATCCCATTAATTTCTCCATTCAACCTTGTCCCATGTCTGTTTCTTCTTTTATATTTCCCTTCTCCCCCCCCCCCACACCAATTAAACCTCTGAGGATCTATTTTCCTCAATCTGACCTCCTCTACTGATCACTCACTAACAAGCAAGCCCTCTATTGCCACCAGACTGATCTCCTCACTGCCCCTAAATACATTAAACTTATTCCCAATATGCAATCCTTTGTCCACACTATCCCCTGCCCACTTTCTACCTCCATACCTATTATACTTTTGGGAAGGGCCAGCTGTGCATCAAGGCAAAGAGGATTCAGTGATGCCCATTGATGTGAATACCTCCATGGCTGTGAAAAAGTGTCAGGACATTGTTCTGATGTTGAAAATCACTAGAACCAGATTCTGAGTGTTTGAGATAAAATATAGATTGGAGTTTATGTGGAAGATATCAATCTATGAGAAATCAAAGAGAGACTGATGGCCTGTAACAGAGATTGGATGAGACATCTGGGCAGAAGTTTAGAAGGTAGAGCTGTGCACTCCAAAGTCTCCATTTAAGAAGGGGGGCCAAGCAACCATCTTTTCATTTCCCACCTGTCTCTGCATTCTTGAACTTGTCTGGCCTGCTTTAGATTTCATCAGATCTTGAGTCAGGTACCTCCTTCCTCCTTTCTTTTGTGTGTTTTCTTCACTTATTAGATTGTCCTCCCTTGAGGACAGGGATTATCTTTGTTTTTAGTACTTGTATTAGCTCTTGGTTGGTACTTGCAGGAATTATAAAATTTATATTGTTTGATGTTATCAAGGCATTACACTTTGATGTCATATTATGATAGGACTCCAACATGGAGTCTTAATCTAAATGATCCAATGCCCATAGAAACATATAGAAAAAAGATAATTTTTCCTCCACTGTTCACATTGTGTCAGATGGATAGGGCTTGTAGTTTTTGATGGGATGAACTCTTGGCCTTTTGCAAGGGCCTTGAGTCATTCTCTTGCTTCCTTAGTTAACTTTAGTTGTTTCCACCACTGTATGGCCCTAATAAGGAAGCCCCCTAGCTGAGCTTCATCCAAACCTGGTATCAATAAGGGAGCCCAAGAACTTTTCCACTCCACCTGGATCTGATTAGGAATCTCCCTTTACAGGCACCTATTACCTGCTCTCAACCAAGCCCATTTTTAGGGTATATAATTCTGTCACCTGATCCCCAGTTTTCAGCATGTTCCCTCCCCAACATGTCTCCATTCGCCTCTGGCATATGGGGAAAACTTTGGCCTATATCTTGCCAGACAATATGCATACATATTGTGTATATATACTTTGTTTGCCTGCTGGCTGCATCACATAACAATAAAGTTTGTGATTGCACCATTTCCCTGAGTGCCAATTTTCTAGAAATACTGAACCCAGGTATTTGCTTTAATCTGAGCCCCTGAAGTGTGAGGGCCAAATAAAGCAGTGCTTAATATAACTAACTGACTGAATTTAAAATATCCGTATGCTCTCTGATTAGTTAATGTGAATGAGGACAGATGTGGGGAAAGGGTTTATTTAGGGGCAGAACTCTGGTCAATTTCAAGATAAATTTGAGGCCTCTGAGTGCAGATGGCCAGATCCCGTTCTTTGTTTGTTGTAAAGGAACTGAAACAGATAACAAGAATGAGAGAGTATGGGCTCCAAATCAAGGCAGGTATTGCTTGTCTGTGTTGTTGGATGGAGAATTTGTGAGCCCAGATCCTAGAGCCAATTTTCACAGAGCATTATTTTTTGATCTGAGTTGACAGTCCTGGAAGATATGAGATTGGCCCTAATTGACCCAGTTCTGAACCCTAAGTAGTCTCTGGGAAAAGGGAGTACCTGGGGAGGAAAAACTCATGAAGGAAGAAGAGACAAGAACCAGAGGATGTGTGCACGTGCGTGTGTGTGTGTGTGTATGTGTGTGTGTGTGTGTGTGTGTACATAATCTTCCTTCTACCCTCCACCTATTCAAATTCTAATTATTCTTTAAATCCTAACATAAGTCTACCTCTTCCACAAGGTCTTTCTGACCACTACATCTCACACTGATCTTTTGTTTCTGAACTCTTACAGCAATCTCCTTAACCACTCATTTCACTCATGATTAGAATGAAAAAGCCTGGTTCTGCATTTTACCAATTGCATGACCTTGGGCATGTTACTTATCCTCCCTGAGTCTGTATCCTCATCTGTAATACTTAGAATTATAGATTTCAGAGTAGGTCTTAGTCCAGCAGTTCTCAACCTGTGGGCCACAGCCCCTTTGGGGGTCAAACGACCCTTTCACAGGGGTCACCCAAGACCAGCAGAAAACACATATTTCCAATGGTCTTAGGAACCTAGACACTGCTCCTCTATCTGTCTCCAGGTGGGTCCGCCCATATGCAGATACACCCACATATAAGTATTAAAGGGTCAGGGCATTAGGAAGGTTAAGAAACACTATCTTAGTCCAACCAATATCTGAACAGGATTCCTCTCTGAAATAATTCCAATAAGTATTTAACTAGTTCCCACTTGAAGATTTCCTGTGCTATAGAACTAACTCTGAGTCTCAAAGTAACCCATTCATCCTCTGGATGGGATTAAATGATAAGAACCATAAGATTATAGACTGAGTTGAAAAGAGTCTCCAAGGCCAAATATTGAACCAAAATTTTCCTCCATATAAAACCTCTGCCAAATGGTACTGGTTCTGCCGCCCAAGAATAAGCAAAACCGCTCAGATCCTTCTTCCACATGAAGCCCTTGACGCAACTGAAAACAGCTGTCATCCCAATCTCCCCCAAATCTTCTTTTACACAGGATAAAAGAATCCAATTTCAATCCAGTCTTCATATGGCATAAGTTTGAGGCCTTTCATCACACACATTCTATGTCTTTCTATGGTCAATGAGAAACAAAAAAGGAACAAAACTGATTTTGTCTATAAATTCAGCAACATAAACATCCAATTGAATTTAATAAACATTTAAGTGCAAAATGTCATGCTAAGTGATGGGAATATAAAGGCAAAAACATACTCCCAGCCCATACTCTCTCATACTCCCCGTTCCCAAGGAGCATTCCAGTGAAGTATATAGATATCAATGTGTACAATTCATGTGCACCTATATAGACATACATACATTATATGTGTATAATGTATTTAATGTCTCTCGACCTCAATTTATCCATCTGTAAAATGGAAGAAATAATAGTGTCAACCACAAAGAATTGTTATGAGGATTGAATGAGATAGTAGAGGATTTAAAGCACTTTAAAAGTCTTAAATTGCTACATAAGTGGTAGCTATGATCATCATGATCATTATACATGAATCTGTTGTTACTTAACTATTTCATGAAAAGAAATCTTCATGTGATCGAAAGAGCATTGCCTCACCTGAGTTCAGATTCTGCCTTCAACTCATATTAATTACATAATCTGGGGCAAATCATTGAACCTACACATTTATGTCTGCTTAGCTGTAAAATTAGGGCACTGGTCTAGATGGTTTTTACAATTGTTTCTAGCCCTCACTCTATCTTTGTATATGATCAGTCCTTTTTCCCCAACTAGATTACAAGTAAATTCCTGGAGGACAGAGTCAACGTGTTAAATTTTGTGTTACCTCTAGTACCTGGCAGCATCTCCAACTCCTCCCATCTCTTTCTCCTTTTCTCCCTCTGTTCATGTGAGGAGTCATACTGTTACATGTGGGCACTCTGTTCAAAGGTATATGAATTTATTCACTTATACTTCACAAGATATCTTTGGATTCTGAGGCTAGATGTTTTTTCTTCCCTATTTATTCTATCTTCCCCACCCCACCCCACCCCACCACCAAAAAACTAGGACAATTAACTCTTGGGTTTCATTTATGATTTCTTGAAATATAGCTCTGGTAAATCAAGTTTTGATAAAGTCCATTGGGATTCAAATAGAGCTACGTGGGTATCCCTTTAAACTCAAATCACTCTGGCTCCCACTGATTGACCAATAATAGGTTCCAGTCCAAGCCTCACTTGCTCATTGCTCAGAGTAAGTGTAAACAGTAATTGTTTCTGTTCTGGCCAAAAATTCTGAGGATCTTCCCCTCCCAGACTAATTCTTTTGTGTAGTCAAACTAGACCATCTTTTGTCTCAATGCCTTTAATCACTGAATGGGTGTTGCACTAGACCAGCGGTTCTCAACCTGTGGATCACGACCCCTTTGAGGTCAAACAACCTTTTTACAGGGGTTGCCTAAGACCATCAGAAAACACATATTTCTGATGGTCTTAGGAACCTCCTCTATCCATCTCCGGGTGAGTCTGCCCACATGCAGACACACCCACATATGACTATTAAAGTGTCCTGGCATTAGGAAGGTTAAGAACCACTGCTCTAGACAAACTGAGACCTAGGAAAGACTTTAGCTTAAAAAGGCCAGGGTCTCCCACTGCATCCAAGGCCATCTTTAGTTGTCCTGATCTATATCTTGCCCCTTGACTCCCATGACTCTGGAGGAAAGAGTGAGGTTGGTGACTTTGCACAGCCCTGCCTCACTTAAATCCAATTCACTTGCAAGACTAGACATCACCTTCTTGATGTCATTGGTCTTCTTAAATCCAATTCACTTGCAAGTACCTAGCAACATACTACTTGCACATAGTGGACACTCAATGAATGAACGAGTGAATGAATGAATGGAAAACATCCTAGGTAATAGGTTCTTAACCCTTAGACATTAAGTTTTATGTGTTCTCCACACTTAAAATTCTTCAGTTGCAGGCTTTTCCCCACTTCTGGTAATGAAGCAATACCTGGTAGGTTAATTAATCCTACTCTGTACTAGGCAGTAGTAATAGGATCAAGAAGAAAGTCTATCTCATTTTGAGCTCCTAAGGGTGCCTTGCAGGAACTTGTGAGGGTATGGTACACTGCCTGCTGTCTGTTAATTGTCCTGGAACAAATCATCTGTCATCAGGAAAGAAAAAAAAGGCACCACCAAATGCCGAGTCAAGACAATAAATAACATTCAGTATTTTGACACCTAGAGAATAAAGTCTGCAGACATGCTGCCTCAAAGGGAAAGCAATTCTACTGACAATCTAGATCAGGTTCTCAGCCTTCATGCTTGATATCCTATGATTGTAAGATATTCCAACTCGTATAAGTCATCTGGAAGCCTTTGCCTCTACCAGTTTTATTTGATTGTTCAGTCAATCAACAAGCATTTATTGAACATTTGGGCCATTGGGTCAGGAATTGTGCTGGTACTTGTACTGAGGATACAAAGAAAAAGGGGAAAACAGTCCCTGTTCTAAGGAAACTCACAGTCAATTGGGATTTTTTTTTTGTGAGTACAACAGACAATATCAGGGAAAGTGACAAGCTATCAGAAAATATACCTACTAAGCATTCTTACTTGGAAATGAGAGGTTGGAGAAAAAGATAGGGAAGGTAGTACCCAAGAATCTTAGTGACACCTTTACACATCAGAGAATCCAATCTGGAGTCATATCTTAGAAAGTGACTGAGTATTTTTGTCGTTGTCACTGTTCAGCTGTTTGTGATATCCAACTCTTTGTGTGATTGGATATACAAAATGCCAAACCTACTAATTCATTAAATTGCTTTTTTTTAAATCAGTGAAGTTATACAAGACTATCCCAAAATATTTGGAAAGGAAAAAAGGCCAAAATAATAGTCAATGATTACGAAAAAAAAAAAAAGATCCCCAACCTCCAACTTTCAAACTTAGCTTTTACTAAACCCAGTGGCACCTTGTTTGATAGCTGTGATAAGAAAACCAACCTAATTTATTTGGTGTGGGGATCTTTGAAAGTTTGTTTTCACCTTGGCCTTCAAGTTGCCTGGTTGGCTACTGGCTAGAACCAGTTGGTAAGTAGGTGTAACAGTACTTTTCATTAGAGAAGAATTGTCAGCTATATAAAGCTCATATTTGTACTGAATACTTCAACATTTAGGAAATAAGCAGTATAAACACTAGATGGAGAGTCAGAAAAACTGGATTCAAACAGTGATTCTATCATTTACTACCTGTAGGATATTAGGCAAGTCATTTCCCACTTCTCTAAGCCTAGTTGTTAATCAATAAACATTTATTAAGTGCCTACTATGTGTAGTGCCTACTATGTGTCCGGCACTAGGCTAAGCACTGAGGATAGAAAAAGAGGCAAAAGGCGGTCCCCGACTTTAATGGGGAGAAATCCTACTAACAATAAGACAGACAGACTAGTTGATTTCAGAGGTAGGTGAGGTAGGTATCCTAGGTATTATCACCTATCATTATCTTACAAATTATATAACTGAGGCTCAAATGACTTACCAAAATCACAGAGCCCAAAAGTGTCAGAAGAAGAATTCAACCCCAGGTCTACCTGATTCTAAAACCAACAGTATCCACTATAGCATGCTAAATCTCTGAGTCAGTCAATATTTAAGTTTTCATTAAACCTAGAGGAAGTACAAAGGTAAAGACCTGACCCAAACACAGATCTTAGTATAATAGCAGATATGTTGAGTATAGTAACAGCTATCATATAAAATAATATATTATAAATACACGAGAAAGGGGGGGGAAATGCTACATGGGGATGGAGGACAGAAAGTCATAACTGAGTGAGGAGAATCAAGGAAGACATCTGAATTGGCTTTAAAAGATGGGCATTCAACAGGGATATTGATTAAAAAAAAAAGAGAGAATCATCCTGGTGCCATCTTGGAATCTTCTAAATCAGCCAAGCTAGGAAAGTACCTACTTCATATGGCTGTGAGAAAGCCCTTAAAGAGAACACTATGATGTGTCTATACCACATCAGAACACTTACATGAACAATTAAAAATCCAGTACTCTCATTGGTGCATTTTGTCTCCTTCATACCAAACAAACATGAACTTTCTTGTGAGCAGATGCTTCTACATTCTGAAAATGTGTGAGCCAGAGGTCTTGCCTGCCTGTGCTCCTAATACTCTATCCAGCTACCACGCTTCCTCTTTCCTTTTTCCACAATGAGACTTCTTTTTTTAAAATGTCATTTATAACCAATGTTTTCACTTTTTATCACACCCTCCCTTCTCGGTCTTTCCCAATATGACTTCCATCCATACTTTACTACCAAAACTCTTCTCTCAAAAGCCATCACCAAACCCCACATGCCACTTATTAACATATGATCTTGGGCAACAGACTTTACCTCTTTGCACCTTAGTCTCTTTTGTAGAATGAGTGGCTCAGAATGGTTACTAAGTTGCCCCCAGCTGTGAAATTCAATAGCTCTTTACCCCAGTCATCCTCCTTCTTGATGTTTCTGCAGATTTTGTCATTCTTGACCAGCTTCTCATTCTACATGCTCTTTCTTATCTTGACCTGGGTGGACACTACCTTCATCTAGTTACCCTGCTACTTCTCCAATCTCTCCTTCTCTGTCTACATTATTAGTGTCCCATCCTTTTCCACACCTTTGTAATAATCTGGGAGTTCCTGAAGGTCCTATCTTTGACCCACTTCTCTTCTCTCATTTTGTGTTCCCCCTCAATAAATTCATTTATTCCCCTGGTTTTAATCATTCCCTCTATGTAAAATTCCCTACTTTAGTTCAGAACTTCTGAACTCAAGCAATCTATTATCCTCAGCCTCCTCTAGTAGCAGGGGTTACAGACATTCTACCACAACTAGCTTTATATTTATTTTCAAATGCAAATACCCCTAAAATGGTAAATGGAGGATAACTGTCATTCACACCCTTGATGTAAATTTGTTTAATTAGACCATTTTTCTAATAGTTAACTAAAATTTACCAGATAGAGAATGAGAGTCTTAATGGAGAGAAGAGGCACTGAATATGAGGAAGGTAAAAGAGAAAGAGAGAGAGAGAGAGAGAGAGAGAGAGAGAGAGAGAGAGAGAGAGAGAGAGAGAGAAATTATCAACATGGGACAATTGAGAAGGACAAACTTAGGCATAATGCAATAGTTGGGAACTTTGAGGTAGGGGAGAGGTGGCCCCAAGATGGGAGAGGCAATTTAGTCAGTCGACAAGCTAACTTCTGCCTCTAGTTTTGCTAGGGATAACCCTGTGGTCTCCCATCTCAATAGAGTAAATTGCCTTATCTGTCCTTACAAGCCTCCTGTAAGAGCCATGGAGAAAAGTAAACTCTGCTAAGAAAGGGTCATTTGTTCTGGAATAAACTTCATTACTCTGCTAAATATCTTTACTGGATTTCATTTGATCCCAGTCATTCTCAATTCAATATAGCACTTGGCCAGCTTAACCTTTTAAAAGGAATTTTATTGATGGTGTGTTATACAGACATTAACATTTCTCCAAAAAAAATAGAATTAAATTGCTTTGCTTAGCATCTTAATTATCTGGAATAATTAGCTCCAGTCAATTCTCCAGCAAGAGCTCTCCAGAGAAATCAGCGTTTGGGGTGAGGGAAAGGGAAGGGAGAGCTCAGGCCTGGACAAAAGCAAGTTATTTAGAAATATTTAATTAACCCCCAGAGTGAAGCTGGCAATCAAAGATAGGTCCTTAGTGCTTAATTATTAAAGGCAAATAAAGAAAGCAAATATTTAGAAAGTGGGCCTATTGGAGTATGGGAAGCTAGAAGTCCTTCTGCAGCATCATTTACGAGGAAACTTCAGGCAAAGTAAGGGCCATGCTGCATTGTGTGACTTTTAGGGGGCTGCATGAGAGAGAGAGAGAGAGAGAGAGAGAGAGAGAGAGAGAGAGAGAGAGAGAGAGAGAGAGAGGAGACAGAGACAGAGAGATATTTTTACGTTACTCACAGATATTAAATGCCAGTGTCTTAATGGCCAATGAGTTGACATACTACTAGCAGAACTAAACCACATCCATCTACAAAATTATTAAGAGCCAGAGAAAGACTTCCAGTATATTGGTTAGATCCTTTATGGAAGATTTATGGAAATACATTGGCAAGTACTGCATAGAGAACACACAGATAGGTTGTAAAGTAGAGAGGGGCACACCTACAATAATAATTATAAGATAATATAGGATAAGGATAAGTTCGGGCCTGTGATTTCATTAAGAGAGAACAGTGCCTCTGCCAATATGGATCAGCACCTTTTCTGCAACCTATGGGGATAAAGATTTGTCTAGAGCAGTGGTTCTCAACCTATGGGTTATGTTCAATTTGTAACGATGAAAATACATCCTGCATATCAGATATTTACATTATGATTCATTAACAGTAGCAAAATTACAGTTATGAAGTAGCAAAGAAAATAATTTTATGGTTGGGGATCACCACAACATGAAGAACTGTATTAAAGGGTCACAGCAACAGGAAGGTTGAGAACCACTGGTCTAGAGCACTGAAAGATTAAATAATTACCCAATGTAACACAGCCAGTATCTGTCTGAGACTTTGAAACTAACACTCTGTCTACTATTTAATGTTGCCATTTTGTACCACATAATGTGATATTATCTATTACATCCTAACTCTCACACTTACCATGTGACTTTGGGCAAGTCATTTAATGTCTCTAAACCTCAGGCTACTCTCTAAGATAATGAGCTACAGTTTTGATTAGGTTGATCAAGTGAGTTCCCAGGATGAAATTCCCTACAATAAAGAAAGCATCAAAGAATGCTATGCAAGAGAGAATGTGGGTTGGCTATGAGTATCACTCAGATACTCAAAATCATGCTTCTTTAAATAGGAAGGATTCTCCTAAAGCTTTGTGGACTGAAGTGATGTCTTACAAATCAGCTTCTAAAAGGCAAATTAATCTTATGCAAAACCTTTCATGTCTCCCCATGGAGTAATGGCTCTTTATCATAAGGACATGGGCCCGGGCCCTAGCCCTGTCTTAGCCACTAACTCTGTATGACCTTAGGTCAATAGTAACATCCCTAACAGAAACAGGGAAGTTGGAAGGAAGAGTGGGTTGTTGGGGGTCGACGGTCAGGGAGAGAATACGCTTTGTTCTGAATTTGTTGAGTTGGAGGTCCCAATAAAATATCCAAGTTAAGATTTTCTGTAGCATCTTTGAAGATGCTAATCTGGAAACTGAGAAGCAGAATATAGAAGAGTGAACACTAGCCTTAGAGACAAAAGACCTACATTTGAATCCTTGCTCCACCATAAGATAACTGCCTAACCCTAGGTAAGCCCGTCATTTCTATGTCTTATTGTCCTTATCTGAAAAATGCAGACAATAAGTCACCTCCTCATAGGATCATTATGAGCAAAGTTCCTCATAGTTATTAAAATCCTACATAAATATGAAAGGTTCTTGTCAGTAATATAGTTTCTACTTCTGCAAGGGCTTCACATCTTGCCCTTTTTCTCTACTCGCATAGACAGTCCTCATCACTTGGGCTATGATAACAGTCTTTTATGTGATCTCCCTGTTTCAGCGTCCCTCCTCCTTAATCTATCCTCTAATCATCTACAAAAATAATTTTCCTAAGACACACATCTATTCTTTTTAGCCTTCTTACTATTCTACAGGCACAGTGCTCCATATCCCTTCTATCTGCCTTTGCACTGGCCATCCCACCAGTCCTGGAATACACTCCCCCTTCACTTTCACCTTAGCATGCCCAGTCTTCTTCAAAACTCAGCTCAAGCACACTTTCTCCTTCAAGTTTTTCTTTATTGCTTTCTCCCACTCTCCTAAATGCTAGCATCTCCCTGCCCCTCTACCACTGCCCAAACACCATGTATCTATTACAGATCTATTTTCCATCTGTGTAAATATGTATGTGATGTCTCTCCAGATAGAATGCAAGTCCCTTGAAAGCAGGGACCATTTCACATTTGTCTGAGTAAGTCCAGTGCCTACCACAGTTTCTGGAAAATAACAGGAATGCAATAAAGGTTTATTGATTGAAATAAATGGTTACATTAATGTGATGGAATACTATAATGCAATTTAGAATTAAGACGGACAAGCATAAGAACTGTGAAGAAATTTGAAAAGACTTATGAAATAACACAAATGGAAAAAAGTAGATCCAGAAGAATGGTGGGCACACTAATTAAAACTATTTAAAATGAAAAGTGAATGAGAATGACTAGACAAAGAACCTTGATGGGAAATCAGGAAGTGAATTCAAAGTAGTGATATTTTATTCACTGAAATTAATTAATTTCAGTGTAAATAGCTACTAAGTTAAGTTGGTTATTTGATGCTGAATGATATGTTTTTAATAAAATATTTAATTAAAAAACAAATGGAAAAAGTATGTTCAGTTTGATTCAAGATATTTAAGGTCAATTCCCAACTCTGCAACATACTAGCATTGTGATTCACTCTTCTGAACCCATTTCATCCTCTGAAAAATAGAGTGCAGTG
Source organism: Pseudocheirus occidentalis (assembly GCA_028646575.1). NCBI lineage: Eukaryota > Metazoa > Chordata > Mammalia > Diprotodontia > Pseudocheiridae > Pseudocheirus > Pseudocheirus occidentalis. Next base: position 92,870,900 of record CM053593.1, read on the forward strand.
AGAATAGCTATTGGAATTAGGACATCATGAAGAAGGATGCCAACTGCATTGAATGAAGCCAGGATACTGAATGTACTTTGGAAGTTAAAAGCAAAAAATGGGTGTGCCTTAGTTATGTAAGTCAGCTGCTTGCTGGAGCCACTAATCTCCAGAAAGTCAGGTCACCATATTGTCACCCCCTAGTCATGCCAAGGAAAATGAAAAGTGGAGAGTGTTAGACTTCTTTTCAACCATAGAATATTAAAGTTATACCACCTAGTCCAACCCCATGATTTTATAGATGATAAAATCAAGGATTAGAGGGGCAAAATCACACAGCCCAAAATCACACAGCAAACCAATAATAGATTTAGGATTCTAACACAGTCTCTTGACTCTCCGTCCAGTATGCCTGATATTATACACTGGGTGGAAGTTATAGAAATGCATATTTTGGCTTTATAGAAATAAAAACTCCCTATTAGTTACAACTGTCCAAAAACGGACAGACTGACTCATAAATTGGAGATATTCAAGCAAAGATTGGACAATGCCTGTCCTGTATGCTATGCAAGGATATCATGCTTCAGGTATAGGTTAGACCAGGTGACCTCTAAGGTCCCTTCCAGCTGAGATTCAATGATATTATGCTTGCACCACATTTTCCTTTTTTTTCAAACTGTTTATATTTCACAGTAGTAAACCTTATGTGTTAGAAATGTGTTCCTTATGGCATTCTGAAAAAAATGATTATTTTTATTGCAAGCTTGACAAAAGGATGTTTGAAGTGCTGCATTAAAAAAGACAGCAGCTATATTTCAGAGAGGCAGGGAGAGAAATGTCTCACCTGTATTCTCTCCACTGGCAATCCTAAAACAGAGGAAGAAAGAAAAACCAGCCCTTTCTTGAACCCAAGCTCATTGATCACACCATCAAATATCACCAACTTTGGACTGGAAAATTTCTTGGGGGAAAGAAGACATATTTGGGGTTTTGTTTTTAAAATAAAAGTTCTTATTGGAAAAGGAGAGGATAATAATTATCTACTAGATGGTTTTGTATGGTTGGAATCAATAATGTAAGTATAAGAAAACATATTTTCAACCATCCCTTTCATCACCCATGCCTTTGGTTTGTCCTTGAGTAGGGATCTAAAATACCACCTAGTCCAGTTACACCTCTTACCCATCTTCCAGATTTCCCTTTTGTGTCATTTGTACCTCTGTCTTTCCATTCACCACAGTTTGTAATTTCTGAGTCATTCTAGAATCTTCTCTCCCTCTCTACCCCAAATCCAAAAGGTTGCCACATCTTACCAATTCTACCTTCAAAATATCTCTCATTTAAATCCCCTTCTCTTCATTTACATGGCTCTGACCCTTGTTCAGGCCCTCATCTTCTCTTTCCTAGACTATTGCAATGATCTATCTACTCATTGACCTTCCTATCTCTAGATGCTCTCCTCTCCACCACATCCTCTACATAGCTGCCAAAGTAATTTCTGTAAAGCTCAGACCTGGCTATACCTCTCCCCTACATAATAAACTTCAGTGGTCCTCTAGGAACAACAGGCTCTTCTGTTTGGAAAATAAAGTCTTTCATAACTTGGATCCAACCTATCTCTGTTGTCTTTGTATGTATTATGTATTGCTATTCCTCAAACACAACATCGCATCTCCCAACGACATGTCTTCTTATTAACTGTTCTCTGTCTGGAATTGGACTGCCTCCTAACTTCTACCTCTTAGAATCTAATTCCTTTCAGCTAAAGTCCTTTCCTGATCCCTCCAGATAACTAAGGCATTTACCATCAAAATTTTATATCTATATGTATGTATATTATATCTATGGAGAGAGATAAATAGAGAGTGAGAGAGAGAGAAAGAGAGAGAGAGAGAGAGAGAGAGAGAGAGAGACATAGAGACATAGAGACATAGAGACATAGAGACACAGATAAAGATATATCATTTGGCTGTTGTTGTCCTTCACTCTCAAAGAAGACCAAAATGACATCACTGGGTTGTTATTTTTCCAAGCAGAGAAGCCTCCAATCCAATGGTAATTATGAAGAGGGCAAAAAGGCTAAACTATTTCAAGAGAATATTGAAACTATGCAAGAACTTATCAACTATTTCAGATTTTTTAAAAAGACAGAAAAATCAAATAGGTTACGTTTATATCATTGTTATCGTTAATATGATTTGTGGTTGTTTCTATACTTTGTTCTTTAACTCAGATATTGTTCAAGTAGTAATTTTATAGTCTTCAAATAGTCATGCATGTTTTGATTGTGTTTTTATTGTTGACGACTATTTTTATTGCATTGTGATCCATAAATGCAATGTTTTAGGGTTTTTTAAAGACACGTACAGGAAAAGAAAGCAATGACAGGAAACAATGAATAAAAACAGTGGCCAGAAATAATAATGCCCAAAAAGGAAAGTCCAGAATGAGCAAGGGTGGCAGTGAATACTATTTAAGGTCCATTCCAACTCTAGAACTAAGGTCCTATATGATCCTAAAAATGACAATTTTTGAGCTAGAAGGGATTTTAGAGGTCAGTTTGTCCACCTTCTTCATTTTACCATTGGAAAATACAAATATGGGGAGAGTATTTGTTTGTTTGTTTAAGATTGGAGCTCCTGGAGTGGGTAGGTTGCACAGTGAAGAGAACACTGGCTCTGGAGTCAGGAGGACCTGAGTTCAAATCCAGCCTCAGACACCTAACACTTACTAGCCATGTGACTTTGGGCAAGTCACTTAACCCCAATTCCCCTCCAAAAAGAAAATAGGGTCTCCCTATCTGCCTGATCTTATCTGCTGGAATTTCAGTGTATCTCAAGAATCTAATCCCACTCTGTGTAGATCAGATTTGACCTGCTCCATTTTTAACTTGAATTAATTTACCGCGTGCCCCTCCCCCCTCCTTAGGCAACTTAGTGATTCCTTCTAGGAGATTTACCATATTAGCGCCTAATTTAACAAAGACATCTGACCATTTTAGCCTATTACAACTCAGAACTCCTGAGTTCAAGAGATCTGCTAGCTTCAAGCTCACGGGTAGCAGGGATTATAGGTAAGTGCCATCACACTTAGCTCAAGGAGGTTAAGTATCGTGCTGAAGGTCATACAGCTTGTAAGTGATAGTGCCAAGATATTAACAAATGTCCTCTGCTGCTATTTCTATTACACCCCACTGCCCAGCTATTAATAATAACAATAGTTCACCTTTTTTAAAGCACTTTAAGGATCATAGATATGGAGCTGGAAGGAAGCCCAGAGGCCAGCTGGGTTTTGAAAGTCCTTCTTCACAACTTTCTATAGAAGGTAGTTCAATATCATGATATTCATTTTGTGAATATGTTTTTAAAAAGGCTCAGAGAGTATAAATGGTTTGTCCATGGTCACACAGCTAGTAAATGTTGGAGGTAGGGTTGGATTTATACCACCTTGATTCCCAGTCCAGCACTCTTTTCAATACTTGTGCAAACAACTTTTTGCTTGTTTGTTTTTTAGCTATGTGGGAGGAAGAAAAAGATAGAAGGAATAGGACCATCTGCTTCTGAAGAAAGATAGATGGATGCATAGATGGGTGGGTGGATGGATGGGTGGATGGATAGATGGATGGATGGATGGATGGATGGATGGCAGGCAACATATGATCCAGGGAAAAAACAGAACTTTTCAACTTTTATTTTGCTTTTGTTTTCTCTACCAAGGATGATCTTAAGTCTGAAAAAGATAAAACAAGGACAGCACACAAAGAATTGAGACCCAAAATAAGTAAGGAAATGGTAAGAGAACACATAGCTATCCTCAAGAAGTTCAAATCACCTCATCCTGAAGGAATACATCCCATAGTACTGAAAGAAACAGTGGATGTAATTGTTGAACTCTTGTCATCAAACTTTAAAAAACTCCGGAGAACAGAAGATTTGTGGCAGGCCCAGAGGAAGACACATTTTGTAACTATTTTCAAAAAACAGAAGTTGGACTTTCAAACTAGGAGTCAAAGGACTGGATTGATCCCTGCCAAAACTTGAATGTCTGTGGTTAAAGGGATGGTTCATGAGTGCTTAGAAAGGCAAGTCATGATCCCTACAAAGCAACATGTGCTTGTCAAGGACAAGTCATCCTTGACTAACATCTTCCTTTTTTGATAAGGTTACAAATCAGATGGATCAGGGGAATGCAGCTTATATGGTATAACTAGATTTCCATGAGGCTTTTGACAAAATCTCTCACAGTATTCTTATAAATCTAGCTCTTTAGCTTTAATCTATTCACTTAATCTCTTAGGGCCTCAGTTTCTTCATTTGTAAAATAAAGAGACTGAACCAACTGATCACTAAGGTACATTCTGGCTCTAAAGTCCTTCTTTGTTGAGGGAATTATGAATTTCTACTTTTTTAACCCAGCCCTTTAATTTTTCCCAAGGTCCCTACAAGTCCACTAAGCTTCTCTCAGATGTGAAATAAGAAATGTTGTCAGTATTAAATTATATCATATTTTAAAAGACTCATTTATATATAGAAGGTAATCTAACTAAGAATGATCAGGTCAGTGAAGAGTGCAGGCCATGTACTCTAGTCAGAGATAGTTAAAAAAGAAAATGAGAATAGAGACTTGAAGTGGGGGAGAGAAAAGGGAAGGATCATATGGATTTTCAACCATTGAAAGAGGGAGGACACTTTTTCTGAGTAGAAAAAGTTAGGAATAATAGGTAGAAGTTACACAGACAAGCTTACGGTCAATTTTTTAAATGGATTCCTTTTGTAGTTATAACAATTCAATTTCAAAATCTATGACTCCTCCCTTTCCTCTCCAGGAAACTTTCCCTTAACACAGGGAGGGGGGAGGGAGAAATAGTAGGAAATGGGGGAGAAGAGGAAGTCACAGAAAATTTCAGCAAAACTAAACAACACAACTGACTCAGACCATATGTGCAATATTCCATACCCATAGTTCTGTGCTTCTGCCAAGAAGGGAAGGAAATAAATTCTGATCAGTTCTTGGAGGCCATGCTACTTCAGTTAAATTCAAGGAGAAACTTTGTAATAGAATGAGTTGCCTTAAAAGGCAGTGAGTTCTTTTGACCTTATAATCTGTTAGGTATTGGTATTATTGCATAGTGGATTCCTACATTAGTCAAAGAGGTTAGCCTAGGTGTTCTATTAAGTCCCTCAGAAGTCCAATTTTATGAAATCTTAGATATAGAGATGAATACCAAGTGGAAGGGCATTTGGGCAGATTTGGAGCTGGTTGAATGCCTGGATCTATCAGCTTGGATTTGTATCAACTTGAAGGGAGGTCTCTGGGTGAGTACTACCAGGGATCTGTCCCTGGTACTGTTCCGTGCAAGAGTTTTGTAAATGACTTGGATGAAGCCATAAAAGGCATGTTCATCACATTTTCAGCTGACACAAAACTGGGATGCATAAGTAATGTGTTGAATGATGGGGCTAAGATTCAAAAAGACTTCAACAGGTTTGAATAATGATAGGACTTTAATAAAATGAAATTTAATAAAGAAAATGTAGTTTTCCTATCAGGATCAAAAAGTCAATTGCACAAGTAATAGGGTCAGGAAGGCATAGCTTGGCAATAATTAATATAAAAAGAACCTTGGGAGTTTAGTGGATTTCAAAATCAAGATGAGCCTATAGAATGAAGTGCTAGACCAAAAAAGGATGTTAGTTCAATTTTAAGGTTCATTCATGGAAGAATAAAGTCCAGGATTAAGGAGCTGTGTGCATCCTGCTATATTCTTTCCTGATAAGACTACATCTGGAGTATTACATTTTGTTCTGGGAACTATATATTAGAGAAGACACTGACAAAGTAAAATACATCTATAAGCCAGAGCCAACCAGAATGGATAGTGAGCAGACTTGACTCCAAATCTTAATAAGAGCTGAGTATATTTAACCTGGATATGAGAAGACTTGTGAAGTAGGGTGGGAAGCTGTCTTCAAGTGGAGAAGGAATATTTTGTTAGACCCCAGGGGACCACAATTCTGACCAACAGATGGAGGTTGGAGAGTGACATATTTTGGCTCATATCACTTCCTAAGAAATAGAGGTTTTAATGAGCTGCTTCATAAGGTCATAAATTCCCTCTAACTAAAGGTCTTCAAGCAAAGACTAGACTATCACTTGTGGAGAATGTAGTAGAAATCTATTCATAGATTAAACTACTTGAACTTGGAAGTTTCTTCTCAATGCTGACATCACATTATCCCTAGGAACCCTGCCAGCTGTAATGGCATTTAGCTCCTCTGACAACCAATGCCACAAAGACAGTGAGAATAGTTATGGGGCCTTGAACTCAGAGTTTTCAGGACCCTTGTTGGTGGTCATCATTAATACCTTAGAAATTACTGCTTTGACAACTGCATTACATAGGATCATAGAGCAGGAGATTTTAGTGCTCATATAGGCCATTGCCCTCATCTTACACATGAGTAAAATGAGATCTAGAGTGAAGTGCTTGCCCATATAAGTGGTAATTGACAGAGCCATGATCTGAATCCAAGTACTCTGATTCCAGGGGCATCTAGGTGGCATAGTGGATAGAGTCCGGACATGGAATCAAAAAGACTTACCTTCCTGAGTTCAAATCTGGCCTCAGACACTTACTAGCCCTGTGACCCTGGACAAGTCACTTAACCCTATTAGGAAACCCTCAGTTTCCTAATCTATACAATGAGTTGGAGAAGAAAATGGTAAACTACTCTAATATCTTTGCCAAGAAAACCCCAAATGGGACCATGAAGAGTTGGATACAATTGAAAAATGACAGAACAAGAACAAACTCTGATTCCAAACCCCAAGGTGTGTTTTCACTGTGTCGGGAAGGCCTTCTCTCCCCCACCTCATTCTATCCTCAAATGTGGGCTACCCTAGAAAAGGACTTGAACTGAGTTAAAGCCAAGTTTGTCTAAGAAGATTTTATCAGAAGTGAATATTTAAGAAACTCTGTCCATCTTGGCTCATCCAGTGACCAGTAATATTTTTTTCTAGTGTAAATATCACTATAGCTCTTGACTCCTCAGATCAAGTTGCTGGGCTAACCTGGGCTCTCAATGAAGCTATGTCAGGTTCTCCAGCTCTGGGAGAAAAATGCATATATTTTCTTTCCTGTACTGTATGAGCTAGAAAGATGACATTTGTCTTCTTCCCTCACCTCACTTCTTAATCCCCCTCCCCCTAAGTGATGGAGATAAGGGAAGGGGAGGAAGAAAGGCCTGAGCAAATATTGGCTCTTGGAAGGTTAATAATTTACAAACGAACTACAGCTGATAAAAATCTGGGCCTCTGCCGCTAGAATGCTGAGCGTGATGTGCATGCTACCTCTTTCCCACTCTCTGTCTCCCACCGGAATATATCAGCCAGGCCTGGATAGCAGATCCTGTAAATCAGGCACTAGTGAGATGGTGAAAGCCTCATATTCGCTTTATGACAATAGAAGTTGGGGGGAGCCCGAGTGTTTGCTCGGACTGTAAATATTTTCTAAGTCAACAAAAGCCGAACAAGGCCCTTAAAAGGCCCATATTGCCAAGTCCAGAGGTGCCAGGTGTCTGTGATGTATGTGAGGGATGGCTCAGGATGTTTACAGTTAGAAGGAAGTCTTACCGCAGGAATTCACCCAATTCAACCCCTTGGCTTTGATTGGATCTGCAAGGATCTGCAGTTGGTGAGAAAGCTAAATGGTGCAGAGCACAGGGCCTGGAGTCAGGAAGACCTGAATTCAAATCTAAGCTCTCTAACCTCTGTTTGCTGCAGCATCCTTATCTGTAAAATGGGGATAATAATAGCACTAACCTCCAAAGGGTTATTGTGAGTATCAAAAGGCATAACATGTGAAGAGTTGTATAAATCCAGCTATTATAGATCTGTAAAATGACAGGACTGGATCAGATGATGCCTAAAATCCCTTTCATCTATAAACCTCATCCAGTGACAGTGTGGGTCCATATGTATCTTCATTCTTTAAAGAAAAGAGGAATGTTTTAGCTTTTCTGGGGGCAATGCCAACTTTAAGATGTAGCCACGCATATTTCCATCAGGTCAAATACAGGGAGTCTTCACACTTAGGAAAATGGGAAAGGGAAATTTTTATTGTGGTGCCTTCGATGTAAGGCAGAGCACCATTGCAAGAGAACAACCAGGGCTGAGGCACTGGTTATTCCCATAGTACAGGATGCCAGAGTTTTAGTTATCAATATCAGGATCATAGATTTAAAGCCAGTAGAAACCTTACAGGTTTAGGTCAACAATAAATTTCACAGATGAGGAGTTGAGATCCAGGGTAGTAAAGTGACTTGCCCAGAGTCACACAGGAAGGGACAATATCAGGATTTTAAATCATTTCCTCTGATTCTGAATCCAGTGTCATTCCACTGAATCCTTGTTTGATTAATTAATTGAGTTTCACCAACTGAGAGGCATTTAGGGTTGAGTGCCCTGTAGGATGGAGGCTATGCTGGTGGTTATCTTTAGGAAGCTTGAGTAAGGATTTTGAGCTGTGAAGCAGGGTATGTTTATCCTGACTGGTCTAATAGACACGCTCATTCAACTAAATAATAGTTTGTAACACTAAGAAGGGGAACAAGAGTGAGACTGAAAGACCTGGGGAGTGCTGATGGACAGAGGAGTCTTGAGCCATTGTTGCTGGGATCTGATGGGTAAATACTGCCTTCCCAGGGCTGATAATACAGAGCATTCCATGACCTATACTTGAAATATGGAACCCTTGACCATCTGGCCTACTAGCATTTGGATTCCCAGTGTCAAGGGAAGGGAAGAAGCAAAGAGGAGAAGCCTATCACAAAAGGTTAAGTTTCCTCAGTCATGGTTTGCAGCTTGGTTGCTATGGTACCCCCACAGAGCATGTATTGTCGCAGCCTAGCAATAATGATACCTGCGAGATAATAATAATAATAACTAGCATTAAAATAATAGGGCACTAGGTGGCACAGTGGGTACAGTGCCCAGGGGCCTGGACTCAGGAAGGTTCCAGTTCAAATCCAGCCTCAGTCACTTACTAGCTATATGACCCTGGGAAAATCACCTAATTTGGTTTGCCTCAGTTTCCTCATCTGTAAAACTGAGCTGGAGAAGGAAAAAGCAAACCTCTCCCGTATCTTTGCCCAGAAAACCCCAAATGGGGCTATGAAGAGTCAGACACAACTCAAAAACAACTTCACAAAATAACATTTCAAGGTTTGCAAAATACTTCACAAATAATATCTCATTTTATCCTTATAACAATCTTGGAAGATAAGTTTTATCATTATCCCCATTTTACAGATTGAAAAACCTGAGATACACAAAAACCTAGACTTGGGCAAGTTACTTAACCCCAATTGCCCTTCCAAAAAATAAGCAAAAAAAAAAACCTGAGATAGACAGAGATTAAATGGCTAGATTTGAGCTCTAGTGTTCCTGCTGCTAGAGCCATAGCACCACCTGACCACCTCTAGACAAGATTTGGTCTAGTACCACTGACCTGAATCTTGGCACAACTGAACCTATCACCAGTGTTCATGTCTGAGGGAGAGTACTTGGGAATGACTCTAGTTAATCTTATGCCTGAAGAATATAAGATTTAGATCTAGAAATCAGATCTGAAACATCACTTAATCCAACTTCATAATTATACAGATCAAGAAAATAAAACTCAAAAAGACTGGACTTGACTTACTCAAGGCCATATAGATAGCATATGCTAGAGGCAGAACTCAAAGGCAGTTCTTTCAACACCAAATGCAAAACTCTTTCTACTATACCATATGACCTTTCAATTTAAAAACAAAACATTTAATCTGCATTGGCTGATTTATCTACAAAACAGGTCATCTACATTAGTTGACTGGATGAGGCAGTCTTGAGGCTTGGATTCCAGGATAGAGAGGTCTTGAAAAGACCTAGTGTGTACTGGACTGCTGTCCCTTGAATAATCTCTTAGGATCCCAGGGGCTTCTAGGTCCTAGAATTCAAAGTGACAGCATCCTAGAAGACCAACTTCTTTGTTATCATGAAACAATATCATAAAAGATCTCTTCCAGGCCTAGATATGGCCCATCCATGCCCCGTCCCTTAAAGGAGATATTGTGCCAGGTCTAAGCCAATGCAAAGATCATAATAAGAGCCAACTCTGAACCCCAGTAAGATATTTACCTGTTAGACATTGGCTGGCAAATTAATTTCATCCTAAACACTGTCCTAGCAAATAGCATACTTCTGTATAAATGATGCATCTACTTAGGACAGGGCCTTCAGTATGAGTAATGTATCTTCAATACCATCTTCTTAAAGATACAGAAATTATAGGCCATAATAATATGTTTTACTATTCTCCAAGTCTCTTCTCATCCTCTCCCCTGAAAATGCTGGGGAACAGAGATATGATAAATTTCTTCTGGATCAGATATTAAAGACAGGAGATAGAAAAGGCAGAGGTATAACTAGGGTATTTGCTTTTGACCCTTCCCCCAGGGGACTGACATACAGGGAGCATACCTATACCAGCCTGTATCTGACAACATGATCCTTCTCCCTGGTCCAACCCCACTCTCTCTCTCTCTCTCACCATAGTGCCATTCGCCCAAGGATCCAACTTTCCCCCATAAAAAAATACCCTTGGATGTACAGGCAGATTTCTCCTAAGAAAGGACTGCCCCCTTTCCCAAGATAACTCTATCACTGGAAAACCATCCCCTTTCTGCCACTGTCTCTTTGCTCCAGATGCCACTCTCTCTCACCCAGATGAATTTCTAGTTGTAGCTCCAGAAAAAAAAGGTTCTACCACCTCAGAACTTGGGTGGATTTCAGACAAATGTACTTCCCTATTCTGAACAGAGTTTGGGTTTCCATAGTCCAGAAATGGAAGACAGACCACACTATTGAAGAGAGATGTGTGGAAACTGAAGACACAGAGGAGAGAAATTGAGACCTTCTCAAGCATAGTACTCCAGAAGGTGTTTAAGATATAAACAAAATTCTTATTCTCATTCATTCTCATTATCTTTCTCTCTGTCTCTGCCTCTCTCTTCCTCCCTCCCTCCCACCTCTCTCTCAGTCTCTCTCTCTGTTCATCTTTCTCTGTTTTTCTCTCAACTGAATAATATTAGAGCTGGAAAAAGGGGGATGGGAGCCAAACCCCCTCATTTTAAGAACATTGACATTGATTGCCAAGAAAAGGAAGTGACTCATCCCAGGTCAGGTCACACAGCAAATAAACATCAGAATTGTGACTCAAATACAAGTCTTTAGGCTTCAAGTACTCCTGCTATTCAGTGTTTTCTTCCTACCACTTTTTCTTTTTCCGCTCTCTTCCCCAGTCTTTGAATTCTCTCTGTTCCTTTGTGGGTGGTGGTCAAGTTGAAGGTTCCTTTTCCTAGTCTGTCTCCCAAAGTTTTGCCATTGTATCAGTCTCATAGATATTAAAAAACCTTCCACTTCTTGACAGATTACTCAGTGGTCTACACACATAACTCATTCCACCAAGATGTTCACCCAATGTTATTTTCATTGCTGTAACTCACACTTATAAATTAAAATATCCTCACACTATCACTAGATCCCACAGTGTGAATATTTCTTCCATAAGTTCGGATGAAGCACTTGGGGAGAGGGAGGCACATTCTTTCCTTCTAGCTCCCAAGCTCATTTGTTCCAAAGATATTGATTAAGCAGAGCACTATGTTGAACATACTTCATAATATACTTTTTGAAGACATTTCACATACTTTATGCCAACTAGTTCTTACAACAAACTCTATGAGGTAACCAGGATAACCCTGTTTTACAGGTGAAGAAACTGAGACACCAAGAGGTTAAGTCATTTCCCCAGGATCACAAAGACAAGTCAATGATAGCACTAGGAGTAACCCAAGTTTTCTGGCTCTGAATCCAATGCAGGCGTTATGCAATAGTAGAAACAGTGCTGGATTGGTCATCAGAGGTTTCAGTTCCTCATTCTTTCCATTGATGACCTATTTGGCCTTGAACAAATCACTTATAAAATGCACCAACAGGTTCAAACAAATGGAAATGTGAGCAACTAAACAGTATATGAGGAAAACCACAGAGTAACATTATCTCTGTTCCATTTTATATTTATTTATTTTGTTAAATGTTTTTCAATTATATTTTAGTTTGGTTCCATTCAGGAGCACTGGGCACATGTCTAACACTTCTGATAAATAAATAAATACATACCATGAATCTCAATTTCCTTCTTTTTCAATGAGGGGGTTAGACTAGATGGCCTCTAACCTCTTTTCTAGGTCTAAGTCTATAACTCTATCAGCTTCTTTCTTGTAATCATAAATAAAAGTTAATATGGACAGAGTAGTTCGGGTTTGCAAAATACTTTATATTATCTTATTCAATCTTCACAAAAGCTCTGTAAGATGAGTATTATTATTATTATCCTCATTTTACAGATGAAGAAATTGAGTCTGAGAGAGATTAAATGACTAGTAAATGTCTCAGAAGCGATTCATACTCAGGTCTTCTTGTCACCAGATTTAACCTTTTAACTACTGTGACACATAGCCATACAATTAAGAATTTACTCCTTTGTGAAGGTCTGACCTAGGGACCCCCATCTCCTCAAATTATATCCAAATATTTCAATATCAAGGGCATAGAGAGGCAATATGAGAGTAGTTGGAGCCAGCCTCAGTCAAGGAGTCCTGGTTTCAAGTCCCCTTGTCTCTGACATATTAATGGGGCAAGCCATTTAAGCACTCAGTGCCTGAAAAGCAGTTCTCCAAAATTGGTAACTTGAAGAAGAGCAGGGATTTGCATTGATGAAGGGAGTTTCCCCACTGGGAGTTCCTTATAGCAATGAAGCCATGGGTCTGATTCCAAAAGGGGCCTCAAATAAGAAAATTGCAGTGAAGCTGATAGTGCAGCTGATGGGGAGCTTTGTCTTAAGAGAAAAAGGAGTCATCTGATATCTGATGCAGAGAATGGAATAGGGTAAAGTTAATGATTTGAATCGAAAGAAATGAATTGTAGATGAGAGAAGTATACAGGAACATAATGATAAGAAAATGGGAGCCAGGAAGAGGGTGAAGATGAAGAGGCCAAGAAAGAAAAAGGCAGAAGAGAAGGGAAGGCACTGATGACTTGCTAGATGTAAACGAGTTTCTCCCAAACTACTATGCTGTCTGTGCTTTGGTACTTTCTCATTTGAGCTATTCAGCAACCAATAGTATTAAGTATAGTACTGAGGGAGCATGGACTATATGAGAAAATGCCTCAAAAATTGATGATGATGAATATAATAATAACTCTTTAATTAATTAATTATTATTATTCCATTAAGGGAACGTGGACTATATCAGAAAAGGCCTCCAAAAATGATAATGATGAATATAATAAAAATTTTATTATTAATTAATAATTATTATTGTTCCATGAAGGGAACATGGACTATATCAGAAAAGGCCTCAAGAAATGATGATATAATTATTATTATTTATTAATAATTACTATTATTCTATTAAGGGAACATGGACTATATCAGAAAAGTCCTCAAGAAATAATGATAATGATATAATAATTATTATTTATTAATAATTACTATTATTCTATTAAAGGAATATGGACTATATTAGAAATAGCCTCAAGAAATAATGGTGAATAGAATTATTATTATTTATTAATAATTACTATTATCAGAAAAGGCCTCAAGAAATAATGATAATGACGACTATAATAATTACTATCATTATTATAGGGGCAGCTAGGTGGTATGGCAGTGGTTAGGATGCCAGACCCTCAGAGTCAGGAAGACTCATCTCCCTAAGTCTGGCCTCAGACAGTTGTGTGACCCTGGGCAAATCATTTAACCTTTTTTGCCTCAGTTTCCTCATCTGTCCAATGAGCTGGAGAAGGAAATGGCAAGCCCCTCCTGCAAAGAAAATCCCAAGCAGCATCACAAAGAATTATACACGATTGAACTGAAATTATTGTTATGAAACTAGCACTGACATGGTAGTGCTTTAAGGTTAGCCAAGTGCTTTGCATATTTCTTTTTATCCTCAAAACAACCCTGGGAAGTAGGTACCATTATCATCCCTGTTTTACAGATGAGGAAACTAAGCTTCAGAAAAGTGACTTGCACAACATCTCATGGTTAGTAAATGTCGGAGATAAGATTCAAACTCAGGTCTTCCTTCCCAAGTGAAGCTCAGTGTTCTATCCATTACACTACTTCCAGGCCCAAATGCAAAGTCTTCTGTTGGGCTTTTAAAACTCTTCACAACAAACCGTAAAATCCCCAGAATATGTCTTAAAAAAAGATGGGGTTTTATTTTAGAATGAAACTTCAGGTTATTAATAGAATTGTATACTATCCCAAAGGCAATTCCGCTTGTTCTCTGGCTCCTGGTCAATTCCAAGCCAAGGTCAATGTGCATTTGCAATGTCTTTTCAAGAATACTGATATACATACTGACAGACAACCTCTATGGGTAGTCAGATTATCTCTACTAGGGGCACCATCACTCTTCCAGTTCACAACCTGAGAATTATCCTTTGCTCCCCCATCTCCCACATATCAAGTCATTTGTCATATTTTGCCAATTCTAAATTCACTCTCTCATCTCTTCCTTATCTAATTGTATATCACAATCTGAACATTATTCATTTTTTTCATCCATGTGGTTTTTCCTATGTGGATAGTGAGATCAAATTCTTTTAAGTGATTAAGTCAACTTTGTAGCCATAGTACAAATGCCAGTTTAGGAATCTTGGATTTTTCTTGATTTTGTGATTTGTAGAAATATTAATGCTTTCTGATGTAGGATAGTCAGATTCAGTTCCCCAGTTCCATAGAGAAATGGAAAAAAAAATAATGAAAAAGGTCTTTAAGTGCTTTCTATGCACTCCAAACTGTGCTAAGTGCTGGGAATACATACAAAAGCAAAGATAGTCTCTTCCCTCAAGAGGTTGATATTCTAATGACAGAAGCAACATACATAGAGGAGAAGTAGCATGCGTCACATGTGCTACTGTATTATATACAGGATACAGAACTTCATTGATCTCTGCTAGCAGATGCTACTGGCTCCAATCTTCTGAGTTTCATCTCTTCAGAGCAATTCGTTGGCTATCTCAGTTTAAATCTTCTAGTATGTGATGACCAGGAAGCCTTTCTCTGATCAATCAATCAGCAAGAATTTATTATGCACTACGTGCCAGGTATTAGGAATAAGAAATAATCAACAATCCTTGTCCTCAAGGAGGTTGTGCTCTATAGAGGAAGACAATATGCACAATGTATGTAACATATACCTATATAGGTATATGCACTAACAGCTAGGATGGTGAAGAAAAGCTCATGGAGGTAGCATTTTGGCTGAGCTTTGAAAGAAATGAGGTATTTAAGAGGTGGATGTGACAAAGGAGTGCATTCCATGCATAGGGGACAGTCTTGCTCTAGGAATTGAAGTTGAGAGTTAGAAAACCATACATAAGAAGTTACAAACAAGGTCAGTTTAGCTGGACCAAAAAGCACATGAAAGAAATATATGCTTTAAACACTAAACAGAATAGTTTGTATTTTGTTCCAGAAATAAGAGGGAGCCACTGGAGTTTACTGAGCAGTAGCACAATCCGGTCAGACTTGTACTAGAGGAATACCACTTTGGCAATCATGTGGAAGCTGGATTAGAGAGGCAGGAGACTTGAAGTAAGGAAAACAAGCTGTTGTAATATTGGAGGCAAGAAATGATGAGTGGCTGAGCTAGAGTAATGTTCATATGACTAGAAAGAAGGGAGTGGATTTATTAAGAGTGAATATAGAATTGTCAAAATGTGGCAAATTATTTGATATGTGGGAGAGTGAAGAACAAAGGATAATTCTGAAGTTGTGAACTGAAAGGATGATGTTGCCCCAGATAGTGGTGACCTGACAGCTATATAGTCATATAAAAAAGATATGAACCACTAGACCTAGCTAACAAAGCCCTGAATGCCTCCCACCACTCATCAGTCCCAGGCTAAAATTATCTTTTCTTTTACCTGAGTCTAAAATCCCAAGCCTTTATCCCATTCAACTATCTAACTTCAAATTAGACATTCCCAGATCTTCCCAGGCTTGGCAAGCAAATGAAGTTGAAAGAGAACAAGAGGTGAGCACAGGAGGCAAGGTCATCATTCTCTGCCCACCTAGTATACATTCCTGCCTTTTTAAAACCTAGTATCTCAGTCCTGTATCTTAGCCAATAAAAAAACCAATTTGCTCTCAGATGAATTTTATCTATAAACCAAAATAATCATTCAGTGTGAAGTCTGGATCCCTTCCTTTGAAATCTTAATGATCTCTCATAGTTGCCATTTAAATCAGCCGCTGCCTTCTAAGCTCACCAGCCTTGTCTGTCCCTGCCTCCCGCCCCCACTTTGTGATGATGACCCATGGGCAGATTATGACGACTCATGGCAAATTAGTCAGAAGAGCCTATTCATCAGACTTTTCCACTCCTACTGAGAAATTCGAGAGGCCTTCAGAAAGAGTTGGGTCATTCCAACATCAGCAAGAA
Source organism: Pseudocheirus occidentalis (assembly GCA_028646575.1). Taxonomy (NCBI): domain Eukaryota; kingdom Metazoa; phylum Chordata; class Mammalia; order Diprotodontia; family Pseudocheiridae; genus Pseudocheirus; species Pseudocheirus occidentalis. The sequence goes on from CM053593.1 coordinate 92,887,441, forward strand.
CCCAGACAAAATGAGCTTTTATTCTGGGTGCATCAATCATCTATTTACATCAAGACAAGCAGTCTCTCAGCTGGACAGAGAAAGTGGAGGTAAAATGGAGTGTTAGAGCTGCACGGAAGCTTGGAGATCATCTACTCCAATCCTAGAGGGATGTGCTCAGGGTCACATGACTAGTATGTAGGAAGATGCTGGACAGGACTCATTTGGTCCCCAATCTGCTCTTCTTTTCACCGTGCCAGGCTGCCTGCTTAGAGTCTCACACAGGAAAGGGAACTTGCTAAAAGAATTTCATCATTATAAACCCAGCCCTTTTCAAAGTTATGGGCTATGGAACCTTATTTGCAGCCAAACGCTATTACTCATCCCTTGTAATGGAAAGTCACCCAGCTAGGGCTAGATTTACGATCCGGGCCTCTTCTCACTCTTGTTTTCATTTGCCAGATTTGAAATTGAGTGTGTCTGAACTGCCAGGATAGCACCCACTCTCTCCCCTTCAACACTTATTGCCTCCCACCTGAGGAAAGTGCAGCCTAAGAGCTTGGGTATCTGAGGGAATAGAGTCCCCATTGCCCATCCCTGAAGGGGGAATAGTGTGTGCCTGAAGCTTACAAATACTTTTTCCTACCTACCAGGGACAGCCCAAAATTCTAAATAAAGATAAAGAGAATAGTATTTTATACACTTTCTTTGTAGAATGCTTAACAATTTGCAAAGTACTTCCACAGATATCATTTCATTCAGGCCTTGCAGCAACCCGGTAAATAATAGCTAATAGAAATTGCATTTGTATGGTGCTTTAGGGCTTGCAAAGCCCTTTATCTGAGCCAGAGTTTTCTTACCATCCATATACAGTCAAAGCCAATGGGAGGGTTTCTGATATAATAAAAAGAGAATTGGATTTATAACATATGAAAATAGAATTTAAAGCTGCCAGGGGTAGATTGAAGAAAACTGGGTTCAAATCCCACTGCTGCTCATTATTACCTAGGAAACCTCAGGGAAATTATTTAACCCCTCTGGGCCTCAGTTTCCTCATATGCAAAAAAGCAAAGAGCTGGACTAGAAGATTTCAAAGGCTGCCACAAATGGAAACCAAGACCAACTGGGACAAAATTATGACTTAGGGATGTGGATCCCTTCTGATTTCCATTTTCAGAGCTCCTCACCCAATTCTCAACATGCCCCTCTTCAAGATGCCCATTTCCCTGAAGCTTCCCAGAGCCCTTCCCCAGTTGTGAAATCCCATCTCAGTCTCTTCCTGAACATTATCCTATGCACCATGAATCCATTAAGAAAAACTCGTCCATTGTCTCTTGGATTGACTCAGGGTGCTCCTATTTGTTAATTATCCAATTGGAAATCAGTCCGATCAGTAGACCTGTGCTAAAGCTTTAATGGCTAATAATCATTCGATATCTTATTCCCCCTTCCCTCCAAAAAATTACACTGACATTTTAGTAAATATTTGTAAATTAGTTTAACAGGAAATTCATATAAATACAATGCTTTAACCTAAAAGTATGAATATTTAACAGTGCAATTTCAGTCACCAGGGAATACAGGGAGTCAGGAAGCAGTTGATTGGGGTGGGAGTGGGAAAGCTGGGAAAAATAACTCCACAAATTATAGTCTAAGTATACCCCTGTTTGGCTGAGATGAACCATCTTCACATAAATGTAGTCGGTTTACAATTAAAGATTAGTATTTGGGGAGAGGCACCCTAGAGATGGTAAGGCAGAAAATTAACAGAGAAGCAATGTGTCATAGTAGAAAGAGCACTGAACTTGAAATTAAGGGATCTTTGATCCTACCTTTGACCTTTGTCAGTGCTATTTCCAGGGACAAGCCACTTAATTTTTCTGAATCTCAGTTTTCTCATCTATAAAACGGGCATATGGTCACAGCCTATCATAGTGGATGGAGCACTGTAGTTGGATTTGAGAAAATCTCAGTTCAAAGATGGCCTCAGATACTGACCAGCTATGTGACCAGCTATGGTTAAAGCATTTAAGTTCTCTAAGCCTTAGCTTCCTCAATAGCAAAACGAATATTTTATATATATAAGCTATAGTATCTAGTATTTATAAGTTTATTGTGGGAATCAAAGGAGGCAATAATGTAAAGTACCATATTAATGGAGTAATTACTGTTGTTTTTCAGACGTGTTCATCTCTTCATGACCCCATCTGGGGTTTTCTTGGCAAGATACTAGAGTGGTTTGCCATTTCCTTCTCCAGCTCATTTTACAGATGACAAAACTAAGGCAAACAGGGTGAAGTGACTCTCCCAGAGTCACACAGCTAGCAAGTATCTGGGGCCAGATTTGAACTTGGGAAGATGAGTTTTCCTGACACTGCACCATTTAGTTGTCCAATTATTATCAAGAAAGGCCAAAGAAAAAAAAGAAAAGAATGTTAGTACAGGAAAATTTATCCTAGCAAATAGATGGCAAAAAGGATTTTTTTTTAAAGTCTTTTAGGAATCCTAGAAATACGATCTGTCTTGGCCCTAAGGAGGCTCACTGGCAAATGGATTTGATGAGCTGGTGAAAGTCGTTGTCATATAGAAGGAAACTGATAGCTTCTAGTAAGAACAGGTTATAGGTAAAGACTCAAGGACAAGGGCAGCATGGGATAATGACTATGCTAGACCAAGAGCTAGGAAAACTTGGCTTCAAATCCTCTCTCTGGGGGTGGCTAGGTGAGGCAGTGAAGAGAGCACTGGCCCTGGAGTCAGGAGGACCTGAGTTTAAATCCAGCCTCAGACACTTAACACTTACTAGCTGTGTGACCTTGGGCAAGTCACTTAACCCCAATTGCCCTGCCCTCCCCCCTCCAAAAAAAAAAAAAAGCAAATCCTCTCTCTGCTATTTCCTAGATGGAAGACCATGAGTGAGTCATTTAACTCCTCAAACTCTCAGGTTCCTCATCTGGCCTAAAGGAGGAATAATAACTCAAGTTTTGACTTCAGAGAGTTGTTTGAGGATCCAATGAGTTAATAGTAATAACAGTTACCATTTACATAGAGCTTTAAGGTTTGCAAAGCACTTTGCAAATGTTATCTCATTTGAAGATAATGTATGCAGTATGTTTATTAATGCTGGCTATTATTTTGGAAATGAGGTCCATAATCAAGAGATCAGTATGGACAAGGATGAAGCAGGGGCCTTAGGGGGATAGATTCTGGACAATGCAAATTGGGAATCAGTAAACCCAGCACTATGGAATCAGGAAATTTCAAAATGAGGTGGATAGGAAAAGAAGGAGCTAGGATGAGCTGAAGGCAACTACCTCTGACCCCACTCTCACTTCCTCCCACACTCTCCCTTAGGTTCTATCTGAGTGCTTTCTAAATGTCCAAACAACTATTTGGGGCTTGGTTGTTGTATCAATGCAAAATTGAACCATCTGAATTGGCTTTTCATCACGACCTACAAATGCTCAGTTACACAGTGGGAAATCAGCAATGAAGCCCAGGACAAATTCACACATGTTCACGAATGGCACCAGTTCATAATTGCTTTCCCAACCCTCCAAGGACCAAGCAATCAAAGAGCCAAACTTCATCAGCTACCCAGAATCCTTGCTGGCCACTGTCCCTTGAATCACTAATCGCTCAGTATACTAGACACTAACAAAGACACTGACTCCCAATTAAGCTGAAAGACCATCAGGCTCAGTGACTGGCACACTCTCACTCCCAGACGCTCACTCCTTGGCCTCATGGATCTTTGAAGGAATGCCAGCAGTAGCTCCATCCCAATTGGAACAAGTTGATTTTGTTTTAAAGGCTTTCTTCTAAAGCTGAATTCGAACCCTGCCTCTGGCATATTCTTGCTCTGCGACCATAGGGAAGAAGTCCTTTTCCTCATCTATAAAATATTAATCTGTAGTTCTTACCTCACAGGCCTACTGTAATGATTAAATGACAATGTATATAAGCAGTTAATAAAGGTTAAAGTGCTTTATAAATGTCAGTTATTATTATTACTAATAATTATTATACCCTGAAAAATATAGATGTTGAAGAAACTTGCATGGTTACTATCCTGTTGAAGACTTTTATCATCTCTTGCCTGAATTACTGCATTTCCTCCTAATTGGTCTCTTTTTTTCCCCCATTCTCTCCTGTCTTTAATTCATCTTGTACATAGCAACCAAAATAATATTGCTGAGATGCAAGTCTGACAGTGTTATTGATCAAAAGTCCCCAGAGACTCCTGATCACCTCTAGGATAAAGTATAAATTTCCTCCATACCTCAGTTCTTTCCCAAACCATTACTCCTGAACTGGTGACTTAACTACTTTATTCGCTATCTCCTCCTCAACTTGGTGAAACAGTTCAAATGTATACTGTCAAATCTCTTGCCCCCTTGTCCTGTTGCTGATCATACCCTAACTTTAGTTTGTTTCCACCAACTACCAATATCACTTCTATTCACATGCTTTGAACAGAACTAGAAAAAAAACATAAAATTACTGACTAGGTTCACTACAAATTTATGGGACATAACATCAACTGAACCTCACTGAAGCAAGGCATTCCTTTTACACCTCCCTAATCAATTGCTAGCCCACTCACCACCACAGCAGTTGCTCCAAACCTCTTCTTCCTTCCCCAAACCTCTTCTTCCTTCCTCAAACCTCCCAAGACACTCCCTACCCCCACAATCTCAGCTGAAAACCTCTCATCATACTTGACTTTAAAAAAATGAGAACATTTGCCAAGAGCTCCCTCTCCTCTCTTCTTTGCCTCATATCCCTCAAACATCTTCCCCTACTGTCTTCATTCACCCCTATCTTAAATGAAGAGGTAGTCTTCCTTGCCAAGGCAAACCCTTCATCAGGTACCTTCCCATCTTCTCCAAAAGGTTGCTTCCTCTGTCATTCCCTCAAGTGTCTCCCTATTCCAATCCATCCTCCACCCAGCCATCAAAATTATTTTCCTAAAATGCAGATTTTTACCATGTCTCTGAATGCTCTGACTCCATCTCCAATCTGCAATGGCTCCCTATTACCTCCACGATCAAATATAAAATCTTTTATTTAGCATTTAAAACCCTTCATAGCTTGATCTCTTCTTGCCAGTCCAGCCCTCCCACACTTTATTTTCCTCCAAATACTTTAGGATCTAGCAACATTGGCCTGAAGCACTCTGTGTTCCAAATCCTGTGCCTTTGTATGGCAGCCCTTCATTCCTTTCTGGAACTATCTCCATCCTCACTTCAACCTCCTAGCTCTCTTGGCTTCCCTGAAGACTCAATTCAAATCTCACCTTCTGCAAGAACCCTTTCTCTGTCCCTTCAAGTGTCTTCCCTCAAAAATTATTTTCCATATACTTTGAATAGAGTTGTTTGGTAATTAGGTGATGCAGCAGATAGAGCACTGGGCTTGGAATCAAGAGGACACATTTTCATGAGTTCAAATCCAATCTCAGACACTTACCAGCTGTGAGACCATAGGCGAGGCACTTAACCCTGATTGCCTCAGTTACCACATCTGTAAAATGAGCTGGAGAAGGAAATGGCAAACCATTTGAGTATCTAAGAACCACCCCCTCCAAAAAAATAGGGTCACAAAGAGCTGGACACAACTGAAATGACTCCATGACAACAAAAGAGTTTGCATATTGTCTTCTCCATTACAATGTGAACTCCTTGAGGGAAGAGACAGTGTTACCTTTCTTTAATCCTCCCAATTGCATGTAGCAATTTAATAAATGCTTGTTAGTGACTAACAATTTCCTAAGGCTGTCAGTTCAAGTTCCCCACCATCTGGCTCCATCCTTCCTTTCTGGACTCAATTCTTATTGTTCCCCTTCACGTATCCTACACTGATTGAAGCCAAGACTGGCCCATTGGCTCTTCCATGAACTTGGCGTTACGTCTCTCATCTCTGCCCTCAATATGGCATCACCCATCTGTGTGCCTTTGCCATAGCCCCGAATGTGATTACTCCTGATCAACACCTTTCAGATACCCTGGCTTCCTCATATCCTCACATCCCATTCAATGTGTTTCTGTGTCCTCCTTCCTTTCCACCTTTGTTGATACTCCTTCCCTCCTTGAATTGTATGTACCTGTACTTGTACTTTTAAGTATTATATTTCCCCAATAGAATGTAAGGTCCTTGAGAGTGTATGTGCTGTCACATTTTTGTCTGACACCTAGCATAGAACTTGACATGTAATAGAGTTAATAAATTTCTCTTGCATGAATGGCTTTGTATTACAGATTATTTGACTATGACTATGCAGATTACTTGTTTGATTTTGTTCTCTATGCAACTAGAACTGAGCAGAAGCAAATTTGCAACAAGGAAGTTTTGTTTTAGGGTCCTTGCACTCTCCTTTAATGTTTCACTACATAGGTACCCAGTGCTATCCTGCTGTTCCCTAGATTCCCAGGCCTAATTCCTATCCAGGCCTAATCTCCATTTACTTTATATGTATGGGGCAAAACATTTCATGCCTCTGGACCAACATTTTCCCATCTGTAGCACTCATCACAAATTAAATAGAGATGTGCCATGAAAAGCTGAATTTGGGGAAATTAACAATGCACACTCATATCTAAAGAGTCCTTCCTGCCCTAGGCAGCAGCGTACCTTCCTTGCCCTTCATTCCAGTTTTGCTCATTTAGGTGGGCTTTATGCATTGAGAAAGGGAATTCTTCTTTGGCAGCTCTGTGCCAAAGAGGGCTATCCCTGATGAGTCTTGTCAACCTCCCTTGGCCAACACGAAATCAGCCACCTGAAAGACCCGGAGGCATCAGCAAGCAGATCTGGATTATTGTTGGAAGGTCTAACACAAACATACTACGTTTCAACAAAGATCATTACTGCCCTGCTGCCCACCCACCCTTGGAGTACCCTGTTCAATCTCAGTTCACATGCAGTGGAATGGAACTGGTACCAAACATTGTCATGTCTCAACCCAGGCCTCTGGTGGTGGACAGGTCAGAGGTTGCTCAATCCATAATAACCCAAAGGACTCTGTGGTTGGAGAGTGAGGCTTCCTGCCAGCAGCCTCAGGGGGAACAATTAGGCTGCTTATTCAAACCTCAACCACTTTGCTGTGTAATTGATTTTTCACTGAGTGCATTTAAGAAATGTTTATTTACATCAACTCAGGCCTCACCAGCCCTAGAAGGGAATCTAGCTCCAATGGAATTTCAAACAAGATTCTTCCTGTTAGGAATCTCTGCCCCCCCCCCCCCCAATCTCCTTGTTTGGGGGTTTATATGTGCTTTCAGTCCTTAGAACCATAGATTTAAAACTGGAAAGAGGCTTAGAGATCATCCAGACCAAACCCTTCATTTCATGAAGGACACTAAGGTCCAGTGAAATTAAGTGATTGGATCACTTAATGGATTCAATTGAAACCTACTGCTTTTTTTCACTATACCCTACTGCTTTTCTAAAATTTTAAAAGGCACCTCCACTGCCCAAACCTGGTTTTAACCGTGGGATCTTTAGAGCATTAGTCTATCAGCACCAGCCAAGTCATTTTGGCCATCTTACCACACACGTCAGGGATTAAACAATGTTTCTAAGAGAAACAGTGAAGTTTGAGAGCCCTTGGTAGGAGAGATGTTGGACCTGGAAATCCCTGGAGCTGAACTAAAGGCTATACCTCAGTGCCATGACAAGTGCTTCTTCTTGCCCTCCTATTGCCCCAGGATCAAATACAAAATGTTCTGCGTGGTATTTAAAGTCCTTCATGATCTAGCCCCCTTCTACCTCTCCAGTCTTCTTATACCTTTCTCCCTGACACACACTCATCAACCCAATGACACCAGCCTCTGGCTCTTCCATTAACAAGACACTCCATCTTTGGGCTCACAGAATTTTCTCTGTCTATTCTCCCTATCTGGGATGCTCTCCTTCCTCCTCTCCAACTACTGACCTTCCTGGCTTCCTATAACTCCCAATTAAAATCCTGCCTTCTAGGGGCAACTAGGTGGCTCAGTGAATAGAGCACCAGCCCTCTAATCAGGAGCACCTGAGTTCAAATCCGGCTTCAGACACTTGACACTAGTTGTGTGACCTTGGGCAAGTCATTTAATCCCAATTGCCTTACCTTCCCCCCTCCAAAAATTAAAAAAAAAAAATCCTGCCTTCTACAGGAAGTCTTCCCCAATTCCTCTTAATTCCAGTGCCTCCCCTCTGTGAATCATTTCCCATTTATCCTGAATATAACTTGCTTTCTATATTTGTTTGCATGTGTCTCCCCCATTAGATTTTAAATTACTTGAAGGTTTGTATCCCCAGCACTTAGCCCAGGGGTTAACACACAGTAGGTGCTTAGTAAATGCATATTAATCTATTGATTGACAGGCGAGTCTTTCAGTCTTGCCGCCTGGCGTCTACCAAAATGGGAGAAACATCTCTCACTGGTTTGCACAAAGCTACCACAAAGGCCCTCAAGTGCATCAAAAGCAGGAATGGGAAAATAGCTATGATCATGAAACCAAAGAAAGATGAAATGTGGCTGGTGAGATCCCCTTGTCATGGTGGCCATTTATTTCTCTCTAAACTTCCTCCTTTGTGTCAGTCTTGGTGCTTTCTCTCTCCTACTGGTTACCCAATACCGTGTTGTATGGGAACCTAAGCTAGACCAGAATCTTCCATTAAAGGCAGCTTCTGGAAAATGGAGATCATAGCAACCTGAGGCCATGTCTGCTTAGGCGGTGTGGGTGTATACATCAGGCTTTGTGTCAACAACATTTTACCAGCCAGTCTCCAAGCTGGTTTAATTAAAGGAGTAGCTGTAAGAAGGTACTATGGAGACATGTAAAGCACTCTGAGAGCTAGAGTGGCCTCTTCATGAATTCTTTTGCCTGTACCTAATACCTGGAAAATTTCATATTAAAGTAATAGGTACTGGCACCAACCTTGGGTTTCCTGTAGTGTCCATACCTTTCCTTTCTCACAAGACCCCTAGCAACCATCCTCCTGGCTTGTAGACACTAACTGTGATCCTGAACTCTGCCTCTTCATTCAAGACCCAGTTCATGTCCCATCTCTTCCATAAAGCTTTCCAATCAATAAAAAAAATCAATAAACTTTTATTAAGCACCTTCTATGTGCTTTGCACTGGGAATACAAAAGAGGCAAAGTGCAGTTCCTACCTTCAAGGAGCTCACAATCACAAGGAACTACTCCAGACCTCAATGATCTAGCCATTCTCTGAACCCCTTCTACAATGCTTATGGCCCATATCATCCATACCCATATACATGCATAAATATATATGCATATATGTACATATATGTATGTGTATGCATGTATATATACATGTGTGTATGTGTTTAACATGTGTGTAGACATATATAATTTTTTATTTCCCCATGATCTGCCCCTTCTTGCCTTTCCAGTATTTTTCCACTTTACTCCCTTCCACATACTCTTTGGTCCAGTGACATTGGTCTTCCTGTAGTTTCTCACATAAGACAATCTTCTGACTTCATACACTTTCACTTTACTGTCCCCAAGTCCTCAATTCTCCAATTCTCTAGCTTCCTTCATGCCTTATCCAAGTAGCTTTTCAAGTCGCTTGTCTTCCCTCTGTCTCTTTGAGATTACCTCCAATTTACCTAATATATCTTACATGTATATGGTTGTTTGTGTTTTGTTGACCTCATTAGAATGTGAGGTCCTACACAACCTACAGTCCACTAAAGGATTTTGGGTAGCCCTCAAAAAATGTAAAAGAAAAAAAACGTAGAGGATGCTTTCCTCTACATTTTTCATGAGCTGCCCAAAATCCTTTGGAGGGCCACATGTTGTGCAGGTCTGGAGTAGAGGCTCTTTTTTACCTCCAGTGTTTGATATAGTGCCTGGCATACAGCAAGCACTTAATAAATGCTTGTTGACTAACTGAATAAATTAATTGTATCTTTTAAACATATCTCTCATTTTTTATACCCAAGTCAAATCTCTTCTTGATATAATCCCATTTCCAAAAACTCTTACCTTGTAATTATGTGTGTATACATCTATATATATATACACACATATATGTGTACACACACACACACACACATATATATATATATATATATACACACCCACCTATGATCCCCCACCTCTCTACCAAGGGAAAGGAAGTATGTTTCAGAAAATGTCTTCTAGAATGAAAAGGTCACCATACAATTTAGTAATTAATGATGTGCTTTGTTTGTCATGGTTTTATGCAACAGTCTGGTCTTGCTACAAAACTCTTAGGGACAAGGATAATTGTCTGTGTCTCCTAAGTGCATAGTAGATTGTCAATAGATATGAATTGATTGATTGACTGCCATAACTAGACTCTGCTAAATTTCCACTTGGAGTATTATGCCTCATTTTTTTTTTTACATAGATGACAAGTGTAATGAAAAGAACCCTGAGTCAAAAGCCCTGGGTTCTAACCCTGATTCTACAGTTAACTGGTTATATGACCTTGGATATGTCAACTCTTTGGGCCTCAGTTTCCTTCTGTGTAAGATAGGAGTTTGGGTCAAACGATCTCTAGAACCTCTCTGTTGTTTTAAGGATGTGAAATGGGGAAGAGGTTGCCTTGAAAGCTACCTTCATGACCCTCATAAAAGTGGCAAGCACCATGGATAGATCCTTAGGTTCTTTTTTGGGGGGGGGAAGGGGAAAAGCAAAGCAGTTGGGGTTAACTGACTTGCCCAAGGTCACACAGCTAGTTAAGTGTCAAGTGTGTGAAGTCAAATTTGAACTCAGGTCCTCTTGACTCCAGGGCTGGTGCTCTATTCACTGCGACACCTAGCTGCTTAGGTCTTCTGAACTCTACTCTCTGTTTCATATGTCCAGCCATGACTGGAACAGATGTACAATAACTTTTAAGATCCTGGGTGTAGAGTCAGAACTTTAGAAATCAACTCCAACCCCTCATTTTATAGATAAGGAAACTGAGACATGGAGAAGCCAAGTGACTTGTCCAAGGTCACAAAGTTGGTATAAATTTGAGGTGGGTTTTGAACTCATTTCTTCCTGATTACAGCTCTAGTACCATATCCATTCACTAAACCACAATACCTCTCTAACTTCTGCTTACCAAAAACTGGGCAACAGGTCCTACATGCTTTTGTTAACCTTGGACCAGTCAGTCCAACCAGCTTAATGACAAACATTAATTAAAGTGCGAAGGGACAACTTAATTAGCTTCTAATAATCATATGCTGCCAATTAGGTGCCTTGATGGTTCATTTACTCTGGAGCTTAATTAGGTGTTTCTAAATAAATCCAACTCCCTGACTGAGGCAAGTCCTCCCCATCAGACCCAGAGTCTGGGTTTTGGGAGATGTGTCCTCATTAGCAAGTGAAAAGAGGTGGGGACATAGAGGTGGTAGGTGGTTTGATAGAGGTAAAATCTATCTCTTGGGTTGGTATTTCTCAGGATGTCTATTTATCTGTCCCATTGGGTAGATTACATTTAAGAAAAGTCTCTGCCCAGTGGCCTCCCTCTCATACCTATTCTTGTTGCCTAAACCACTCACAAAGGTGACCTTGGCAAGGGGAAATCATTGCATGTTTTGGAAATTTTCTGTTTCTGAAGAAAAATATAACAATCTTTAAATTGATAGAAATAGACTGTCTTTCTGAGGCTTGTGGGTAAAATTTGTGATAGGGTATTTTTTATTTCAATAGATGTGACCCAAAGTTTGTATATGGTTTTTGTTTTGGGCTGTACCTATTACTTCATTGATTTAGGGAATTCCCAATAAGAAATCTCTCTGCCAATGCAGACCAGCACATTTTCTGAAACTATAATCTTTATAGTGTAAAAGAGCTGTCTGGGGTATTAAGAGAGTATACAGCCAGCGTTGTTAGAGGCAGGTCATCCTGATTCTGAAGCAAGCTAAGTCACACCCAACCACAAGTTATGTTATGAATAGAAGTATTATCACTGCCTTGGCTCCCTAAAGCGTACTCTTTCTTTACCCATGCCTTTCTGTTTTGCTTTCCGTGTTATCTTTCCCCAACAGAATATAAGCTCCTTGAGAGTAAAAGCTGCCTTGTTGCCTGTATTTATAGTCCCAACACATATGTAGCATAATGACTAGCACAGAGTAAGTGCTTAATAAATGCTTTAATCTATTTCTGGCATCAAATTTTAGAAGAGACAATGGGAAACTTGGGATTTTCTTTTGTTTCACGAGTTGCCATGGCCAATATTATAATCTAAGCTTTTTTATGAGACAAAGTTCTGTGTCTTTGGGGTTTATTGTTCCATTATATTTTGAACTTAAAAAATAAATGAGAGAGAGATATAGAAAGAGAGAGAGAGAGAGAGATAGAAAGAGAGAGAGAGATGGAAAGAGAGAGAGAGAGATGGAAAGAGAGAGAGAGAGATGGAAAGAGAGAGAGAGAGAGAGAGAGAGAGAGAGATTAAGGATGATAAAAACATTGTGAGCCTGTGATCCTGGGAGGATGACATTAATAGGAAAGTTGGGAAGAGTGGAGAGAACTGGAGGGTGAGAGCAAATAATTTCTGTTTTAGACATTTTGAGTTTGAGACGCCTACGGGACATCCAATTTGAGCTGTCTATAAGACATTTGGTATGGTGATATTAGAGGTCAGGAGAGAGGTTAGAGCTAGATATATAGGCTTGGAAATGATCTGCATAAAGATGATAATTTAACACATGGGAGCTGATTCAATCACCAAGTAAAATAGTGCAAAGAGAGAAGAGGTCCTGGACAGTCTTGAGGGACACCCACAGTTAGCAACATGAATGAAGAGCAAGCAAAGGAAATTAAAAAGGAGTAGTCAGATAAGTAGCAAGAAAACTAGGAGGGAGCAGTGTCACAAAAACCTAGAAGTAAAATAATATTACGGAGAAGATGATCAATATTGTCAAAAGCTAAAATAAGGTGGCAATTATGAGAACAGTGATAACTTCCGAGAGAGCAATTTCAGTTGAAAGATGAGGTCAGAAGCCAGCCTGTAGAGGGTAAACAATTGAGTGAGAGGGAAGGAGATGGAAACAAGAATAGTATATGGATTTCTCATGGAGTTTAACTGAGAAGGGGAAGGAGATATGATGGTGAATTTCAGGAATGGTCAGATCAAGGAAGGGTTTTGCTTTGTTTTGTTTTTAAGGATGGAGTAAACATGAGTCTTGTTTATAAGCAACATGGAAGGAACCAGTAGAAAGGAAAAGATGAATGGGGATAATAGAAGGGAAAATCTGCCGTTAAAGAAGGGATAGGATGAGTTTGGACTCATCAGATGCATGTGGATGGGTTTGCCTTGGCAAAGAAGAGGGCTACCACTTCATGAGAGACAAGAATAAAGGAGAAACTAGTGGGAGAAGACATCTGAGTGATGTGAAATGAGGAGGGAAAAAGAAAAAGCTAACATCCTCAACTTTTTTCAGTGAAGTATAAAATAAAATTCTCAGCTGAAATAAAAGGGGAGGGGTACCCTGGAAAACTCAAGGAAGAAGGAAAATTTTTGGAATAGCTACTGTAGTGAGATATCATTGAAAGGGGTGTGTTGCCTTGCTGCAATAAAAAAAAATAAACCAGTTGTAATTATGTGATATATATTTATAGTATACTTTGTCAGAACATTTTCATTACTTTCTCCAGCTTTTGTTCAATAGCATTAATCCAACATCAAAGTTTGGTGAACTATCATAAGTGCCAAGACAAGGGAGTGGGAGCTTCAAATGTAAAAAGTGTAGAGGTGAACTGGTTCACCAATAGGTCAAGATAGTTAAGGGAGAAGAGTGTAGCCAGTGCAGGGCTGATGACTTGGGAAAGAATGAAAAGAGAGAGTGGAGGCCACAGTGAAGATGAAGAACCTCTACACATACAGGCTACAAGGCTGAGAGAAAGATGTAATGATAGAAGCTAATGATCAGACAAAGGAATGTCAGAGTTCAGGAACATAGAAATGGAACACTTGCAAATGAGGGCAAGGGCAAGGTATAACCATCCCTATTTCCACTGAGAAGGTCATGGCAATCAAGTAGATTAAGGAGTTGGGAAGTTAGGGTATGTGAAAGAGCATCAATAAGAATAATGAAGTCTTCTTATATAAGGAGAATATATATGATATGATATGATAATTATATTTATATTAACAATTAAGAAACATTATTATAATTCTATATCTTTATTCTCAATTATTAATAAATAATGTGGTATAATTTAATATAATAAAAGAGGAAAGAAAGGCTGTCAGCTAAACACTGAGGGTATTGATTTGAAGGAAAGAGACTATCCTGGAGATTTATAGATAATGGTCACCAGAATCTGGATTGGGTGAAACGTTTGAATGGTGTGAACCTTAAAGGAGATGCTGTTGAAAGATGATGGTAAGGGAAGAGTATAAAAGTGGCAATAAGAATCAAGGACTAATTCAACTCCCCAACTACAAGTAGTGAGGAGGGAAGAGAGGAAAAGAAGCCTGAATAAAAGTACAACCAGTGTTGGAAAGTGTAGCTAAGAATGCCTTGTCATCAAGAGAATCAGATCTCAGTGAGTACCAATAAATGAATGGAGTGAGAAAGTAACAGGTTCAAGATGAAAGCAAGATTGGTAACTATACAAGAGGCATTCCAGAGAGCACAGTGGAAGGGATGGATAAATATAAAATAGGAAACTGGTAGGGGTGGGGCATAAAATTTAGAGTGTAGGAAAAAGAACAGATGGTTTGGGATAGGGAATAGGGAATACAGCAACAGGCAAACATTTATAATCTCTGGAATAGGGAGCCTATCAGAGAAGGGGAGCAAGCTAACCATTGAGGAATGTTTTCAGGTAAAGGTGCTACAGAAAGGTCTATTGAGGGAGGCAGGTGATAAGTATATTCTAGGCCTTACCTCAAGATCCGTCTTAAGGCAGACAGTGATGTTGTGTCCTGTGAAGCCCAGGAGGCCTGCCCCCACAACAGGCAGGAACAAGTAAATGTATAGCCTAGGGGAGTCCATTCAGGAGGCAGGAACTGGCCATTCACGATAAGTCAGATCTGGAAAGGCCTCTGAGCACAGAAAAAGTCCCTGAAGCAAAGAGGCCAGAGGCAGATGGCCTAGATCCAAGCTGACATGGGCTTCCTAGAAAATCTCTGCAGAGAAAAAGTGAGAGATGGAAGACTCAGATCAGGACTGAAGCAGAGGTCCATGGGAAGTTCCTAGAGTGAAGAGGACAAAGCCCTGTGGTCTAAATGTGGACTGAAGTAGGACCCTTCTCTTTGAGGCCCTGGGATGAAGATAGAGGCCAACAGGTGGATTCAATGAAAGGTAATATAGAAGAAGGCACTCATGCCTGGCAGGGGGGGGACCCTATTTTCCCCTCATTTTGTCAGTGAAGAAACTGGAGCTGAGAGGTTAATTAACTTTCTTAAGGTCATAGAGCAAGCAAGTGTCTAAAGCAAAAATCAGATTCTGAGCTTCCAGATCTCAAGCTCAATAGACCATTGCGTTGTCTACTTGCCTATAGGTGATAACAACAGGATTCTGGAAGCTAAATGACATGTCCAAAAGCAGAGAGTGGACAAGTGACAAGGTGATGACTCAAGGCGAGCTCATCTGACTCCATATCCAGTGATTTGTCCTTCTTTCCTACAAACCAGTTTTCCAACAGTTTGAAATATGAACATCTTCCCTGAGAAAAGAAACCCTCTTGTCTCATTGGAGAAGACTATGACCTTGCCAAGCCTTAACAGATCATTCTTCATGAGTTTGTATAGTGAAATGACTTCATCACCTGACATCTAACTTCCATTCACAGACCTTTCCTCACTTGGGTCATCTATTCCTCTGATACACAGTCATTCCCTGGCTCATACTCAAAGTCTCTTCAGCTTGTTTGAGTGGGATTGAAGAACTTAGTGTCATTCCCATAACATGGTCATCCAAGACAGACTGGAAGGAAGAATACTCTGTGCAGCTGGAACTAAACCAAAATCTTCATACACACCCATCTAGGTCCCAAACCAACCCCAAATGGTTACCTTACCCACCTATCTTAAATGGCTCACTTTCCCACAAGACCAAATCAAAAGAAATTTGTATTGATGAAGTATCCATCAAAAAAATCCCTTTTTTTGAGACTGGAAGCTCTAGAAATGTGGCTATTACTCCTTTTCATGAAGTAATATAGCAGAAAGAATACTGAATTTGAAGTCAGAAAACCTGGGTTTGAGTCTATAACCTATCACAGTGATTCTCAAAGTGTGGCCAGGGACCAGTAAAGGTCCCCAAAACCCTTTCAGGGGAATCTATGAAGTCAAAAATATTTTCATAATAATGCTAAAATGTTTTAATTTCTAATACGGTAAATATCAATAGATATAATTCACATAAACAAAAACTCCTCAACGATTTTGAGAGTATAAGTGTGACATGAAACCAAAAAATGTAAGGAAGGCTAATACACAATTTTCTAACTCCATGATTTTCCTCATACTAGACTTAAAGTCAGGAACTCTTGAGTTCAAATTCTACCTATATTACCCTGGGCAAATCACTTAAGCAGTCTGAGCCTTATTTTCCTCACCTGTAAAGCAGAGACACTACCTTCCGGGGCTGACACAATGATTAAATGAGAGGACCTACATAAAGCACCTTACAGCCCTTACAGCACCGTGTCAATGAGAGCCATTACTATCATCCTGGATTTCTGCATCCATAGATTCTCTGTCCTGCTTCATGGCTTCCTCTTGAGTCAGTAGCTCCAAGCATTAAAACTGAACCTTAATAGGAGGTGACAAGTCCTTAAGAGCCCGCAAAGAGCTGATCTGAGAAATTAAGCACTAATCAGACAGCAGATTTAAGCAAATGCTTACTTCTGGGCTTCATTAGGGCTCTGTAAAGAACCAAGTCAACCAACCCTTTGGGGTGTGGAAGGAGGGAACAGGTTATTTACAAAAGCCTAGAGAGGTTTCGCATGTTGTAATAAGGAGTGGTGTGTGTGTGTGTGTGTGTGTGTGTGTGTGTGTGTGTGTGTGTGTACGCGCGCTTGTGTGCAAGCCTGCTTCTGGGAATCTCACTTCTCCAGTGGAGAGTTCCCTAAGGCCTTGGTAGAGTGGCCGGGGAAATGAAGGTGGGACAAAGGACAAGCCTGTTAATCAGAGTTGCCACTTACGCAAAAAAATCCTTCCTTAAAAATCATGATCACATTGAAAATGCTTCCTACATGTCTTGGATGGGAGTAATTGAAATGTAAATTTGAGCTTCAGTACTCCAAGGACAACAATGCCAGAAGTTGCGGGCCTAGAGGATTTGATCAGGGTGATACCCTTTTTGGTGCAGAACAGTAACCAGGCACTGGAGGTCTAGCCTTAGTTGGTACTCTGGGGGAAAGGGGTGGACATGTAAAGAATAAAGAAGAGATCGTTTCAAAGAAAAGGAGGTCAAAATGCAATGTGAAACTGGGCAGGAGACTGACACAGGTTTATAACACTGAATGGAAGCTAGAAACTTAGTACAGAGCAACTGGGTTCAAATCCCATCTCTGTTGCTAGCTGTAGGATCCAGGGCAAGTCACTAACTGCAGGATCCTGGGCCTAAGTTTCCTCAGCTATAAAAAAGAGGGTTGGATTGGATGGCCTCTGAGGATCTTACCAGAGTAGCCAGTCCTGGTCTCATAAGTTCAAGACAAAGAAAGTAGGGAATGGGAGATAAAGACCCTTGCTCTGGGGAAAGAAAAAGCCCAAATGGATGTGGGGGAAAGGGGGGTAAAGGAGTAGGCAGTGGGATGGGATGGAGAAGCAGCTGGCCTCAAAGCCTAGAAAACCAAATTGGAGTTCCCATCTCTGTCACATATTGCTTGTAGGAGCCTTGGCAAGTGATTTAATTTCTCAGTGTTCTAAGTAACTCTAAGAGTAATTTGCAGAAAAGGTGCCGGCTTACCTTTGTATAGAGAGTTTCCCCACTTGGTTGTACCCCACACCATAGGTCCAGAAGCAAAGACTTTCCAGGAAGGCATTTGAAGCTGGGCCCCTTCTCCCACCTTAAGAGCCCCTCTCCATTGTCAGGTTGAGATGAGAAATGTAGAGAATCTTAAACCTGAGAAAGCACTTTACCCTCCCTACACCAGCTCATCAGCTCCTCTCCCCTTTAGTATCTAGGGGCGCTAAAGTGCCTTCCCCTTTCCTTTGCACTTTCAGCTTGGTCATCCCATTCAACCTCTTCCTTTCCTCTTCACAATCCACCCATACACACTCCTGAGCCTTGGTAAAGTCTGAAAAGCTGGGGGAAGGTAAACCTTTAGAAGGAAATACAAGGGCCACAAAATACGAAGGCAATGGTGTTCCCTAGAATCCACAGTCCTCCAAACTACCATCATAACTGAGAGGACCAGCAGCTCAATCCCTCTCAAACCCAAGGCCTTCCCACAACTTAGATCCTGCCTGCCTGGAGCAAATTTAAGAAACCCTCCACTCTCATCAACTTAACTCACCTCAGGCTTTTTTTTTAACTCACCTCAGGCTTTAACTAACCACCCCTGAGTCCTGGCCTTCCATCCCTTCCTGCAGCCTCCTTCCTTTGAGGAATACAATTTACGGTCAAAAGCCCTCCAAATCTCTGGCCCTGGGGCAAATTTTCCCATCTTTGATCAGCTCTCCTGGGATAAAGCCCTAGTCTGATGGGAGTGAGTCCTTTTGAGGCTTTGCAGAGTTGGAGACAGAAACCTGTTTGTGAATTGTGAGTTAAAGCATCCATATGGCCCCTGAGAGACTACTCTTGCATGTAAAAAGAGGCTTAAGAATAACAGAGGAATGTTTTTGAGTTAAAACACACCTGGAGGGGCTCCCCACAAATCTCCTGGAAAGGCAGCAAGCACCATCTGCTGGAAGCTGAGGAGAATGGCAGAAAAGTGGAGGACGGTGAAGGGGTGGGCTGATAAGTGAGGGGTGGTCTACTTGGAGCTGAGGAAAATTTCAGGATGGAGAACTGTGAAGGATAGGGATAGGGGAGAGCTAGGGCTGAGGAGGAACCCCCTGATGCACAGCTCCAGTCCCAACAATTAACCCTACAGTTGGAGAGGTCTGCAGACATCAGTGACAACAAAGGAACCAAGCAAGGTGTTTCAAGTAGAAGGGTCAGAGGGGAAGGGGCAGTTGGTGTGGAAGAGAAAAAGGCAGCTACACTTGACTGCAACCCTGTCAGTACTGTAAGTCACTGGGATGGTGCAGGGGTCTCTGGGGAAGAAGCTTTTCCCTGAAGTGTATGGTTACCCTCATGGGTTTGTGTGTGAATCCTAATGTTGCCATCAGCTTGTAAAGAAAGCTGTTCATATTTTGAGATTTGTAAGCCTGGATGATTTATTTATTCATTCAAACACATTTTTAAAATCCCTACTATGTAGATTAAAGACCTCTGATATAGAGATGACAAGGTGCTTGGATTAGATACCCAGCCAGCCTCTCCAACACAGTATGGGTGATTAGCCACCGCAGTATCAGAGGAGTTAACATTTCTGAGCAGTCAGTGCACAGCACTCCTCTTCCTCAGAAATTCTTTCATTTCTTTGCAATCATTCTACTTACAGTACTACACTAGCTAGGAGTCCCAGGGTGGATTTGACAATCCAAGGCAAGGGAGACTCTTGCCTGGGTCCTTGACATTCAGAGGCCTTGTAACACTCTAGAAATAAGGTTTAGAAGCACCAGGCCTTTTCATCACCATGGTGAGTGGGACATCATAAGGGCTAGCTTGGTCTTTCTCCCATGGGGGTCATAGTTCCATAGACTGTGGATGTGAATAATGGGAAACAGAAAAAACACCCATCGAACTGTGTGTGATTGAATATATGATTCATTTGACAACAAGAATAAAACCAGGCTGAATAATGAGAAAATACAAGCCCCATGGGATTTGGACTAAAACCTTGAAATCATTGTCAAATCATAAATTAACACCCATAACGAGAGTAAGAATTTACCCCGAATTTAGGACACTCTGTTTTTATTTTTCAACTGAGTTTAAATGCTTTCCATAAATCCCCAATATTTGCAGGCTGTAAAGATGATTAAACACCTGAATTGCAGTTCCCTGGGTTGTAAGAAGAAAAATGTTAAGCACTTTCTTAAACAAAGTCCAATCGTAAGGTCTGAGTTATGGTTTCTTTGAATAGCGAGGCTGGTGCTGCAACCACTAAGGGTCAGAAGGAGATGAAGAAAAAGGAGATCAATAAGGAAATGATTCTCATGCTTGAATCATTGTTTCCTCCCTCCACCAGGCAACCATTATTGGTTGTTGCTGTTGTTTTTTATACTTGGTGCTAAAGGGATTAAAAAGGATGACAAAAACTCAAAACAAGACTGTGCTCGACTGCCTAAGAATGAGAAACTCTCTTCTCTCCATCATTATTCTCTTCCTCCTCCTCCTCTCCTCTCGCCCCAACCCATTTCACCATTTTGGATTCAATCATCTGCTAATATTACTTTTCTACTGCAATCTAGCGTGATGCTTTCTCTTTAGGATGGTTGATCCTAGTAGTGAGAGCACCAGCTTCTGAATGCCCCATCCCCTTCCACAGACCTCAGGGACCCTGACGGATGTATATTAAAGCACAAGGAGAAGGGATAAACTCATATTTCCTTAACAGCTAGCAACGAACTCCATGGGTAGCTAGGTAGCATGGTGGATAGAGCGCTGGGCCTGGAGCCACAAAGACTCATCTTCATGAGTTCAGCTCCAGCCTCAGATGCTTACTAGTTGTGTGACCCTTAACCCTGTTTGCCTCAGGTTCTCATATATAAAATGATCTGAAGAAGAAAATACCAAACCACTTCAGTGTGTTTGCCAAGAAAACCATAAATGGGGTCACAAAGTGTTGGATATGACTGAAAAATTGATGTGTGCTTGTGATTGGACCCCAGCTCCAAAATCACATTTCTCCCTAGCTTCAAAACACTATCTCTGACAGTTTTTTTCCAGCCCAAGGACATTATGCCTAGCAATTACTCACGAGTGAGCCCCAGTAACACAAACTATCTTTCCCCATCACAAGAACAAGCTGACCTCTGAAGAAATTCTCTTCTAAAAACAGGACTATCTTGTAATGGCAGAATTTTCATGTATTCATTCCCAAAGTTATCATATGCAATCCAGGAATCAAGCTATAGACGTCAACTCTCTCTCTCTCTCTCTCTCTCTCTCTCTCTCTCTCTCTCTCTCTCTCTCTCTCTTTCTCTCTCTCTCTCTCTCGGTAGGGGGAGGACAGGGAAATTGGGCTTAAGTGACTTGCCCAAGGTCACACGGCTAGTAAGTGTTAAGTGTTTGAGGACAAATTTGAACTTAGGTCTTCCTGACTCCAGGGCTGGTGCTCCATTCACTGTGCCACCTAGCCGCCCCTAGACATCAACTCTCAAAGCTCTCTTGCTACAGATGTAACAGAAAACGCATCCTTGAAAAACCCCTTCCCCTGGTTTCAAGTAGTAAATGAGACCAAGGTTGTAAATTATCACCTAATTAGCATATCTGTCAGATAATCCACTACATTTCCTATATAAGCTTTTGCATCATTCCTGTTAAGTTGCAAGTTCCCTAAAGAGCACTTCTTGCAATATTGGCATTAAAATAAACCTTTGCCAACTTTACTTAAAAATACTTGAGTCTGTGAATTCATTCCAATGACCTCCTATATTTCAGTCCTTGAGGGGTCCCTGAACCCCTCAAATCACATCAAAATGACTCAACAACAAACCCCTAGCTTGATCTGGCTTTCCCAACCCTTTAGCCTGTTCTAATGCTTCATTCTTCCTTCCCATTTCAGTTAGTGTTAGTAAATGCCTATGTATCTGATCCATATATTTAATGAAAGTGATCATACTAAAATGCAGCTCTCAACAGGCTCATCCTACTAAAAAAATTCTCAGTAGCTCCCTAGTACCTCTAGAATAAGATAGGAAAATCCTCAGCCCAGCATTTTAAATTCTATACAATATGGCTCCCATCTCACTTTCTGGTTCAGGGGTTCTTAATCTGGGTCTGTAAACTTGTTTTAAAAAATATTTTGACAACTCAGTTTCAGTAGAGGTGTAGTCCTATGTCATTCTATGTCTTTAATTTGATGCTTTTTAAAAAATTAATTTTAAGAAAGGATCTATAACTTCACCAATGTACCAGAAGGATCCATGACATTAAAAAGTTAAGAAAGTTTATATTTCTCCCCTTCACTCACTTGCTGCTCTACTCAAAGGATAGCTTTTCCCCATATATACCATCCCATCACCTCCCTTCCTGCCTTTATGCATATGGCACACCATATCTGGAATGCACTTTCTCTTTACCTCTGCTTTATAGAAGCCCTGTAGCTTAGATATCTCTTCTACATGATCTTTTCTTCTGATTCCTGTTTGTTAGAGTTCTCTCTCTCTCCCTCCCACTCTCTCACTCTCTCTCTCTCTCTCTCTCTCTCTCTCTCTCTCTCTCTCCCTCCCACTCTCTCTCTGTCTCTGTCTCTCTGTCTCTGTCTCTCTCTGTCTCTCTCTCACACACACACACACACACACTTTATATTGGTTTTATGTGCTTTAGATTTTCTTATCTGTGTATTTGTTATGTCTCTATTTGAGTACAAGTTCCTTTAGGATGGAGACTCATTTTTTTTCCCTTAAGCCTTGCTCTTAGTAGGTGCTCCATATATATATTGGCTGAACTGAACTGAAATTAATTAACTTGGCTGGTTTGGACTTCCTTAATACTGTTCTCGCTGTTTTCAATAGCAAGTCATCTTCCACTCTGACTCTCTGAGTTGAACCTCATCCTTATTCTCTGACAATCACTTTGCTTATTTACGTTGCTAGTTTCTATATCCAGCTTGTTTCCCCATATAACAACTCTTTCAAACTGCTGGCAGCCCAGTCATTAAACCTTACGTCGTCAATGCTATCTAGATGGAGAAGAAACATAGCTTGGTCCCAATCCATGCAAATAATGAATGCCTTGAAGTGGTGTGGTACAATTGCCTGTGCAAATCATATTATTCAAAGTTATACTTATATAAAATATAGTCATTGCTTCCAACCCAATACAAATGTACAATGTAAATTCAAATAATATGACCACTTCAGATTCCTTATCTGTACTAATCAAGACCTAGGTGTTCCAACCATGAAAACAATCTACCATTCAAGACTTTTTATCAGTTCTTTCCATAGACACAGAATTACAGTGACCTCAGATGTCCAGAAGAACTGTGCTGATGTCCTTTTCAGCACTTCCATGAGAAATACCATTTCATGGAGCTACAAGGGACCTTAGAGATCATCCCATCCAACCTCTTCACTTTACAGAAGAGGAAACCAGAAAGGCTATGATTTACTCAGTCACATATAGGTACTATGAACCAGTGCATATCTAAGCCTTCTTATGCCTACTTATCTTATACAATTCTTAAAATTCTTGACCACATTTTTATATATGTAGGGAAGTTGATCATCTACCACCACCCAGTCCAGAAAGCCCAAAATATAATTACAAAGTGTTAATGAGCTATTAAACTAGTTAAATATGTGGCCACAAACAATCTTTTATCCTTATATGATGTACAAACAAATTCTATCTTTAATTAGAAAGGGAGGTATAGATATTGGCCTTGCAATTGACCCATTAAAATATAATCAGTGAAATCTGGTTAGCCCAGGCTCAGAGAAGCTTAATGGAGTTATACCAGAGGGTGGGGGTCAGGGGATTTCTCTTCTCACTCATGTCTATCATCCATGGCATGTAGCAGCAGAACTCCTCACCAGCAGGAAACGCCACCCAGCAGTTTGAGAGTTCGCCATTTCAGTAGAGTCCAAGGCACAGTCGAGATGCATTCAGCAAGCCCCGCAGACATATTCTCTACTCAGTCAAGAAACAATAAAGAGCAGACCCTAGGAGCTCATCTGAACAACTTGCCCAACAGAGATGCTACATTTAGGGGAAACCTGCAAAGAGGATTCTACAAAGAGAAACAGGTAATTAAGATCCTCTATTTCCACAGGCATATGTGACCCTGGCCACATGCATTCTCCAAATCTGTGCCTCACTACTATCGTACTCTAAGTTTCTGCCATCTCATCCCATTCATGTTACATATTTGCGGGAGAATGTATCTCAAACTTATGGAGAAGAATATTTTGGAGCTAGTATTTTTCCTATGTCATCTTAATAAAAGCCTTTGCTATGAGTCTGTTATGCCTACTGGCTGACTATTAAAAGGAAGCTCACTGGTGGTAGTTCATGATATATACATTCATACATACATATATATGTGTTTGGGGGGGTCTATATCCACATAGTACCTCCCAGGACCCTAGCAGTAAGAGACTTTCTCTAGGAAAGTAGCTCAGAAGATGATCTATGGCTAAATACCCTACATAGGAAAGCTACTCAATATGCCAAAGTATCCCTCTAGTTCTTTTCATATTTCTTTGAGTATCATATACCTGTTGATTTTTTAAATTAAAAACACAATTAAGTAAAAAATACCACACAATCATAGTCTATAGACAACAAAGATATCATCTGAGAGATGTATAACCAGGAAAAAAGAGTCAGTCCTGATGAGAGTGGGAAATAATTGATGGATAGCCCATTTGCTCTTTTGCTGTCCATGAAACATTAAGAGATAGGGGGGGAGGCATACTGAATGGAACTCCTGTGAAAGTTGTATAGAAATACAGGAGTCACAGAGGAAGACAGGACACAGTTGGGTGATGATCCAAATTGTAGGAGCAAGTGAACACATCAATGAGATTACCAATCCATCAAAGTAGAATGTAAGCTCACTGAGTTCATGGACTGTTTCACTTTTGTCTTTCTATTTCCAGAACCTATCACAATGCCTGACACATAAATGCTTGTTGAATGAATGGCATGGCAATATAATACTTGGGCTGTCTGAGTACTATTCCTCATTTTTTGCTACATGACTAGCACATCTCCACTTCTGGTTATATATAATACTCAGTGGCATCTCCTACACAATGTCTAGAGCACAAGTTACTGTTGGTAATACCCCTGCAGTCTATTTAGACCTGCCACACATCTCTCCATTCACTGCCTTTTGAGAAGATTGTCATTCTGATTCTTCAGAGATAACAGTGTTCCATTTGCAGGCACATAGTATCCCTGGGCAAGTACAAGTGTTTAAGAGATGGCCGTCTGTAACAGTGACCTGCTTGGGGCCATTGAAAACGTTTCCCACATTCCCAGTGCGATCCAGTCTTATCTTCTCCTCTGATTCAATTCTCTGTACTGTAGCTCACTCTGTGACTGCAGTGTCTTTTCAATATGAGAGGTATTAGGGTGGAGTATGGAATAGAATACTGGACCTGAAGTCAGGAATATCTATGTTCATATCCCACCACTGTCACTTATCAGCCCCATCAATATAATTGATGATATAACTTAACCTCTTTGGCTCTCAGTTTCCTAGCTATAAAATGGGGCTAGTAATGCTAGTAGAACCAACCATATTATGGGACTCAAATAAGGTAATGGATGTAAATTTTTTGCAAAGTTTAAAGGGATATAAATATCAGTTATTAACATTATATAGGTACCTATGGATGGCTGTCTATACTATTACATGTGATAGTCTAAGCAATTACCACCCTAGACTGTGATGTACTATAGATATTTTCTCCATTATTGCGCAAATGATCTTTGCCTTCAGCTTGATTTCAAAAGTCAGCAAGTATCTACTGAGCACCTAATATGTTCAGTGTCCGTGCTAACACCTGAAGCAATACAGAAGAATTATAGGAAGCTAGTCTTCACCCCATGGACCTTCCATTCTTATTGGAAAGATAGGAGCCTCGCATATGAAACAATTAGCTCCTTGTACAACACATGGAATGTAGTAGAAATTACAAAAGCCTCTAGTGAACTGAATCAGAAAAAAACACAGGACATTCAGAATACAGTGAAGTGGCGGGTAGTATACTATATACTCTTAGTGCCATATGGAATCATGGGCTGGGGGGTAGTCAGAGAGGGTGTCCTAGAGGAGATGAAATATGAGTTGGCCCTCGAAGTATGAAGAGATCGTATTTCAGGACAACCTTGTCCTCTCTTCCCATTGAGGCCTTTATGGACACTATTTGGACGATGCTTTGTTAGTGTTCATGAAGTTCCATGCTGCCTGGACCTAAAGAGTCTATAACTCTAAGATGTGTGGCCAACAGTTTCTCTACTTTTAACCATGATCTTTAAGCACTGGCAAAGGTATTAGAGGTAAATGTCGCCCCTGAATCCTATGCTCAGAAGTCCCTGATATTCTTTTCCCTTAGACCCATAAGCCCAAGATATGGCAACTAGATCTTAGATCCAGAAGTAGTTAGTGGTTCTATCAATAGGGCACTAGACCCGGAGTTAGGAAGACATGAGTTCAAATCTGGCCACAGACACTTACTAGCTACATGACCTTGGACCATGGGTGGGGAACCTGTGGCCTTGGGGCCAGATGTGGCCCTCTAGGTCCTCAAAGGCAGATCTTTGAATCCAAACTCCAGGTCACAGATTCCCCAACCCTGCGATGGACAGTCACTTGCCCTTGCTCTCCCTCAGTTTCCTCAGCTGTACAATGGGAGTAATAAGAGCACCTACCTCCTAGAGCTGTTATTAAGATTGAACGAGATAGTATTTGTAAAGCTTTTAGCACAGTACCTGGCACATAGGAAGTTTAATAAATGCTTATTCCATCCGTCCCCTAGAATCATAGGACCATAGGTCCAGAAAGGACCATCTTTCATTTCAGAGGTGAGGCAATTAACAGGAGGTTATATGATTTGTCCAGAGTCATAAGGTTTTGTTGTTGTTGTTGTTGTTTTTAGTTCAGGGAAATTCCTCTGGAATGGTGAAGTTTTTGTATTTTTGGCCTTTCCCATTTCCTCTGGGTTCCTCAGTATTTGCAAAGGTGTCCCTCGCACCTGTTGTCTTTGCACTTGAGTTTCTTGTACCATCTTCACGTGCTTGTTGAATAACTGTGATTCAGTTGTGCTGTGCTGGCATCCCAGACTTTTTGTTTGCCCATATTCATTCTTCTCTCTTCTACCTTCAGTGACAGATTTTAGCTCATTTAGTAGTACTTACAAGTTAAAGGCTATCTCAAGGTATCACAGCTCCTTCTTTTGAAATATCATTATTTTTTATTTTATCTCTTTAGAATATCAGACACAGGATTAGAAGACATCAGGACTCTACATGCCAGCCACCCTCTCAGACTAGGAACCCCATTCTGCTTTCTGATGTTTTGTTTCTTTGAAATTGTCCTAATTTAAATCTGTTCCCTTCTCTACCCTGGGCTTCCAAATGAGGCATTTGGTAAACTCTGCTTAGTGAAGGATTCTTCCTACAGTTAAAGCCTTTAAAATAGCTTCTTTCCTCTAAATAATGATTGGGAGGTGCTCTCTCAGTATAAATTGGCATCTTTCTCCTTTTCCCATTCAGAATAATTGCAAATACTCCCATTTAACATCCAGTCATTGTTTCTAGTAGTCCCATTCTCAGACTTTTCCTTCCCATGGTTCCCCAAGCCAGTAATCTGCCCCTTCTCTAGCACTCAGGGGTAGGGATAGAGCATCCTCATCGATCATAGGACAAAGCAAAGCTGCTCAGCTTCACCAGCCATCCAAGCCCAGACACAACTTTATGAAAAGCACCTGTAAGGTAGGGAGAAGAGGAGAAATTCAGAGAGACAGACTTGCAGAGAATTCTTTTTCTTGGGGGAGGGGAAAGGATCATATAGGAATGGTAATTCCTTTTTCACAAATTGGGCTCCTTCCCATTTCTTTCTTTTTTCTTTCCCTAGAAAAGAAGGGAACTTAATATCTGATGGAGGTGGTGGAGAGAGAAGGTGAAAAAGAGAAGACTGCTCTCTTCCTTTCCTATGACTCTTTTAGAGTAAGCTGCCCTTGACCTCAGGACTGTCGGCCTAGAACAATGGGGCCCCTAGAAGAGCAAAGAGATTTCACTCTTTCCCTGAGAACCAGATCCCAAAAGTGGATTGCTACAGCTGAACCCTGACTGGGAAAAACATGTGTTATTAACTTTCTATCTAATCCAACCATCTCATTTCAGAGATGAAAAAACTGAGGCCTGGAGGAATGAAGCGGCTTGCCCAAGATGGCACCATCAGTAGGTAGCAAAACCAGGATTTGAAACAAGGTACTTTTACTCCAAATGTAGTGATCTTTCCATTATACCAGCGGTTCTCAACCTGTGGGTTATGTTCAATTTGTAACAAAGAAAATACATCCTGAATATCAGATATTTACATTACAATTCATAGTATTAGCAAAATTACAGTTATGAAGTAGCAATGAAAATAAATTTGTGTTTGGGGGTCACCACAACATGAGGAACTGTATTAAAGGGTCGTGGCATTAGGAAGGTTGAGAACCACTGCATTACACCATGCTTCCTTCCTAAATGTTGGGTCCTGTTTTGGAAAAATTCGCTTCTTTGCCCTTAGTCCGGTCATAAAAAAAGGTAGAGAAGTAGCAGTGTTACTGCACCAGGTGACATCTAGCCCTTTGGGGAATCTTTTATTCACTAAAGTGCATTGAGTCCTAATCAAGGCTCTGTGCAATACAGCTAAAGGGATGCCATGATGAATAAAACATTGTCTTGTCCCCCAAGGGAGTTTAAAAATCTAGTAAGGAGAAGGGTGAATCAGGAACACAAATAAATGCCATAAACACAGGCTGACTATAAACAAGAGAATGAGGAATGGGGTGTTAGGAGAGTTCATAGGTCTGAGGGATCACTACTGGCTAAGGGGATCAGGAAAAGACTTCATGGGGGAGGTTAGCATTTGACTTGGGCTTAAAAGGATAGATGATTCCACCAAGCAGACTATATCTTTGTACCAGAAACCAATGATATGAATTCCCATCTTGAATTGAGAATCTAAATCCAGTAGCTAGAACTAGAAATTTTAGAATAAAAATCCCCCATATGGAAAGGATAGAGAGATTGGGAGAGAAACAGAGTCAGAAATATGGATAGTCACCAATACAGAGGAAAACAGAGGAGAGTGGGGGGGAAGGAGGGAGGGTAGAGAGAGACAGAGAGAGAGAGAGAGAGACAGAGAGAGAGAGAGAGAGAGAGAGAGAGAGAGAGAAGGAGAAAAGGACAGAGGAGAGAGAGAGATGGGAGAGATGGGAGAGATGGGAGAGATGTGAATGATGCACCCTTAGGTGTTGGTCCCCACAGTGAAAGATAATATAAATGTAAAGACAGATAGATAAGAACTGTTTCTCCAGAACACTAAAATAAACATTCATTGCAGTTGAGATCATCAGCCAAAACAATTGTTTGACACTGTGCAGGAGGTGAAACAAACCTATGATCTGTTCTTGTAGCCTTGGGGAACAGCAACCATAGGCACCCTATCTAAGAAACAGCCCCAAGAGACAAGGATTGGGCTTTCTCCCACTTGAAGCCTGTCTCTTGGTTGCTTTTTTGGCTGGTTCGACTTAGGAGGACTTATTAAAGCTTTTTCTCTTTTCTGTCACAGCCTGGAAGTTTCCCAGTAGAGTAAACAAAAATAAAGACTGGCTAAGGACCAAAGGGAATGACTTCATAAAATATTCTGTTTAAAAAAAAAACCCAACAACAACATTTGTCTTGTAGTCTCGACAGAATAAAAATAATTCAGTCACCAATCTCTCTTCTAGAGATGGAGTGGGGACAGTGGGAGCAGGGAGTGGGGGGAGGGGATTCATATCTCTTTTAGTGCATATGAAACTATATGTGTTTGTGTAAAAGAGAAAGGCAGAGAAAGAAACAGAGACAGCAAGGGTTACCATGGCCAGATCTAACACAGGCATCTCTGGTGTAATTGGGGAAGCACTGAGTTTGAGGCTTACTGTATGACCTTTTGCAAGTCACTTAGGACCAAGTTAACCGCGGGCTTGGCTCCTTCATTTGTGTGCAACCACTCCTCTAGCCCTAATACCTCTATGATTTAATACAAATATCTCTGGGATTTCAAGCCTTTTGCAGTCAGGCCCCTCCTTTCCTGGACTCCATACATTCTGTGACATAGCCACACAGGTCTCTTTGCTATGTCTTAAGCTCTAGGGCCTAGCTTCCTGCTCCATCCCTTTTCAAAGCTGTCCCTGATGCTCTCCTTCCTTGTCTCTATCTCCTGGCTTCTGGGGTCCCTTTTTAGACTCACCTCCAATTCTGCCCTCTGTAGAGAGCCTTCCCTCCTCCTTGATCTCCATCCCCACACCCTGTTGCTAGTTGTTGGGTCATTTCAGTCGTGTCTAACTCTTTATGACCCCATCTGGGGTTTTCTTGGCAAAGATACTGGAGAGGTTTCTCATTTCCTTCTCCTGCTCATTTTACAAATGAAGAAACTGAGGCAAACAAGGATAAGTGACTTGCCCAGGGTCACATAGTGGGTAAGTGTCTGAGGCCAGATTTGAACTCAGGAAGATGAGTCTTCCTTTCTTCAAGCCCAGCGCTCCATCCTCTAGCTGCCCTTTACTGCTAGTACCAGCCCTCAAAAATTTGCATGTGGTCTCTCCATTAGAATGAGAGTCCTTTGAGGGAAGATGGCACGTTTCTGTCTGTCTTTATATTCCTGGCATGTGACACTGTGCCTGGTACATAGAAAGCACTTTATATATGCTTTTAACTGACCCTCAGTTGCTGCCGCCTTTACTATTTTAACAACTATCTACTGGGAAAGCATTTTCCATTTCCAAACTGAGAGAGCAAAACTCTAATATTTTGTACCTAATCTCTCTGGTCTAGGGTTAAATAGTTCTATTACATTAAGAATTTTCTAAAGTATTGGGTTTCAAATTGTGTGAGGGCCTTAGTCACATCCTAAATCTTTTTGGGGGGGGGGCGGAGGGAATTAGGGTTAAGTGACTTGCCCAAGGTTGCATGGCTAGTAAGTTGTTAAGTATCTGAGGCTGGATTTGAACTCAGGTCCTCCTGACTCCAGGTCCACTACTCCATCCAGTAGTAGATGTAGCGCCACTCAGCTGCCCCAGCACCATAAGTCTTAATATTTGGATTAAGAAGAAAACACTCAGTTCATGTTGTCCAGTCCCCCTTATTTTACAACAGGCCCCCAGAGATGAAATTACTTTCTCATAGTGGCACAAATAGTAAGTAGCAGAGCAGAGATTCAAACCCATATCTTCCGACTATGCATCTCATACTTTTTTTTTTTTTTTACTATATCAGCTCTTGGAGGACTCCAGGCTTAAAACAATACCTTACCTTTGTATAAATAATTCTACAACTATGATCCCATATGTCCTCATCCTCGTCATAGAAGGCAGGAAATAAATATTATAATAATAATAGTATTGATGTAGCATTTGTCAAAAATTCCTGGAAGATAGATACTGCTCTCATCCCCACTGTATAGATGAGAAAGCTGAGGCTCAGAAAAGTTAGGGGACTTGCCAAGCATCATAAACCTGGTAATCATACAAGGCGCATCTCAAACCCAAGTCTTCCTTGTTCCAAATCCTGTATTCAATCGACTATGACATCTAGCTTTGATGAAAACCCAGGAATGAGTTCTCCCCTCCCTCTCTATATCCCTCCCAGCACAATGTGATGGAATGGCAGAAAGATCCCTGGCTCTGGAGGCAGAGGAGCTGGGATGAAATCTTGCATCTGCCAATTTTTATCTATGTGACCTCGAAGAAGTCACCACATTTCTAGAAACCTCATTTCCTTATGTATAAAATAAAATTAGTAGAATGCTGACTTCTGAAGTCACTTCCAGCTCTAAATCTATGCTCCTTGGACTCTCTCTTCACACGAGTCTCAGAAAGGTTTCAATGAGTTGTCTGAAATCATGGATCTTGGGGCAATGAGAAATCAGGGCTCCTGAGTTGTAAAGGATTAATCCCACTGGATCAGAGTGCCTCCAAACTGGGGGGCATGATCAGCAGTTAACTATAGGAAGATACATGATGCCAGATAGCCCTGAGAATAGGTCAGTCTTCTGGGGGTTTATTCAGAGATACCCTAACCATAAGACTTTTAATAGATGACAGTCTCCTATTGGACTGGCTAGTGCAAGTAGAATTATTCATTGATTAAACCTAGTATTGGTGCCTCCTTCCATTACGAGCATCCCCAACACACCTTCTTGGTTGCATCGTTTCAAAGAGAAATGCATCCTGCAGTCCTGGGGCAGGAATCCTTTGGCTGACCCATACATGAGACAGAGAAGGAAATTAATATGGGCCTCTCAAGGTTCCACTGAATCATCCCAGATGGGGAGGGAGGTACAAGGAGATAGGAATAGTAAGAGAAAATTGTTCTGCCCAGAGCTTCACCAGCAAAGAGGGCAGAACTGCGATGTGAGCTGGGGAGGTGACGGACGAACACCTCTGCATCACTTAATAATAGCAATCGTTAACATTTATACAGTGCTTGCGATGTGCCAGACACCATGCCAAGTGCCTTGCAATTATTATTTCATTTGATCCCTACAATAACCCTAAGAGGCAGGTACTATTATTATCCTCACTTTATAATGAGGAAACCAAGATAATCTTTAAGTGACTGCCCAGGGTCAAACAGCAAGTAAATGTCTGAAGCTGGATTTGAACTTGGGTCTTTCTGGACTCCTTTATCCACTGTGCCATCTGTCTCTTCACTTTCCCCTTCTGAGAATCCCTGGTTTTCTTCCAAGTTAGGTTCAGAGGTCACCTCTCATAAGAAGCCTTTCGTGACTCCTCTGAGCTTCTGGGACTATACTGGCCCACCTTGTATTTATTCTGTATATAATCCGTCCATGACTATGTGCATGCATGATAAGCTTTTTGAGGGCAAGAGACATTTCTTTTCTTTTTCCCTTGTGTACCCCCAGTCGGGCATGGTACTTGGCACATAATAGGTGTTTAGTAAATGCTTGTCACTTGTTTAGTTGGTTATATACTAGAAACAGAAGCAGCACCTTTAAAGTTGGAGTTTCTAGCCCAACTGCTTTTCTTGTATACTTGAGAAAACCAAGATCAATAAAGAGTTCTTAATCTGGAGTCCATGAATTTGTGTTAATATTTTGGTCACTGTATTTCAAGTCAACAAGTAAGCAAGCATTTAAATATTAAGCTCCTACTATGTGATAGGTAGAAGTGCTAAGAGCTGGGCATTCCATGAAAAGTGGAAAATAGTGCCTGTTCTCACAGAGCTCACAATCTGACAGAGGAGACAACATGCAAACAACTTTGTACAAGCAAAATACATACAGGATAAGTCGGAGCTAATGTTGGAAGGAAAGTGCCAAGATTAACTAAGACCAGGAAAGGTTTCTTGTGAATAGTAGAGGCTTCAAGGAATCCGGAGAAGCTAGAAGGGAAAGTGTTCGAGACATGGGAGACACCAAAGGGAAAATGTTTGGGGATGAGGAGATAGAGAGTTGTAAGAAGATGGATGGGAATAAGTTGTAAGAAGACTGGAAAGAGGATGCCATGTTATGAAGAGCTTTAAAAGTCAAAAAGAGGATTCTGTATTTGAACTTGTAGGTGTTAGGGAACCACTGGAGTTTATTAAAGAGAGAGCTGACATGGTTAGGCCTGCACTTAAGGAAGATTCATTTGACAGCTAAGTGGTTATTGTAATAGTCCAGGGGTTAGGTGATGAGGACCTGCATTAGGATGATATCAGAGTCATAGGACAGAAGGAGGCATATACAAGAGATGTTATAAAGACAGAAAAGACAGGATCTGACAACTGATTGGATAAGAGAGAAAGAGGGAGAGGGAGAGGAGAAAGAGAGAGAGAGAGAGAGAGAGAGAGAGAGAGAGAGAGAGAGAGAGAGAGAGAGAGAGAGAGAGAGAGAGAAGCCTGGGCGATCGGGAAGGAGGAGTTAAGTGACTTGCTCATGTTGGCATAGATAGTAATTGTCAAAACCCAAGTCTCCTGACTCCAAATCCAGCACTATTACTATGATACCCCTGACTAACCCATTCAGACAAAACAATTAATCTGATTACCTCATACAGACATGAGTTAAAATGCAATTGTTTACTTTAATGACATGGAAAATACCCAATGACTCTCTCCAGCGTCTTCGAAGGATGTTGAGCTCAAGTCCATTGTCCACCAGAACTCCAAAATTAGACTCAAGTTTGTATTCTTCAAGGTACTTCATCTTCTGAAAACAGCATTCCCAGTGAACACAGAAGACTCTCTCCTGGGGTCCTAAAGTGGGGATGACATTCCCTATGTACTATAGACCAGTCAAGTTCCGACCTGGCAATCCTCAGGAACAGAGACAACAAACAAGTGGATTAAGGGATTGATAATGGGGATAAGCTGGTACATGATCTGTTAATGACTATTGTCATGGAAAAAGCACTGGTGCTCTGAGTTCCAATCTCAGTCCTGTCATTTACAAGCAATGAGATCTTGGGCAAGCTATACCCAACTGTTCTGGCCCACAATGTCCTCGTTAATAAAAGGAAGGGATGAGTAATCTCTCTTCTTGTTATTATTGCATTTTTAAAAAACATAAAACCATTATTCTCTATGATGTATAACTTGTTTTTCTTTCCCAATATTTAATGTCAGTATTTATTACTTAAATATTGAATAATAACATAATAATATAAAAAATAATCAATATGACTAACCAACATCATGTTTCTATAGTGCTCTAAAGTGCTCTTACAAAGCACTTTACGAATATTACATCATTTTGTCCTTACAACAACCTGGAAGGCAGGTGCTATTACTATCACTTTACAGATGAGAAAGCTGAAGCCAGCACAGGCTATATGACTTGCTTAAGGTCTCACAGCTGGGTTTGAATTCAGGACTTCCTGACTTCAGGTGTAACATTCTACCTACTGTGCCACCTAGCTGCCTCCATATGCTACATTCAAAGCTATCCCACTCATCCGCGATTCTGTGACTCCTTCAGGCTGTCCTTCATTCTATTTTTTGCACTTCAAAAAAACATTTCAATGAGCCTTTTTCTGTCTTTTATTTTTCTGCCTTTTTTGTAACTCTACCCCTAGTATCACACCTCCCTCCAAACTACCATCACCACTGAGGGACAATAACAAACAAACAAAAACCTTTCCTAACAAATAGAGTCAAGCAAAACAAAATCCTGCATTCACCATGTTTAAAAATGTCTATTTCATTCTGCAATGGGATGAATCAAGTCATCTCCAAGATTCCTTACAGCTCTAAATCCAACAATCCTATAAAAATCCCTTAAAATCTCTGGCTTGCAATCTCCTCATCTTTAAAAACAGATATACCTATAGTAACTGCCTCTCAGGGTTGCTGGAAAGATAGAAAGAGATAATGTATGTGTGAGAGAGAGACAAAGATCCTCACTATAATGCTGTCGGCTGTGCCTGGCAGCTTGTGCTCCTCTCATTCTAGCCCTTACCTTATCAAAGCTTGGTATATGTATGTATGTGTCTATGTATTATGTATGAATACACATGCACAGCACGCGTGTATGCATATACATGCATGGCCCAGGAACTAACTGCCCATGGCATGATGGGAGCAGAGAGTGCCAACGTAAAAGAGGTATGTAAATTTATCTCATCTTTGTGGTTGTGGGGGGATTAAGTAGGAACTGTAGTCCCTGTGAGTGGGCACGTAGTCTATACCTAAGGTGGAAAAGAAGTAAAAATAATTTTCTCATCTTGTCATAGCTAGGAGTGAGGGCTGGGTTCATTACACTGAAAGAAGCAAGGGAGCAAAGTCTTGACAGATGCCTGAGTTGTGTGTGTGTGTGTGTGTGTGTGTGTGTGACTATCTTTCACTCATACTATGCATTAGAGAGCAGAATGTATGGCTCATAAATGGTCCATACTCCCACTGAGCATTTTTGAAGCTGCAGATAAATACATGTGCCTTTATGCAAGGTGTTATATAAATGTAATCTGTTATTATTATCTTCATTGTTCACACTAAGAAGATGAAGCAAGGATAAGGATGATTGAAACCTAGGATGGACAATGCAAAATTCATTTCTATTTAGAATGAGGATGCAAGATAGGATTTTTCCCACCTATGACAGATTTACTCTTCTAATTATTTTTTACTTAGACTAACATGAAAATATTTTTGCACATTGAGCACACACTTGATAGGAATGTCAAGGGATGCTGGAGAGAATTCTGTATGGCAGGGGGAAATCAATATGGGATTAAAAAATAAATCAGTGAACCAACAAATATTCATGGAGCACACACATCATGCAAGGCTCTGTTCTAGGCACAATGAGTAAATACAGAGATGAAGAAGATTTGTTCTATGTCCTTATTTGAAGAGATACATGTATCAGTGTGGCAGTATACCTTTTAATCAATGAATTAGATGAAAGTATAATGGGCATATTTATGAAATTTATGATTGGCATGAATCTGAAAGGGACAGCCAACATACAAAATAACAGAATCAAAATCCAAAACTATTTCAATAGGTTGGAACAATGGGACAAATTTGCTGAAACGAAATGTAAAGTTCTTTCATTTACATAGTGCTTTATTATTTACAGGGGATTTGCCACAAAACAACACTGTAAAGTAGACAGTACAAATATGGGGAAAGGTATTCATTGGGGACCCCCTTCATCAACTCAATCCCTTGATAATGGAAAAAATGAAGTATTATAGTTTTTCTTCTTTCAGACTCTGAATAATTGTATTTACAGCTTGTAAAAAGAAGTAAAAGTTTGAGTGACTTTTCTCCTGAGAGATGTAATCACAA
Source organism: Pseudocheirus occidentalis (assembly GCA_028646575.1). Lineage (NCBI taxonomy): Eukaryota > Metazoa > Chordata > Mammalia > Diprotodontia > Pseudocheiridae > Pseudocheirus > Pseudocheirus occidentalis. The sequence continues at coordinate 92,924,127 of CM053593.1, forward strand.
ATTGTAAAGAGTACAGAATTAGGAATGGCCCATTTGCACCTTATAGAGGATTCGCCCCTTTCAGGACTGGTGGAGAAGACTGAGCTCAACAAAGGGCAGGCCAGGGGAAAGGCCAGTGAAAAAGAGAAGAGCAAGCCCACAGAACCCAACAGAGTGATGTGCCCATAGGAGACACTGTGCTTAGGTAGAAAAGCATTTAGATACCACAGAAGACAGTAGGTATGAGTTGCTTTAGCCACATGTTCCCTACACATATGCAATTTTATTAATGCACTCCATATGCAATCTTCCTACTGTGTATATTTGTGGAAAAGTAAACCTAGATCTCTTGGAAAAATATTCTATTACTGTTGTTTATGTTATGCAATTCAATAAATACCTTTGTTTTGAGCTAATTGTTGCAACTGGTCTACAATTGAAGGTAAGCATAATAGTGGGGGCTTGTAAACTATTCTTTTAATAGTATAAATTCACAGAATACCTTAAATCTGCAGTAACTGTCCCCTAGAAGACCAAACCTGTAAGTGTCAGGTTGGGGGAAGGGTAAACCATTAGAAAGTATATATTAAAAGTACATGGATAAATTTTATATTGTCCAAAAGAGAGTAACCAGAATGGTGAAAAGAACTGAAACACAACACATGAGGATTATTTGAAGAAACTGACAATGTTTAGCCTGAAGAAGAGAAAATTTGGCGGTGGTGGGAGTGAAGGAGGGTACCCTTTAATACTGCCCAACTCTCTTATGTTGAGATGCAGAAGGAATCGTTTTATTTTGCTTAACCCAGAGGGCAAAGCAAGGAACAATGGCAGAATGTTGCTCAAGAACAGATTTCAGTTCAATGTAAGGAAACCACAGATGTACATTCCTCACTACCAAAGGGTCTTCACACAGAGACTCAATGATCACAGGTCAAGTATGCTATAGAAGGAATCCTTATACAGGCATGTGGTAAACTAATTATCTCTGAGGCCCCATTCTTAACTTTGAGATTCTTTACCTTCGTAACAATTAAAGATGTTTAACAATGGGAGAAGATGCCCTGTGAGAGAGTGATTTCAATATTTTGTTTGTTTTAGGTCTGTCTCCCTATCTTGTTCAAGGTAGAAGAGCAGAAGATTAGCCTGGAAGCTTGGACTTGCCTCCATTTCCCCTCCTTGGGCAGCCCAGTGATAACCCATTCCCAGGGGATCACCATATTGATATAGTATAGATGCTTGATAAGCTTTACTTCAGGTCAAAACTCCCAAGGTCAAGGGATCTACCAGTCTCAATGTACTCCTGCAGCAAAGATAGCAGATGTTTGCCACCTCACCTAGTCCGAGCTTTATATTACTAAACGTATGTAAGTAGAAGCCATCCCGTAATTTACATAAGAAATTTCTAGACTGGATAGGTATTTGACCTCAAAGATCTCTAATTCTAAAAATCTGTTAAGTAATAATATTTTGCAATTCCTTTGTCCAGGAGAGGTCAATAAGACCTTTTGACATTATTCTATGACCTATAGTATGTGTTCCATGTTATTCTCCAGTTACCTTTGATATCTAGAGAGCAGACTAGTTTTTAATATCAAGATTTGTTTATCTGGGTATTGATGAGAGCCTCCTTGCTCAGAATTTTCAAATAGGAAGGGACGAGCAGTCTCAAATGGTACACCAAGTGGAGCTCATCATTCTGGTTACACTCTTTCAAACAATTTTTTGATTGTCAAAGTAGTTCATAATTTACTGTCCTTTCTAGGCTCCCTGCCAACTCACACTTGCTAGATAGGTCTTCTAAAGGAAAGATACCCCAAGTTCAAGGTACACTGTAGGGCCATACTCCTAAAAGTATAGCTCACAAACCTAATTGCAATACATTTACCTTTACCAATCAGTCCATTAATACTCAGCACAAAGCAAGAGAATTTACTGAAATGGCAGAGCATGAATGATAACAGATTACCCCCATAAACATTGGGTACAAACTCCTACAAATGCACGCAATTAGTGCAAAAGATATACAAACAGAATATACTAATCGAGAGGCATGCATATAGGGAACACAACTGGCCAAGAAAACTCTAACTAGATAGCAGGTTTGGCTTTGCTAGTAATGAATGTTACCAGCTTCAACTTGGACAATTCATTCTAGGTCATAGCGTCTCACTGAATGATAATACACCAAATGGGTCTTCTTTGTGCTACTTACCCTCCTGGTGGTCACTCTCATCATTCCAGTAGGAAATTTGAGACAAGCTTAAAGACCACTCCTTGTCTGGGTGTGGGTGGAGGTTAGAGGAAGGCAGCTGCCACTAGTTATTAAAAGCACTGTTGATATTCTGGCAGTAAAAAGGCAGCAGGGGAGGGGAGGGAGGCAGGGAAATGGGCACAGACTCAGCCAATTTTTCAGGCTTTATGATTTAATAGGATAAACATCTACCAGATAAGTTATAAATACATAATGTCCCAAAGTCCTTGGGAATAGGAATTTCATTATTATTGCTATTGTTACCATTGTTCTCTTTGTCTTTGAGACCTCAATTCTACAAACAATGAGACTGGTGGGAGTTTGTCCAAGTGGATAGAATCTTAATAGCCAAGAAACTTCTATTTCAATCCCCATTCTACTGCTTACTCATAGATTCTTCAAGTGGAGACTCAATGACAGTTTGCTGGAGATGCTGAAGAGAGGATTCCTCAACACATAGAGGTTGGAGATCCCTCACAATTCTAAAATGATATGATTCTGTAAACTACAGGTATAATTGTATACAAGTTTCTCCATCAGAAATCTGGGCAAAATAACTCATGGCCAATTGTTGTGAAAATAAGAGCCATATCAATAGATCCAATGGTTATTTTAATAGGCAAAGCTTATATTATATGGTCCTAATTCTATCCATTCAAATTGTTCATTAACATGGACCCATACTCAGGTTCTATTTTTGTTCATTCAGTTTCATCTACACAAAAGGAAATAGTTCACACAGATGTGGGAGTGGGGAAAAGATGGACGTGTGGGACTAGGGAGAAGCAATGCCACATCACTTCCTTAGTTTTATGATAATAATAGCCCATTTTTATATAAAACATGACTTACAAAGCATTTTCCTCACAACAACCACATGAGGTCAGTAGTACAAGTATTTTATTCCCCCCCCCTTTTTTTTTTGCTTTCGTGGGGAGATGGATTTTTCAAGGCAATTGGGGTTAAGTGACTTGCCCAAGTGTTTTTGTGTTGTGTCTGAGGCAGGATTTGAACTCTGGTCCTCCTGACTCCAGAGCTAGTGCTCTATTCACTGTGCCACCTAGCCACCCCTTTATTCTGTTTTACAGATGAAAAAAACCATAGATCAAGAAGTTCAAACAATCAGGAAGCATTTATTAAGTGCCTTATGTTTACAAATGCAAAAATTAAACAGCCCCTGCCATCAAGGGGCTTACATTCTACTATGGATTGTGACATGTTCGCATAGAAGTTAATACAAGACACAGACAAAAGAAATAAAGAAATATGCAGTGATTTGGGGTAGAGAGCACAATGGTTACCAGAGACATCAGGTAAGTCTCCTTGAAAGAGGTGGTACTTGAGCTGAACTGAGAGTGGAAAAAAGGAAGGATTCCAGTAAAGGAGGCAATGAGTGAGAACATTCTAGGCAGGGGGCACATCTTGTGCAAAGGCATAGCAGTGGGAGATGGAATGTCAAAAAGTCAATGAGTGTCAAAGCTGTAATTTCAACCTTAGTCGTTGGCTTCCAAATACTGTCTACTTTATGTTGCACTATGCTGGAGTCAAAGAGTAGGTAGAGGTTACTACACAAATTGCTTTGGTATTTTCTTATCAAAGTACTAATGTGGGAAAAATTATGTCAGATGGCAGTCATCTCAGCTTCATCCTACGAACACATCACTTTTCCCCCAATTAATCCTATCCTTGTGGGTTTTTTCAAAACACATTTTCGTTTTCACTTAATGCTAGAACCAAAATTGCTTAGACTTGGATGGAATTTAAGAGATTAACTAATCCTAATCCAGCCCCTAACTCATTGGGGAAAATCTCTATCATATGGTCATTAAGTCTTAGTTTTAATAATTCCAATAGCAGGAAATTCATTCCATTTTTAGACAGCTCTAATACCTAAGAAGTTTTTCATTATATTAAGTGAAAATCTGTCTTCCTATAAATTCCATCCATTGGCTCTAATTCTGCCTTTGGAGGTCAAGCAGGTAAAACTAATACCTCTTCACATGACAAACTTTCATAGATTTGAAGACATTGATCACAACCCCTTTAAGTCTTTTCTTTCTAGGCTATACATCCTCAGGTCCTTCGATTATTTTTATATGATGGGGTTTTTTGCCTTCTCAGCATCCTTTTTCCCTCATCTGGACACACTCCAGCTTCTCCATGTCTTAAAATGTATTTCTCAGAACCAAATACAGTACTCAAGGTGGGGGCTGACCAAAACAGATTTTAGTAGTAGAGGTAGATCAGTATGGCTGAAAAAGCACTGGATTTGGGATCAGAAGACCTGGTTGATACTGCATGACCATGGATAAGTGACAGTCTCTTTGAAGCTCAGTCTCCTCTTCATTAAAATGGGAATAATAATAATAGTAATATATGTAGGGTCTACCTTAGAAGGCTGCTGTGGGGCTCAAATCAGATTATGCATGTAAAACATTTTACAAACCTCAAATTTACCATATGAGTGGCAACCAAATTATTACTTCCTTTGTCTGGAACATTCTTCTCTTATTAAAACAGCCTAAGAACACATTAGCAATTTTTAGCAGCTGCTCTAAATTTCTTTAGTGGCCATTATTCCAGTTTAACACCTGGTTAATGTCCACCAAAGATGACTTCACCATCGGTGTTCTATCTTCCAAACTGCTGGAAGCAAGAAAGCTCTATCATTTCCTTGGCAGAAGTCTCCAGTCCTGGGGCCTTCAGGTTGGCAAATGATAACTGATGATGGGACCAACGAGACCAAAGTCTACCCACATCACTGATGCTTACACTTTGTGATGCTTACATTAAGTGACACTTAACAAGCGCTTTCAGAAGTAGATCTGAAACTCCAGGAGTTAGATAAGAGATGAAACCATGCCAACAGCCTTCAGATACCATTTCTGTGGCTTTCTACAAGTGTCACCTTAGACAAGTCACAACCTTACTAGACTTCAGTTTCTCTACTTTAAAATGAGGAAGATTGGGGGGCGGAGCCAAGATGGCGGCATAGAAGCAGCAAAGCACCACAGCTCCCACACAACCACCCTAAAAACTCATAAAATGGGACTCTAAACAGATTTTCGAGCTCCAAAACTCTCCAAAATATAGAAAACATATCTGTTGCTGCAGGCAGCTTAGCAGGTGGGGCTGTTCGTGGCAGTCTGGGAGCCGTGGACAGCCCAACCTGAAACCCTGCTGGCCAGGCCCCAGGGTATTGGGCAGAGTCGAGTCTATAGGAGAGCAGATCAGCTGCACTGGAGGCACAGTTACCACATTTATCAGGCCAGAAGAAAAAAAGGCTAAGAGAAAGGTCAGTGGATTTTGCTAAATTTGGGGGAGAAGAGCAGTCCGGCCAAACTGCT
>CM053593.1:92930206-92996344 GCA_028646575.1 Pseudocheirus occidentalis
GATAGATAGATAGATAGATAGATAGATAGATAGATAGATAGATAGATAGATAGATAGATAGATAGATAGATAAAATAAATCTTAGGTAAAGACATATAACTCAGGCATAGGTTTTCCCTAATGCAAGTAACAGGGTATCTAACTCCCCATTCAGACCCTTCATATGTAGTTGCTGTTCAGAGGAAGAGGGAGGAGAAACCCATCCTACCACCTACACTGATGTACTCTGACCTGAAAGTGCAGAGTATTTTACCAAGGGAAAGAAAAAGCACATGCCCATTTAATGGATGAGCCTTTTCATATCTCAATTTTATAGAGAGTAGAGGGAGACTCTTCCAATAAGAGTTTATCTTCACCCCCCAAATCTCAGATTTCAAACATCTTAGAAGCATCCTTGGGCACTAGGAGCCAATCAGAAGAGTTCCTTGATTCCTCTGAGCAAGGAGCTAAAGCATTTGACTTCTTCTGTGGAAGATATTGGTCAGATAAAGCTCAAACCTTGCAGTGTCATCAGGTTGACTGGGAGTAGGGAGAGAAGACTCATAAAAGTAACCCAAACTTTTTCCCCTAATCAAGCCACCTTTCACAGACTCATCTCCCCATTCTTCTCAACCAGGGAGAGAAAAGCATCCAGATGGACTTGGGAAGCCCAGAAAGGTTTAGTTGGTGGGTGGCAGAGCTAGTTTTTAAATATATTTCCTCTGAATCCAAATGCAAAAAATCTCTCCATTATAATGTACAAGAATAAATCACTTTCAGCTTGGTAAATAGAGAAGGTTTTGTGGAGGAGGTAGCCCCTAAGCAAGCTTTTGAAGGAAGAAAACTTCAATAGATAGAGAAATGGGGATGTACAGATGGGAAAGGATGTTAGAAAATACAGCAAAATATTAGGGTATAGCTATTAGCCTCGTTTGGCTGCAATGTGGTATGTATAAAGGCTAGTGTGGTACAATGAGGCTAAAGAGAAAGCTGGAGACAAATTGTGAAGAAGTAATTTCTAGGTTAATAAATTTTTATTTTATCCTACTAGAAATAGTCACTGCAGGTTTTATCATGATAGTAACTCAGTTAGATTCATTGATACAGGCTAGTTAGACTTTTTCCCTTTGTGGAGAGAGAAAACACGTAGACAGAAAGAGCTGATGTGACTGTGGTAAATCCATGAATGGAGCCCCTGGACATCAAATGAATTATTTCAACCACTCTATTGAGCCTAAATTGATTGGCATCTTCAATGGTGCCTGTGCTCTACATTTGGTGCATTTGTAAAATATCCCATTTCCCTTTGTCTGCCTTAGTTTAGAACTACATAGCCCTTAACTGGCTCTGGCAAATCAGTCTGTAGTCTAGAGAGGGGACATTGGCTGGGTTGTGATTACAGGGACCACTTTATTTCCCAGAACCAGACCAAGACTGGCACTCATGGGTTCCAGTAGTGTGGAGGAAGCATGTGTCTCCTTGAATCTCTTTTGTTTGAATAAATGTTCCAGTAATGGTTTATATATTATCAATAAAGACTATGGTTAGCTATAAAACAGGTGGGACTGTGTACCTGATCCTAGAGTGGGACTATGTATTAATCAACAATGGAATACTGGGTATTCTAAACCTGAATTAAAGATAATCATTAAGGCGCTCAGTATGTGTTTATTAGGGGTGTTGGAGTAGTTAGAGTGTTGGATCACTTAGATCTAAGTTCAAATCTGGCTGTAGACTCATAGCCTTGAAAAGTTCAGGGTCTCCTTGGCCCCATAAGGGTTTTGTATGTGTCTGTGTTTTGTGTGAGCATTAGAGGAGAAGGTTGCGGTTGTATGGTTTGTCCTTTCTGCTCGAAAAGGACCATGCCATCAGGGAAATGATGACATGACTTGCGATTGATTTTGATTTGAGGGAGGGAGGGCTGTGCAAGGTCACCAGCCTCACTTTCTCCTCCAGAGCCATCTCAATACAGTATCCAGAAATTCATTAGTACGACTGGAGATGGTCCAGGATGCAGTGGGAGACCTTGACTCTTTTAAGATAAGGTCCTTTCCAGTGCTCACTGTGAGGGAGGCAAAGATCATTTAGTGAACAGATGTCTTTAAGAAGTAAATCTCCCCTCCCCTCCCCTCTGCTCCCCTTTCCCCTTATCTGAGGGTGTTATGCCCAAAGGAAGGGAAATTTTTTACGGCCAAAAGTTACCTAGTTAATTTGGGGTTTACTGGCTAGATTTCTTTCTCAAAGGTCAAGCCTTAAACCCAACTCACTCTGGATCTCTGGCATCCGACAACAATAGATCCCTGCCCAAGCACCACTTAATGGTTAGTTTTTGGGCTCTCCTTGCTCTGAGTGACTGTAAATAGTAACTGTTTCTTTTGACTAGTAGCCCTGAGGGTATTTTTTTAATCAAAGAGGCCATCCTGAGGGAAGGAGGAGGAGGAAGAGAAGAAGGAGGTTGAGGGGGAGGGGGAAGAAACATTGAAGCTGAGAGAGGTTAAGCTACTTACCCAGCACCACACAGTGTCACACTTAAGTGTCTCAGTCAAAATTTGTACACAGAGCTTGTACAAGGGTGTGATAAAGGCAGAAAGTAAACTAAGTCCCTCTGCATTTATATAGATTTTCTGTCTTGGAGTGTGAATCTTGTGATCATAGCGAGAAGGGCCCTCAGAGATCATCTAGTCTAATTCCTTCATTCTACTGATGATGAAACCAAGACCCAGAGTGATGAAGTTATTATATGCTCTTCTTGGGCAGAGCTGGGATTTCAATCCAGTCTTCCGACTCTAATCCAGTTCACTTTCTTATACTTTATAGCAGTAGTTCTCAACCTGGGGGGTGGCAACCTCTTTGGGGGGTCAAACAACCCTTTCACAGGGGTCACCTAAGACCATCGGAAAACACATATTTCTGATGGTCTTAGGAACCAAAACACAGCTCCTCTATCTATCTCCAGGTGGGTCTGCCCACACGCAGATATGCCCACATACAAATGTTAAAGGGTCGCGGCTTTAGGAAGGTTGAGAACCACCGCTTTATAGCTTCTCTCTCCCTTCCCTTCAAACATACTCTGTTGATCCAGTGCACTGGCCTCCTTCCTATTCCATCTCTTGACTCCAGGCACTTTCACTGGCTGTCCTCCATGCCTACAGCTCTCCACCTGCTCTTGCCCACCTCCTGGCCTCCCTGGCTTTCCTCCAGGGACATCCAAAATCCCACCTTTACAGAAAGCCTTTAGATCTGCCTTAATCCCAGTGCCTTCTCTCTGTTATCTCCAATTCATATTGTTTATGTCTTGCCTGTATGTAGTTGTTTGCATGATGAAAGTAGGGCGTGAGGTAGGGAGGTAAGGTCATCCATCAGAAACGTAGGCCAGGTCTTCAGACTCCAAATCCAGCACTCTGCACTATGCCCATCTGGCCTCCTCATTATGAGGCTTCAGCTAAGAACTGAGGATCAAACGAGATGTCTTCTCTGGTACCACATAGGTCCAAAAGCCTATAAAATCAAACTAATGCCTCTACAGACTAATGTTCAGGGAACAAGATAGATCAAGAGGCATTTCTCAATCTCAGATGCAGCTTTTTAGGGGCAGAGAGGGTAGAAAAACCAACTCAGAAATCCTTTTTTCCCCTCTTTCTTGGTTCCAAGCTGCTGTTTGCCTGGGACTTTCTCAAGGCCCTTCAGGCTCCAGCCCACCCTTGGATGTCCCATCTGGCAACTCCAGGAGAGCAAAGCCAGAACACAGTGTGGTGCCTCTCTATTCTGTCTAATTGCCCATCAGTTAGCAGCAGCTAGAAAATTCCTTCATTATTCAAAAGGGCTCATTAATCTCCTAACTCGGTAACTCAAAGGTGGCTTATTGTGCCTCTAACTGGGGATGGGCCTTAGGGGCCACTATCCAAGGAAGCACCAGAAAGTGGCTCACCTCCGTCAGATGGTTTTGCTTTTTCATGTCTGAAGGCTGGGCTAGTGGCTGGCATGGTGCACGGAATGCCTGAGTCTGAAATAACCAGACAGCAAGTCTGGTTGAGTCTGAGAACCCCAGCTTAGATCTAGGACATCCTCCCTTCCTAAGATCCAGCAGTGATCTGGATTGCTTGAGGATAAGCCTGTTTGGGGATTTGAGATATATAGTCCTAGTCCTCTCCCTACTAAAGGTAGGAATAAAGATACACCCTCTAGGGCAGCTAGGAGCCAGTTCTCGAGTCAGGAAGACTCATCTTCCCAAGTTCAAATCTGGTCTCAGACACATACTAGCTGTGTGACCCTAGGCAAGTCACTTAACCCATTTGCTTCAGTTTTGTTATCTGTAAAATGAGCTAGAGAAATAACTGGCAGTATCTTTGCCAAGAAAATTCCAAATGGAGTCACAGAGAGTCAAGCATGACTGAAAGAACTGATAAGCAACAACCCCACTTTGGCTCCAGGAAAATACCTATAATTAGAGCCCAAGCAGTCCCATAAAGTGACCAGCGAGGCACAAAAGGAAGTCTCTTAACTGTATACAAGTCAACAAACATTTGCTATACTCCTGCTCCGTGCAAAGCCCTGGTGACAAAAAGAAGTCATCATTTCCATGATTGAATCAGGAGTCTTGAATGTAACTTATCCCAGAGTATGGGAAAAGTCATAGAATGGTACAGTTGGGAAGGGCCTAGTCCAGTTTAACTCCCTTATTTTACAATTGAGAAAAACCCAGAGAGGGGAAGTGACTTGCTCACAGTCACACAGTAAGTTCTGAGCAGAATCGGGACCTGAACCCAGATCACAGGCTCAGAGCTGATAATGACCTCGGTATTGTCTAGTTTAACCTGTTTTTTACAGTACAGAGTCCTTGACACTCTCCACTATATTCCATGCAGCCTGTGCTTCATCTGATGCTTTTAATTTGCCTCTCTGTGGGTCTTGTGCATGAATCCGGATTATCCTGCTCTTGGACTTTACAATCTGTCCAAATAAGCACAAGTTATCTGATGCCTCTATAGAGGCAGAATTTCATTGTTGTCCAGTTATTTCAGTCGTGTCTGACTCTTTGTGACCCCATTTGGGATTTTCTTGGTAAAAATATAGGAGTGGTTTGCCATCTCCCTCTCCAGCTCATTTTACAGATGAGCATATAAGGTTAAGTGACTTGCCCAGGGTCACTCAGCTATTATCTGAGGCCAGATTTAAACAAAGGTCTTCCTGACTCCAGGTCCAGCTCTCCATCTGCTGCCCCAGAGGACTGCCCCAGAGACAGAATAATATAGTAGAAATAGAATTGATTTTGGAGGATCTGGGTTCAAATCCTGCCTCTGATGCATATTATCTATGTGACAAGGGGAAAATCACTTAATCTGCCTTGACCTCAAGTCCCTTATCTGTTACTTCTCTAGCTCTGCCAGTAGAACCTGCTACCAGCTCAACTGCACGGTATCCTGCATAAAGCTCTGATTACTAACACTCGCTCCAGCAGCTGACACACTCTGGTTCACAATAAATGAGGTGCTTAATTAAGCCTTTTTGCTGGTGTTGATAGTGACAGCCACAGGACTGCAGCTGGTTTAGACACCAAGGAAAGGCTGAGACAGTCAAAAAAGAGGGCTCCATTCTCTGCTATGCTAGAGAGGTGACAAGGTGTAATAGAGTTTTTCAGTTGGAGTTGTAGGAGCAGGTAGCATTTGTATAGGGTTTTAAAGTCTGCAAGATGCTTCACCAGAATTATATCATTTGATCCTCACAACAATCCAGGGAGGTAGGTGCTATTATTAGCCCCATTGTACATTCAGGGAAACTGAGGCAGACAGAAGTTAAATGACTAGTCAAGGTCACACAGCCAGTGTCCAAGGCTAGATTCGAACTCAGGTCTTCATGACTCCAGACCTAGTACTCTAACCACTGTACCACACAGCAGCTCATCAGAAGGAACCAGATTGAAATTGTGTCTCTAGCCTTTACTTACTATGCCTTAGTTCCTTCAGCTGCAAAATAGAAATAACACATGCGCACATGCTTTGAGGGCTTCTGTGCAGATGGCTATCGTGTATGTAAAGCCCTTTACAACTATTAAGTGCTTTGTAAATAGCATTTATTATGTTTGTATTAGTGCAGAGAAAAGCCTAGAATTCTGGGTTCAGAGGTTAATTGCTGCAAAACTTGTAGCCGCAAAACTCAGTTTAAGCATCACTCTCTTCATAAAGCCTTTGCTGATTCCCTTCCCAAATGCTAGTATATGCCCTCCAAAAAATATTATGCACATTTTGAATATATTTATCTATGAATATATATATTGTATATATTTATCTCCTCCAATAGAGGGCAGAGCTTGTTTCATTTTTGCTTTCATATTCCTAGCATAATGTCTGGCACATAGTAGACGATCAGTAAATACTTGCTGACTGATTGTGATCGCAGGCAAGTTACTTAACTTTTCTGGCTCTCAGTTTACTCATCTATAAAATGGGAGAGATAATATTCACATTGCTTAAGAGATTGTCACGGGGAAAGTACTTCATGAATTGTAAAAAAGTGTTAGCTGCCATCAGTGCAAATGGGTATGGAACCCTAACTAGGAAGGACCAACCAGTGCTTTGCTCTCAGACTACTAAAATGGAGAGGGCCCAGAAATACAGACCACAAGAGACGTCCCCTTCCTCGAGCTGCAGCTACTCCAGGAGCAATCTGGGAAGTCCTGGGGTCTCTGTCTTCCCCTAATAGGATGTGTTATGGTTTCTTCCCTACACCGTCCCTCACCACGGTTGATTTTAGGGCTACATTTCCCGGACGCTGTTTTGTTCTGCTTGGATCAGGTGCCAAAATCACTAGTTACAATTCTGAATACGAATTGAATTCATCTTGTCCCAGCTCTCTCCAGATTTCAATCAAGCACTGCCTTAAGAAAGTGTTTCTTTGCCTTCTCTTTGTTACACAATACTCCCCTCTACCGGCTGCAGGCAGGCACACAATTTCACTGTATCGACACCATTGTCTTGTGTGAACCTTGCTGGTTGGTGTCTGCTCTTAAACCCTTTGTCTTGCTCCTGCTAGGTCTACTCTTTGTCTTGTGGGGATAGCCAGCGGCGCTCAGAGAAAGCTGCGTTAAGTCATTTAAGCGATAGTCTTGGGCTGTACATCATAATTCTGCTTGCCTGTCAATTTAGCAGGACTCTGGGCCTCAGTTTCCTTATCTATATAATGAGGATCATCACCATCAGGGATGGTGCCAGTATCAGATAAAGATAAATGATGAGTAGAAAGAAGCACTGAGCACTGAATTTGAAGTTGGAAGACCTGGGTCTGAATCAGTCTTGCAAGCCCTGAGCAAGTGACTTGACCTCTCAGAATGTCCTCATCCCATAAAATAAAATGTATTAGTCACATAGTAGGTCTTTAATACCTGCTTGTTGATTGATTAATTGATTGAAGGTCCCTTAAAGCTCTAAATTCCATAAAATTACTTTTTTTTTTTTTGGAGGGAGGGAGGCAAGACAATTGGGGTTAAGTGATTTGCCCAAGGTCATGCGGCTAGTCCTTGTCAAGTGTCTGAGGCTAGATTTGAACTCAGGTCCTCCTGACTCTAGGGCCTGTGCTCTATTCACTGTGCCACCTAGCTGCCCTTAAATTCCAAATTTTTGTTGGAGAAAATGCAACTGTGAATTAGAATTTGCTCCATTGTTAAGCAGCCAAATCTGTTGATTAAATAAGGGCAGAAATACTAGATTTGGCAGGTTTGATTTTATTGACATCCAACAGCATTTTAAACACCCAATATAAACCTAAGAGCCCCATTCTCTAAGGTCCCATCCAGTACTAAATGTTAGGAGAAAATAATAGTAGCTAAAGTTTATATATGGCTTTACATGTGTTGTATTGTTTGGGTCTCACAACAGCCCTGGGTTTATAGATGCATTGTCCCCATTCTACAGTTAAGAGGTTGATGGAAGTGGCTCGTCCAGAGTTAACTAGTAAACGTATGAAACAGGATTTGAACACAGTTCTTCCTGACTCCAAATCCAGCATTCTATTCACCGCGCCACACCTGGATGGCTCAAAATATATATACAGACACAGACACACACACATATGTATATATACATGTATCTGCTATTCATATGCGTAAGTATATACATATATAGATGCAGCCTATCCTACATAATGTCCCAGGGGTTAATTTCATCACATTTTTGCCCCTTGTCTTCCAACTAAAACCATGGAAGGAATAATTAGTCATGCCAGTTTTAGGGTCACACCTTCATTCCAAAGACAACATGGCTTAGTAAAAAAAATATTTGATGTAGAGTCAGGAAGATGTAGTTCAAATATTGCCTCCAATATTTAGTAACTCTATAACCCTGGGCAAGTGATCGAACATCTGTTTGCTTTAAGAAACTTTGTAGGAATTATCTACTAAGTCATATAAAGGTTGCGATCTGCTCTTTGGATATTCAGGGTTTTTAATCACAGGGTTTTTCCTTGTCAATAGATCATTGAGAAGCATCAGCAATCCCAACAGATAATCCACGTCTGAAATTAGATGAAGAAATTCCTTTCCACTTCCCAAAATAGAGCCAATCCATCAAGTTTAGGAGGTATTTGAGCCTAGGAGGAAAGGTTTGAAAATTGTGCTGCTCTCCACCTGAGGCTTTGAGCCTTCTCTATAACACATGTGATGATAATTCACAAAACAAGTAGCAAACATCCATATGTCACAGGGAACAGAACTTTGTGGCATTACATATATATATTCATTTGTAAAGTCCAATAGTTAAACTGAGAATGGACCTTAGAGATCATATATTATTAACCACATATTATATCCCCCTAATTAGGAGTAAGGAAATTGAAGTCGAGAAGATAAAATGACTTGACCAAGTTCATATTGGTACAAAGTGACAGAGCCCAGGTTTGATCCCAGATCTTTTGTCACCAAAGTCAGGGTTTGGGTTTGGGGGGAACAGAGGAGATGTTTGTTTTAAAATTGTATTGACAACTGATAACATTTGAAATACTAGAGATTAAACCTAAAAGTCCCATTCCAATCCACTGGAACCCTAGTAGGGACACAGAGAGAGCATCAGAGTTCCAGGAATGGTATTAAAATAAAAGACCTGAAACTCAGCAGAGACACAAACTCAGCATTGTTTGAAATAAGTCTGGGCAAAAGCCCCAGGGCCCCAGGTTAAGTGAATTCACTTCTCCTTAGATGAAGCTGGTCCCATGAAGCTCCAGGAGGCTGTGTGGGGATGGAAGGCCAAAGTCTAACCCTTTGTGGGTATCACCTAAGAGAGGTGAATAGTGAATGAATCAGGGGTTTTTACCTGACATAATTCTAAACATAGGTTGAAGATCTCTCCATCTAAGCCAATCTTTCAAATCATGGAACAAAAGCAATTGCCCATACATACCTACATGCATGCCCACCAGTAAAGAGAGGTTAGAGTCTGTAGTAGACAGAGCAGAAGGAAGGACTTTACTGTCATGGATCCTCAGGGATCCTCTGGGGAGGGGGAAATGCTTCCATAAACTTGGAGCTGTCTATAGAGAACGGATGCTTCAGTGTCTAGACCAAGGGTGGGGAACCTGCAACCTCAAGGCCATATGTCACCCTCTAGGTCCTCAAGTGCAGCCCTTTGGATCCAAACTCCACAGAACACATCCCCTAAATAAAAAGATTTATTCTGTCAAGTTTGAATTCTATCAAAAGGCTGCATTTGAGGACCAAAAGGACCATGTAGCCCTGAGGCTGCAGATTCTCCCTTCTTGATCTAAGTCCTTCACAAAGAGATGTGCTTCTGGACCTCTTCTAACCGAGGAGAGAGAGCCCTAAAGAGACCCCTCCGTCTTCTAACAACAGAGGCAAGACTTGTTCAGGAAAGAGGACTTATTTCTTTCAACCCAACATATTCCCCAAGGAGGTAATGCACTTCAGCTCCCAATCCCATCCTCTCCCCAGCAGCATTAGAAATGAGGTATTCACATGTCTTGGAAGGGAAGAAGGAATTCAGCCAAACAATTGCTGTCCAGGCAGTATTAGGTCATGAATGAAATTGGACTCCTGCCCACTGTGGTAGCACGGAAGGGTGCTTATTCCTCGCCAATTATCCTCACTGTCTATAAGACCAGTACTTTGGTTGGCTTTTGCAGTTTTTTGCTTTTTGTAGGGGCAGTTGGGGTTAAGTGACTTGCCCAAGGTCACCTAGCTAAGTAAGTATTAAGCGTCTAAAGTCAGATTTGAACTCAGGTCCTCCTGACTCCAGGGCCAGTGCTCTATCATTGCTCCACCTAGCCGCCCCAAGTACTTTGCTTTCTTTAGGGACCCATCTTCTTCTACAATGCTCCTGCTAAACAATTTCCACAGAGGAATATTCATAAGAAGACTACATGGTCAAAAGCCAAGGCCTTTGGACTGATAATAAAATTGATGTCTGAGTCAAAACTCTGACTATCCCTAACCTAGCTATGATTCTTATGAATATGAAAGGTAAATAAGAACCTGCACAGAAAAAGCAGTGTGAATAATGTTATCAGAGAAATGTATGACTAGAATTTGAGATGGGTCAGTCATAGAACAAGGGTAAAGAATAACTCATAGACAGCCCATCAACTCCAATGGTATCAATCAGCCAACAAGTATTTTTTTTTTGCTTTTTGGGGGGGGGAGGGCAGTTGGGGTTAAGTGACTTGCCCAAGGTCACACGGCTAGTTTTTTGTGTTAGGTGTCTGAGGCCGAATTTGAACTCAGGTCCTCCTGACTCCAGGGCCAGTGCTCTATTCACTGCGCCACCTAGCCGCCCCTCCAACAAGTATTTATTGAATGCTGGGTTTAGAAAGAAGGGGAAAAAAAATGAAACCAACCCTTCCCTCAAGGAACTTATACTCTATTATTCAGTGTCAAAGGAATGTAAGAAAAGTTCCCCTCCCCAGTTGGGCAATTCCCCATACCTCACCCCAGGGCATGTTTATGGGAAAATGAAGACCAGAGTCACAGGACTAGTTGTGTGATCTGCATCATGGGAGGATGTACCCTCATCAATGAGATCAGACATCCATTGGAGAATTGGAATATATCATCATAATGGCTCATCATTTGGTAAAGTAATAGGAATTCCATGATTTGATAACCTAGTTACAACAGAAAAGGGATCATATCCAACCCTCCCCCCTACATAAATGGTACCTTTTTTCTCTATGGCTCATACATTACTCAGAAGCTACCTGACATTTTTAATAAGAACTTCTGATTTCTCTACCATAATCTCCAAACACAGCAAAATGTTTTCTAACAATCTCTTTAGGTTTGACTTTGTAATTCAGTGACAAGTTCATGCATTTACTAAGGTCTAGTGATGTAAGGTAACTTTCAATGGGTCATCAAATCAGTAAATGGCAAAGAAAAGACTTAAACCCAGAACTCTCAGCTCCCAGGCCAAGACTTTTCCCATTACATCATACTGCTTCTACACTAAGTATGGGAAGAGACAGCATGGCTCAGTACAAAGAGTACAAATTTAGAGTCAGAAGATCTGGGCTAGAATTCCAGTTGTTTCTATTTGCAAACTATCCTTGGGCAAGTCACTTAAGTTCCTAACCTGTAAAATAAGGAGTTCAGACCAGATGGCCCTTAAGGTCCCTTACACCTCTGAATCTTTGATATGTATGCTTCTACTGTGGGTTTATGCTGTGGGGTATACTTCCATACTTTTAATGCAGTGATCCCATAAGCATCCCTGCTCCCATGAGATATCTCAACAAATGTTCTCCTAAGAAGTGGATTATGCCTTAAAGGAAAACATCCATTGTCCCTGAGACCACATCTGAAGTACGGCACTGACATTTGTAATATTATGCTACCTTCTAGTTGGTACTATTTGGAAGGGCACTTGACAATTTGGAAAGCCTCCAGAGGAAGGTAGCCAAGATGGCATGAGAGGACTGGAGAACATTCTGCAAGATGATTAGTTAAAGGAATCAGGGATGTATTCCAGGGAAGAAGAGATTTATTATGGAAGGCGTAGGGAGCAGGGGAGCAAAATAACTATCATTAAGCATTTGAAGGGACATAATGTGGAAGAGGATTATACTTTTTTTGCTTGGCCTTAAAAGGCAGAAACAAGAAGGATTGGGTTGGGGCTGAAGAGAAAAGTAGGTCAAGGTTATAGGTAAAGAAGTATTTCTTTACAAATATACATTATCCAAAAATAGAATGGGTTATCTCAGGATATAATGAACTCTCTGTTTCTAGATGTCTTCAACTGGAGTTTGGGCAACAACCTACCAGATATTTTGTAGAGGAAATTATTGTTCAGGTACAAGTGAATCAGATGACCTTTGAGGTCTCTTCCAACCCTGAGCTTCCATGATTCTGTTAGCATTGGTCCACTTCTGGAGCTGAGAGTCTGGAAATCTAGGTTTTAGTTTTTTTACTAGAGAAATACATTTGAGGTGATCATCCTTATACAAGGTCAAGCTTGCATACAAGTGCTTTAAATGGTCAAATGAATAGCCAGCACCTTGCCTTAACAGTCCCTCTCTCCAAAGCATTTCCCGGATCCTAGCAGACTACAGAGTCTGAGACAGATAGCAGGGCTGTGAAAGAAATCTATATGCACCTATGAGCACTATTTTTTTCTTAGAGAGCCATCAACATGATGGAAAGTACATTAGGCATAGCACAGAAAGATGTGGGTTTGAATCCTGCACTTACCACTTAGTAGCTGGGCAACCATGGGTGAATGATTTGACCTCTCCAAGCTTAAATGGCTTCCTCATCTATAAAACTAACATTAAAAAAAACCTGTGGTATTTTTGTGAAGATCAAGTAAGATGGCATATCTAAAGTTAGCAAAACATAAAGAAACACTGAAGAAAGAGAGAGAAAACATGATGCAATAAAGAAAGAACCAGCCTCAGACCCACAGAGACCAAGGAACCTCAGACTCTAGTGTGATAGAAAGACTTCAGTTCAAATATAGCTTCTGGCACATATGGGGGAGGGGGAGAAGATGTCTGTAGGCAAATCACTTAATCTTTCAGCACCATCTTCCAGGAAATTCATGAAGGTTCATAACCTACATTCTGTGAACTTTTTAAAAATATATATTTTTATAACTATATTTAAATATAATTTTAATCCTATCTATTTAAAAATATTATTCTGAAAAAGAGTCCAGAGATCAGTGGAGCCAAGATGGCAGAGTAAAAGTACCTGTAAAATAGAACTCTAAAGAAAATTTAGAGCTACAGAACAAAGTGACAGAGAGAAACAAATCCCGCTAAAGGCAGCCTGGCAGGCTGACGGAAAGGGTCTATTGCACCAAGCTGGGAATTGAGCAGTCCTGCATGAGCTACCTGGGCCCAGACCCAGGGTGGCCCCAAAACACAGCCTAGCCCTGTTGGAGCAGGCTTCAGGAGAGTGAATCATCAGCAGCTGTGGTGGTTTCCAGATTTCTCAACCAATAAACTCCAAAAGAAAGCAAAAGGTCAGTAGGGAACTCTGTTGGAAGTGGGTAGAGAAAAGCGTGGTCCAGCACGTGCCCCTAGGGCGAGAGATGGTGTAGGTGCCACAATTGCAGCTGCTACCACGTGGCTGCCTCCGGAGCTCCTGGCCTGTAGATTGTAGGGGGACCAAGAGACCATCCAGAGGATAATCACTCTTGCTTTGACCTGCTTGGATCTGGGTTGCAGTTTTGGGTTGTGGTCCTAGGGTGCATGGCCAGTGTGCCAGAATTTGTGGTGGCTGTAGAGAGGGAGCCCTCCTCAGACCTCTGACAACTGTGAAAACCCCAGCAATTTGGGACACAGCTCTCTTCACCCTGAAAGCAGAATTCTACCACAGCAAAGAGCTCAAAAGTTAAGTAATTTTCTGGCAAGATGAGCAAGCAGAGGAAGCAAAATCAGACCATAGAATCCCTTTGAGGGACAAAAAGGATCAAAACATGGAACCAGAAGAAGTCAAAACCCCTGCATCAAAAGCTTCCGAGAAAAATATGAACTGGTTATAGGCCATGGAGGAGCTCAAGAAGGATTTTGAAGATCAAGTAAGAGAAGTAGAGGAAAAATTGGGAAGAGAAATGAGAATGATACAAGAAAATCATGAAAAATGAATCAACAGCCTGTGAAAGGAGGCCCCCAAAAATACTGAAGAAAATAACACCTTGAAAAATAGACTAACTCAAATGGCAAAAGGGGCCCCAAAAAGCCAATGAGGAGAAGAATGACTTAAAAAGCCAAATTGCTCAGATGGACAAGGAAATTCAAAAGCTCACTGAAGAGAGTAATTCCTTCAAAATTAGATTGGAGCAAATAGAAGCTAATGACTTTATGAGAAATCAAGATACTATAAAAACAGATCCAAACAAATGAAAAATAGAAGGCAATATGAAATATCTCACTGAAAAAACCACTGACCTGTAAAACAGATCCAGGAGAGATAATTTTAAAAATTATTGGACTACCTGAAAGCCATGATCAAAAAAAGAACCTAATCATCCAAGAAATTCTCAAGGAAAATTGCCCTGATATTCTAGAATCAGAGTACAAAATAGAAATTGAAAGAATTCACCAATCTCCTCTTGAAAAAAACCACAAAAGGAAAACTCCTATGAATATTATAGCCAAATTCCAGAGTTCCCAGGTCAAGGAGAAAATATTACAAGCTGTCAGGAAAATACTATTTGAGTATTGTGGAAACACAATCAGGATAACATAAAATCTAACAGCTTCAACATTAAGGGATGATGGGTTTGGAATATAATATTCCAGAGGTCAAAGGAGCTAGGATTAAAACCAAGAATCACCTACCCAGAAAAACTGAGTATAATGCTTCAGGGGAAAATATGGTCATTCAATAAAATAGAGGACTTTCAAGTATTCTTATTGAAAAAGAAACAGAACTGAATAGAAAATTTGACCTCCAAATACAAGAATCAAGAGAAACATGAGAAAGCAAACAGGAAAATGAAATCATAAGAAACATATTAAAGTTTAACTATTTACATTCCTATACAGAAAAATGATAATTGTAACTCATGAGACTTTTCTCAGTATGAGAAGGTAAGAGAAGTATCAAGTATCAGTATCTGGATTTCCTCATGAGAATGAAGCAAGCCAAAATATTTGGTCTTGGGGGTCAGCTCACATGTAGATGCCTTGGAGAAGCGGTTTTGCCATAGATTTGTGTTAAACAAACCTAGATCCTTTGAAACCTGCTCTCATTCACATCATCTTTGTCTATGCCTTTAAAATGTTAACTGACTTCCAAAGACGGGTTGGATTTCCAAAGATTTTAGGTGCCTAGAATTCTCAGAGCTTCAGATACTTAACAAAGACAACCCTTTCCTGTTTAGGTCCCAAGGTATAGCAGAATCAAGACAATGATTTATAAAGACCTATATGTTTGGAGGTCTGCTCTGATTTGCATGCTCTTTGTTAATGTTGATTGATTTCCCAAGGACCTGATGGGCTACCCCAGACTCTTGAAGCCTAGAAATCAGAAAGTTTGATTGTATCTGAGGTTACTTCCAGGAGGTAGTAGATCTTTGAAATAATAAAACTATGATAATATCCCAGGATGTGAAAAACTAATTCTATTGATGAGAATACTTGAATCTTTGTCCTTTGGATCTTTAAAAACCTTGTTCTAAGCATCAATAAATGGAGTTCATGGTTGTTCCTTGAACTACCCACATTGTCTGGGTACTCTCCCTCCCTCCCTCCCTCTCTCTCTCTCTTCTCACATCTCTGCTCACACCTGAGGCTGGTACTCAGGTGGTATCCTACATGAGAATAGTTGAAGGGAATATATATGTGTGTGTATGTATATGTGTATATATATATGTATACATACATATATGTATAGGAGGGTGTATGTGTCTATAAATACATATGTGAGTGTGTGTACATATATACATAGAGAGATGACACAGGATCAGTTTAATAGGCAGGGATGATATCTAAAAAATAAAATTAAGAGGTGAGAGAGGAATATAATGGGAGAAGGAGAAAGAGAGAGATAGAATAAGGCAAATTATCTCATATAAAAGAGGTAAGAGAAAACTGTTACAATGAAGGGGAAGAGCAGGAAGGTGAAAGGGAATAGGTCAACCTTACTGTCATTGAATTTGGCTTATGGAGGGAATAACATACACCCTCAAGTGGGTATCTTACCGTACAGAAAAGCAGAGGGGAAGGGGATAAGAGGGGGGATGATAGAAAGGAGGGCAGATTGGGGGAGAGGGTAGTTAGAATCAAACACTTGAAAAGGAACAGGGTCAAAGTAGAAAATAGAATAAGTGAGGGGTGGGAGAGGATGGAGATAAATACAGATAGTCTTTCACAATATAACTACTATGGAAATGTTTTGCATAACTACACATGTACAATCTATATTAAATTGTCTTCCCAGTGGATGTGGGTGAGGAGGGAAGAAGGGAAAGAATCTGGAAATCAAAGTTTTAAAAACAAATGTTAAAAAAATTGTTTTTTACATGCAACTGGGAAATAATGTATACAGGCACTGGGCTGTAAAAATCCATCTTGCCCTACTAGAAATCTGGGGGCGGGGGGAAGAGGATATAAGAGAGAGCAGATTGGGGGAAGGCTAAATATCTTGAGGTGGGGGTAGGGGAAAGATGGGGAGAAAATTTGTAACTCAAGATCTTGTGGAAATGTATGTTGAAAACTAAAAATAAATAAATAAAAGATTTTTTAAAATAGCAAAGCAGAAGACAGCGCAAAAAAAAAAAATAAAGAGTCCATAAAGTTAGATTTCTGGGTATGTGACACACAAAAAAGATCAAGAACCCTTGTTCTAAGACAATAAACTGCAGCACATTTATCAAGATGCATTGGTAGAAGGTGTTCCCTCACTAGGAGTTCCCTATAACAATAAAATTGTAGGCTCAGTTCCAAACACACACACACACACACACACACACACACAGAAAGATAGACAGAGACAAAGACAGAGATGGAGAGCACCATATAAATGTCTATTATTGTTATTATTTTTGCAGCATAAGAGGTTTTAAAACATTCACCTAAAATATATGAGGAAGAATTCAGAATAATTCTCTTCACATAATGTAATTTGGGCTATGTCTCAATTACTGAGTCATCATTAGATCAGCCTTGTGGTTAAGAATGGATAATATCAGCTCCCAGGTTGGTACCAAGCACAAACTGGGCAAGGAGATATATAGACATGTCACAATTTTCCTTCCTGGACCAGCTACCTTCCTCTGGATCAATGCACCATTGGAATGAATGGTGCAAAGATAAAAGGAAAATTGCCTGTGCTTTGAATATTCACTGAAGTCATCTCTTCTCTCCAAAGACAGGCCAGTGTTCTCCAAAACCAACAAAGCTACAGCCACATTCAAATCCACTGATAAAGTCATTGTTCTTTCTTCCTAAATACTCCAAGTTAAACACTCCCTCCTCAAAGCAGATAGGTTATTTGGACATATTTTCACCTGGTTTCTTGGAACTCCATTAGTTCTTATCGGGTGTGTGTGTGTGTGTGTGTGTGTGTGTGTGTGTGTGTGTCTTTTGGAACCTTTGGCAATCTGGTGAAACCTAGGTACCCCTTTTCAGAATAATGTTTCTAAATGCATAAAAGTCAAGGGCAGCTAGGTGGTGCAGTGAATAGAGCACCAGCCCTGGAGTCAGGAGGACCTGAGTTCAAATCCAGCCTCAGACACTTGACACAAAAACTAGCCATGTGACTTTGGCCAAGTCACTTAACCCCAATTGCCCTCCAAAAAGCAAAAATAGATAGATAGATAGATAGATAGATAGATAGATAGATAGATAGATAGATAAAAATCAACTACATAATGTTGCAAAAGAAATCAATTATATTGAAATATGGTTATCAAATATAAAATATTTTTGTAGTTTTGTAATTCACTGACTCCAGGTTAAGAATTCTGACCTAATCTATGTGTTGGCAACTAGAAATCTACTGCTGTTTACTCTCTGGATGTTCCCCAATGTGGGAGAGTCATAGAAATGTGACAGTCCCCATCTTTCGGTAAGGCTGTTGTCTTCCTGCCCATCTTTTAGTCAATTATTATTTAGAATTATTTAGAAAGCCAAGTTCTGTGACAAACTAATCAGTACTTCAGCAAATATTTCTTGAGTCTCCATGCTGTTTAAGTCTCTATTCCAGGAACTCACCCCAGGCAAAATATCATTCTAAGTCTTCTTTCTTTCTCTCTCTCTCCCAGCACTCAATGTCCTTGTCCATGGTTCTATAAAGCCCAGACTCTTCTATTTACATCCACCCACCTGTTGAGTGGATAGAGATGTAGGACCTGAAACAAAAAACAACCCACAATGCCAGGGTTAATGTACCAGCTGACTCCCACTCTGTAAAGCCCCTCTTGCTCTTAATTTGACTCCAGTTTTTAAAACAACCAGAACTAGTATCCCTAGCCTGGCCTTGAATTGAAGCATCCATTGTCCTTGGTTCCCAACACACAGTGTGAAAATGTAGCTAGGGAATTGTTTCTTGCTGATGGAGTTTGGAGAAGAGGGGAGAAGAAGGATGGCATTATGCCTCAGAGCCCTGAACTGAGAATGCTCTCAAAGTTAACAGACTTAGCATCTAAACATAACAATCGTTTCTTTCTTTGGAGAGGACATTATTTCTATCAATCTATTCTTACACTGGGTTCAGTTACATAAATGGGCCTTCTCAGGAACGATAAGAACTGATAAATTCTAATTCCAGTTAGCCAGGATTGTAACCACTCTAGTGTCCCTTTCCCCTGGTTAAGGTTGTTCTCTCGGGGCCATGTTCTTCTAAAACTTTTGTAGGATAGCTAGAAAAACAGAAGGGCTCTCTCTACTGCTCCCCAAATCAGAGAAATATGGAGTAGTGCAAGTCTTAGAAACTTCCTGGCTCACCTCAATGGTAGAAACATCTGAATTATATAGAAACTCCAAGGGCTCTATTAATGGTTGCCCTTCAATTTAACTCAACAAACATTTAGTTAGCACCTACTGTGTATGGAGCATTTGCAAGTCACTGGGAGAGATGTAGAACTTAGATAAGAGCACCTGATCTCATAAAGTTTATAATCTATAGTCTATAAAAGTATATTATATATACACAGATAATTGTAATGCAAGATAATCTATGACAAGTACATTAAAGAGGTACAATCAGGTTCAAAAAGGTTATTACTGACCGGGAGAAATAAGGTAGCACTTGAGAAGCCTAAGCACAGGTTTTAAAGACTAATTAAATATCAGAAAAAAGTGAGGGCCAGCCCCTTCTATCCTACCTCCAGCATAGAGAAAAGCATGCACAAAGATGGAGTTGGGGGCAGGGAGCAGGGAGAGGAGGGAATCATAGAGCATGTTCAGGAGACAAAATGTTGTCCAGTTGGACTAATTCATAGAGTTGTGTGGTTGATTGGGAGTAATAAGAGATAAAAGTGATAACATAGTATGATGGCTGTTCATGGAAAGGCTTGACTACCAGGCAAAGCTCTTTGAAATTTACTTTAGAGGCCATAAGGAGCCACTGAACATTTTTGAGCAGAGAAAAGATAACTATATCTGTGAATAAGGAAAATTAGTGCAGCAAACATCTGAATGATGGTTCAAAGAGGAAAGAGTGGAAACCAGAAGCCATGCCCTTCCAAAAGTCATTGTGAAAGAAAGGTTTCAAAATTGATCTCTAATTCCCCCTCTCCTCCCAATCAAACTTCCAAATGAATTTCCCTATCAGAAGCTCTTTTGCTTGTAGATTTTCTAGGACACCACACCACTAGGCAGAGTTTCTAAGGACTTGGACAAACCCTTCATTCTAGAAAAGAAGCACAAAGTATTCTAGTATAGGCATGTGTCTAGTTTCCCTCTGGGATCATCACACCAAGGCACTTGGGTTCACAAACCATTCAGTCTCTGAATGGGAAGAATTGCTAAAGAATATCCTGTTTAAACTGCTCCCTATCAATCAAGAAGCATTGATTAAGATGCCTACAATTTGTCAGACACTATACTAGTCAATGGGGATGCAAAGACATAAAGAATTCCTATCCTCAATGAGCCTATATTATATAGGGGGAAACAACACGTACCTATACATAGAGAATATACAAAATAAATACAAGACAATTTAGACCAGGGAGTAACTAGCCACTAGGGAAATCAGTCTTCAACAGGAGGTGTCATTCATGCTGAATTCTGAATGAAACTAGTGGGTTTAACAGGTAGAGGTGAGGAGAGAGTTCATTCCAGGCATGGAGAACAATCTGTACAAATACGTAGAAAAGGGGAATGGGATGTCATGTTCAAGAGTGTCAATTTCCTGAACTAAATAGTGCATGAAATGGAAGTCATATATAAGGCTGGAAAATTGAGTTGGAACCAGGTTGTAAAAGATATTAAATGCCAAGCAGGGGAATTTGATTAGTATTTGATTCTAGAGGAAACAGGGAGCCATTAGAATTTATTGAGCAAGAGAGTGACTTGATCAAACTTGTGCTTTAGGAACATTACTTTTACTGCTATGGGAAGGGAAATTGAAAAGGTGAAAGTTATGGATCTAGGTTTTATAAAAGTACATACCAAAAGTGATGAAAAATTGAACTAAGGTGATGATCATATGAGTAAAGAGGAGACAGGAGAAATATTATGTAGACTCAGTTTACAATGTTGGGTAATTGATTGGATATATGGAGTGACAAAGTGTAATGAATTAAGGGTGATCCCAATGTCCAGATACTACATATCTACAAAGATGATAGTGTCTTTGATAGAAATGGAAAAGTTTGGAAGAGGAGTAAATTTAGAGGGAAAGATAAAAGATTCTTGTGTTGACATATTGACTCTGAGATGCCCATGAGGCATATACTTCAAAATGTCTAATGAGGAGTTGGTGATGAAGAACCAGAGCTCAAAAGAGATACTAGGGTCAGATACATAGATCTGAGAATCATCTGTGAAGAGATTAGAATTGAACCTACGGGAGATGATGAGGTCACCACAAGAGTGAGGAAAAAAATGATCCAATATAGAACCTTAGGGTACATCCACAGCTGGGGGTCAGGAAGTGGATGATAATCTAACAAAAGGGACTAAGAATGATTACTCAAATAGATAGGAAGATAACCAAGAAAGTGTAATGTCATGAAAATTAAGAAAGGAGAGAGTATTCAGGAGGCAAGAGTGGTCAACATCATCAAAAGCTGCAGAGAAATTAAGAATGAGTATTAAGATAAAACCATTGGAATCTGGCAATTGAGAGATCACTGGTCTGTTACATGACCAACGAGGTGGTAGATTAGCCACTCTCTCTAAATCACTTTAATTCTCCAACCCCCACAAAAAAATTATGCACCAAATATAAACTAATTACAGCTAGGAGAAAGAAGACATAACCCCAACAAGGTGATCTTATGAATTAACTCTGGAGAAATTTAAACCTTACTCTTCCATTGCCAGTCTTCCCTGTCTGCTTCAGGAACATTAGCTAACTCATAGGCAAATCCCCATACATCTTCAAAGACTCTGCATGAACATCACCCCAACCCAGACTCCAAAGACCTTCAGTCACTGACTCTGTCAAGCCCCATGTAGTTGAATTGACAGTAGAGATGGAAGAATTGAGAAAGTGCTGGCCCTAAGGTTATGTATATCTAAAGCAGCAGAGACTTTGCCCACAACACCCTCTCCAAGTTGGGCATCTCACCCCACAAAAATGTCCAATGTTGATTCAGCACAGCCATGAGAAAGAAAGGAGTAGAACCAAAAAGAAGAATCAAGGCAGGGTGGCAGCATAAGCAACTGTGCTAGACCTGAAGAAAGGGGAATGAAAAAATCTGGGGCTAATGCTGTCCTCTACCAAAGAACCTAGGCCAGCAAACCCTATATACCATCCTTTGAGCCTAGACTTGGTAATGTGTCGACCAGCAGGAAGGGGCCAAGAAGTGGATGACAGGGAAATAACAGAACAGACTTCAATAAAAGCCCAGAACACAAGAATCTAAATCAACAGAGAACCCCCTAAAAGGATGTATTAAATCCTAAGAGAATAAATACAAAGCTTTCTTTTAAAATATTATATCAATTTGTTTGGCTTAATCATGCATATTTGTTACAAGGTTTTTTTTTCTTTTTTTTCCACTGGGAAAGGTAGGAAGGAGAAACATAAATGCTTGTTAATTGAGACAATTTTTAAAAAATATAACACAAAAGAAAATTAACCAATGCCTGATGAAATGCAGAATCCTGTGGACCCCCCAGGAGAGTATAGAACAACAACACAAAACTCCATGGTTCAGAAGAGAAATGAAATCCATAAAACAAGAAATTGGGAATGAATATAGGTCAGAACTTAGAGTTCTAAATAAAGAATTTTAAAAAACTAACTTAGCAAATTAGGAAAAAGAATCAACATTATAGAATCTCTAGGAGAAAAATGAGGAAGTAAACCTGGAAAGACTTGTAATGGTCAACCATGACTCTAAATGATGAATCTTGCTTTCTACCTTATGTAGGGGAGGTGAATAGACTGGAGGTGCAGAATGACATACATACATACAGATAGATAGATAGATACACATACATACATATGTATGTTTGTATGTGTGTATGTATGTATGTATGTATGTTCAGATACAACCATTATATGAATTGTTTTGTTTGACTAAACATTCTTGCTACCAGGGAGAATTTGTATTTTCTCCCAAAAGAGTAGTTGTAAGGGGGAGAAGGGAGTAGTATTAATGACAATAAAAAAGAAAAGAAGAATAGAGTATTAATGGAACAATGAATAGGGTAGGGGAAAACTCAGAAAGACAAATACAAACAGGATAGTTTTAGAATTACAGTGTTAAATTGAGTACATATTTTTTAAAAGCAAGCACAGAATTGAGGTAGGCAGCTAGGTGGCACTTGGATCAAGTGCCAAGCTTGGAGTCAAGAAGACTCACCCTCCTAAGTTCAAATCTAGCCTCAGATACTTACTAGCTTTGTGACCCTGGGCAAGTCATTTAACCCTCTTTGCCTTAGTTTCCTCATCTGTAAAATGAGCTGGAGAAGAAAATGACAAACCACTCCTTTATCTCTACCAAGAAAATTCCAAATAGGCTTAGGAAGAGTGACACAACTGAAACATTGAACAACAAACATAATAACAGTACATGATTTCACATACAAACCTTTTTTATTTCACATACAATCCTTTTTTTCGGTTCTTTGCATGTTGAAACCATGTATATTGATTCTTTTCAAGGTCATAAGAATAATAAAGAAAACTGAAAACAAAAGAAGAGAGAGGTCAATAGATTTAGAACATAGAAATACCAAAGTGGAGAACAAACCATCGGAAGAGAAACAAAAGACAACACCATTTTTAAAATAAATAAAGACATCAATTTCATACAAGCCAAAGCAATTGATTGGAGATGTTGAGGGCAATGTATCTTTCAAACATTGTTCTTAGATTTTCAGGGATCAACATTATGTCCAGGTAGTTGTGCCCAAACAGTTTTATCTGTATTAAGGCTCTGGTATCCATACAGATTAATTTTTTTGAGCTATCAAGGATAGTTGGGGGGCTGTTTTATAGTCTGTGGATTTATTATCAATTAGTTTATAAAGGATTATGAGTTTCTCATGTATTATTTCTGGCCATATGATCATGTCTTTCTTGGTATTTAGTACATGATAAGTTTTTGTTCAACATCCAGTAATATTCAACATACTTATTACTATTCCCTTGTATAATCCTCATCAATTAACAAGTCTGATAATCCTTAAGGATAAGCTTTCTGTAATTTCTGGTGCAAAGCTCTAGTACAGTTTCATTACCCCTGTTTCTATAAACAAATTTGTAGATCAGTATCATCATCATCACCATTATGGTCTCAATCCTCCCATCTTTCTTTTTTTATGTGGTTCAGCTAGCAATGGTCTAAGGACAAGTCACTGAGGACAAATTGTTGTTCTTCTACATAGAGGGATAAAATAACTAGTTTTGTAGTTGAATGAAAATAAGAGGGTGTAGGCTTATTGAAAGTATCCTCCATCTCTTACAGTGGAAATGACACAGGAATGATATGTACCTTATCCATGATTTTAATCTTATCTATTTCAAAAGTCTAAAGTTCCATATAGCTTAAAGATTATAAAGAGCTGGTGTGGCACCATCGACTAAAATATGATTCTTAAATTTTTATACACTAGCATTAAGTCCAGTTGACTATGGACAGGCATCCAGTCTGTGATAATGAACATTTTATTGACCGATGTTTTGTAGATTGGCATTTGCCATCTAGCAGTCAACGAAAGATATTATTATTGTTGTTGTTACATTATTATTATAGCAGATTCATACATTAGAGCTAGAAGAAACCTTAGAGATTACTTAATCCAACACTTTCATTTTTAAAAGAAAGGAAATTGAAGCCCAGAGAAATGAAGACCTATGCCCCAACACATTCAGTGGCAGAAACAGGACTTAGAATCCGAATTTTAATCCTGTACTCTTCCCTACCACACTGGGCTACTTCCCCCAGATAATGCAATAAATCTATTAAGATTACCTTTTTTGTAAGTCTGTACTTAATTTGGGGGGGTGAAGGGAAACTGGGTCTCCCTTTATCTCCCAGGCTAGAAGTACAGTGGCAAACAATGGGTCTATTGCAATCTGTGCCATGGAAGCTTTAACCTGCTCTCTTTGGGGGGGGGAGGTTGTTTTTTTTACCTGGGTGGAGTCATCCATTAGACAGACTGGTACCCCCCTACTCCCAAAGGCCCGCTGTATTTGTGCTGGACTTGGTGAGAAACCTGTATTAGTTATAGGTACTTGATTGAGGGTGGACTTGGTATGGTCACCCAATTGGTTTTAGCTATAAACCCTAATTTTTAATTTTTTTATGCTGAACTTAACCACCACCAAATAAAATGTGCATTTCTATATACATAGAAAAATAGATGACACATGAAATGAGCATCTATATGAGATAGAGCTAGACTTTCTTTTTTAATATGATAAATTCAACATATCTTGAGAGCAATGATTATTAATCACCAATTATTTGGTTTTCCAAAGGTCTGATTTTAAAAGTTCAGTCTCTTGAAAGACACTACTGTTAATGAGATTGAACTAACTTTCTTCTTCAGACCCCACTCCGCCTTTGTGTTATCTTCATATTTTGATGCAGATAAATTCTTTGAATAGATTGCCCAAGATTGGGGGTAACTTAAGAAGTAAATTACAAATCAAATTTCAGGTCCAGCCCCTCATTGTAATATTTATTCTACCATTAGTTGTTAATCAATAAGAACTGATTGCCTCCCTCTTCCAATGGGCATATAAACCATGAGCTTACCACCGTAATTTTATTTGGTCTGAGAGAGACAGACAGACAGACAGAGACAGAGACAGAGAGAGGGAGATAGAGGGAGACAGAGACAGAGACAGAGAGACAGAGACAGAGAGAGAGGGAGAGAGAGACAGAGACAGAGAGACAGAGACAGAGAGAGAGAGATATGGCTAACTGACCATCCTTTTATTATAACGCTGGCATTATTAATAAAATGATTAAATTATCCAGAAACTACATCTCTCAAACCTTTTTAATCACCACATTCTTTCAACACTGTCCTGGCTGTTTGTGATTCTTTCTGCCGTTCTCTTCTCTCCTGTAAATGGGGAAAAATTGCTTCAATGACCTTCTTTTCTTTCTTTTCTTACTCTCCTTTTCTTTTTCTTTTGCTATTCTATTCACAGTATTCCTTTCCAACCACTTCCACCAATTAAGGAAGAAAAACAAAGCTCTCAAAAACAAAGTTAAGTGTGTACATTGTTTTTTAAGGTCATGAGATAAAAACTAGAAATGTATTTATGTAAAAGGTCCATCCACCGCTGTCAAGGACCCTCTCCCCTCTCATCACCCTGAACCTGCTGCATTTAAAGAAAACATTAGTCACTAGAGGGCAGTGCTGGTTCACTCTTGGTAGGGAAGGAATCATTCTTCCTCTTCCATCTCCTTCCAAGGAGGGAAATGGAAAGCAAATATATCTGAAAGCAAACATATCACTTCATTATTATACTGGGGAATCAGAGCTTCTTTTTTCCCATTGGGAATAAAAGCAATAACATTCTCCAACACCTGTGCAGCGCCTTATGCTTTACAAAGCACCATCACGTACATCATCTCTTCTAGTTCAACCCTCATGACAACACTAAGAGGCATCTATCTGTCATTATGTGAGTTATTATCCCTATTTTTCTTTGTTTATCAAGCATTTCCTGCAGTCTCTTTCAGCTCTCAGATATTATTACTAACATTGCTACCTTGCCTTTCAGGGTCATCTTCCTCCTTTCATTCTCATACTGTGATGTGCCCAAATCCAGCACTTTTTCCTAGGTAAACTCCATGGGGGTCGCTAGGGGTCTCAGTGGTTAAAGCACTAAGTTTAGAGTCAGGAAGACCTGAGTTCAAATCTACCCTCAGACACTTACCATCTATGTGACCCTGGGCACTTAACCTCTGTTTACCTTAAACCACAAGAAAAGGAAATGGAAAACAATTCCAGTATCTTTGCCAAGAAAACCCCATGGACAACATTAATACACTATACCACAGAGTCACGGAGCTGGAAAGACCTGAATGATTAAGCAACAAAATCCGTGGTAGAGTCAGTTAATCAGTCAAATTACGTACTCATTATGTGCCAGATGCTATACAGAAATACAGACCTTGTCTCATGGAGCTCATCAGCTAATGAGAGAAGCAACATGCAAGTAACTGTATATACCAGATATACACAGTGTTCATGGAAGGTACTCTTGATACCATTGATGGTGGACTGGGTGGGGAGCTAAGGGACTTGAGAAAGGCTTCCAGTAGAAAGTAGGGCTTGAACTGAGACTTAAAGTCAGTCATAAAAACTAGGAAGTGGAGGTGAGGAAGGAGGACATTCCAGGCATGGGAGACCGACAGTCAGATGTCGCAACATGGAGTGTCATGTGTAAGGAACAGTAAATCGGCTGGATTATAGCATGCATGGAGAGGAGTAAAGTATAAAAAAAAAGTTTAAAAGTACATATTTTTATTTCTTTGCTTTTTTTTGGAGGGCAATTGGGGTTAAGTGACTTACCCAGGGTCACACGGCTAGTAAGTGTGTCAAGTGTCTGAGACCAGATTTGAACTCAGGTTCTCCTGACTCCAGGACTGATGTTCTATTCACTGCACCACCTAGCTGCCCCTAAAAAGTTTTTTTTTAAAAAAAAGGTAAGAAGGATCCAGATTGTAAAGGGTTTTCAATGCCAGACATAGAATTTTATATTTGATCCTGGGGGTAATTGGCAGCCTCTGGAGTTTACTGAGTAGAGGAGGCACCTGGATCACCCACTCCCATTCCTATCCCCATTTTACAATTATCATTTAGTGCACTATTACAGATTTTAAGTTGCCTTCAGTGAAGGTTAACCTGCCCCGTTCTACAAAAGAAGCTGATTATTTACATTGGAACACTGGGGGAAGAGAAAGGTGGGCATGTAAAATGGTAGCCTTACTGAAATCTAAATTATGTAATACAAGAAATGTCATTTTGTAAATCTGAACTTAATACTTGCTCCTACTACTTGTTCCATAATAGCACCTAGAGACAGCTAGGTGGCACAGTGGATAGAGCATTGGGCCTGGAGTCAGGAAGACCTCAGTTTACATATAGTCTCAGACATTTACTAACTATGTGACCCTGGGCAAGTCACTTACTCAGCCTCAGTTTGCTCAACTGTAAAATGGAGATAATAATATTCCTTACCTCTAAGGTTGTCATGAAGATAAAAATCTCAATTTCTCTGTCTCTCTGTCTCTCTGTCTCTCTGTCTCTCTCTGTCTCTCTCTCTCTGTCTCTCTCTCTCTCTCTCTGTCTCTCTCTCTGTGTCTCTCTGTCTCTATCTCTCTGTCTCTCTTTCTCTGTCTCTGTCTCTGTCTCTCTCTGTCTCTCTCTGTCTCTCTCTCTCTCTCTCTCTCTCTCTCTCTCTCTTCCTCCTCTTTCTTTCCCCCTTCCTCCTCCTCCTTCTTTTTTTGGTTTTAAATCATTAGAGCTACAAAGAACTTCCTTCACCCACATATTTGTGAATGTCGAGGTCTAGCGATATCAGACCTCAAACTGTATTATAAAGTAATCATTATCAGAACAACTTGGTACTGGCTAAGAAATAGAGTGGTGGATCCATGGAATAGACTAGGTAAAAAATACATTATAATAAATGACCATAGTACTCTAGTATATGATAAATCCTGAGATCCAAGATTTTGGAATGAAAACTTATTATTTGACAAAAACTGTTGGGAAAACTAGAAAACAGTCTGGCAGAAACTAAGTATAGAACAACATCTCACACTGTATACCAAAATAAAGTCAAAATGGGCACATGATTTACACATAAAAGATGGTACCATAAGTAAATAAAAAGAGTATAGGATAATTTATTTGTCAGATTTATGAATAAAGGAAGAATTTAGTACCAAAGAAAATATAGAGAGCACTACAAAATGTAAAATAGGTAATTTTGATGATATACAATTAAAAAGTTTTTGCACAAACAAAACTAATGCAACCAAAGTTATAAGGAAAGCAGAAAACTGTAAGGGGGGGAATGGATTTTGTAGCAAGTATCTCTAATAAAGACCTCATTTCTCAAATATATGGAGAACTGAGTTGATTCCATCTAAATAATATAGAAAACTAAAAAAACAAGTCGTTCCCTAATTAATAAATCATCAAAGGATATGAGCAGGCAGTTTTTGAACAAAGAAATCAAAGCTATCTATAGTCATATGAAAAAATTATCTGAATCACTATTGATTAGAGAAATGCAAATTAAAACAACTCTGAGGTAACACCTCACATGTATCAGATTGACTAATATGACAAAATAGGAAAACACGAGTTGGACACTAAAGGATTGTTGGTGAAATTGTGAATTGATCCAACCATTCTGGAGAGCAACTTGGAATTATGCCCAAAGGGCTATAAAACAGCATGTCCTTTGATCTAGTAATACCGCTGCTAGGTCTACATCCCAAAGGCCAAAGAAAAAAGAAAAAAAAAACCTATTTGTACAAGGCAGCTTTTTGTGGTGGTTAAGAATTAGAAATCGAAGGGATGTCCATCAATTGAGGAAAGGAAAAAGCTATGGTATATGATTGTAATGGAATATTATTATGCTGTAAAAAATTACAAGCAGGATGGTTTCAGAAAAACATGGAAAGATTGATACATGAATGCTTGAAAAGATGCAGAGTTAAGTGAATAGAACCAGGAGAACATTGTATACAGTAATAGCAACATGGTGTGATGATCAACTATGAATGACTTAGCTATTCTCAGCAATACAATAATCCAAAACAACCCAAAGGACTAATGATGAAGCATGCTAACCACCTTTGGAGAGAGAACTGATATTGTTTAAATACAGACTGAAGCATACTATTTTTCACTTTCTCTTTCATTTTTTCCCTTTTATTCAAGTCTTCTTGTACAAAAGGACTAACATGGAAATGTTTTACATAATTGCATATGTATAACCTATATCTGATTGCTTACCATCTCAGAGAGGGGTAAAGGGCAAAGGAGGGAGGGATAGAATTTGGAACTCAAAATTTTAAATACAAATGTTTTTTAAATGATAGTTGTGGTGGTTTGACTTGGCTGGTACATGCTACCTCCTATATTTCCCTCAGGGTACACATTTCCCATTGAATCTTCTCTTATAACAAAGAAAATTTTGATTAAAATCTAATTGACAAAGAGGATACATTTGATTACATATGCAACATTCTTCATCTGTATTTTCATTATCTTATTTGATTCAGATCATGAATACTGACCCCATCATCCATATGTTAGCTCTCTTTCCCAGCTTTGTTTAATCTCCAATCTGATTAGTATTCCTTCTATGCCTTCAGTAAAGTAGTTCATTAAAATATTAAGCAGCACAGGGCCAAAGGTAGATACTAGGAACCAGAGGCATCCCTTCAGGTTGGCATCAAATTATTAATGACCCTTTTTGATCCAAACATTCAACCAATTCCAAATCTACCACTGTGCACTGGAGCTCATCTTTTGATTGCTATATACAGAACAGAACAAGAGAGTTCACCAAATGGTTTGCCAAAATATATATATATATAGATTTTACTATGATAAGGTGATATTCCTTTCACAGGTGAATAGTTTCATCGCTGAATGGGGCAGAAAAAGAACTTTTACATAAAGAAAAGGCTGAAATAAATTTCTGAGCATTATAAGATACTCCCCTTTTCATAAATGAACAATTTATAGTTGCTGGAAGAAATAAAAAGAGAACTCTAGTGTTTGAAAAACTTTATCGATAAAATTCACATATGAAGAAATGTTTTTCCATTAAAATGTGAGGAAAGACATTGTTGGGTAGACTGGAGAGAAAACTGATGTTCAGATGAATGGATTGAAACAATGCATTTGAGGGCAGAAAAGGGACTAAGGTCTTTAGGTATTGTGGTCCCTCAACTTATTTGTATGTTCTTTACAGGACAGCTTTAGTTGCTGTACTAGAAGTTCGCAGACTAACTGGTTAAAGACTAGAAATTCACTGGAAGTAAGTAGATCTTCAGCTTTTAGAGGAACTTTTACTCTTAAGTACCATCAATTGCTCTGGAGAGGAGAAATCTCTCAGAGGAACTTATTTGCTCTTTATCTCCCTGGTTTGAGAAGGAGAAATGGTAAGGTAAATACAGATCTACTTGACTCTAGAGATTTGAATCTGATTGGAAAATGCCGAAGATGGCTACATGAAAAGTTGATTAGACTTAACTATACTGCCCAAGGAACTAATAGGGGAACCTTCATAATGCTTTGACTTAAGAGAACTGACTGCTTGTCACTATAATAGTATAATACTTTCCTAGTAGCCTTTTAAGGGTAATTATGAGTTAAAAGAGCTTTTTGATGTTTAATTAATTCAAGAGCAGATTTGTACAGTTAGAGAAATGAGGCCCAAAACAGCATCAGCCAGCAAAGACACAACCTTTATGTGAGTCAAATTGTCCCTGAAGAAACCCAGTAAATCAAGGCCTACAGCTCCTAGTAGTGAGTTCCCCAAAACACATAGGTTTTCATCACTTAAATGCCTCTTTTCTAGGTTACTAGAGGTGTGTACCCTTTCTCTCCAAAGATACTATGGGAGAATGTAACTCAGATTTATGAGTAGATTCTGGTGTTTAGATTATTTTTCGTTTGCTTTATGCTGATGCAATAATAAGTTTTTGCTTATCGTTAAATGAATAGTTTATATTTAAGAGTTGATGGTATAATGGTAATGGATTTTTGTATATGGAAGGACAGACCTAACTCCACCCTGTTTGAACCAGGTCCACATGCGTTAACCCAGAACCAAGAGTTACCCTTCAAGGGAAAGGGAGAAAGCAAAACATCCCAGAACTGTGGTCATAGAGACAGTTATTATTGTTACACATACATTCATTGTTTTCTGTTTGAATTGGTTGACGAATTCCCTATACAATCACACTGGACTTTTTAAGCAATTCCCTTTTTCCTTCCTCATGTGAATAATTTAGGTCCATGTCATTAGAATCTCATTCTGGAAATCTTCCTTTTCTACTTGAACTGACTTTCTTCGAGAATTTGAGGCCACAGGATCCTAGCTATTCCTTCTCTGAAACCTTTGAAATACACTATGCCTGAATCAGGATGTATAGCAGACTATGGCTGTCTTTCCTATCTCGATTACAAAAAGAATAATTCCTTCCACTAGGGATCCAAAGAGTTCTACTTTAGCACTGGTTCTGACTTGTTGGTCAGAATTAGGCTCATTCCCTTCTCACTCCCTCCAGTTTTTGAAGAAATCAAATTATCATTAAGGCAAAGATGTAAGTAATATCCTAGCCACTGTCTCTATGAAAGTTCAAATAGATTTTTCCTTAAAAGATATTAAGACCATTCTCAAGATTTGGTCACTCAGGAGCCTAAAGGCTCAGCCTATTGGCATCACTTCCTGGTCACCCAAATACAAAACTGCCACAAAGAGCTCTAGGTGAATTTTAATACTAGACTGGCAGAACACAATGGAAAACTCAAACAAGGGAGCTTTACTCAACTAAATAAACTCAGAATGTCCTCAATGCATCTCCTTATTGAATATCCTTCTCCTACCATGGCTAAGCAAATCTCCTTTTGTTAACAGTTGAATGAATTACAAATATATCATTTCATTCCAGTAGTGAACATAAATTACAAGGGGCTGGCCTGAGTCAGACCAAGCCCAGAAGAGCAAGTAAAGAATTTATCAGCTACTCTCTTGACACTAGGAGCACTAGTAGAAATCTGTATAATTGAAGTACTCCATCACTACTATATTATTTCTCTTGTCAGATTCATAATATGTTTCCTGATCTACTTATATATTTCCTTTTTCCATTTAGGTGGTCTGTAGTATAATCCCTTGAAATATTGTTTCTGCTTCTCCTTCTGTTGATCTCTACTCCAGTACCCTCCTCCATGCTTCTCCTACACTGGTATTTGAAGATATCCCTGCAGTCGTGAGTCCCATCCCGCCATGTCTGGATGATACCTATGGATATTAGTGGCATGCCTTGTATTACAGTCTAAGGTTCTCTGTATTTATTACACATACTTTGTACTTTTGTGTATAGACATATGAGGCTATTGATTTTATAGCTAACTCTCTATTTTTATATTGTCCCTTATAAATTATTAGTCCTTTTTTTACAGCTATTCTTCTTCTTACATTGTATCTTCTATTCCCTGATGTCTGTACTGGCATATATATACAATGGTAATTTTCTCCCTCCTCTTCCACTTCGTTTCAGCTAAAAGTTTTCTATGTCAAATTATTAAGGCACCAGATGGATATAATACTGACCCTTATTAGGTGTATTCTCTTCCTGACTGGGTCCCTCCTTCCTATATTTTAATTTTTAAAAATCCAGAAAATCAAATCCCTTCCTCAGAAACCATATTCTTAGCAAAGAAACTTCCCAAAACTACTTCTTTCTTTGATGGTCAGAAGAAATGAAAACACCACATATGCTCCTGAGATCTTTGGTTCCTTGCCCAGCCAGGACTTTGTCATTCTTAGCTATGTTTTCTAGGTTCCTTCTGGCATCATTTCTCACCATGTGAATCACCAGGAGTGAATTGCCTTCATAATAATTTTATCCTTCAAAAAGTAAAAGAACCAACGAGGGGAAATTCTTTACCAGATCAAATTCTCACTTATGGAGAGGAAGTATCCAATGGGTATTGGGGGAGAGGGATGATACAAAGACTTAGGGAATATATCCATTCCCTCCTAACTCTTATGATAGAGGAGAAAACCCCCAGGAATAGTCTGATATATACCTTAGATTTTCAGAAAGTAGATTACAATAGGTTCAAAAGAAACATACATATGATTCCATGAATTTAAATTCTTCCTTGGATGTCAACCCAGAAGAAATTAGAAACCTTCAAGGATGAAATTCCAAAAACAAAGAGAAATAATTCCAACGACAATAAAAATGAGAGTTTTCTGATGACTCTTATGAGGAATTTACCAACTAATTTAAATTTTTAAAAGCCACATACAGAAGATGGAAGCAAGGACAGGAAACAGGATGCATAAGAGCATACATAGTACAGTACAATAATATCTTGCCAGGAGTACTAAAGCACAAAATGAACTGAAACTAGAAAGAGAAGTTAAGGACAGCAAAGGGGAGTTTGTTTTAGGTGCTAAATTATATTGGGAGAAAAAAGAAAATCAAAGCAAGAATAGAGCCACAGCTTGGGGTGAATGGTATGATGATAACTAAATATAGAGGGAAGGTATTGAATCTCATATTGCTTGTTTTCTCCACAAGGAGAATGATTGTTGCAGTGGAGAGGACAAAACACAAATAATTAACAGACAGGTGAGGCCCAAGATTTACAAGGAGATAGTAAGAGAGCATCTCATCGCCCTTGAGGTATTCAAGTAACCTGGCCTAGATGAATTATCTCCCTCAAGGCATGAGAGAACTGGAAAATGTGATTGAGTCAATATCGGCAATATTTGAAAGATCAAAGAAAACTGAAAAGGAACTACAAGATTATAAGACAAACATCATTACAATTCCTGTTCCCCCCCAAAAAATAATAATAGGGAGGGAACATGATGTGAAAACTAAGTCCTGTGGACTCAATTTCAATTCCTGGGAGAATTCTAAAACTTATAATAAAGAGATTTTTAGTGAGTGTCTAGAAAAGGGAAAAATAATTGCAAAGAGCCAAACTGGCTTTATAAAGAAAAAATGATGCTATTTTTTTTATCCTGTTTCCTTCTGATAGAGTTACTGGTAGATGAGGAGAATACTTATAGATATAGCTCACTTTGATTTCCTACTTTACTCTTGTCTTACAATGAAGAGGTGACCCTTCTTGCCAAGGTAATTCCCTCTTTATGAACAAGTAATCCCATTTTATCTTGTCTCCTCCAATAGACTGCTCTCTATATCAACCCTACTTTTCCCACTTATTTTCATCTCGCTGTATCTACTGACTGATTCCCTACTACTTACAAACATGTCCACGTCCCAACCATCCTCAAAAAACTTCACTTGAAACATCGCATTCTCACTAAGTACTATCCTATATCTCTCCTTCTGTTTATGGCTAAACTCCTTGAGAAGACCATCTACAATTAGTGACTCCCACTTCTTTTTCTCTCTACAGTCTGGCTTCTGACCTCTCATTCAACTGAAGCTGCCCTCTCCAAACGTACCAATGTTCTCTTAATTGTTAAATCTAATAGTCTTCTCTCAATCTTCATTTTTCTTGACCTTTCTGCAACCTTACAAACTGTCAATTATCCTCCTCTCCTGGATACTCTCTTCTCTCTAGGTTTTTTATGTGCTACTGCTCTCTCCTGGTTCTCTTTCTATGTGTCTGACTAAACTCCTTCTTAGTCTCATTTAATGGACATTTCACCCAGGTCACTCCTACTAATTGTAGATGTCCCCAAGCCTTTGTCATGAATCCTCTTATCCTTCCTTACTGTCTTAATTGGCGATCTCATCAGCATCCACAGTTTCAGTTTCCATCCCTATACAGATGATTCCAACATCTACTTATCCTGCTCTACTCTTTCTCAATTTCTGGTCTCAGATCTCCATCATCTCAAACTGGATGTCCAATAGACATCTTAAACTCAACATATCCAAAATTGAATTCATTATGTTTCCCCCAAAATCCTTCCCTCTTCCTAACTTTCCTATTACTGTTGAGGGTATCACCATCCTTCCAGTGACTCAGACTCAAAACCCAGGTGTCATCCTAGCTCCTCACTCTTTTTTACTTCTCATCTAATCAGTTGTAAAATCCTGTGAATTTTGCCTTAGTAACATCATTTGTACATGTCCTCTTCTTGTCTCTGACATTGAAATCACCCTGATTTAGACCCTCATCATCTCATACCTAGACTACTGCAATGGCTGGCTAGGTAGTCTTCCTTCATTAATTCCTTCTAGTCCTAACCTCTCTTCCTAGCCAGTCTATACTTCACTCAGCAGACTAACTGATCTCCCTAAAGGCCAGGTCTGGCTATCTCATCTGCCTTTCAAGTGAACTTCAGTGGCTCTCTATTGCCTTCAGGATCCTCTGACACTCAAAACCCTAGCCCCTTCCTACCTTTCCAGTCTCCTTACACCTTAATCCTCTCCACATACTGTGAACTAGAGACACTGGTCACCTTCCTGCTTCTCAAACACCACATTCAATTTTCCCATTCTAAGTACTTTCAGAAGCATGTCCCTTATGCCTGATGCTCTTCCTCCACATCTCTGTCTTCTAGATTCCCAGAATTTCTTCATGTCTCAGTTTAAATGACACCTTCTTCAAGTAACCTTTCTGTCTTCCTTAATTTTGTCCCCTATCTCTGAGATGTCACCCATTTTATCTTGCTTAGATCTTCTTTGTACATAATTGTTTACATGTTGACTCTCCCATTAGACTGGGAGCACCTTGAGAGCAGAGACCTTGCCTTTCTTGGCCTTCTTTGGGCTTAATACAGTGCCTGCTACAGAGGAGGTACTTAATAAGTACTTATTGACTTGACTCATCATGATTTTAGTAAAGCATTTCATACCATTCTTATGGAAAAGATGTAAAGACATGGACTGGATAATAGATGAATTCAGAATTGGTTGGATAATAGAACTGAATGAGTATTTGTTAATGGTTCAGTTTCAATATAACATGTCTCAGGCAGAGCTCCACAGGGATCTGTGCTTAGTCCTTTACTATTTGACATTTTTATCAGTGACTTACATAGAGGTATAGGTGACATGTTCATCAAAATTGCAGATGAGAAAAAGCTCAGAGGCAGAGCTAACATACTGGATGACAAAGTCAGCATCTGAAAAGACCTTGACAGGCTAATGGAGGTGGGGAACTTGTGGCCTAATAGATGTTCTGTGAAGTTTGGATTGTTCAAAGGACCACATTTGAGGGCCTAGAGGGCTACATGTGGCCTTGAGGCTGCAGGTTCCCCACCCCTGAATTTTGGGCTGAATCTAACAATATTCATTTAGTAGATTGCACTCTCAATATAAGTCAACAGTGCGCTGTGACAACCAAGAAAGCTAATGTAATCTGGAACTGTGTTGAAAGAGCAATAATTTATACATATAAGGAGGTGATAGTGCCTCTGTACTCTACCCTTTGAAATATTATGTTTAGTTCTATGTTATATAGTTTAAGGATAGTATTGATAAGTTCGAGAGCATTTTGCAGGGGTCCTTAACCTACAGTACACACATGTTTTTTTTTAAATTATAACTATTTCGGTAGAATTGATTTCCTTTGTAATCTTTATGTTTATACATTTAAAAATATTATTCTAAGAAGGAGTTCATAGACTGCCAGAGGAGTCAATGATTTAAAAAAATAGTTAAGAACCCTTGATTTAGGGTATGGCAATGAGGATAGCGAAGGGCCCTTAGTTCATGCCATGTGAGGAGTGTTTGAAGACAATGGGTCCGGAAAAGAAAAGACTAAGCAGGGAGAGAAGAGAACACAATGGCTGTGTTCATGTATTTGAAGAGCTACAACATGGGAAAGAGCATAGACTTTTTCTGTTTGATCCTATAGGACAGAACCAGGAGCAATAGTTTCAAAAAAGAGAATGTAGGCTTAGTCAAAGAAAGTTTCCTAACAACTACAGTTGTCTAAAAATGAAATGGGCTTTCTTGAGAGACCTCCTTGAAAACCTTTGCAGATCTAGAGCTGGAAGAAAGCTTAAAGGTCATTTAGTACAATTATATCATTTTACACATGAAGAAACTTCACCTCAAAAAGGTTAAGTGACTTGCCCAAAGTCACAAAGATAGCAAATGGATGATCTGTGATTTGAACTCTGTCCTGTGACTCCACAATAGCAGTCTTTCCACTACAACACAGGTGTCCTCAAGCAGATGGTGACTGGGAGCTAGCAGGAACCTTAGAGTCTCTAGTCTAATTCCCTCCTTTTACAGAGTAGGAAAGCCCCAGGAAATTTAAGTAACTTACCCCAAAGTCACATAGGTAATAAACTGGGATCTGAATCTAGATACTTTGACCTCAAATTCATTGCTCTTTCCACTATGCCATCTTGGTGCCAAGAGGACCACTCTCTTGTTTACGTTAGGTTGAAAAATACCCACTTTGATACCCTTCTGCAGAAAGTCAATGAAGGAAGCATTTATTAAGAGCTCCCTCTGTATTGGTCACTGTGCTAAACATAGGCGAATACAAAGAAAAATCAAAATTAGTCCCTTCCCTCAAGGAGATTACATTCTAATAAAGGATGCATACAAGATCGAGAGAGTAAAGGGAAGGTAACTTGAACCAGCCACCACTATTTATGTTTTCTTCCTCTGATCTTCACTGAATGACCTACCCCTCTCTTAATGATTAACATCCAATCTGCTTTCTACTTCTTAGTGAAACTAGATGCATCCTATATAGGAAAAGCTTGCTTTGTTTCAAATGTTTGACTTGGAGTGTTTCCTCTATTGACCTTCCATCTGCCTATCCAAATCTTTACCCATTCCCCAAGGCCCAGATCTCCTACTTCCTCCATGAAACTTCCTATTATGCCATTCCAGTCCTATCTATCCCTTCTGTGAACTTGCTTAGTACTTCTACTGCTCTCTATACCTACCTACCAGAGTGGTTGTGAGTACCAAATGAGATAGTCTTTGTGAAGGACTTTGCAAATGTTATAGCCTTATATACATGCTCTTTATGTCCAATCCGTGGTAGAGTATTCCCAGATCATATTGGCCTGATCAGATGGAGTCAGACACACTGTACCTTGAGTCCCACATAGTGAGGTCATTTTGGTCCTCTTCAAAGTCAAAGTACAACCACCACATACATGCTAACTAAATATAATAAAGACAATAGTTTTGTCCATAGGTGCTGCTAAAAATCACTGTGAGAGAGTATGGAAAGAGGAAAAGAAGTAGCAGGACAAGTGGCAGAGGGAACAGTGCATCCCCACCAAGTAGGGAGAGGATGGATGGTTACCTAGCAAGGGAGACTAAGAACTATCGGGGATAGGTATGGAAAGAGCCAGGAAAGACATATTGTGAAAACCCAAGGAGGAAAAATAGTAACAGGTTTTGGAGGCTGCTAAATGTCACCTAAAAGAGGCTTTGGACCCCAGAGGACAGACTCCGAAACAATAAGTGGAAATTGCAGAGGTGCGTTTCAATTTAATATAAGAGCTTTTTAGAAGAAAGTGAGTCCCCTCGAAGCTGAAGAGAATAGTAAGCCCCATAACAACCTGTTGGGGGGTGTTATAGTGGAGAATTCCTAATGAGGCGTA
The DNA here is from genome assembly GCA_028646575.1 of Pseudocheirus occidentalis. Taxonomy (NCBI): domain Eukaryota; kingdom Metazoa; phylum Chordata; class Mammalia; order Diprotodontia; family Pseudocheiridae; genus Pseudocheirus; species Pseudocheirus occidentalis. Next base: position 92,969,052 of record CM053593.1, read on the forward strand.
GATTGGATTAAATGACCTCAGAGTCCCCTTACATATCTGAGAGTCTGTGATTTAGACTGTTTAAGAGAGAAACTGAGTAAGCAGTATAATAGGGCTTCCTGAGAGATTTCTTACCCCATTTAGGCTTGTCTGGATAAATTCTTTATCCCACTCCACTCCACGCCCCGCCCCGCCCCGCCCCCTTACAGTCTGGACTGAAAGGGCCCCTTCACAAATGCTTTTCCTGGGCAAGATAAGGGACTGCCCAGACCAAGGGAATGCAAAGCTAGAGAGAGAGGAAAGAGAGATGCAATCTCCCCTAGCCACTTTTACTCCCCTTTAAGGACTGCCTGGTTACCGTCCTGGGAAAGAAAACCCCTACATTCCTTCCCTTTAATTCCAGTTTATTGTTAGAGCGGCGAGGCAGCTGGCTAATCCTCGCAGACCTGTAGGAGCCCAAGCTGGAGCGCAGAGGAGCAATTCTTGGTCAGTCTCTGGGTAAGGTGAAGCGGCTTCGTTGGTGGCCACACTGTGCTCTCCACGCCTAGCTGGGAGCATGCAGCCAGCGCCGGGCGGAGGGGCTCCTATGGCTATTGCGGGGCAGGCAGGGGAAGCACTGGCCAGTGAGGGGCTTGGGCGGCTTCAGCGTGTCATTGACTCTCTCCCTGTTCTGGGTAAGTTGGCGCTGCTTTGGAAAGTGGCTCGGGACCAGAGGTCATGGGCTAGACGCCCCCAGGGGGTGACTGGGCATTTCCGTTAGGGCTGGGACCAGCTCTTATCCTCTTAGTACTTTTCTGGGGAAGGGAAGATGCAAAAAGTGTCCTGAATCCTGCAAGACACCCCGCCCCCCCTTCGTAGAGGTTGGTGACCGGGAGATCTCCAAAGGCACATCAGATTTCTGGGTCTGGCGGAGGCCAAGCTTCCTATCTTGTTTGGATGCACACGCATGTGTGTTCCTCCTCAACTCCTCACCTTTGTGAGCCTCGGTTTCCTCATCTGTAAAATGGGGCGGAGGTGGTGGTGATTGCTGCTCTTCTGCCTTGCTAGGCTGTCGGGGAGATCACAGTAAGCTAACGTATAGGAGAACGCTTTATAAGTGAAGCTTTATAGAAATCTAAGGGATTGTTTTTATTGTATTCCGGCTAGACGGTGAACCCATTCATTCAGCGTTCAAAGAAATGTTCTGAGCACGTATTAAATGCAGGGAAGCATCTTGGGGTAGGTAGTATCTCCTAGGACTAGGGCTAAAGATCGGGTTCTGGGCTCTTTCATCTCTGGACACTAAAGGCTGCGAAATTACCACTGTGATGCTGCCAGTCACAAGACTGCTCCTTGATTTCCTTCAACGCCCAGGCTCTTTCTCCCTTTTAAAAACTTCCTCATTAATTTTAAAGATGAAACATTAAAATGGGGGGGTCTAGAACTCACTCCCACCCCATTCACACCCCTTACCCTTTTTCTCTCACGTAACTTTGACGCACAAACATTAACCCTGCAGTACCACCAGGAGGCTGTCAGCGTGACCCACAGCCAACAGCTTGGTTGCAACTCAGGGACAGCCCAGGGTAGCCCAACCTAGCCAAGCTGAGCCCAGGGCAACCCCAGCCCAACCGGCTCCTTTGGTCTGGAAACCAGACAGGAGGATCTTCAGCATAAGTTCCTAGGAGTCAAGCAGGTAGCAACCTCAGCGTGGATGGGGCCAGTTCAAGGTCAGAAACCACTGAGAGAGCTATTGTTCCTCTTGACTGGACTCAGTAAACCCAAAAGAAAAGACCTAAGGGCTCCTTCCCGGTTCTAAAATGATCTTTAAAAATAAAGTTTAACATCAAGTATTTAAAGATGTGGGGATTTTCTTAAGCAGATGGAGGGCTTTGAGGAAATAAGTTGTATTGGGGAAAGAAAACTGAAGACTGATACTGGAGTGCAAGGGAGAGGCTGGGGCTAGGTCCAAGGGAAGTGTGGGAGAGTGAACAAGAGAACTCTACCCTGATTCTGGGGAATCATAAACCTGGTATAATTGCCTCTAGACACCCAAAGGATAGTTAGGTGACACAGTGGATTCAGTGCCAGGCCTGGAGTCAAGGACTCATCTTGCTGAGTTCCAATCCAGCCTCAGATACTTACTAGTTGTGTGACCCTGAGCAAGTCACTTCACCCTTTTTGCCTCAATTTCTAAAATGAGCTAGAGAAAGAAATGGCGAAGGTCACAAAGAGATGGACAGGACTGAAAAACGGCCAAACCACCAACACCCAAGACTTGTTGCTGCTCTTACTTAGTGGAGATGTGGCAAAGTCATAACTGTGAGAATGGAAGTACAACTTTTCTCAGGTCAATTAGATTGCATATCTCAATGTGAGTTGTTCAGGTCAACATTGCATAAAAAACTAAGGGCAAGAGGTAGATGGAAACATTCCACCAAGGGACTTTGGGAGAGGTTAAAACTGGAAGAGGGTGTTCGTGTATATGTGTGTGGGGGGGGGGCCTGGAAGAGGAGGGTAAGGGAGGGAGGGAAGTCTTTGCCTTTTTGCTCTGGATGATTTGCTCTGGTTGTCCTCCATACCTGGAAAGGAATCTTATCCTACCATACCCTCATCTCTATCTCTTGAAATCTCTCTCTTCCTTCAACTCTCTACAATGCTGCCTCCTCCTCATTGAAGCTCTCCCTGAAGCCATCACCCCCCCTTTTAATTTATCACATCATATTCTGTTTTAGAGCTTTTTGTGGTTATAGCTTATTACACCCCTCCAACTAGGTTGTCAACTCCTGAAAGGCAGGAACTACTAATTTTCCTCTTTGAATCCCTGGCATCTAGCTCAGTTTTTCACTGGACCTGTGGTTTTTTCCATGTAGGAGACTCCCAGTGAGGAAACTTTATTTACCAATGTCCTTTACTATATGGAATTATAGGATCACAGAGTTAGAACTGAAAAGGGTCTAAGGCGCCTTCTGTCCATTTTACAGATGAGAAAACTGAGGCCAGAGGGGTCAAGAATCTGCTCTGTAACTTTGACTCTTATAGAGTTGCCTGTCAAACTGAGAGATTAGATGGCACAACCAGAGTTTGTGCATCAAAATTTACCTTGAACCCTGGTTTTCCTGACTGTGAACCTGACTGTTCACCATAAAGAGCAGTGGATGAATATTTGCTAGATTGATGTATTCTTGAAAAGAAGCATCTGAATGAGTATTCTGGTTTAGAAGTCAAGTTTCCTAGACCCGCTGCTCTCAAGGGGATATGTTACTTACTTGGACCTCAGAGTACTTGTCCTGTCATTAAATATTTCTTATTGGTGCCATGGGCTTCCTATGGCTTATAGGTAAAATCCATAGGTCAGAGCCCCACTTCAAACAGTTACTGTGTAACCCTGAGCATGTTATCCAACTTCTCTGAACCTGTTTTCTTGTCTGAAAAAAAAAATAGATACAACAATATCACCCAACTCATGGAATTCTTACAAGGATTAAATGAGCTAATGTACATAAAACATTTTGCAAACCTCAAAATGCTGTATTACCATCAGCCACTATTATTCTAACAGATTTAGATATTAGTAAGTCCTCCCATATCACATATCATTATTAAATAAGATACAGTCCTCTATCCTAAAAGGGAAGAGAACTATCCCTCCCTTCTAGGGGGAGATGGGGGCAGGAGGGAAGAGGTGAGGATGCAGAAGATTTCATGTATAGAAATAACTCTAATTCCTACTTGGTACAGCATGTGCCTGTCTTATCTATTCCACAGATCTATTTAGAGGTGGAAAGCAATAATTCACCATTTCTTGCCTGCCTTCACATCTACAATGTACCCCCCTCTCCCTACACAAGAAGAGTTGGGTAAGCATTGCCCAAGGGATGAGGCTGGGGGTGGCGAGTAAGAGTGAAGAGCTCTGGGTCTGTGGAATGATGGCAGCAAGGTAGCCACAGGTTCCTCCCTCCCTTTGTGTGTGTGAGAGAGGGAGAGAAAAAAGAAAGCGGAAAAAAAAACACCTTCAGAAAAGAGGAGGCACTGGACGCGATGATGGAAGTGGGAGGGGGAGCAATTCTGGCGGAGACTGGAAAGAATCTCGGGGAAGGAGAGTATATCTGTGTATCTCTCTCTCTCTCTCTCTCTCTCTCTCACACACACACACACACACACACACACACACACACACACACACACACACACACACACACACACACACAGCCAGAAATAAATTGCCGCACAGGGCGAGAGTGACGGAGGAGGCAGCCCGTGCTAGAGCCTGGCAGGAGTGAATGAGCTGCAGTATGAATGAATGAACGGAGGCAGGCACTGAATCAGGAAGCAGGCATGGGCAGCCCTACACCAGCAGACTTGGATGTCAATGGAAAAGGGGTTGCTCCCCGTGGGAAGCAGCTGCCGTCACAAAAGCAAGCTCAAAATACCATCCAGTGCTAAGTGGGGGGGGGGAGGGGGGAGATTGTTGGCTCATTGCAGAATCAGTGTCCCCAGGTGGTGGTAGATGGGAGTGGGAGAGAAAGTGGCTTGGTGCATCACCTTCTTAAGGTCATTCTATCCCTCAAGGCAAGATCTCCCTTAATCTGGCCTAATGAGCTGGTGTTATTATCTTCTGCCTAGTTGTCACCATAGAGCTGTTGCTCATAGCAAGAGCGTTTCAGAGGGACCTCAGTAAGCCCAAAGTGGAGAGTAATTCTTCCCCTGTACTCAGTATTAGCCCAGCTCTGACTTCAATGCCTTATCTAGTGGAGGGTTGCAGGATTCTTAACTGCACCCCCAGCATTGAGGGGAGAAGCACAGTCACAAAGAGAAAAGTCTGGCCCTGATGCAGTCACCAGAAGAAGGTGATAGACAGGTAGTCCCCCAGAATGCCTGGTTCTTGCCTCTGTGGGGATTTTGGGAACAAAGGTGGACCTCCATGGGAGAGAGGCCACAGAAGCAGTACTGGAGATAACTACACGTGGGCAGTTGAACGGTGTGTCACCAAAGAGAGAACAAAGATCACCTCCCTCACATGTAAGTTCCCTGGGGGGACAGTGTTGTTGCCCCCACACTAGTTAAAACTCCAGAGGGCTACAAGCCAAGAAAGGGAGGTGTTGTTGAAAGTAGTGGAGAATTCACTTTAAATCAACAAACTTTTATCAAACCCTTGATAAATGCAAGCACTGAGCTTGGAGCCTGGGATATAAAAAGAAACCATTCTAGCTGTGAAGGCGCTTGCAGTCTACTGGGGACAGATCACTTATACACATATAGTAAATACAAGGTAATTTGTTGGAGAAGAGAATAATAACAACTGAGAGACTTTACAGCAGAGAAGGTACCTGAGCTGAGCCTCGAAGAAAGAAAGCCACAAAAATTCTGTCACCTGCAAGAAGGCTTTCCTAGTCCCCCTTGATGCTGATGCATCATTCCATCTTAGATTATCGCCCATTTATCATGCACATTTCTTGGTTGTTTTCCCCATTATACTGTGAGCTCTTTGAGAACAGGGACTGTCTTTTGCCCTATATCTCCAGTGCTTAGCATAATGCCTGGCACATTGGAGGTCCTTAATAAATGTCTATTGACTTGACTCAATGAAGAAAGGGTCAAGGTGTCATGGTGTCTCAAAGCAGGACCACCACATGCCAATAATTAGAGAAATCCTCAAGTAGCAAGAGCAGGTTGGGAAAGAAGATGCAATCCAAAGACAAGGGCAGTCTGATCAGAATGACTGGACTGAATGTGTGTGGTGTGATGTGGGGGACCACCAATATCAAAGAGGGTGAGACAAGTCTGCAGGTCAGTCAGTGGTTGGTAAGGATTCAGAATCAAGTCGATGTACCAAAGATTAGGTAGCTGAATCACTACATGTATAGGAGGCAACAAAGACTTTTTTGAATTCAAACTGCTTCCTAGAAATATAGGTCTTTTTTATTCCAGCTGACACTGGTGCCCTCTGAGGTCCCTGGAGGGACTCCTATGACTGAGTTGCCCATTTTGTGTCCTCATCTTATTTCAGAGAACCCTTTCAAGGACAAAAGAAATTTGTCACAGGAGGACAAGGAGCATGTTTTAGCTCATTTTTTTTCTCTCTCAGGAATCAGCACACGGTGGGCACTTAATTAATACTGGAATTGAGATGATTTGCTGTGGAGAAGAGAATATTGGACATTAAATACATGGTAGTCTATAGAGCAGCTGGCAAAGGAAAATGCTAATCTCTTCCCTAGCTCTAATGAAAGCTATAAATATTTGTAGAATTGTCTTACATTTGGCTTATCACTATAAAAGTAGGGACTGATGTTAGATTTTTTTAGGAGAGGCTTATAGAAGAGAATGTTTAGAGCATGAAGAAGATCACTAGGAATATTTTATTCTTTAGCGTTTCAATGAATGAGAATAGAGCTACATGATAAGAATATTTCTTAGATGTTGCACTTACTAGAAAAAGAGATTGGCATATATGACTTCTACATTTCTCTTGTAGCCCAAAGATTCCAGAACTCTTTGGGGCCTGTGGTTCTTGTGCTCATGGACTGGCAGGGCCACCCAAGTTGACTAAATGAAGAGAAAAACAGCTTTGCTCCCCTTATGAAAAATCCCATTTGATGTCCCCTCACCCTTGCCTCCTGGTTTCTGTGGCTTTCTTTAAGATTCAGCTCCAATCCTACCTTCTTTGGGGGCCTTTTCTAGCCTACTCCCACCTCCAATGCCTTTCCCCTGAGACTGCCATCCATCTACCCTATACATATATAACTTAAATATACATAGTACTTTGCATGTTGTCTCCCTCGCTAACATGTGAGCTCCTTGAGGGCAAGAACTATGTTTTGTTTGTTGGTTGGTTGTTTTTTAGGAACCATGTTTTTTGTTTTTCTTTGTGTTCCCAGAATTTAGCACAACTCCTAGAATATTTGTTGTTCAACCATGTCTGACTCTTCGTGACCCCTTTTGGAGTTTTCTCTGAAAAAAATACTGGAGTGGTTTTCCATTTCCTTCTCCTTTTACAGCTGAGGAACTGAACTAAACAGGATTAAGTGACTTGCCCAGGGTCACACAGCTAGTAAGTGTCTGAGATCAGATTTGAACTCAGGAGGATGAATCTTCCTGATTCCCAGTCAGGGTTCTATCCTCTGTACCGCCTAGCTGCCCTTCTAGAATATAGTTCGTACATAATAAATGCTTGTTGACTGATTTAGAAAAAATGTGACTAACGGTAAAAGATACTTTGAAATACACAATCCTAGATGATCTTGAAGAAGAGAATAGAGGGAGCTAGGCAGAGCAGTGGGTAGAGCACCGGCCCTGAAGTCAGGAAGACCCGGGTTCAAATCTGGCTTAGAATGTTTACTAGTTGTATAATGCTGGACGACCGCTTGACCGCTGTCTGCTTCAGTTTCTGTATCTATTAAACGGAGATAATAAAATAACCCCGCCTCACAGGGTTGTTGGAAGAACCGAATGAGGCAGTGTTAGCAGAGCACTTAGCACAGTAGAAATGCTTGTAGCTGTTGTTGAATCAGGCACGTCTGATTCTTCATGACCCCACAGCACACCAGACCCTTCTGTACCCCATATAAATATATAATAAACATATTAATTAATGAATATATTACTTTATAATAACGGCTTCTTTCCTTCCACTTAAGAAAGTTCAAGAAGGGGAAAAGGAATAAGATTCAGAATACAAATCATCTCAACCTTATACCTTAAGCCAGGGAGTCCTATGGTGAACAGCCTTTGTTTTCTTTTTATGTATAAGTGGTTTGCATATTTCCATGATGTAATACGCCCCAGTCTTGTGGCAAAGGATGCATTTTATTAAAGATCACCTGAAGGATAACCTCTATCTCATGGCCTTCTGAACTGGTCACATCTGGTTCATGAAGAGTTTAAAACCCAAACAGGAGATACCCTCAAGAGATTGGACATTCCCTTTTGGATCAAGGTTACAAGTGATTTGTTAGACTACCAAAGGAGCTTCCTTAAAGCCTACTTATATATGCTATTGAGTTAATACTTCTTTTGTTGTTGTTGTTGCTTTTTGGAGGGCATTTGGGGTTAAGTGACTTGCCCAAGGCCACACGGCTAGTTTTTGTGTTAAGTGTCTGAGGCCGAATTTGAACTCAGGTCTTCCTGACTCCAGGACCAGTGCGCTATTCACTGAGCCACCTAGCCGTCCCTGAGTTAATACTTCTGCTTCCAGAAATACCAGTGGAAGTGACCCATGAAGGACCTCAGCTCTGCACAGACCCTGCTAAATGTCCATCTTAATTTTGCACCATTATGGTAATTACTTATATCTCCAAAAGCTTCCCACTAAAATATAAAATCTTCTCTGAAGAGCAAAGTATACCTTAAAGTAACTTAGATGAAAGTATTAATAGGTTATCAGATTTGCTTGTTGTCATATGACACAGAGAAGGAATGAAAGGCTGGGACACAGGATAGGTAAGTTTTGATGGACAGGGAGCTCAGTATCTACAGTGTTAACTTGGTACAACATACAATAGGGAAACACTCATATCATTTACAAATTGGACATTTGATGGCAAGCAAACACAAACACGCTAGAATGCCGTGCCCCTTATATAGTGTAACTAGCAGAGCCAACTGTCAAATATGCCAAATCTAATGATTGGGTGATGATGGGGGAGTATCAGTTCCTTTAACATTAGAAAGGAAGAGATGTACATACAAGAGATGGAGTGTAGAAGCATCCAGTCAGGACTCAGTGCCTAGAAAGAGAATGAATGACCTCTTAAGGCCTCACCTATTTCTGATTACTAGTTTTGCAAAGGACCTGCTTTAATGTAAGGCATCAATGAAGACCCTTTTTTCTCTCAAGAGGCATAGAGTTGGAAGTCTCTCCCATCCTTTTTTTCCTTCTCTTCATCCTTAATGACATCTTCCAGGCCCCAGCTCCCCAACTGTAACACGGTCTCTTTCTTCAGGTCTTCACTTTTCCAGGTCAATGCAACAAGAAGGGGTCGGAGTCCTTCTGCAGTTCCTGGCTCTCAGACTTCCCAGTTAGGAGGTCAACATTCTAGAAGTTAATGTCCTACTAGAGTTTGAGGGATTCTTGCTTCCTTTCACCCTGGTTTATTAAATTTTTCTAGTTGTCATGTGCCAGATGCATTATGGAAAAGTTCACATAGCAAATTTTTTAAACCTCAATTTTTTATCTCTCTAAGGACTCAGCAGGGTTGACACTTAATAAAAACTTGAATGGAGATTATTTGCTCTGGCGAAGAAAATGTTGGGTATTAGGAAGATAATCTTTAGAGCAGCTAGGCAGCAGAAAATGCTCATCTATTCTCCAGCTCCAATGAAGAAGATACTCCCTAAATATTTGTAGAATTATCTTGAATTGGGCTTATCACTATAGAAGTAGGGACAGATGTTAGACTTTTTAGGAAAAGCTTATGGAAGAGAATGCTTAGAGTCTGAAAGAAGTTGCTGGAAATATTCTATTCTTCAGCATTTCAAAGAATCAGAATAGACCTATATAGCAAGAAGAGTTCTTAGATTCAGCACTTAATAGAAAAAAGAAAATAGGTATATATGACTCCTACATTACTCTTGTAGCCCAAAGTTTTCAAAACTCTTTGGGGCCCTTGGCTGTGGATCAATGACTCTTATCCTAATAAATGCAGCAAACACTTACCGAGTCCCTGCTATGTTTATCCTTCTCTGCAGTCATCTCACCTTCCTTTATTTTGTAGTCCTGTGGGGATATGCCTTTCCTCTCATTGGACTATAAACTCCTAAAGATCGGAGTTTGATAAACCTTTGCACATGTTGTTCAGAAGTGTCCGAATCTTTGTGACCCATTTGGGGTTTTCTTGGTAAAGACATTGGAGTGGTTTGCCATTTCCTTCTGCATCTCATTTTACAGGTGAGGAAACTGAGGCAAACAAGGGTAAGTGACTTGCCCAGGTTCACACAGCTGGTAAGTGTCTGAAGCTGGATTTCAATCCAGAAAGATGAGATTTCCTAATTCCAGGCCCTGAACTCTACCAATGTGCCAGCTAGCTGCTCCTTAATCAATGTTTGATGGTTTGAATGGAAAAGTAAGGATTCGAAGATAAATGAAACACCCTCTTTGTCCTCAAAGGGCTAACAATCTACTAAGGGAGCTAAAACATGTGCACAAATGGATACAAAAAGAGCAAACGATCAGCAAGCATTTAAGAAGTGCCTACTATATGCTGGGGCCCATGCTAAACACTGAGACTACACAGACTAAATGAAACAGGTCCTGCCCTCAAGGAACTTAGAGTCTATTGGGAAAGACATGTACATATGTATATAACTAAGCAGATGCAAGATATATTTTTTGGTGGAGAAGACACTAGTGAGGATGAGGGGGAACTGGGGGAATTGGGAAAGGCTTCCTGGAGATTCTAGAAGGCATCACTCAAATAGAAATTTGAAGGACATGGGGGATTTGAAAGGTGGAAATGAGGTGGGAGTATATTCCAGGGGAACAGTGCAGAGGTGTAGTACATCAATAATGCTATGGAGGGAAAGCAAGTTTGGCTGGGCCATAAACTGCAATGAGGGGAATAATATAAAATAAGGTGGAAACGTAGTTTGGGATACAATTGTGAAAGGTTTTTGAAGATAAACAAAAGAGTATCTATTTGAGACGTTTGGTATAGAACAGCATGATATTCATATAGAAACAGATCTCTGGGTGGTGCATATTGACTTAGAAAATCACAGATTAATATTTTATATGTTGTATTATATTTGTTATTTATTTTGTTAAGTATATCCCAGTTACATCTTAATCTGAATCCAGGAGTTTGGAGCAGTAGATAGAACACTGAAGTCAGAGAGACCTAGCTTCAAATCCCCATTTAGATACTCTTCTTCACCCTGGAGGTTCCCATCTTTCCTAGACTTCTTGCCCTGGAATTACCCTCCACCCATATGGCTTCTTACTCTGATAGGCTGATTCTTCTCCAGACCTTCTGTTTTCAGAACATTCTGCCTAGTCATGTCTTCATTCCTTATCATGATTTTCTCTTCCAAGCCCCATGGATATCCCTCTCTTTCCTTTCTTTTTTTTGTGTTAACTTTCCCTATTGGAATGTAAGCTTCTTGATGGCAGGGACTGTCTTTCTTTCTACCTATATTTGTATGCCTAAATTTCAGCAAATAGTAATCACTTAATGAATACCTGTTGACTTATTGACTCTCCTAGGTATACCTAGTCTCAGCAGTGGGAGATTCAGGAATCTAAGGGGGTGTTTGTTCTGGATTTGGATCTAGAAAGGCCTCCTTTGGAGGAGTAGGAAGGAGCAGAGTTGAGAAAAGAGCTATGAAAGGCTGCTTTTCCATCTAAGCTCCTTGAAGAGGACAAATCAAGGGCTCTATCCCTTAGGTCATCAGCCAGCATTTCTTTCACCAGCACCCAATAAATAAGTACGAGAGATGGCTGGTCAGAGAAGAGAGCTGCTGTCAGCCCTGGTGCAGGCCAGTCCCTACAAGAGCAGAGCCTTGACTGTCTCATCTGAGTCTTGGATGGTGTTCTCTTATCCAAAGCCAGTATCTTCCCCCCTCCCCAAGGGAATATCCAAGATACTTTTTAGGAAAGTTCCTTTTCCCCAAATAGCCCAACTCCTCTGGAACAGATGACATCACCACCCTAGATTCAGAAGGCTTATTCATAGCGAAGGGATTTGGGGATCACCTAGTCCAATGCCTTCATTTTAGGTAGGGAAAATGAGGCACAGACAAGGTCACACAGAAACCAGAAGAGTCTGGATTTGAACCCAGGGACTCTGACTCCCAATCCAGTAAACTTCCCTCTCCAAGAACAAGCCTCATCTGACCATTCCAATGTCTAGTCCCAAGTATTCTCATCTGGAAGGAAGCCTCCATCTTTCTTTTTTTTAAAATTGATTTGTTTATTTACTTTTAGTTTACAAGATTCAGTTCCACAATCCCTTGAGTTTCAAATTTTCTCCTCTCTCTCCCCCTCCCCCTTGTTGGCATGCAATCAAATATAGAAGCCTCCATCTTTCAATAGCAAGTCTCTTTGAGAATTATAATTAATCAATCACTAATCATTTATTAAGCACCTGCTATGTGTCAGGGACTTACCGTAGAAGCCTATATAAGAATCACTAACTATATTTCCCAAATGGAGACACTGGGGTTGAGGCAGAGTGATTTACTATAATCACATAGCTTGCTAATCAGAGGTTCTTAATCTAGAGTTTATGAATATATATTTTTAAACATTTTGATAACTGTGTTTCAATGTAATTGGTTTCCTTTGTGATTTTGTATATCTTATTGTAAGCTTTTAAAAAGCATTATATTGAAAAGGGGTCTATAGGCTTCACCTATTTGCAAAACTTGTCCATGATATTAAAAAAAAAGATTAAGAACTTTTGTAAATGGTGGGAATAACTAAATCTTCTCTCTCTAGGTCCATTTCTTTTTTCTACTTTAACATAATTAGTTCCTTTCCCAGGAGACCCATCTCAGGAGGTTTGTTCCCTGAGAGTCTGGCCTGTTCCTACCACTGCACTCTTATGTGCTACACTGGTACCAAAGATGGTCACTCCAATCATTCATGTCCTGGACTGTAAAACCCAAGACACACTGCAGTTGCTGTTCCCAAGCTCAGAGGCTAAATCCAAGTTGTTTTACATATAGAGTGAGGTGCAAGAAGTACATTGAAAACAGAAAATGAGATTTATATTAAAGTTTCATCATTAAGAAGGAGGAGAGAAAAGAAGGTAGCCCGTATTATTAGATAGGAATGGAACCCAGTGTCAGAGCTGGTGGTTAAATATTCCTTTAGGAACATGGCCCAGCTCAAGACTTTCCATGTAAATAGGCCGGGTTGGGCCATTAGGAGAGATTTCTCAGAAGCATGATGAGAATGGGGTTAGGAGGCTGAGTTAGGAGGCTCAGATATGGGTCCCTTAAATCTCAAAACTGCATTGAAAAAGCATGTAAATGATTAGGTTTAAGGATGGAGCATATAATTGGAAAGCTTTTTTATTATTATCCTTTTTTTTGTTGTTTCAACTAAGGACTCTTCTGGGTTGTAATCTAATTTAAAGGGATAGAACAACAAATGAAGTTTTATTGCTAGCACAATTTTAATACCTATTGAAAAGCAGGTGGTTACTCTGTGGGGGTTCCCTGAGGTATTTGTGCACAGGAACAGCACCTTCGAAACCATTGCCTGCTTCCCAGTTGGCATCTTATAAACTAGGAGGCTGAATACATTCAGAGGCCTCTTCTATCCAAAGAAAAGAAGTTCAGCTGAGAAACTGATGTTGGTAGTGGTGGAAAAGGAGAGTCACAGCAAAAATCAATATTTTTTAAAAAAAAAATAAATGCACACATGGGGGAGATAGATGTATCATTCTCTGCAGACAAAACTATACAGCCCTGTCCCCTTCCCCAAAAAAAATAAAGAAAAGAAAAGCAATGCAGGCAGAGAAGACATCAGAGCTGGAAGGAGCCTTAGAGGTCACTGAGTCCAATCCCTTCATTTATAGAAGATGAAACAAAGGCCAAAAGAGATAAAGCGAGCTACACAAAATCACATGAAATTCGAGGAGGAAAGCAAACATGTGGCACATTTCAGATCACAAGATCATAGGGTCAGCGCTAGAAGGGTCATCCGTTCCAACTCCCTCATCTTACAGATGAGGAAATTGAGGGCTGTCGAGGTTCAGTGTCCTGCTCAAGGTCACACAGGTAGTGACTCTTTCAACTTTACCATAATGCCTTTCTCTACCTCATTCATATTATATAAACAGAGCCTATGTCTACCTTTCCCTAGCATTTCTCAGTATTGCCTATACTGTCCAACTAAGACTTTGTCTATATATCAAATACTAGGACAAAAATGGAAACATTTAGTCAAAAAACCAGATGGCAAACATTAAAAAAAAACAAAATTTGAGTTTTTGAATGAATGTTGTTTTTTTTTCAAAGTATTATGACATCTACCCTAAAAAGGCAACAAAAGCTTCATACTTTATCCTCCCTACACAGTAGCTGTCTCTACTTTATAGTCACACTGTTCCCCCAAAGCATTTCCCATACTTTTTAATTTTTATCAAGTTTTTAATTTATGGAATAAAACAAGCATTACCATAACATAGTATGATTAAAAAAAGATAATTGCATATGAAACTGCAAATCTACTATGTACAACTTGCTATTCCTTTCAAATATAGAATAAAGTTACTGTGTACATTTTTTCTTTTTTTTCTTCCCCACCTCACCCTAGGGATGGCTAGCATTAGAAACAAATGTGTGTATGTGTGTATTTATGTATGTATATGTGTATATATGTGTGTGTATATATGTAAAATCATCCTGTGCATACTTCAATGTATCGGATTTTTTTCCTGGATGCAGACAGCATCTTCCTTCATAGAACCTTCGTAGTTGATTTGGGGATTTATGATAGTCAAAATGACTTATTTGCTGCAAGTTCTTCTTTAAATGATGTTGCTGTTACTGTATACAATGTTCTCTTGGCTCCTCTCATTTTACTCTTCATTATTTCATGCAAGTCTATCCATGTTTTTCTAAGACCATCATGCTCATCATTTCTTATAGCATAGTAGTAATCCATCCCAATCATATACCACAGCTTGTTTAGACATTCCCCATTTGGTGGGCGTCCGTGCAATTTCTAGTTCTTTTTTTTTCTTTTTTTTTTTTTGGAGGGCAGTTGGGGTTAAGTGACTTGTCCAAGGTCACACGGCTAGTTTTTGTGTTAAGTGTCTGAGGCCGGATTTGAACTCAGGTCCTCCTGATTCCAGGGCCAGTGCTCTATTCACTGCGCCACCTAGCCACCCCCAATTTCTAGTTCTTTGACACCACAAAGAGAGCTGCTATAAATATTTCAGAACATATAACTCTTTTTTTCCTTTTTCTCTAACCGTCTTTGGAAATAGACCTAGTAGTGGCATTGCTGAGTCAAAGGATATAAATCCTTGGAACCATCCAAACTGAATTAGTAGCTAATCCTGTAATTATGGAGTCCCTGAGCAAATGGGTCAGATGGCCAAAATACATCTACCACATACTGTTCAATCAAACATGATTATTAAGGGACCTTTTTGTATTTTTTTATGGGTTGTCATTCTTAACAGCATGAAACTAACCTCAGTCTGTCCCCCAAAGAAGTTAGAGGGTTCCATAAATTTCAGAATAGCTAGTTATTTTAAGGGAGGCTTTCATCAGAGATGTTTCTAGGTTTCTGCACCCAGAGGGGGAGAGTGGGATAATTACCAGTAATGGTAGCAATGGTTCCTCACCTATCGTTCCTTCCCTTCTCAATGTCCATTGTCTAAGCAGAGGAGGTGGTAACTGGGAGACCAGCCAGAGGAACAGAGAGAGGCAATGGCAGCACCTTCTGATCCCTGATCTACAGCCAGGACTTAATTCAATTAATTATTTATTGAGCAATGGCTATGTGCCCAACACTTTGCCAAGTATAATGGAGGATACAGAAGTATATTACATGTGAAATAATTGGAAAATAGTACAAGACAGCATGATCTAGAGTGAAACAATAGGGGACTAAATTAAGGAAAGTCCAAGTTCTGCCAAATTATGTGAGTTTGGGGAAGTTGCCTCAGTTTCCTCATCTGTCAAATTTATGGATAATGCCTTCCCTACCTACCCCACTGCATTATTATGAAACTTTAATAAAAAGGTATGCACAAGAGCTTTGAAAAGTATAAAGTACTATGTAAATGCAAACAATTATAAAGTACTGAATTGACTATGATTAAGTATCTTATGCTGCATTAGTGTCAGTATCCAAAAGAAGAAGGTGATAGTGTCTCTTTAGTCTGCCTTGGTAGACAACATGTAGAGCATTGCACCCAGTTATGGGCACCACATTGTAAAAAGAACACCAATAAACTGAAAGCCATTTATGAAAGAGAGACCAAGACAGCAAAGAAATAAGACAAGCAAAGATTGTTCTGAAGTAACTGGGAAAAGGTTACCCTGAAGAAGGGAAGGTATGGGGTAAGAAAGGAGCATAGATTTAGAGCTGGAATGGGCCTCAGAGGTCATCTGGCCAAATCCCTTCCTTTTATAGGTGAGGGATTAAGTGATTTGCCCAAAGTCACACATCTAGTAAATATCAGAGCCAGAATTTGAACCCCAGATCCATTTTCTTCTCTACTCTGGCTTAATTTATCTCCATACCCAGACCCAGTCCCAAGATATGTGATTTTAATCTTTGAATCCCTTGCTACCACCACCTTCTGATATTGCTGACCCATAATGCCCATCTCTAGGTACCTCTCATCATATGATTTCTTTACTTTGGCTCCAGGGCTGCTGAGTGTTACTAGAGAAAGTTAGGAACATGACATTGAATTCAACTGAGCCCTCATGGTTGTCCAGGTATCCTGCTACTCTGCTTTTATTCATTCCCACAGGGACTATTCCAACCATTTTCTTCTCTCCTCAGTCCCCAGGTGTTCTTACTCTGTCCCATCCTATCCCACAGTCAACGTTGCACCACCCTCCCATAGTGACAGTTTTCGTTTGAAAGAGTATAATGTGCAAGTAGAAGCTGCATGACCAGTTGTGAGTGAAGCTGGAGAGGTAGAGTTTGGGTCAGATGTTCTCTGAGTGACCATCTGATTCTGTGACATAATAGCATGTTATTGTGCTGGGTTTTATAGCACTAAATAATTGCAAATAGAGCATATGTCCACCAATCAGGGAATGGCTAAAAAAAAGTATGGTGCATGAATATGATGGAATATTATTGTGTTGTGTGAAATGTCAAACACAAGAAACATAAAGAAGCATTGGAAGATTTATATGAGCTAATGCAAAGTGAATTAAGTAGAACCAAGAAAACAACATACATAATGACTACAACAAAGTAAATGGAAAGAGCAACTAAATCAAAACATCTTTACAGAGGTAAAAGACTAGGGTGGTAGAACACTGCAATATAATTTGTATAATGTAATATAATAGCACATAATATATAATATATTTAAATATATAACATATATAAATAATATATAGTATAATACTGCAATATAATATGTATAATATCATATCACATCAGACCTGGTTGATTTGTTTGTGATTTTTTCTCTTATTTATTTTTTGTTACAAGGAATAGCACTCTGGGAGAGGAGAAAATATAGTAGGGAATGAATAGGAAGCAAAGCCAATATGTTTTAATACTTTTTTTTTTTGCTTTTTGGAGGGCAGTTGGGGTTAAGTGACTTACCCAAGGTCACACAGCTAGCTTGTGTGTCAAGTGTCTGAGACCGAATTTGAACTCAGGTCCTCCTGACTCCAGGGGCGGTACTCTATTCACTGCACCACCTAGCCACCCCTTTAATACATATTTTTAAAAGATAATCATTGCTTTGTTGTTGTTTAGTCATTTCAGTTGTGTTGAACTCTTTATGACCCTTTTAGGTTTTTGTTTGTTTTTGGAGGCAGTTAGGTTAAGTGACTTGCCCAGAGTCACACAGCTTGTAAGTGTTTGCAGTCAGATTTGAATTCAAGTTCTCCTGATTCCAGGGCCAATGCTCTATCTACTTAGTACCACCTAGCTGCCCTCCCACCCCAATTTGGCAAATTTTTTTTTTGGTAAAGATAATGGAGTGGCCTGCCATTTATTTCTCCAGCTCATTTTGCAGATGAGGAAACTGAGGTAAACAGGGTTACGTGACTTGCCTAGAGTCACACAGCTAATAAGTGTCTGAGGCCATATTTGAACTCAGGAAAATGAGTCTTCCTGACTCAAGTCCTGGTGCTCTATCTGCTGTGCTATCTAGATACCCAGTAAGTGCGTTAGGAAGTGATGAAGGGGCATACATAATATAAACTAAAAAGACTTCATGGAGGACAATGGTGGGATTTGAACAGGGCTTTGACTGTGGGAGAAGATTTGGGTAAGTAGAGGTCAATGGGGCACGAGTAAAGACAAAAATATGGAACGAGTATGGTGTATGTGAGGAAAAGGAATAGAAATCAGCCTGACTTAACACTCCAGCCTAACTGAAGCAATAATGAAAAAATAATACTCATCAGGGCAACTACCTGTGTAATTTGGGAATGAGGGATTTTTTGCTTGTTTCATTCCTGTCTAATCCAGAGAATGCCCCTGATAATGATAACAAACTCTCATTTTGCCTTGCTTTCCAATTTACAAAGATCTTATCTCACCACAACCCAGGTGGTTTTGTCTCAGTTTTGCAAATGAAAAAGTGAGCCCCAAAGAGGTTAAGTGGTTTAACACAGACACAGAGCTCATAAGTTTGAAGAGCTACGTTTTCAGTCCCAATAGTCATTCCATCACAACACACTGCCTCTCTTTGTTCCTAACGGTTGTCTGTGGAGATACCCTCATGGGCAAGAGGTGAGTGTCATTTGGCCATTTGGAAAGCAACCAAGTGAACTTTCTTCTTCCCTTTCTTCTCGTTTCCCCAACCCTTCCCATTGTCTCCAGAATCCCAAGCTTCAACTCTGGAGGCAATGGGCCGAAAAGAAGAGGAAGACTGCAGTTCTTGGAAGAAGCAGACGACCAACATCCGGAAAACTTTCATCTTCATGGAAGCACTTGGATCGTAAGTCCAAGGAAGATGGAATCATGAGGTTGGGCCAATCCAGTTAGGAGAGGGCAGGAGTCATTCTGGGGCTGGCTATGGCTCTTAACAATTGGCAAGTACCCTATAGAATTAAGGCTTAGTTGACTAAAGAAAACTCTCCCAAGGAGCATAATAGTCTTTGAAAGGGGATGGAGGGTTGGGAGTATGGAAGAGGGGTGCCTTTGATGTACCAAAGCAGTCCTTTCACTTGTTCTTTCTCTGATACACTTTCCTAAATACTAATCTTTCTATCTCTGCCCTCTTGTGTTTGTCCTTCATTCTCAAAGAGGACGATCACATCAGGGAATGATGACATGACTTGCAGTTGACTTGGATTTGAGTGAAGGAGGGCTGTGCAAGGTCAGCAGCCCCACTTTCTCCTCCAGAGCCATCTGGGTCCAGCGGCCTGATATTTGTCAGGATGACCGGAGATGGCTCGGGATGCAATGGGAGATCCTGGCCCGTTTAGGCTAAGGCCTTTTCAGGTTCTCACCTTGAGTGAGTTAATAGTACCCATTCAGTGTGTAGACTTCTTTAATAAATGAGTCAAAGTACTAGGCACTTGGGCAGCTGGGTGGTGCAGTGGATAGAGCACCAGTTCTGGAGTCAGACACTTGACACTTACTAGCTGTATGAACCTGAGGAAGTCACTTAACACTGCTGTCTTATCTACACAGACAAAAGAAGCTGTCTATCAGCAAATGTAAGTTGGCCCAAATACAACTTTCAGATTGGCTTAAACCAAGCCGGATGATGGTTAAATCGTGATGTGTTTGAATTCATTTCCAAGTGGCTTAAATGAATTCCAAGGGTGATTGTCATTAGTGTAGACACAACCTTGATCTATACCTACCATTCCATTGTGCCATGGATTCAGGAATTGGGGTTATTTCAAGGGATATAGCAGAACATTTTTAAGGTCTGAGTGTCAGACAGAGGGAGGAAGGGCAGGCAAGGGGTTGGCAGATAAATGGGACAAGTGGGTAGAGGGAAAATGAGGATAATAGCAGAAAGCCCTAGGATCTTCTCACTTCTCCCTTCCTCCTCCTGCTCTCTGAGTCTCCCAATCAAACTCTCAGCTAAGAGAGATGAATCCTGTGAAGTTTCCTAAGATGTCCTGGGAATGTCCTCTGGGACTCCCTCGGAAAGCTACTGGCAATGAACAAGTTAACCCCTCAGCTCCAGAAAGGGGCTCCTGTGGGCACTCAAGCTGTCAGCTTACTCACAGATCTGAATCAGCTCCCCTCTGCCACCTCCACTCTCCCCTCATAGTGCTCTGGCTCGGTTGGAAAAAATAAGATATCACGTGGGAGTCCAAGCATGTTCCCCTTGATGATAATTGCTGGGCTGGCTGAGCCAGAGACACTTCCTCTGTTCCCAGAGTCCTCACTTAAGTCTGTTTGCTGCCTCTTCTGGGGAATCCAGCATGTGACTGACTGAGGCTGCTTCACACAGTCCCCACACCTCCCGCAAAAGATGGTTCATGACTCCCTCTGGTCAGTCATTGGTTGGGATAGCAGAGAATAATAATGGGACTGCCTCCTCAGGTAAGGCCTGTGGCAGTCACTCACGCCAAAGTTTAGCTCTCCTCTGTCTTCTTTCAGTGAGTCCCTTGCTTTTGACTATAGTGAGTAGCCATAGTCTTGTTTCTTTGAAAAGGAGAGGCAATTGGGGTTAAGTGACTTGCCCAAGGTCAAACAACTAATGTGTCAAGTGTCTGAGGTTGGATTTGAACTCAGGTCCTCCTGACTCCTGGGCCAGTGCTCTATTCACTGTACCACCTAGCTGCTCTATATACTTATTTCTGACAAAGACGGATGAGGTACTAGCCTCAAGATTAGAGTTGTGTGGCTCCAAATTTAGGGCTTTATATACAGAGTCTACAGGCATTCTCTGGTGTGGGCTAACCTGGCATCCATCTGTCCTCTGTCTAATAGCCAGTCTCCCCAATGTGACATTATAGTGAAGACCTCTTATTGGGAAGGAGGAAGAATAGGAGACTAGAAGGTCCCCGGTGGACCCTAGAGGATTGGTTGATTTACTCATCCTTAAATCAAGAGAATGGGAGAGGGTAGATTCCATGGAGTCTTGCTCATCCCTCTAGTTCTGAGCTCAGAATTAAGGTATTTGCTAAGGAGAGGCTGAGATCTCTGCTTGGCTTCCCCCACTCTGCCAGCTCACATGGAGAGCACAAGCTGGTCAATAAATGCGCTCCATTACCTTCTGCATTAGCCTGCAGACACTGTGATGTTGCCGTGGAGAGAGGGCTCAGAGAGCTTGAATGCATGTAAAACAGGTTCCCTCATCAGGGGTGGTAACGAAAGCCACTTCTGGTGCAACAGCTCTTCCTGAATTTCCCAACAAGGAGTTCATAAATAGCCGTGGTCTCACATTTCATTCTCCCACAAAAATGGTGGCTAGAGACACAAAGGTCCTCAACTGGGCAATGCCATCCCTAGATTTGGGGGCTCAGCCCTGCTGCTCCCCTGGAGTAGGCCCTTCCCTTTGGTACTTCAACCAAGAATGAGGAAAGAAAAGAGGCTGGGGGTGGGGTGGGGAGGAAGGGAAGGGGGAAGGGTAACTCTGCAAAACGGGTCACGTGCAGAATTCAAGCTACAGCCTCTCACTCGCCACAGCCATTTAATCAGAGCTGATCCATGACTTTGGCAGCTGAAGCCTGAGCGAGAGTGCCTAGCTTCAGGGCCTCCAAATCCAGAAGCCATTCGTATCTCCTGTGCATGCATATGCACGCATATATATGTATATATAAATATATATATATATACATACACACACACACTCATGCATGAATATATGCATACGTGCACCCATAGTGAAAGCAGCCATGTGACAACTGAAGCTGAGACCAGAGGAGGGGAGTGAGGAGATTGCAGGGCAATGCAATGCCTAGGATCCTCACCCTCCCCCAATCTACAAGCAGGTTCAGCAAGAGAAGCCAGAGACAACAGGAACTGGTTGTGTATCCCAGGACTTGCCTTGGCTCCTGGGTCACACAAGCAGGAGCAAAGGATTCAGTTCCATACCCAAGGACCTATTCCTAAGAGAGTTTCAATAAAATGAACTACAAAAGCAGTTTTATTCTCCCTCGACTTATCTCAGAAAAAAAAAAAAACTATCTGCAGTGGATAGAGCACCAGTCCTGTAGTCAGAAAGTCCTGAGTTCAAATCTAGCCTCAGACACTTACTAGCTGTGTGACCCTGGGCAAGTCACTTAACCTCAACAGAAAGGAAGGAAGGAAAAAAAGAAAGAGGAAGGAAGGAAGGAAGGAAGGAAGGAAGGAAGGAAGGAAGGAAGGAAGGAAGGAAGGAAGGAAGGAAGGACAATTATTGGTAGGGTGGTACATCCATAGGGAAGAACTAAGACTAATGGCCAGAAGTGACAGAGGCACAGCTTTAAATCAGAGGGTCACAGATCTGAAGTTGGAGGGGACCTCAGAAGAAAGAAAGAGAGGAAGGAAGGAAGGAAGGAAGGAAGGAAGGAAGAAAGAAAGAAAAAGAAAGAAAGAAAAAAAAAGAAAGAAAGAAAAGAAAGAAAGAAAAAGAAAGAAAGAAAGAAAGAAAGAAAGAAAGAAAGAAAGAAAGAAAGAAAGAAAGAAAGAAAGAAAGAAAGAAAGAAAGAAAGAGAAAGCTGGTATTATTGGCAGTTTGGTACAGTGTGAAAAGGATGATGGTCTTTGAAGTCAGAAGACCTGAGTTCAAGTCCTGCCTCCTTCACTTACTCCCTCTTCCATATCTCTACCTATGTAAGAAGGACATTGGACTAATGGGCCTTTCTAGCTCTAAACATATGATCCTATGAGCGGGTCACAGCCACAGAATCTCAAATTGGAAAGGACATCAAAGGTCATATAGTCCAACTACTTTGTTTTGTGGTTGAAGACATACAGGCCCAGAGAAGCCAGCGATTTGCCCAAGATCATGGGGGGTAACAAGCAGCAAAGTCAGGATTTGAACCCAACTCTTCTGACTCTCTACCCAGTGGTCTTTCCACATGCTATACTGGCTTTCACTTACACATCAGATCATTTCTCAGCAGGGCAGACTTTAAAATGTTCTCTCTCAGCAAACGCAGCAGAGGGGAAATAGTCTCTTCATCTACTGTGTGATAGCATTTGCACGAAGCAGTATATTAACTGCTGCTGCATTTATAATAGTTCCTGTAGGAAGGAAGTATGGGGGTGGTATTTTGCATTCTGCATTCTCCCAAAGCCTAATCAAATCTTCTTCAGAGAACTGAAGCCAGTGTTTCCCAGATCAGTTTTTTCCAAAGGGAGCTGAGGTCTGGCTTTAGGACATCTTCCAATGCGCCAAAGGCTCCTAGAACTAAATCCCATGTTGTAGGACATTTTCTGTATGGAGAAAAGAGTAGACCAAACCTTTGTGGATCCAGAGGGAAGCAGTAAGACCAGTGGCCAGAAGTTACAGAGGCACAGCTTTAGATCAGAAGGTCACAGATCTGAAGCTGGAGGGCACATCAGAAGTCATCTAGTTCAATTCACCTATTTCTCTTTAAAAAAAAAAGATGAAAAAAAACAGTTAAAGAGGTTAAGCTACTTGCCCGCAGTCCCAGTGGTAGTGAGCATCAAAGGCAAGATTTTAGCCTAGGACCTCTGAATCTAGAGTCAGTTGGCTCTTTCCACCATACCACAAATGGAATCCCTTGTGAAGTAGTGAGTTTCCTGTCAATGGGAGTATTCAGGCAGAAACTGGTTGACTATCCTTTAAGAAGGCTATAAAGGGGGGCCAGCTGGGTGGTGCAGTGAATAGAGTCAGGAGGACCTAAGTTTAAATCCAGCCTCAAACACTTAATACTTACTAGCTGTGTGACCTTGGGCAAGTCACTTAACCCCAATTGCCCTGCCTTCCCCCCTCAAAAAAAAAAAAGGAAAAAGAAAGAATTCTGTAGAGGGGATTTCCAAATTGTTTATGAGACTAGAGTAGCTTTTAAAGGTACCTTCCAAATGAAGATTTTATGATTATATAAAAATATTTTCTAACAAAACCATAGCTTTAATATGTTAATACAAAAAGAAAGGCTACAGTGGAGCCCCTCATCCCTCCTCATCTGGGCTTCCTAAGGGAATAAAACGTCTGTTTCTTAAATTTGACCTGAACCAGTTCAAGAATGCCATGGGTCCCTGCCTGACCTTGCTGGGTGACTGGAGCTACTTTAAATGTTCTGTGATCTCTTAAGAACGAAAACCTCAGTGAGATGTAACGTACAGCATTTCAAGTTTGGAAAACCTCCTCCCAGTTTACAAGCTTTTGCTAGTGGCTTTTCACTTATTTTTATGAATAAGTGGGTCAAAACACATTGTATACACAGCTTTGTGGTCCATTTCTCCCTTTTTCTTCTGGACTTGTCAATTCCCTCCCTGAACTGCCTCAATTCTGTGTTTGCACATAGACTTGGAATTGGAAAGGACCTTTGTCCACTCTCCAAATCATAATCCTGTCTAGGATACCCCCAGAGATAGGGAGCACACTCCCCCTGAAGTTAGCCCATTACATTTTTTAATAACTCCAGTGGTTTGGAAGCATTTCCTTTGAAACAGAAAATTTCAAAATGTCAGGAGTCTTCAGAGAATACGAAGCCAACCTCCCACCCAATGTAACAACCCTTTTCTACACCATCTCTGACACGTACTCATCCAGACGCAGCTCAAACACCTCCAACAAAGAGGAGTTCACCACTTCACAATGCAGGATGATCTATTTTCAAACAGTTGTAATTGTCAGAATGTTCTCCTTATGGTGAATCAAAAGCTGCCTTCTTATAGTTGAATGTGTTAAAAAAGAATAATTGCGTATTAGCCTAAATTGAGTATAATTGGTGACTGTGATTTCATTGGGCTGAGTATTTCTTTCATTGGTGCTGGTGGCAAATCCCCCCAGATCTTGTGATCCTGTGCAACTGACTCTTGTTCATGTTTTCCCATAAAGCACTTAAAAAGGATCTTACCTAATTTGCTGGAGAGCCTCCTCTTGGTTTTTTATTATCTAGGGGATATCTGTGTATCACGCAGACCATCCATCTGTTTTCCCTAATTCTTGCTATGTGACTAGTTTGCCTCCTTTTCTGGTCATTCCAATCCTTGATAATAGTGTATACACCACTCTAGCACATGGCCACACGTTGATTCTTGCATATACCCACCGTGTTCCTTTGTATTGATCTTTTGGTTATTTGTAACTTTAGTTCTTTCAGGATCATATTGTTCCATGATTGGCAGCCACATAACTAAAAGAATATTGATATTAAAGAGAGGAGCAGTGTATGAAAGAAAACAGCATTAGAACCAAAAATAAGAGAGGAATGAAGGAGGGGGAAATCTCATGACTTTTTAAAATTTTTATTATTTGAGATGATATCTACCCCATTAGCATAGGCACGTAAGGCCAGGGACTGACTTGTATTGGTCAGTCAACAAGCATTTATTAATGGCCAACTAGGTACTAGCCACCATGCTAAGTGCTGGGGACACAATGAAAGATAAAGTATAGTTCCTGCCCTCAAGGAGCTCAGAGTCTAATGGGAAAGACAACATGAAAATAATTGCATATACAAGAAGACAGATAGACAGACAGACAGATAGATATGTATATATAGCAAAAATGGAAAGTAGGAGGCTCCCATTACCAATATGCTATAACTCAGAGTCTCAGAGAGTTGCCTGAACACTAATAAGTTAGGTGATTTTCCCATGATCATTCAGCCAGGATATCTGCAGCAGGACTTGAACCCAGATCTTCCTTTGAGGCAAGCTCTCTAATGCCCATATAATGATGCTTCTGCCTGTTTGTCATAAATAACTATATATCATATATGCTTAACAAATATAAATAAATGCTTATTGATTGACTGGTTGATTTATAATCAAGAGGCAACTCTGTATCAAATTATGGAAAATGGTACCATACTAGAGCCTTCCTGAAGGGAAAAATAAGGGGGGTATGGGGTAGAGACATTTACATAATGACTTTATTATGTATTTAAAGTATATTTAACAAATTGTGTGTAACAGATTTGAAGTTTCATGTGCAATCATCTTTTTTATTATATGTTATTGAAATGCTTGTTTTATTCTATAAATTAAAAACAAAATAATTTTTTTAAAGGAGGGGGATAGGGAAGGATGAAGCAAATCAAGACCTAGAAGAAGAATTGGGTGTTCTCTATCCGTTCAGCCCTGTGATGTCTTCTAAGGCGCTCATCTGGGTCAGAGATGAAACCCTTCTGTCCCACCTGGCAGTATCACAGCCCTGTGGCCAGCCCTCCCACCCACCAATTATAGCCAGATTACCTCCCAATTACTTCCTGAAAGTTGGAGGAGCAAAAGCGAGTCCCTGGCATTCATTCTGGACACAGGGGATGGTATTGGTGGGTAGTGGTAATTAGAGCTTGAGTGAGCTGTTCAGTAGTGAGTGCAATGAAAAGACTGCAAGGGGCACCCTGGGCGTGGGGGGGGGGGGGAGTGCTAAGCACTCCGGATCTAATGGATCCACCTACGCTGGGGTAAATAGGGAGAAAGACACTTTTGAATAAGACTCTAAATTCCCCCAAAGTCTAGGAAGCTGAGGGTTAAGCCTTCACAGGTCAGTCACTGACAAAGGTAAAGATTTAAGTGCTTTCCCTTTTGGACACAATGCTGGGTTTGCAGTTGGGAAGATCTGAGTTAAAATTTTGTTGGAGTTTGGAGGGGACACTTATGGCTGTGTGACCCTTACCAAATCACTTAAGATCTCTGTGCCTAAATCATAATTATCTTGTGTTTATTTATCTATTTACATTTGGTTTCCCCCAGTAGGATGAGGGTAAGAGATCATTTGGTTTTAATTTTTGTATCCCGAGCTCGGTGCCTGGCACATAGTAGATATATATAAATGTTTGTTGAATTAAATGCAACTGGATTGTAAGAGCGAGAAGGAACCCTAGAAATTATTATCTGGTTTAACTCCTTCATTTTTTAGAGGAGGAAACTGACACTTTGAGGGGAAGCAAGGAAGTAACTCACCCACACAGCTAGTAAGCAGCAAAAAATAATGAGATTAACTCCAAACACAGGTGCTTATGTGAGTTTTAGAAAAGTACAAGAGTAATGAAGCAGAACCCATCTAAGGCATCCCTGGGGTCGGGGGGCCTGTGTTCAAATCATGCCTCAGACACTTCCTAGCTGTGTGACCCTGGGCAAGTCACTTAACCCTGTTTGCCTCAGTTTCCTCATCTGTAAAATGAACTGGAGAAGGAAATGGCAAATCACTCCAGTATCTTTACCAAGAAAACTCCAAATAGGGTCACAAAGAGAAGAACACTAATTAAACAAAGATTCTCCATTTATCCCTTGATGCCTCAGCTCTGATCCACCCCCCCATCCCCACCCCACACACAGTGAAATGTAAACATTCTCCAGTCTCAACTCTTTGGTCTTCTGAGCAATGGAGCAATCGTTATGCATTTCTTCAGCCCTACTGTACAAAAGGCATCCTGCTCAGGTGTTGGGATTCATAGACAAAAGTGAAATATTCGCTACCCTCAAGGAACTTACATTCTTTTTTTTTTTATTAACTTGTTTGTTCACTTTTAGGTTACAAGATTCTGTTCCATAGTCACTTCAGTTATAGATTTTTATCCCCTTCCTCCCCATCCCCCACCCGACCCCCCATGGTGGCATACAGTCATGTATAGGA